>OY720679.1:15553502-16753502 GCA_963170755.1 Amphimallon solstitiale
CTTTTTTCAATAGTTAGCCATGACAGTGTTTACAAAATTATAAATTTTCATTCGTTGAAGAAAAGTTATTCCGGGGCCCTTAAATTATACAAACGACGATTATTTAAATTTATTTACTATTTATGGGGAATGTAATAAAGTTATATCAAGAACATGTGATACATTTGCGACTCGATATCCGCAAAAACGGAAACCATCTACCAATACCATTAAACGTATTATAGAAAACTTCAGAAACTTTGGATCCGCGAGGGCAAAGATTCAGGGAAATAAACCAGTTTTTAATAACGATAATAATGCAATGCAAATGTATCACATGTTCTTGACATAACTTTATTACATTCCCCGTAAATAATAAATAAATTTAAATAATCATCGTTTGTACAATTTAAGGGCCCCGGCATGACTTATTGAAATTATGATAAGGTAAATAACTTTTCTGCAACGAATGACAATTTATAATTTTGTAAACACAGTCACGGCTAACTAATGAAAAATGAACTAATGCAAACAGTATGTATTGTAGAAGATAAAAACACTAACTTGCCAATATTTAGAAAACTACCAATTTTTATAATAGACATATTTATACAAAGTGATCCTTATTTTTAATGCAGAATAAGATGAAATTATAAAAGTTGCCTCCCATTTAAAAAAAATTGTCTTTTGGCAATTTTTCCAAATTCGTTTTCAGGCGTATAATTCGCACACTCTGTATTAATAATTGTAACAATTTTATACAAATAGTATTTAATTAGACCATCTATTTGAGAGAATTTACTTCAAATTCAATAATAAATTCATCTTTATATGGAAAAAGTGCTATTGATTTTCTGTCTGCAAACGTCAAATTTAATATAAGAATTTCAATAAGTCAAAAAAGGTTACACTTAGATATATGACATTATACATGAAATATATTTACAATTTCACGTAAAATCTAAAAACCTGACAATATACAGTATATTATGTTTAAAATTAGGAAGTTGGTGCCTACATCCAGTATAGCCTGGAGTGCGAATGGCCCCCATCGACTTTAGTATAGTGTCAAAATTTCAGATCATTCCTAGCTACAGTTTTTCCGCAATTCGATCGATTCAGTTCCCGGTGAACCACCAATAATATTATACGTAACGCATAAAGTTAAAGACTCGTTTTTATGTTGCACCTCTAGTAGGACTACTTTTTATTACAATTATATATAATCACTACTTATTTGTTTTGGTTAGCATATAATATGTTAGACATAGGTACATTTTTTGTTATTTTTCTCAGTATTTGTTTCTATATTTTGACGATTTAGGAGACAGGTTGACTTGATGGTCTTTGTCCAAGCCTGAGTTGGTAATTTGATTTCTAATCCAAGAAAATCTCTTCTTCGTGATGACTCTCGGCGTCGATGTAGTATTTCGTTGCATTGTCACATGTTTGCCCACTGCAATCTACATGCGACAGAATATTTTAATTTTGTTTTCCTGGATCCACATGCATCATTTTTTGCAATGACAGAATGTGTATTTTTATAGTGTTGGTGCAAGTTTTTGTGTCGTCGTTACATTTTTCCCAGCCCCCGTCTTCCGGTAGTTTTGGTTCCCATACTATTTTGAACTCGGAGATATGTAGGATATATCAGCGTCTTTACAGTGAGCAAAGAAGGTAGATTAAAATTGCTTTTATTCTTAACATCATAAATTCTTGGTAGCAGATCTCGTCTAATATATCTTTTTCCAACTGGTCACCATACAAATAGACTAGATAACATGCGTTTGCAATCTTCTCAGGCTAGGCATTATGCTGTTTAAAAATAACAACAATTGTATTCGAATTTTAGTGTTTCTATACAATCAAATAAGTGGGTTCATATCGCGTCCATTAAATAGAATGATTATATAGGATGTTTCCAAATAAGCGCGAAAGTTTTCAGAGGGTGATTGCTTGTCAAAAATTAAAGGTAGTCTTTCACGTAACCAAAAGCTCTTATGCTTGTCCTTGATAAGTTACACGCCTCCAAAACTGATATAAAAAAATTGCTTTTTTTTTCTTAAAATAGAGTTAAAGAAATGGCATTTTTTGGGCGTGTTCTACCAACAAAAAGGCTACTTATGAATTTTTTTTAATTTTGTTGTGATCTTTTAGAGGGGTGAAACATGCAACCCTTATTTCTTTTTTTACCAGACCTTTTTAACAAAATAAAATTTCTTGATTTAAAAATATCTGTTGAAAAGAATAATTTAGTGCTAAACTTTTCAACCCTTGTGTTTTCTCCGTAAAAGCAATAGTTTCTTAATAAAAAAATAAAATACAATATCGTGCATGGACGTATCTTCTGTGAATGAAATCGATAAAATCTACTAGATGGATGTCAGGTTTTGTACGCACAAATTATGACATTAATCGTTAGTATTTTATAATTATTCCGCTTCTTTTGGCTTTTAATGTAGGCATGTACCAGTACCATGTTACAAACAAAACAAAATTATGTAAATGAAAAAGACAACAAGATCAAACGGAACAGAGTTATAAAAACTGCTTGAAATGACCACCTCCAACCATTAGACAGCAATCAAGTCTTCGTCTCATAGATTGGCACAAACGTTGAAATATTTCGGGTGTGTTTTGGATTGTCTCGCAGCCTGCAATGATGCGATTCCTTAAATCATTGCCATTTCTTTAACTCTTCAGCAGTTTTAAGAAGAAAAAAACAATTTTCTTATCTCATTTTTTGAAGCGTTTAACTTTTCAAGGACAAGCCTAAGAGCTTTTGTTTACATAAAAGACCCCTATAATTTTTGACAAGGAATCACCCTCTGAAAACTTTCGCACTTATTTGGAAACACCCTTTATACAGGAGCTATATGTGATTAACCTGAATTATAACAAAATTCCACCCTAATGGAAATTTCTTCCACTGCCGAAACTCAAATGTTAACTTCAGATTTAGCTAAGTACACAGATTGTTAATGCATGCCATATGCATTGTCATTTTTATTAATTTGTGTGTATTTCATGATAATAATAAAGTCTATGTAGTGGTTCCTATTGCCAAACATAAGTCTAAAGCAGGTATCTACGCGGACTGTTCCTTTTTTTATCCGAAACATCAGGACTTGGGACGTAGATCAAAACCAAAGAGCCACAGAAACAAAATTAGACTACTATAGGGAATACATAGTAACTTTCAAGATACCCCCTGCAGCCATAAAAAAATTGTGGCAAAAAAGCTCATTCCTGTCATATTACTGGCGTTGTCTTAAAATCGAAGCTTCAGATCGACCAACACTCCCTGCTTTCTTACAAATGACACTACGACAAATAGTAAACAGTAAACAGTAATTTAATCAAGTAAGATTTTTTGTCTGTGAAAGAATTAGAGAAATAATATATTGGCATTTATTTTGAAATACTATCCCCTAATGAATATAATAGGTAAGTTTTGGATTTTCCAATGTCCGTGTTCAATTTTGAACAAAGAAATACATTAGTACTTTTATGTATTTGTATTAACTTCCTTGTTTCGCCACGAAAAATTATTTATTAATCTAATGAATTTAGAATACATGCAAATAGGCTGATACATTCAAAATAATATAGGGTTAAATTATTTACAAAATTACTCCAATTAAATTGACATTTATTTGTACAGTTGTAGTGGTTTACAATCGTAAAATTAGTCCCTTACCAAAGTTTACTGCCGCACAATATTTTAGGTACTAAATTTCAAAAAATATTTTATAGAATACTTAAAATGTAAATTATATTTTCTTAACATGATTAAAATTAGATTATTTGCGAAGTGTACAAACACATGTAGGTATACTGCATACATTAACAATGGAGTAGTTCCGTTATATATTCCTGTGACTGTATCATTTGTATTATATAACACTTTAACGGCATGAACACGAATAATGAATACTCAATTTCATGTACATGTACGCACACGTACACTCATACATAATAATAAAATTTGACATTTAATAGTTGCCGTGAGACAAAACTAATGCGGTGTTTTTATCTAACTTATAATACTTAACTGAAATTATTGAATTTCATACTATATTAGTGTCCCAAGCACTTAAGTTGAATTTATATACCATGATATACTTCAGGTAAGTCAAAATTAAATACACAAGTATATTAAAGTAATACATGCACTTATATTCAATGATGATTTTGTTATTTAGGAAGCAAAATCTATTCGATTTCAACACATTTTTATCATATACCTACGTAGTACGTGATTGAGTAGTATAGTTCTAGGGTAATATTTAGGGGAAATCTTCAGAAAGGATATTTTCTTGTTTTAAAATATTATTACCATCAATAACTTCACGACTGATAAAGCGTGGTGGCTATAGAACGTCAAGTTATCTATATTACGTGATTTAAGTTAAAGTTATTACTCAACTACCTTCTGCTATGTATGAGACTAAACAGATTTAAGTTATTGTGTATTTACTTATATTCACTTTATGTATAACAAAATGATGATCTAAAACAGTTTTCAGTCTTCACGTTGTAGAGAAAGAATTAGCCTTGCATCAATTACTTTTCATTACCTGTCTATGCCTTTATACTTGCGTAGCTGTACATTTGCAATCTAATACTGAAGGAATCAACATTTTCAGGCATGTCGAAAAAATCACGACTATACAATTTCTAGTCTGTTTAATTTTACTGAAGTTTTTAAATCGATATTTTCGACCACATGTACAGCTGCGTCACTATAATTTTCAGTATGGTTTCTTCATTCTTAGAAGATCTAAAATTACCGACTTAGATAGAATACACAAATTTTCAAAAAGCGTTTTATACGATTGATTGTCCAAAGCAACAAGGATAGAATCTCAAAATCACTATGTGACTTATTTCGATCGTACTTTATTGTAAACCTTTCACTTCAACTTCCGGCATTGTGCAAGAGTCTTTTTTACTTTTTATTAACGAACTCGTTGACTCTCTGTAGTGCATCTTCTGTCTGCGAATGCCTTACACATTATTGCAAATAATCTGCAACATGTAAGTAAGTAAATATTAGGAAAACTGATTAAGCATGACAGGTTGTAACATAGAAATGAGGCAAAAGAGTATTCACTACACTCGAATGATAAACAGCTTTAGTGGAATAACATTGTTCTGGCCTTAGAAGTTATTTATTATATGTACTAAATATTTTATGTACGGACGTTAGTTTACCCCTTAAATATATTGCAATAATAATAATAATTGTTATTATTATATATGTTGTAGATATTTTTACTGGAAAAAACGAACACCATTAGAAAAAACATTACTGTCACTTTCGATAGTAACTATCTCAGCGACTATAATTTTAGCAATTCTATTTGGTTCATCATTATATAGGCGATGTAAAGGTAAGTTACCTGAAAATATTTCATAATTTTATATAAAATTTAGTATCTGATTTACACTGATTTAGCTCAATTGCGTTTTATTAATTTACTTTCTAAAGATATTATTTCAACGATATTATTTCTCTTGTAACATTATTATTAAAAGAAAAAGTAACTAAATGAAAACCTTAACAACGAGACAAGTCAATAGGTAGATATAAAGCAAATAAAGTATACAACACAGTAAATAAATAAACAATAATAAAAATTACAAACAGAAAACTGCTATTAAGTGGGCTAATATGAACGAAATTAAACTCATATCCTACCTTACCGAATGCGCAAAGAAAGTGTTTCAATTACGATCTTGTTACTTTTCTAAAGGATCTCTAACTACTTCAATGTTATGCAGTTTTTGTTCAAATATGTGACACTCAGTATTCTTATGCTTCGAAGTGGGGTAAATATTCTTTCTTTAAGATTTCCATCACTAAATATTGGCAAGAAAAATTAAAGTAAAATGAAGCAGTATCTAATGCTTTGACGAAATGTTTTATTAATCCCAGTGTTCTAACTATTATTAGAACAACTAAGGAAATGTTAGCAGCATCTCGAACAATTCATTTCTTTAATTCAATTCACCATTCTGATATCTGGTGTAAGAATGTAATGACAAAAATTTTTGTTCATGAGATTTTTGCAACTGTCCATGTTTTGAAGTACACTGATATTATCAAAAAAAGTGGTTTCTGAAAGCATGTCTCTGTGCGTGGCCCCCTCCCACGTCGCCCTCTACAAATCACTCTCTCTCACTCTTTCTCCTCTCTCTCCTATCTCTCTCTTCTCTCTCTCTCTCCCCCCCCTCCTCCTCTCTCTTCCTCTTTTTCTTTTTGTATGTGCTTGACTTTAATAGAGGCAAAACGATTAAAGCTGTCAGTATAAAACTCTTCCTAAGATCATATTAGATTTTCAGTGCGATCAGTAGACCTGAAGTAGTAGTTCACTTCAGTGAATAAATCAAGCTTTACTAGCATCTTCTCAACTACTGAGTTTAGACGTATTTCCAAAGAATACAAACAGAAAAGCATTTAAAAATGAATTTGAAAATAATTTTATGAAAAGAGTACTTCAAAATAGGAAGTATGTCTTTTACTTTTATCGAAATACAGTTTCTATATTCTACAGTATTTAGGGTTTGATTTTGAAGAATTTTTGTAAAAAATATTCACGACTAAGACCAGAAGTAACACCTTTACTCTTTTCGAAAAGCAGTTTTGTGAAAATACCTTGCAATTTGTACATTCCACACAGATTCTTTGGAAGACAAAAATATTGAAAACATTATTTGGAGTAGTGAGGAGCAATACATACTGTGTGTCCAAAAAGTCTGGAAACACCCAAATAAAATCGAAACGGATGATTTTTGAGAAAAATGCAAAAACAGGTCAATTAGTATTTTCAAAAAACTACTGGCTGATGGTATCTGTTTGGAATTTTTGATGACCTTGAAAAAGGCAACGTCGCATTTTTAATTTTATTTTTGATAGATCTTTTAATTGTCTAAATGACTGTAAAAAAATTTTTCATTTTACTTAAGAAAATGACCGAGAAAAATTTAATTACTTCTTCGAAAATGGAAAAGTTTGTCTTTAAAAAAAAACATAGTTGGCTTAAAAGTCGATTATTTTTCAAACACATTTTGTTTTATTTGTGACATTCTGTCAAATACGAATTGTGCTTAAGTTAAAAAAATCTGTTTAAAAATGGTTTTAAGTGAGAGGGAACGTATTCAAATATTGATGATGATTGGTTTTGGGGATAGGGCTCGTTCAGTTAGAGAAGTTTGCGACTTATTTAATACAGAACATCCGGAGTGTGCCCCAATTAGTATTTCTGCAGTGAGTAAGATTCACAAAAAAATTCAAGAAGAAGGCCATGTTCGAGATCGCCCTAGAAGTGGTCGTCCAAAGATTGCAGAAGATACGCAACTCGACGTATTATTGTAAGTAGAAGAACTCCAAATTCTAGTACACGGCAGCTTGCTCGGGAGTTTAACGTGTCGAAGAGTACAATTGGTAATATTTTCCGGAAAACTAAGTATCATCCCTACAAAATCTGTTTGTTTCATGAGCTGTCTGAAGACGACTTCGACAGGCGTGTACAGTTTTGCGAACAACTGATACCTATGTGTGATAAGTGATAATGATCCGTTTTTTATCAGAAATATCTTATTCTCAGATGAAGCTACGGTCACATTACATGGGACTGTTAATAGACAAAACTGCAGGTACTGGGCACGCCAAAATCCACGCTGGATGAGAGAGGTACGAACTCAGTATCCTCAGAAATTAAATGTAGGGGCTGGTTTAATTGGTAACAGAATTATAGGGCCTTTTTTCTTCAACGGTAACCTGACGGCGGAAATGTATTTGGATTTTTTACAAAATTATTTAATTCCATCATTAGCAGAAATATTTCCGAACCATGAAGATCCTAATTTGCCCAGCCAAAGAATTTGGTTTCAACAAGATGGTGCTCCACCCCACTATGCGGGAAATGTTCGGCATTATCTCGAGAATACCTTCCCAAACAGATGGATTGGCAGGAGGGGGGCTATCGAGTGGCCGGCTAGGTCGCCAGATCTAACGCCTATTGATTATTTTTTGTGGGGTTACCTAAAAAATAAGGTATACGCAACTAAACCTGAAAATTTGGAAGACTTGCATCAACAGATTGAGATTGAAGTACGAAGGATCACTCCTGAAATGATAGAAAACGTTCAAAATGAATTTTATTATCGTTTAGTTTAGGGTATTGCCAAGATGCTCAAGGACAACATTTTGAATATTTATTGTAAGAGTTTTTGCTGATTTCTACGATTAAAATTTTCTTTGTTTTCTATAATTATTTTTTTTTTCAAAATTTTTCTTAAGTAGAATGAAAAATTTTTTGACTGTCGTTTAGACAATTAAAAGATGTATCAAAAATAAAATTAAAAATGCGACGTTGCCATTTAAAATTTTTTTGATGACATCATAACTTTTTCGAGGTCATCAAAAATTCCAAACAGATACCATCAGCCAGTAGTTTCTTGAAAATATTAATTGACCTATTTTTTCATTTTTCTCAAAAATCATCCGTTTCGATTTTATTTGGGTGTTTCCAGACTTTTTGGACACACAGTAGAGGGAAATACGCGTGCATTTTTACTGAGACTAGACAGAGTCGCGTTTTGTTGACTCTCGAAACGACATAACACGAGTCTTCCTAATCGCATTGCCCATCACTAATTTGGAGGAACTTTTATATAAAAACTGCACATACGTATAAAAAAGTCGTGTGGTGGCCAGACTTATTTTTTTTTCGTACAAAAGGGAATGAAATATTTGTGTGGAAGTATGTGTTTTTGAAACTAATTCGCTGATATAAAATGTGTTCAGTGTATTGAAATTATTTAAAATAATTTTTTTTTGGCAGTCGCGTAAGAGCTGTAAACTAGTGAGTGTGAACCGATCCGATTAATATGGACGATATCTCCCTAGCAGATTATCACATGTAAAGAGTGATGTTACTTAAATTCAGCCAGCATGGAATTGAAACAACTGGTAAAAACACGTATATTCCTGAGAGTTTATGAATTAACTACTCTTAATTGAGTAAGTAAATTAGTTTTGTTCAATATCCAGAACGTAATATTAATATTATCAAATAACCTTGTCTTGCCTAATGATCGAATTAAAACCTGTTATACAACACTTAATTTACAAGAAATTATTTTCTATATTTCATGTCACTAGTGATGTTTAACCAGTCACTTTGCTTATATTTTTATTGTACGGATAATTTTTATATTCATTGCCATGCAAAATTGCTTTGGATAAAGTGATAATTTATAATAAATAATGAAGAAAGGTAATTAAACAATATATACAATATTACTATTTATTTACACATTTTAATAATTTAGATATTTCTGATAATCCTTCTTAGATTTTGGAATAAAGAATAGGTAATGCATAAGCACAATGTAATTAATTCTTGTTACGTTTAAAATTATACATAATTTCATACTTTAATTACTCACACAGCTATACAATTTGGAAATGATCAATGTTCAAGGATTATTTTTTTTTAAATCCTCATTTCCATCCACAAATGCGTTCTTCTCTATCTTGCGTGTTATATGACTTGGATTATTAATTTCGTTTAATATCATTACAAGCATCTAGAAAGCATAGAGGTATTAGATATTAATATAATAGACTAATTATAGTATTTGCGGCTACTAAGATTAGACGGGCCAAGCCTCAGCCTATTAATTCTTTTTAGCATACAATTCATGATCGTATTTATTAAATTATTTTTTTAACATGAAAATAATAGGCAGCTCATTGCTGAACTTAAATTAATAGAAATTGATAAAAGATCAGTCAAAAACAGCACATTTAAGAACCGGTTTTTCAAAAGTAAGTATAAATAAACTGTTCTGAAGTTTCGATTTTGTAGTACTGTTTTCTGTGCCTATTATATTACAAGCTTATCACAATGGATTTAGCTGCCTATTGCGTGAGAATTGACACTTATGTAGAAGATAATCAGAAATCGGTAATTTCTGAAATATTTAAAGACTTGAATGATATCTCTACAGAATTAAATAAATAACTTTATTAAGGCTCGGTAGCGTAAACGTTTAACTTATTACAAAAAGAATTGCTAAATTTATTACACCTTCTATTTAAAAAAATAACACTTTGTTTATTTTAAAATTATATTTTCATACTCATATATGGAGACAAGTGTAATCAAATAAAATAGCGGGTATACTAAAAATGTATTATAGATAATAATACTGAAAGAAAAATTGAAATAGATTGAATATTTTTAAATGTAGTTGTTTAAGCGAATGCGTCCAAGATTAACTGATTTGCAGTATTTGAAAGCCCTCAGTCATGAATTTATAGTTCACTGATTCTGAAACAGATGCTGCACCGGAAAAATATGCAAGAACTAGAATTCTGAATAAGTAGATTATAGTAACCCAAGTTGTTATTTGGCATTGTTGTATTTATTGTAATACAATAAATGCTTATGCTATCATACAACTCTATTTTCTTCTAAATTGTATTTTTTTTTCTAACCGAGACATCTAGAGGCTTAAATGCATTTGTGTTTCGGGTTCCCCAGCTTTAAGACGATTTCTAAACTCACTAATATATAGCAAATTTTAGTTATATGATCAATAATTCAATATTTAGATATGCCCTCAATACAAACTGTTAGATACCAAGAGTAAATAGTAAAAATAGTCAGAGAGTTACGAAATGTATGAAAACAGAAATTGATTATATTATGGAATTACAACAAAATTATCTTATCTGTAGATGCCTTTGCTCTTAAATGAGCCCTAGATTATATATTAGGTACCTTTGTCTTTGGATTACACTTTTTTACAGAAGTCTGCCTTGTGGTAACATGTTTTACAATCACACCTGTTAAAGAAAAGAAAGATGCATATATTAAAAACATTACAAATATTAGTAGTACACTTAGGCAAGAGAAAAAGGCCTTCTACGAATATTTATCACGTTCTAAAGGCTCTTTGGAATAATTTGAGTGAAATTGGTTTGGGTAGAAGGCGTAAGGTTGTATTACCTAATCACTTGGAAAAGGCCAATGAGATCAATGACTATTTTATCAATAGCATCACTGTTTCTGACAGTAATGCTTTCTCTACCAAATCACTGTACGATAATGGTTCCAGTACACTGGATTTCCGTTTACAATTGGTAGATACTACGCGGCGGTTCATAAGGTCATCAGGACTATTACGTCAACTTCTTTTGGATGTGACAATATTAACATAGACATGCTTAGAGTGTGTTGTCCTTATATACTTCTTTATATAACTCACATAATTAATACCTGCTTACTAGATTCTGTGTTCCCGGATTGCTGGAAGTACGCCTTGGTCTGTCCCCTTCCTAAAATAAGTGAACCAACCCAATTTAAAGATCTCAGGCCTATAAGTCTGTTACCCCCCCCCCCCCATGTCAAACGTTTTCGAGCGAATTATTGGCGCACAACTAACGGATTTTATATCAAGAAATAACGTCCAACCATCGACACAGCCAGACTTTAGACAGCTCTGCTATCTGTTACTGATGACTTGATTGCATCTATAGATAAGGGATACCTTTCGTGCCTTGTATTACTGGACTATACTAAGGCGTTCGATACGATTGACCATGGTATTCTTGAATCTATTTTAGAATGTATAGGCTTGGGCGATGCAGCAGTCACTCTATTACAAAACTATCTGTCTAATCGCAGACACGCTGTCAAATTGGATGGCGGTATATCGGAATATCTTGCTGTTTCGCGGGGAGTTCCCCAGGGGTCAGTTCTTGGGACCAATTTATTTACCATTTACACTTCAAAACTATTGTCTTACATTAAACATTGCAACACACACACGTATGCTGATGATACGCAATTGTACTGCTCTTTCATCCCATCTGATTGGCGTACAGCTGCTACTAACATCACTTCAGATCTTGATTCTTTATATAAATCTTCAGTTAACCATTGTGTTCATTTAAATCCCTCAGTCTCAAGTTATTTTGTTTGGACCTGCAAAAGCCTGCAGGCATCTTAGCAGAATCATTAATATTTCAATAAATGATATTCAATTGCCTGTGGTGGATGAGGTTAAGAGTCTTGGGCTCCATTTGGATAATACATTCAGATTTCGAGCTCAAATTTCCAAATACATAAGAATAGCTTATATCAATTTGAAAAAACTCTTTCATTACAGGGATATTTTAAATAAGTCAATAAAGAAATGTCTTTGCGACACTGTCGTTCTGTCACGGTTTACATATTGCTCTGCAATTTATCATGGGGCCCGGGATCAGCTATCACAGGGTCGTATCCAGAAAATACAGAATGAATGTCTTCGGAATATACATGGCCTCAGAAAGTGTGATCGCGTTAGGCAGAAGCTTCGCGAGACGGGGTGGCTTAGCATGCATGACCGCGGGGATTGCTTGGCTCTGTCTCTCTTCCATCGGATAATGCTGTACAGGTCTCCTCCATACTTATACAAAATCAGATATCGGTCTGACGTGCACAGCATTAACACAAGATTTCGTAGATTAATTTCTCCACCCTTGCACAGATCATCCCTGTTTCAGAGATCACTCTCGTTTCAGGTTTACACTAACTACAATGCCTTGCCTTTACATCTCAATTTGTTGCCGCTGGAGAGATTTAACCGCGAGCTTAAGTTTATATTGATGTTGCGATAGCTTCACTTGACACATGTTCCTAATTTTGATCATGTACACAAAATCATTCGTAACTTTCAGTTGTATATTGCAATTTATCCCCTGTTTTTTGTCTGCACGGTGCCGAATTTCTGTTTTGATTTAGTTACATTTTTAGTTAAATATTTAGTTAAGTTTAGGTTAGGACTAGTTTTTTTTTTGTTGAGTTTACCATGATCGAGACTCAAGGAAAATAGAACAGCTTTTGCTGGATTTTCCTTGTGATTGTATATTAAAGAAAATTAAAGAAAAAAATTATTAGGCATTATCATATATCTATTTTTCTTTCTCAAAATTACTTGTTTTTAATAAATATATGTTATATTTCAAGGTTAAGTTGAAAAGCAGCTCTGGTTGAACCTGAGAGGGTGACTCTTAAATGTAATTTTTGTGTTTTGTATTTTTTTCTTGTCTTTTGTATTTCTGATTACAATAAAGACATTATTATCAAATATAACAAACGAAGACACTATCGGACAAAAGCATCAACTAACTGCTAAAAAGTTTATATGAACTTTGTGCAACGTGTAATAATAATACGACTTTCTTAGACGTAGGTATGTACGATCAGATTTTTTATACAAACCTTGTTCCAAATTCAGTTTCAAATATATTTATGCACTGTGGGAATGTATAAATTGCGAGATATTTGCAAAAATCTGCTTTTTAATAAGAGTAAAAGTGTTCCTTTCCACTCTGAATTTTGATATTAAGTTTATACAAACAAATTTACAAATCTAACTCTAAATCATTTGATCTTTGAATAATTTGCAAAAACAACTTTTTTCGATAGGAGTAGTGGTGTTACTTCGGCTCCGAATTTTAAAACTTTCCTTTTTAATCTCTAAGTTCTTTTATAGTTTTAATACGTAAAACTACTTCCGATAAGAATTTCGAAAAAACATTTTTTATTAAAATTACTTTCTAATTCACTTCTCGGTTCTCTTCAATTATTTAGAAATTCTTCTGAACTTAGTTGTTGACGGGAAATTCATAAGTTTTGATTCTTTTACTCAATAAACTATTTCAAATCTACCGATTTCACTGAAAAGCTGACCATATCTTATGAGAAAAGATTATACTCTTAAATATACAGTTCGGTATTTATAGCTTTAACCATTTGGTCGCTATAAAGGAAAAGTCACGAGCCGCCGCCACTGCCAATATCAAACCGATATGGACCATACTAATATAGTAATAACAAACAATATATCAAAAGCTTTTCAGTTTACCATATAACAGAGGCATTGTGCAAACTACCATTACATCCTTTAAGTGACATTGAAATTAGTTTATTCGAGAAGACAACACAATGCAAAACAAATAATCATTATACTATAAACGTAATCCAGCAAACCACACCTATATGACGTGAGAAATTTCCTCTTGTAAATAAGAGTCAATAACTTTTGTTTCCTTTGTTAATGTTATTGACTTAAAGCTATTTAAAGAAACAAGAATGGATACTTAAATAATAATATAACAGTAATAACACTTTTATTTTCGTTAACAAAAGCCATGCACAATGAGAATTTTACAAAAGTACAATAAAATATTTAAATAACGTTTATCTAATGTACCACAAGAAATATAAAAATATTATATTCCAAATACATGTTATATTTAAACCATGAAACCTATGAATCAATTACTTTTGTATTTGTGCAAAATAATTTATATCTTTATTACTATTTTATAGAATATCCACTGCAACAGGATATCTGCTTTACGCCAGAATGTATTCGTATATCATCAACATTATTGGACTTCATAGATACGACCGTTAACCCTTGTGATGACTTTTATGATTTTGCATGTGGAAACTTTATGAAAATAACAAATTTTCCAGATGACTCGTCCTTGATTTCTGTATCTACCGAAATCGAAGAAATACTAGATGAGCAATTGGAAATAATTATGAAAGAACAGGAGGCTGAAGTTGATATCAAGTCATCCATTTTAGTCAAAAGATTCTATAAATCATGCATGAATACTACTGCTATCGAAGATACTAGCATGGAAGACACCAATAAATTCTTAACGAAATTCGGTGGATGGCCTGTTCTGGAAGGAAATATTTGGCAAGAAGAACATTTTAATTGGATTGAAACAATACATAAATTTAAGGATGCAGGTTTTAAATCGCAATTCTTAATTTCTTTAAATATTGATACAGACAGTAATAACACCAATAGAAGAATAATATCTGTTAGTTCATTTTGTTTTAAAAGTTAATAAACCACTAACTTTAAACTTACAATTACAGATTGATGAGGCACATTTGGGTTTAAATAGAGAGTTTTTAATCAAAGGTGTAAATGATAAGTTAGTTGAAGGTTACTATAGTTACATGGTAGATATTGCAGTTATTTTTGGCGCCGAGAGAACTAGAGCAGAAAAGGAACTTAGAGATTCTTTGCAGTTTGAAATAGATTTAGCACAGGTAAGTATATGGTACAGTAGAATTCGTTTATAATGAATTCTATATAAGTGGCTGCTAAATGTGTTATGTAATTTCCGGATTCGTTAAGAAAAATATAAAGTATATAATATGACGTCTAAATAAATTCGTTCTTAATTGGTTTGTGTCTTAAGCAGTATTCAAAACAAGATAATTATATTGTACTAGCATGATATTTAATTGCTTATTTGACTTTCCACTTTTCGCTTTTGTAGATAAAACTTCCACAAGAAGAAGAGACCAATCCATGGGTTTTTTATAACACGATGTCTATCGAAGAACTTCAAAATGAATATAATAGCATTCCTTGGTTGGAGTACATAAATGGACTTTTGACTCCTTATGCAACAATTACCCAAAAAGAAATTATTTTGATTGAAACTCCACAATACATAGCTGATTTTGAAACTTTAATTGGCGAAACTCCAAAAAGGTAACTAAACTGACTTCTGGAAGTATATACGCCCACATATATTCTATACTTGGTTGTACGGTCAAGAGCAATGAAAAATAATCAGTTGACAAGTTACATTGTAAGTCAGGGTGTAAGAGAAATCGTATTATGTATAGCGATTGCTACGTCGTTTTAAATCAAATATACCGGGTATCAACGAGATCATGTATCAGCCCACCATTTATTTATTAGTTAAAATAAAACTTTGAAATTCGGACCACATATATTCTATACTTGGTTGTACGGTCAAGAGCAATGAAAAATAATCAGTTGACAAGTTACATTGTAAGTCAGGGTGTAAGAGAAATCGTATTATGTATAGCGATTGCTATGTCGTTTTAAATTAAATATACCGGGTATCAACGAGATCATGTATCAGCCCACCATTTATTTATTAGTTAAAATAAAACTTTGAAATTCGGACCGTATATATGAGGTACACTCAGTTTTTCTATAGTACTTCCGGTCAAACCGGAAGTGACGTTAATTTTGAATTTTTAAATACAACATTTATTATTTCTGTTCATATTCTGTTTCTTCTGAAAATTTTCCATCTACTGCAGGTTAACTTTTGACATTTCTGTCAAAGATAGCGATATCTGTTAAAATTATCCATTAAAGTGAAACTGCTTCGCAACAATTGTCGAAATGCAAAAACCATCAAAGTTAGCTTTGAAAACAATTAAGAAACGTATTTTTCACATTTACACGCATTAGCGAAGGAAACATGTATTTCACCTTGAAATTACTAAAGAAAATTTTTTTTTTTCATTTTCAAATGACAGGTACTCGTTTTTTTAAAATAGTAACACCTATTTTTTTATTGCAGTGCCATATTGGCATAATTTTTAGCTTTCAAGTGATATAAAATATGCAGTGGTTTAGTGGTAGACAGGTAGTACAAAATATAAAATGTTTTAAAAGTAGTCTAATTCCAAAGCAACAGAACAATTACATTTCAAATGAAAAAAACACAGTTATCATAGGAAATAAACGACTTCCATAAATTTAATCAACTACTAGATATTAAACAAGGATACACATTTGTTCAATATTTGCATTAAAACTATTAGTAACACAACAATAGCGAAAACAGTAATTTACAAAATCTATGTTATGAGTATTATTGAAAGGAGCTAGATGTAAGTTATTATTATTTAGGTATTTACTATAAATGTTCAAAATGTCGCCCTTCCTGATCTCTACATAAATTAACACGTCGTATAAATTCCCTCACACAATTATGTAACTGGTGAACTGGTGCCTGGTTATATTATTTATTGCTTGCCTCACTCGTGCTTAGTGCTTCCAGTTCTTCGCCAGTAGCAGATTGTAGAGTGTATACTTTTTCTTTCAAATATGGACAGATATGGAAATCTAAGGGTGTTAAATCCGGTGATCTAGGAGGCCACCTGACTGGCTCATTGGTACCAATCCAGAGGTCACCAAAAGTTTGATTTAAGTAATCCCTAACGAGTCGTGAATTATGAGGTGTGCGCCGTCCTGCTGAAAAAGTACAGCATATCTTTGCTCCCTTGGTAAATAATTTAAAGAGTCATTAATTTCATTATTTAAAAAATCCAAATATCTTTCGGAAGTTAGATGTGCGTCAAAAATTATAGGAGGCAAAAGAACGTCCCCAATCCTTCCCAGCCAAACATTAAAACCAAACCTCACTTGATGGTTACCTTGTCTGTACAATCGCTGATTTTCCTGAGCTCAGTATCTCGTGTTTTTTCGGTTAAATAATCCAAGATTTGTGAATCTTGATTCATCGGAAAAAATAATGTTACCAGCAAAATTACCGTATCTTCGGATATTATCTACAGCCCAGTTGCAAAACTCTAATCGTCTTCTTCGCTCCTGAATTGAGATTCTACTCTTATAAAATAATTTGGGGGTGGGTGCTGTCGGTCTGGAAAGCGCTGTGCATAGAGCGCTGCAGCGGCTCTTGAATTTTTACGGCATTCTCCATAAATTAAAGGAATATCAACTTTCTCATCTCGAGTATACATTACCAAATATGTATGGTTTACTGTACAACTATAAAATAACTTTTAAACAATACAGAAAAATAACGTGAACTATCAATCAACTTGTATTGACAGTTCACAGCCTGTTAGTTGTTTACAGGTGACGTTTATTTCCTATGATAACTGTTTTTTTCATTTGTCGTGTAATTGCTCTGTTGCTTTGGAATTAGACTACTTTTAAAACATTTTATATTTTGTACTACCTGTCTACCACTAAACCACAACATATTTTATATCACTTGAAAGCTAAAAATTATGCCAATATGGCACTGTAATAAAAAATAGGTGTTACTATTTAAAAAAAAATGAGTATCTGTCATTTGAAAATGAAAAAAAAAATCTTATTTTCTTTAGTAATTTCAACGTGAAATACATGTTTCCTTCGCCAATGCGTCTAAATGTGAAAAATACGTTTCTCAATTGTTTTCAAAGCTAACTTAGATGGTTGTTACATTTCGACAATTGTTGCGAAGCAGTTTCACTTTAATGGATAAATTTAACAGATACCGCCATCTTTGACAGAAATGTTAAAAGTTAACTTGCAATGGATGGCAAATTTTTAGAAGAAACAGAATATGAACAGAAATAATAAATGTTGTATTTAAAAATTCAAAATTAACGTCACTTCCAGTTTGACCGGAAGTGCTATAGAAAAACTGAGTATACCTGAAGAAGCCCACCAATCACTCATATATACGGTCCGAATTTCAAAGTTTTATTTTAACTAATAAATAAATGGCGGTCTGATACATGATCTCGTTGACACCCGGTATACGACAGTTTTTATTTCCATATGTAAATATTTACATAACGTGCAATTAATGTGTCTTGAACATTTATTATATAGTATCAATTAATTAAAACAAATTTGTTATCAAGTATAAATTTCAAACCGGTGTGATGTTTTAAATTCACTAATTAAAATATAAAAACAGATCAAATTTAAAATGTTATAATTTTGCACTAATTAACAAAGTCTGCATTTTCTGATATTCATTTATTATAAACTCTAAATTATACTTAAAACAAAGATTAATATGTAATGAGAGAAAAAAATCTTTATTATTATTATTACTGCCTGCTCACAAAATGCAACGAAAAGCACTTTTCTTCGAAATCTCGTTTCAGTTTACTTTTAATTTATTTATTTTATCTTTATAGGAATAGAAATCTAATTATGTATTTTTAAAATTATCGTATGTAAAAATCATGAGATGTCAGAGAAAGGGCGATATAACATAAAACATAGTGTAGTTCAGGGGTTCCCAAAGTGTGAGCCGCGGCGCCCTGGTGCGCCGTAGAAAGTAAAGAGGGGCGCCGTGAGTCTCTCCTCTATCATTATGCGAAACCACAAATATTCGCGGGTACCTACGAGTATAAAGCAACAATACTTATTTTGAGCGCTCGCATCGATAAAAGACATAGGTACCTACTTACGTAGCGTCGCTGTCGCTCACACGCCGAAAAGGACCTACGCGCTTGAAAACCGTTGATACCCTACCCCTCCCACGTCTTTACCGCGAGCCGCGCGAAGAGACGGACGAGTCATCGTGTTTTGTTTAGCTTTGTTTTTCCACAAAAATCTCACGCAAAATGGGCAGATTTTTATTAAATAAACAAGTCGGTAGTTCAAATGATAGTGATAAAGTATCTACTAGTGGCGGCGGGAAACCAAAGAAGCGAAAATACTGTAAATACGATGATAGCTATTTGGACTTTGGTTTTACTTCAATAGAAGTAAACAATGAAGAAAAACCGCATCATCCGAAAGTATGCTTCCAAGTAAGTTAAAGCGACATCTCGAGACAATTCATCCAACTATGGCTGAAAAATCGCGTGATTTTTTTCACCGGAAATTACAAAATCTAATAAAAACAAAAAAAGTATTCACTCAGCAAGCCTCAGTACCTAACAACGCACTGTTAGTATCATTCAAGGTGGCATACAGGGTGGCAAAATGCAAAAAAACCTCATACTATTGCAGAAGAGCTTATTTTACTAGCTGCTCTCGACATGGTGAATATTATGGTGGGAGAAGGTACTGTTATCTAACAATACTGTCAGTCGAAGAATCCATGACATAGCTGAGGATCTCAAGTACCAATTATAGAAAAAATAAAAAGCTAGGATTTTGGTTTGCCACTTGATGAGGCTACTGACAGTAATAATGATGCACATCTTATTTGCTACGTACGTTTTCTAGCTGATAATATTATTGTAGAAGACCTTTTATTCCGCAAAAGCGTTACTGAAAGTGCGAAGGCCCAAGGCTTGTTTGAAATTCTTGACAAGTTTATTGCAGAAAATGATTTGGATTGGGAAAAGTGTATCGGTGTATGTACTGATGGTGCTCGATCCATGTCTGGCAGGTATCGGGGTATACAAGCGCTTATTCGTAAAAAAGCACCGAATGCTATGTGGACCCATTGCATCATCCATAGGGAAGCTCTTGCATTAAAGTCAATGAGTTCTGAACTGAACCAAGTACTAGAATGTGTCATTGGTGCAGTAAACTACATTAAAACTAGGCCGCTAAAGGCCAGACTTTTTAAAAAAATATGCATAAATATGGGAGCTGAACATACGGCCCTGCTGTACTACTGCAATTCACGATGGCTTTCACGTGGAAATGTCTTATTTCGTGTGTTCGAATTACACGAAGAAATTCGCACTTCATTACAGCAAGAACGTCATGAAAACGCCAAATATTTTACTGAACCAGATTTTTTGCTAAAACTAGCATATTTGTGCGATATATTTGAGAAATTAAATAATTTGAATCTGTTTTTGTAAGGCAACAACATACACATTCTAAAACTATCGGAGAGGATTGCGGCGTTTAGAAAGAAACTGCATTTGTGGATAAAAAAAATGAATGAAGGCGGGGGTCAAGATTGCTTCCCGCAATTGTATAAATATGCGGCATCTAATGAACTGGTTGTCTCACAAGACCTGATGGCGCTTTTCACGGAACACCTATCGAAGCTCACCGAATGGTTTCGAAGTACTTTGCAGATGTTGATGTCGAAAGATTTGCGTGGATCCAAGATCCTTTCCATGCATAAGCTCCGCCAGGATTCACATCACAAGAGGAAGAGAGTCTCATTGAACTCTCTTGCGACAGCAGCCTTAAAAGTAGATTCACCAGTTCCGATTTGGTGGAGTTTTGGTTATCGATTCAAAATGAATATCCAAATTTAACTTCAAACGCTTTAAGAATTTTCATTCCGTTTGCAACATCATATCTATGTGAACCTGGATTTTCGGCTGTAGCTGTAATCAAGAACAAATATCGCTCAAGGATCAATGTGGAGCAAGAAATGAGAGTAGGAGTGTCAAGTCTTATTCCCCGCTTTGAAAAACAGTGCGGAGATCACCAAGCTCACCCGTCACATTGATTTGACTGAGTAACAATCGTATTTTATTTTCGTTTTTCTTAAGTCGTTCTTGTTGTTTTCTGTTTCAATTCTGAATTCTTATAAATGTAGTAAAAAAAACTCAATTTCATATTGTGGATGTTTTAATTGTTGTGCCTATCTACCTAATTACTATTATTGTAGGTACCTATTTCTTTCGACTGTATCTATTTCAAATAGCCTAGCTAGGGTAGGGCGCCGTGACAAAATATTAAACTTCTAAGTGCGCCGCAGCCTGAAAAAGATTGGGAACCCCTGGTGTAGTTCTTCAACAATTTTAAATAATGCATTTAATCTTTAGTTCTTGAAGAAGTGACCAATTAAAAATTAAGTTTAGAATTGAATATTTTGTAAGCCATATTTGGAGATATTATTAGCCACCTGTGTATCCTTGTTTTACTTGTACTGGGTATAGTTTTTTATGTAGATTAGACAGTTCCTGCTTTTAGATGAACTTCGCCGTTCTCAAAAACAGATTAGCTTTCAAATATATTGGTGTCCGGGCTGTTTACACAATGTAGTCCAAATAATTTTCTTACGTATTTTTCTTAACGTCATATTAGCAAATCTGATGGGACGCACTCTCGATTAATGCAACGGGAAGATATAGAAGACTCTTAGGGAAGATGGACTAGAGAGAGAGGTTGCTACTCCGTATTTTTATCAAGTCCGTAATAACCTAGCGAAAATATCACAAAACATCTACCGTTGTCGGTGTTTTTACTGATCATTAAACAATATAAAAATATATATCATATGACAGAGATAGTACTACAAATAGAGAAGAATATCGATATGTTGTTCAATAATCTTAAAACTGGTGTTCAAATAACTTTCATTTCAAATTAGGACATTATTTTGTAAGTTTAAATTATTTTCCAGGCATTTTTCAAACGTCTTTGGGATATTACTACCAGAACATTTCGAAAAGGTGCACCAATTATTTATTTTGATTTAGTTTTGAGATTGAGACGAAGATAATAATTAGGTAAATATAATACAGTGTTTTTTTATCGATCGCTCTTTGGAATCGAGAGTGAACATGCAATAACAATATTTGGCAACTAATCCTTAGCTGTAGATAAGAAGTCAAGATAGTTCATTGTATTGCTAGAGTAAAAATCTGTCATAATTACTGATTATTTTGCGATAATTTTTCAATTTATATTTACTGGCCTTATAATCCTGCAATTTTCAAATCAGAGTTTGCCTAACAAGTTACACGTAAATTTACGAGACGGAAATAACTCAGTTGCATGTTGTCAATTGAAAAAAAGTCTGGAAAATATGGAGAAAAATCACTAGAATATTGTCAATTGAAAAAAAGTCTAGAAGATATAGAGAAAAATCTCGAAAAGGGCATTCCAGCCGAAATTAAAATAAAATTACCTTTGTTTTTAGTTTTGTGTTGTTTTGCGATTTGTCCAACAAATGTAGTTATTTTATTTATCTTTCAATTTTTCGTAAATATGTAACCGATTGGCTTGATTCACAATTTGACAATCAGCTGTCAAACGACATATGTGCACGGAAGAGAAAACCATGAAAAGACTCAAAGTGGCTAGCTTTATTCATAAAAGACAATAACTAAGGCTGTCTGACTTCAGACTTTCGGATTTCGTTTGTTTTTAATTATCTCGGCCGATTTCGGAAAGTGCGTCATCCCGCCCATTATAAAATTGTTTTTTCCTTCTATATATACTTTTGAACAATTTAAAACAAACCTAGAAAAACGTAGCCAACTGTCAGAATTTAGATTACCGAAAAAATGGGGCTAACTTCTCACTTTTGGATTTCGTTCATTTTAAATATCTTTTGATGTTTAAGAGATAAGGTTTTGATATATTAGAATAACGTTTAAAAAGAATCTAGAGCAACCTGAACCAGTTAGAATTTAAATTTTCGTTAAAAGGAGGGCTGTGAAAAAATCATTTATTGCTATTATTTATTTACTTATTTATTTATTTATTTATTTATTCAATACCCCAACAGATTTACCATTTACAGGGTAATATATAAAAAAAGAAGAATGAGTGTGCGTAAAACCACACGGCGAAAGTGTAAACTTCATCAAGGCGAGGTTAATAATACTGTAGATAATACGAAATACACGCATATAATATTCAGTAACATATTCGCACATTTATTACATTTACGCGAGCGTCCGTTTTGTTTGGTCAGTTCGGACGTATGTGTATGTATAAATAGACGATATAAATATTTGCTTACTGTCCCGGTCTTGGTCTAATGGTAACGTATCGGGATCGAACCTGTTCTGGGACATGAATTTATTTATTCATTTAAATTTCAATTCAATTGAAATTAAATAATAGTAAAATTGTTCCCTTAGTCGACTCGAGCCGACATTACCCGAACGAGCGTTACATATCGGAGCATTTCATATTCGAGCAATTCATATTCGAGCGTGACGGGTCAGTCTTGTTCACTTAATGACTTAAAATAATTCACAATACGATGCAAAAATGAAATACAGATAATAATAAAATACAGAATACAAAAATGCAGATAACATTAAAAAAAACATAAATTCAACATTACCTCACCAAGAATGGGTCAGCGCATAAGAGGTTGGCTTTTGGGCACATGTGATAGAGCGGAGATTTAAGAACATTTGTCCGAGCTGTAGGGACATAGAAAGTACCCGTCGACCTACCAGCGTACCTGGGCACTAAGAAGTTCAGCCAATTATGATTTTTTCTTTGAAAAACTTCGAGACAATTTGGAACATACCTAGAACAACCTGAAGTAACCATCATAATTTAGATTTTCAAAAAAGGAGGAACTAACTTCTCACTTTAAATTTCATTCTTTTGCAATATCTTTTGATAGGTATATAAGAAATACGGTTTTCATGTATTGCAACAGCGGTGACGAATCTATTTATATGCCCTTGATAAATATTGCTTTTTATTATTTTTTGTCCAACCTCTGGCGTGCCGGGAAATTCTTAACAGGAAATAAATAATAAAAATTAAATTGTTGAAAAAAATTATTACCGCGTTCGCTGCCACTGTCGCCATATGGCGACGCACTCGATCGTCCGCGTGTGCCACTGTCGCCATTTGGTGACACCGGTTCGTTTTTATTTCAATGCAAACCAATTTGCCAGGCTTGACAGGATTGAATGGTTGAAAGCGTAGGCACGTGGGAAAGAAGTTTTTACGAATATTTTCGCCACTGATTCACTTTTTACTTTCTTATACGTAGTATAAGGAAGTCTTGTGATGATGAAAGTTTACGACGTCGAGATTTTTGCAGATGTCCACGTTTTGAGGTCCCCTGATACCGAAAAAGTGGTTTTTAAAAAATGTCTGTGTGTCTGTCTGTGTGTCTGTCTGTCTGTCTGTCTCAAGATTTTTGCAGATGTCCACGTTTTGAGGTCCCCTGATACCGAAAAAGTGGTTTAAAAAAATTTTCTGTGTGTCTGTCTGTCAGTGTGTGTGTGACCACAATAGCGGTCAAACCGCTACAGATATCATTTCCAAATTTTGTATTTACGAATATAATCTCCCTCTTGGGATCTGGTTAGATTTTCAGTAAAATCGGCAGACCGGAAGTAGTAGTTTACTTCGGTGAAAAAATCGAATTTTGCCAATATTTCGTCAACTACTAAGTTTAAGCTAATTTATAAAGAATTTATAAGTAGTTAGAACTTAATTTCTAATACCTTTTGTATAAAAAAAAATTCAAAATTCGGACCGGAAGTATAAGAAAGTCGTGTGGTGGTCACACCTCATTTTTTTTCTTTACGGTCTTTGTGTGACGTGCGGGGTAATGTCTGGCTGTTAATTATCCTGTTGTTTCAATACAAATAAACAAATAAGTCTGTCTGACATAGTATGACAGTGCAACCGTGTACGTAGTTACTTGAGTAAGAAATTTCTATGAATATTTTACTCCCGGTTCCATTGTTTTACGGTCTTTGTGTCACGTGTGGAGAAGTATATGTATGTATGGCGACAAATTATCCTTATTAGTTATTACTTCAATACAAATAAGTATGTCTGGCATAGTAGGATAGTAAAATTGTGTACGTAATTTTCAATTAATTTTGCAAATATGACTGTAAAAATACACAATGTGAAACACAACTCGTGTTGCCATATGACGACAGTGGCATATTCTGTTAGTCTGATGTGACACTGTCGCCATATGGCGACACAAATTTGATATTCGAATTAGGTGAGTAAATACGTTGTGATTAGACTTTTATTAGTGTTTATAAACATTTAGAGCAAATTTGACGCCAATAAATCAATAAACCATACTTGACTCCTGGTGAAGTTTGCAAAAAGTTACTGGTAGCAAACGTGTTAAAGGTTTTAGGAGTGGAATTCTAAGTTCTTCTTACTTCATATTCTGCGTTCTTTTTAATTTGCCCAATAACAGATCGTTTTCAATTGCTTCCAAGTTCTCTCTTAAATCGATATTTTTTTTCCATATGGAACTATATTGAAAATCATTTTATAGCATTTCTAAATATTCGAAGTTGGTACACTCAAAAATCACTATATTGAGTTTATCTACTCCGCTAATATCAGGATATAAAATAAAATTTGAAATCTTGAAGCTTTGAAGAAATTAATTGCTCATCGCCAAATTACTGCATGACATGTTTGTGTTATTTTAACTCCATATGTTTTCTCATCTAAGACGAATTTATTTGTATTTGAGAAATATTTAAATCTGTTAGAAATAACATCACTGTTAAAAACTCCAAATACTTCAATTAAATGAAATATGTATATCAATAGCTCTCTTATTAATACCTCGCAACTTAACGTTTAATTCGTTAAGATGTGAGCATAAGTCAGTGAAAACATTACTTTGCAAAGCCATTCAATATCCGGTTACTGACTATATCTTTTCATAATCGTTTTTATATGGTAAGTTATACTTTTAGCCATATTCAGAATTCTGTCTTTCACCGAGTTTCTAACCAAAGGCAAATCCTTCATTCTCTGAATAATCTTTGTTTTTTATTCCATTTCAGCTATGATTTCTTCACATATTTCCCGTGTCTAAAAGTGTTCCGCATTTAGCAATTACATTAGAGGCAACAAAACTACAAGCGGTTATTTTTGTAGGTGTACTGATAAATTTTATTAGCACTACCGACTGCATATTATTGTTTTTACGCAATAAATTCCTTTTGCTCTTCCTTACGTTTCTCAAGGAGCAACGTATGATTGGTCTCATAATGCCGTTTTGCAGAGGATGTCCTGCATACAACTGTCCCGGAGCATAAAACCCACACCGCTGTATTTCCTTTATTAATCATGAATCCACCAATTTTGGAATTTTCTGCAACTCGTTTTTCGTATTGGTTTTTGTTTTTTAGTTGCACAAGCCATGTTGGGTAAAACTAGAACAAATTTACGAAAAATGTTAACATAACTATATCTTGAAATATTTTAAAAATCTTCTCTTTAATGTAAAATTAATTACATCTTAAATTAAGCTATAGACCAATACTACTACGCACACAACCAAATTTCAAACTCAATTGATTACTATCGCAAAGTATAGTCAGGACAAGAAAAAAAAAACAAATTTAGCGAACGTTCAATTAATAGCCACAAAGCCGAAATATTATTATAAATACCTATACCTAAAACTTATGAAAGAATAATTCCAGGCAAGGGAATTAAACAATAAAAGTTCGAGGAATTTATTAAGTTACGGACAAAAAACAATTTAAATTTTTCTTCTGCCATTTGTTCAAATTTAGTATTCTATAGCTAGATGGCGCCATAAATTTTTGATATCTTGCATTTTTCGTTTTAAAATGGCTACTATTTAAAAATCGAAATTTTTTTATAGGACAATCCTCGTTTTGATTTAAAAAAAAGGAAGGCTGGCAAAAATATTTTTTCCGATTATTCATCTTAACATTGTTCGAATAAATCTCGAAAAAATTTGGAAATTGGATTTTTTTCGAGATTCTTAGAACAGCTAGAACGACCTGGAACAATTTGTTAGAATTTTAGTTGTTAGTTTAATGGACTGAGTGAAAAATTCCTTTTTTAAATTACCTGTGCCAAATTTGCCTCTTTTTTTTGAAATACTTTGGAACAATTTAGAACAAACCTAAAACAACTTGGAAAAACCGTCAGATTTTCGATTTACGAAAAAGGGACTTACTTCACACACCTTATTGGGGACGTCAACATCCATACTGCGAGAGGTACAAACTTAGCATTTTCAGAAACTAATTGTATGGGTTGGAGTAATTGTTAACCGAATCATTTCCTTCAAACGTAACCTTACGGGAGAAATGTATCTAGAACTTTTGCAAAATTATTTACTTTCATCATTAGCACAACTCTTCCCGGGCCATGAAAATCTTGACTTGCTTAGCCAAAGGATGTGGTTACAACAAGATAGGGCCTCTCCTCACTATTTGGAATGTGCAGCGACATCAAGATAATACTATCGTAAATAAATAGATTGGAAAGAGGTGGCCAGGTTGCCGGACATAACGCCTATAGATTATTTTCTGTGTGAATTCATATAAATTAGGGTATATGCATCAGAACCTAAAAATTTGGAAGACTTGGCGTAATGAATTTTAATTAAAGTTGGAAGAAACACTCCTGAAGTAATAAAAAAACGTTCAAAACGAATTTTATTATTGCACTGGATATTGCCAAGATGTTCAAGGACAAAATTTTCGATGCTTTCCAAAATTTAAGTTATCTTTGTTTTCCAATAACAAATGCTGTATATTTCAAACAATTTTTATGTAATTAGAATTTATTTGATAGTCATTTAAAATATTAAAGAATTTATTAAAAACAGTAATAGAAATGCATATAACAATAACTAGTTCATGGTCATCAAAAAAACAAAACGTATACTATCACCAGGAAGATCTTTGATAATACTAATTGACCAATTTTAATTTTTGTTTGAAAAATCATAACTTATGTTTATATCTATTGTGACTTTTGGGTATATAATAAATACTACATAATTTTTGATATAAACATATTCTTCACATAAAGTATTTTTGCAAAATTTGAGAATTGTAAATTTCATTGCTAAATTAAATTTGAATTAATGTAATTTAAATTATAGTAAAAAAGCATGTGAAGTTGAAATTATGTAATGTTACACATTTTTCATCATACAGGTACAATATTTCTAAGAATGTTTGACCTTATTTTCGAATTTTGAAACATTGATTTTTCTTCCGTTATTTCATTCCTAGTTGACATTATTAACAATTTAACTGCTTCGAAACCACTGGCCAATATAAATTATATTTTTTAGAGTAATAGCTAATTATCTACTATGGAGAATAATACATTCATCAATCGATTATTTAAGTGTCGACATTAGAAACCGACGTCTGGAGTACTTAACAGTGACTTCAGGAATAACCTCCGAAATGCCACGATGGATGGAATGCGTCGACATTGTTAGTGATCGGTAAAGAATCTAATTGGAATCAATAAAATCCAAGAAATTTACTTTAACGTAGGTTACATACTGCTGTCGGTGCCATATATGCAAGAAAGTATTTTTCCACTAGTGCCAAAGAGAGTGCTGAAAATTTGGTTATTAGCATTCAAAATGAATTTAAGGAAATCTTGACGAATGCAGAATGGATGGACGAGAATACCAAAAGAAAGGCCATTAAAAAACTGGATGGAATGAAAAGATATATTGGTTATCCCGAAGAAATTTTGAATGATACTAAATTAGATAAATATTACGAAACGGTACGTAATTGATAAGGGAGTTACATAATAATATTATTGCATTATTATTTCAGTTAGAAATTGACAGTGGAAAGTTCCTGGAATCTGCTTTGAATATATCGCGATTTAATAACAGATTTGAAATCCTTAATCTGCGAACGCTCGTTAGTGAAACATATTGGATATATCGCAGTGACGTAGTACTAGTTGACGCTTACTACTATAACTCAGAAAATAGTTTTCGTAAGTACTACTTTTGTTTCTGCACTCTTCAACTATTTACAAAATATAGACTCTTAATTATTTATTTTATCTTCAGCAGTTTTATTAAATAATAAATTAATTTCTAAATAATAGTAACAGTTATTTTCTTCAGAAATTCCAGCCGGTATTTTGCAAGGAGTGTTCTTCCATAAAGACAGACCAAAATATATGAACTACGGAGGTATAGGCTACTTAGTAGGTCATGAAATAACCCATGGATTTGACAACCAAGGCAGACACTATGATGACGAAGGAAAGTTGATGAACTGGTGGGCAAACGAAACTGAAAACAAGTTCAGTAGCAAAGCAAATTGTATTATTCACCAATATAATAACTACTCTGTGACAGAAATTGACATGCATGTGAGGAGTACTTTAATTTAAAGTTTTGTATTTCCATTTGATAATATCATGAGTTTTAAATTTAGTACTATTACACAATATATTTATTTTGAAATTTGTCAATAATTATGTTAAGAGCTGGTACATTCGAGGTATTATCAAAATGTTTTAAAACCAGTTTTGTGACATGCTAACAGATAAGGTTATATACAGGGTGTTCCTAAATATCATGTACATAAGGAAGGGGGTAACTATTTGGTTTATTTTGTGCCTAAAATTTCATATAAACATAGGTCTGCAAACGCTTCGTTACCAATATGCAGGGTGTTGAAATTTCAAGAATTTTTCACTTTTTACTGTATAGCTCCAGCAGTTTTTTTACGATTTCTAATGTCAATTGTCAAATTAATAAACTCAAGTGATTATCTGAATAAAGCCAGAGCCTGCTAGACCATTTTAAAAAATTTAATTTTCTCTGGCGAATTACAGAAAATTGTTTTCTATTTTTTTTCTCGATAACGGTCAGAGATAAGAAAAAAATACAAGAGATCAAAAAGTTTCTAAACAAGACAGAAAATTTATTGCGTATTTTAGAATCTAGCAGTGGCGCATCGCAAAAAAGTTCAGGGTGAGAAAAGAGGGCATGACCCCGAAAAAATTATTACCCTGTAGATTTACATAATCATTTGGCATGGCTAATGATGCAGGCCTTATAGCGTAACCTACCTTCCAAATTTGAACAAAATATCTCAAAAACTGCAGGAGCTATACAGTAAAAAGTGAAAAATTCTTGAAATTTCAACACCCTGCATATTGGTAACGAAGCGTTTGCAGACATATGTTTATATGAAATTTTAGGCACAAAATAAACCAAGTAGTTACCCCCTTCCTTATGTACATGATATTTAGGAACACCCTGTAAATAAGCTGTATTTCAAAATACATTGTCCTATGTGTCCAACGTGTGCTATTTTAACAACGACAGTTACATATGCGATTTCATCATCGGCAGTAATTAGAACAATGAGGGGCAGTGAGATGTTAACAATCTGAAACAAATTTACGACTTTGTTTCTATAGTCTTTCAAAATGTCTTGAGCGGTACGAGAACAAAATGAACATAACTTTATAGTAACGGAAGATCAGGAAGTTAAATAATCCACAACATGGCTATTATTGCTGATTTATTAATTGGAATAATTCGGGCAGTCTTTATGCGAGATTGAAATACAGCCTACTTCAATGTCATATTTTCGCCTCGCCTCTCAACCAGGAGTATCATAACTACCACCGGGTACAACTCTACCTCACTTCTTACGACCTTGCTCGTCGGATTAGACCTTGGCATAATCTTTCTGAATAACAAAATAAAACAAAATAATTGTTAGAATTCACATAAATTATTGTAAACTACAACAAATGTTTCACCAAACAATGGTTTCATGAGGTAGAAGAATATATATAAAAGCACACTTCTAGACTTCTAATAGATTAAATTAAGTTGTACTGAATTTTGAATTAAAAATATGAATATTTTTTAACAAATAGTTAGCATGTAGGTATAGCTACTTTTTCTAAAACGTCAATAATGTTCTTTAATACGATTTTCAAAAGACCTTTCTGTTTGCCCGAATTATTACAAGTTAACATATAAAACCCACAGTTTGACTTTTTATCTGCTTATCTTTATTGTTTCTAATGTGTTGTCCTAACAAATTATTAGTTTTAAAATCCATTGAAAAGTTATTTTTTTAAAAGTGTTTAGGTACTATAATTGAATGTCGACCTATACAAGAGAGGCAGAAAAATATGTTCTAAATAGCACCTTTAACCCTAGATAAAATCAGCGCTATTGTCTTGTTTTTACTTTTTTAGTCAACATGTTGTTTATAGGAAGTTTCTGTATATAAATAAATATACGTAGATATACATCATGAAGAAGTGTAAGACGAAATAAAATTTCAAATATTTAGATTACTTGCAATTAGAGGTAAAAATGAAATAAAACTTAAACAAATCCAGCATTTTTTGCTCAGTTATCCGGCTACGTTTGGAGTTAGATTATCAAACTTCGTGTAGAAAAACCCTTTATCCTGTATCACTCTTTATATGTCCAACTCTATTAATATCTCGTTTTAACTTTATTGTTCTTCATCATATTGTTTCCTTTCTCATAAACTATATAATATATTATATCATCCGGTCTCCATACCATCTATCCTTCATTATTATCCATCTATTCTAAAAGTTCTACTAATATAGTAATATTAATTTTTTGAAATAAAATTTTATATTGAATGTACTTTGCACTAGAATGGAATCTTTAATGTTTTACCTGTAATTTGACAATATCATTTTTCAGGTTAACGGCCATAACACTCTTAGTGAAAATATAGCCGATATAGGTGGTATTAAGCAGGCATATAGAGCGTATGAAAAATATATCGTTAAACATGGAGAAGAGAAAATTCTACCAGGTTTAAAATATTCCGGTAGACAATTATTTTGGATATCAGCTGGCTTGAGTTGGTGCACCAAAAGACGAGTAGAATCTTTAAAGAAACTAATTATTACAAACGAACATGCACCAGAAAAATTTAGAGTATGGGGTTCTGTAAGCAATATGCCTCAGTTCGCTGAAGACTTTAATTGCAAAGTCAATACAAGAATGAATCCCAAGAAAAAATGTCAGTTATGGTAGCGCAAAAAAATGGAAATAATTTATAAGTTTTGATATTTCTCTAAATTAAATTAGATACATTAATATAATTTGCCGCAATTTTATAATACGTTGTGAAATAATGGGTTCCCAAGATGTATAATTTATGTATGGAGAGCAAAAGAAATCAATAGTTATAACTTCAAAACTATATGATTAATCTGCAATAATATTATCTGTAACATTAGTTAATTCATATGCACGTAAAATTATTATAGTTAAGACACGAACCAATACTGATTGTCGAAATAAACGTTAGCGTCTCTATATAATGTAGTTAGTTAATTGTGCCTGATCAATTTTGTTTTATATTTTAGATATATACTCTAGCGTCTGTATTTATAAGTGCTATATTATTTTTAGATATAACGATATAAAGAAAATACCGCTGAAGTATTCAAAGATATTCCTTAAAAAAACGTTGTATTCTATTTAAAACAACATTGAAAGCAAGTGACAATAGCAAGTTTTGACTGCCATATTGCTGCGATAATTTGCTACTTTTTGTCCAACTTTGGTTCACATCCAATGAGTTTTGTTGTTTTTTGTGTAGCCTTAATTAACAACAAAATTAGTAAAATTTAGCGGAAATATAGAAACGTATTCAAATGTTTGACGATGGATACATGAATTAATTTGTAGGAAGATGCGCTAACATATTTTACGAAAAAAATTTGGTCAACAAAATTTAGATGGAGTAATGAATCAATTCAAAATGAACCAAGATGTAAGATTTTTTTTTAAAGCAAGGACCAATGAAAACATTAACAAAGTTAAAGTGATTTAATGATTGTTAAAAAAGTATGAATATCAGTAGCTGCAGTATTAAAAATTCTTCCCAAAAATTTAGAAACTTTTAAATTTCAAAATGGCGTTCTTCCAAATAAAAACAGTGTAGGCAAAACATTTACAAATAAAACCTAGTAGTTATTGCTCACGACGAATAGCTGTTTTCGAGAATTATAACTAGTGTATCACTGGAATCCACCAATAAAACAAGAATCAACGCAGTGGGTTCACAATAGGTTTCAAGCGACAAAGTAGGCAAGAACTAACGATTCATAATGAAACCAGATGGCGATGGTGTTTTGGATATGGAAAAAATACTACTTATTAAAATACATCAAAAAGGCTTTACATTAACAGGAAAAGTCTATTACGAAAAAACCACAAAACTGAAAGCTGCCATACACCAAAAAAACCCCACAACTTGTACACGACAATTGCCAAGTTCACAAACATCTACCTCGCAGCTCAGATGTGTGACTATCTTTTTTCTAAATTAAAAAGGCGGTTTTCTTCGGATGCCGTTTTTGCCAGGTGAATTAATGAAATAAGCAATATTTACTTATAGAAACAATTATCTTATAATGTATTGGCTTATTGTAAAAATATTGGATTAATTGGTTAATAGATTATATGTTGAAGAATGTATCATTTGTTAAAGAATATTATTTCTGTATCAAAGTAGTATTCATTGTAGATCATTAAATAAAAGAATTTATTGAGTTAATTAATTTGTGGCTGGGAGCAACATACCCATGAGCAAAGCCCAACCGTTGCTGCGTTAAGCCATTAACATTACATTGAATGTGGGGAGAACTGTATTATGTTCTACTTCCATATCGTATAATACCTAGCGTGTGAGCAAGATCCCCAGTCTGCTCACCGCTGTTGTGAGATGAAGTTCGTCTCTGCGTTACAAAATAACACGTTTTCGCGGTTAACGTATGATGAAAAAATTGCAATAAAAAGTCTTAAACGGCCAATGCCTCAATTATGTTTAGAAAATAAACAATCTGTTAAAGGTAAAGACGTTATAAGAAAATTCAAAATGAATATTTATCAGAAAAATGACTAGATTTGTGGGTGTGAAATTAAAAATACTTTGTTTTGTTTTCCGTGTCTTTTGTTTGGTGGTGAACCGTCTTGGTCAAAGAACAGAATAAAAGACTTATTCATCTTAGTGCTAAAATTACGAAACATAAAAATTCCGAAGGGCATTTGAAAAATATATTTAGTCTAAGAATGTTAGGAAAAATAACATGCAGAATGTTTTAGATTCATCATATAGGCAAAATATAGAAGTCAGTGCTGTAGGTCTGCTAGGCCTTCTGCTGGATGGATTAAGCGACACCTTTAATGAAGTTGTTAAGCTTTTAAAAATTGTCATTCCAATCCCAATGACAACGTCTGAAGCGGAACGCCAGTTTTCACGGCTGAAGAGAATAAAAACTTTCCTGAGAAATACAATGAAAGAAGACAGATTAAATGCCCTTACTATGTTATCTTGTGAAAAAGAATTTATGAATGGTTTCCCAAATTTTAATGAAAAAGTGATAGAACTGTTCTGCAAGTCAAAGACACGCAAAATGGACTTCGTTTATCGTCAGATGTAATCAAACTGTAGTGTTATATTTACTATTCCCTCAAAACAAACTGTACAATGAACAGTACCTGTCTGGAACAGTATGTCGGTGAAACTTATAAAGATTGGGCAATCGTTCTTGTATTATACTTTTTAATTTTGAAATTATGCACTCCCTATGTGAACCACCCCGAGCCGCCACTGGTATTAAGTCACAGACTCCAATTAAGTTTCCTATATAATCATATTAAAAATTTCGAATATAAAAAAATATACTGAAACATACTTCTCAGAATATGAAAGTTAAAACGACATATATTCATATGAAAGTAACAGTTACTATAAGATATGCAAAATATATGATATGTAACACAATCATTAAAGAAGAATAGTTTGCTGGAACAGAAAGGTGCATTTGCAGCCTCAAGCTGAAATATTATTTCAGTGAGTGATATAACATATTATTGCAATTTCCCTTACCATACCTGATACGATTTACTTTGCACAAAACTTCTGCAGAATGCATAAAGCTTTATGGAAAAATTATATAATAGCTGCATATTAAACACATACCATTCTAACTAAGGGGCTTAATGATTGACTAAAATACATTTTAAACAATGTTTCATTGTACATACACACCTTTAACTAAATTCGGTAACATATTTCACAAATGACCGTCTGTGACCTTTTATATTAATGATAACTAGAACAAAAAATTAGGTGTGGCCACCACACGACTTTCTTATACGTATGAGCGTTTCAAATTATAGAATTTTAAGAATTTTTTTATACAAAAATTATTCAAAATCCTATTCTAAGTACTTCTATTCTCTTAATAAATTACTATAGAATGCATACTTTGCAAGATATTATCAAAAAAGTGCTACTCGCTAAGAATAAAAGTGCTACTTCCGGTCCAAATTTTGAAATTTCATATATACAAAAAATATTGCAATCTACTTGTCTAAAAAGCATGACTTGCAAAATATTCGCAAGAAACTGATTTTCGATAAGAGCAAAAGGCCTACTTCCGGTAGGAATTTCGAAAAACTTCTTAGATAAAATTATTCTCAATTTTAATTTTAAGTACATATGAATTCTTTATAAATTTGTATAAACTTAGTAGTTGACGAAATATTGGCAAAATTCGATTTTTTCGCTGAAGTAAACTGCTACTTCCAGTCTACCGATTTTACTGAAAAACTAATCAGATCTCAAGAGGGAGATTATACACGTAAATACAAAATTTGGAATTGATATCTACAGCGGTTTGACCGCTATCGTGGTCACACACACACACACACACAGACATACACACACAGAGACATACACACACACAGACATACACACACACAGACATACACACACACAGACATTTTTTAAAAACCACTTTTTCGGTATCAGGGGACTTTAAAACGTGGACATCTGCAAAAATCTCGAGGTCGAAAATTTTCATCACAATACTTCCTTATACTACGTATAAGAAAGTAATACGTCTATTCGATTATACTAGAATTACATAATAACCATTCGCATTTGTAGATGATTTCAACTATTTACTGAATAATAATGAGTATAAATGCATTTCAATCTCACTAGCTAAATACCGTCTAGAAATAGTGATTTATTTATTACTTACACGATGATTTAGCTTACATTGTTATGTATATGTGCGTATTTAAATCTATATTTGCAACATAAGCTCATTTAGTGATATTAGGATTAACCCAACTTGATAAAACGATGCTAATTAATTTCTTTATATATAATGCATCAGAATTTACAATAGAGTTAAAGAAAATTAAATATTCCTGATAAAAGAAAATATTTCATTCTGGAATAAATAGGTAGGTATATTTATAGTTATATAGTCACAACTTGTTATCAATGAAAACCGATCGCTAATATTCTACTAATTGTATTTGGTATTAATAATACACAGTGTGCTATACATTAAAAAAATTAAACACCTATAACAGAAAATATTTCTTTATGGAATAAATACATATAAATATAAGTAAAGCAATCATAGAAACAAATATTATTCTCATTGTATTCTGAATAAATAATATGGACTTTACAATAGTTCTTTGTGGAAGAAGTGTAGACCGATATATGTCGTCGTCATATAGAAAACTGAATAACAATATTAACGTGTACCTGTAGTTAATTATTAACTGATATTTAATTATTTAAAATAAATATCAGTTTATAATCACATGATCATTTTGTCATGCAAGTATATATAATAATAATAATGGTAATAATAATAATAATAATAACAATAATAAAAATAATCAAGCTTTATTTCATTAACATATATAATTATGTGTAGAATATGTCAATATAAAATACAGAAATAATAATACAAGCAATGGAGAAAAAAGGAACACAGGTATTAAAAAGAGAGTCCAGTCAGACATATCTGGTGCACGAATATATTTATGTATTGTCAGTAACATTTAGGAAGTCTCTGACTTTGTACAAACATGTTTTTCAGAGAAATTGTTTGATTTTGTTTGTTGATCATCTTTATTTCTTGTACAATATTAATGAACAGAACATACGGTTCTCTACTTGTTTATGTTTTTATGTTCATAACAGACACTCTCTAAAATAAATAATGAAGGCAGTGTTAAAATTCTGGGCTGCCTCAAATGTGATTTACATGAATCCATGAGACGGATACCAGCTATGGCTGTAATCATTCTCTTTTGCGCAAGAAATACTCTCTCTGCCGCTGGTCATAATCCCCAAAAGATAATTCTATACGACAGGCGAGATTGAATTTGTGCATAATACACATTAAGTAATATATCGACAGAAACCTGATGTAACGGTACAGACCATTTCAGTTATTAATTTTATAATTTTACTTTTTTAGGATTTAATTAAATATATTCTGTTATTAATATTTTGAAGAGAAATAATATTTAAAATCAATGAATATGTTATGGTATTATTAAGTAAATATTAATCATAAGCTCAGTGTGTATTTAGTTCTAAGAACCGTGGCGCCGAATGTTTACAACAGTGAAATAAACGCTACAGTTGTGATAAACATTCGCCTACGTAAAAGAGTGTGTAGGGGAAACTTAAGTGGAAATAACCGAACTATATAGAGAAAGGGAAACCACAGACACTTTTATATAAAATAGAAACACGCGCTAAAAATGGAAGAGTCAACCGCTAGACTTGATTCGAGTCGGAAAGTTAACTCCAAAGTCGGAGGGATTTGACTGGCTGGCTTCATAAAGAAGTCGTCAAACCCCGACTAGCAAAAATTCAAGTAATATACATTAAATGTTCTATAAAAAGGAGAACCCAAAACTCCTATAATAAATTACATAACAATCATAAGAATTGTTATTTGAAAAATAGTGATTAAAGTAGCACTTAGAGAGTAAATGTGCTCAGTGTTAAAAGTTTATAATAAATATATTGTGCTCCAGTAAATAGAGCAAGTAGATTCGTCGCGTCAGGATCGTGACTACTAAGGAAATTCCGTTGATGACAACGCCAAGCAAAGAAGAGTTTGCTGAAGATAGACATCGCCGAAGAGCGAAGAAAGAAACTTTATTATAAGGTATTTTTAAAAGATTATTGTAAATGAAAATATTGTAGATAATGAAGAGTTAAAGATTATGAAATAATTATGAAATAAATTTTAAATTGAAATTAACACAATAAAGTTGATAAATACATATCATCTCCGTTCTATGAAGGAGAATGTAATTTGATCTGTATTAATATTGTTGTGTATTTATATAATAGTACACAAAATCGGCCGACGTAGTAAATTCTGGCATCCGTTGTTTATGTTAGACTACGTCGAATAATATAGGTACATAAAAATCTATGGACATTAATTATTTGTAAAAATGTATTAAAATTGTCTTTAAATATATTTTATTTCTTTTGTTATATGTAAAAAGTAGTTATATATAATTCATTGGTTTTGAATATACGAATTGTTTAAAGTTTTACAATGGTATTTTTTTTTAATTAAATATAATTAATGAGATAATCTGATTTGAGTTTAGCCGGCAAAGCAAGTTATTTAAATTTTATTTTAGATTTAAACTCAACAATTTTATTAAATTAAATTTAAGGGCTGTTCCTTTACATTATGGTGCCCAACTTTGGGGCATTTTATTCTTTTTAATTGTAAAATAAATGCTGTACCATTACACTGATTATGCAGCGACCGAAAATGGTTGAAGCCATTTTATTGGCAAGTTCATCGCAGTGAAAAGACCAGTCTAAAGTATTAATTACCGAGAGACTTAAGAATTTTACTGTATCCTTATGGGTGACATTTCTTATATGAGAGGGAATATTAGTAATTGCGCGTTGTCTGGGATGATATATGGTATAATATGATTTATCAACGTTTAGGCATAATTTGTTCGCAGTTATTTAGATTCTGAATAATGGCATCTATTGTGTCTGGAAGTGAGGAACTAGATGACAAGATGGTTGTGTCGTCGGCGTAATAATAGGTACGGGTTGTACAAAGAAAGACCCCAAATTATTAATGTAGAGGCTGAAAAGAATTGGACTTAATATGGATCCATGAGGAACACCACATCTAAACCAGTATGTCTCATTTGTTCTACCACGGTTGCCGTTACCAAAAAATTTAATATAGAAATACGTTATAGTCAGACTCATAATAATTTTTGTACAGATTACCCAGCAGGTATCACTCTTAGAACCAATTATATTGCAAAAAAGAAGAAGTCTCTTCTGCCTCAGCAACATATTGTCGTGATCTTTAATATTTTAAGAACTATAAATTTTATTAAATAGTTAAGTTGTAGAATAAAATTATCAAATTTTAGTTTAAAAGATGTATTCTAATATAGTAAGCATAAGTCAAAGGTCCTACAAGTAAGAATGGGTTGCCTAACCTTTAAGGGGCAATGTCATTAAGAAAATGGTATGAATTAAGCTTCAATATAAGAATTTAGATATAGAAATAAACACAAAATAAATCTTTACATTCTATATTTATTATAGAACAGGCAATGTATGGTTTGAATATAAAGAGTCAGAACCGAATTTCTCACAGGGTGTAAGAATAGCTTTGAATATATTAAGAAATGGACCACTATTTAAAAATAAACATGTACTAAAAGTTAAAAATAGAGAAAGAATTATGTTAGGTGACGAATCAATAAAAAGAGTGAATCATTTAAATGCTATTAAGTTTGACGAGCAAGGCAACACGAGGTATGCTCGAGATGAAAAAACATCAATTTGAATAAAAATAAATAGATCTCAGACAAAAACAACAATCTCAATTCATAGGAGAGTTTTATGATTATATCTAGCTATAGAATAAATACCTGACACTTAAATAATTCACTAGGTGAGAGCTTTAGCCGGGGGGGGGGGCGTTAAGGTAAGGTAGATACCTATCGGCCGGTAAGAATTTTATAATTATGCAAATGCGAGATATAAAATCATTAAATGTTTATTTTATTGTATGTAATAAGCCATAATATCCTCCTACTATTTCTTTTACAATATTTTTATTGCCAATTTATGAAAATAACCCCTTAAACCCATGATGTGTGTTTCGTAGAAGAGAAATATAACAGAAATTTTGACAATGATGTATTAGTTTGGATTAATTGCATATTTTAAATAATAGGTAAAGAACGGCCATATTTATACACCCACACATAGACACTACTATGGAGGATTCCCTAAGAGAGGGCGCGAATGTAATTCAATTTATCATGGCCAACTGAATGTCGCAAGATCTGAATTTAAGGAATATATTGTCGCGTAAAATTTCGGCGATGGGGATATTGAAATATAATAGAGAGTCTATAGTCGCACGCTTTGACGAAAAAGTATCAAACACGAGGACGAGATGCTCTATTGCACAAACATTTCCGTGAATACCTTATGTTCATATTTCTATTTGAAAAAATTACCCACTTCTTGGTTACTTGTTGGTTAGTTATCTATCTTCAGTTTTATACTGTATGTAGTATAAAACTCTATGATACACAAGATGGCACTGAGCAAAACTGTAGAAATATATCAAAAATCGAAAGATTTAGACAGAATAAATCTTGAGCAATATCTTTTATTTTCTTTATAAAAATTTTCCAAAATTCCCTAAATTTTGAGTAAAATTCCCTTTTTCCCTATTTGATCAAGAAATCCCTAGATCAAGGGAAAAATTCCCTAACTTGGCACCACTGGTTTGCACTTCTATCATATGCAGAAGATGATCTTATGATATGCAGCTATGCCTGCTTGCTAACAGTGGAGGGAGAGCAACGGAGTGGCGGCAGTGGCGGGGGACCCCCACGCCTTACATTTCATAGCAAATGTCCAGTGTGGCAGCCTCGCTTATGTCTATCTTTAGTTTATTTCGTCGCGCTCTTTTCCTCTTTCTACTTTCGTATCAGAAATTAAAATATGTCGACCCCGGTATAGGTAGAAACACATCATTGAAATGTTGTGTGCATAAATGTAAGGGCGTCAAAGATAGCAGAATAAGTCATGTGTGGTTTTTACAACCTACAAAGAAGAAATAACATTAACATCTTTGACAGTTTTTGTAAATCAACATACTGGAAGTCGAAAGGGACTGGATAGAGCATGGAGGTGGTGCTGTGAAAATCTGTATTCCTTGTAATGCAGTTCTAATGAAGAGGATTCCAGTGGTGTACAATGTATTTCCAATCATATCCAACAATGACAAGAAGAAAGTACGAATAACTTTAATTAATGGAAAAAGGAGGTATATAACTAATAATGAGAGATACCTAACGAAGAAGAAGAATCGCAAGTGTGCGTAAACTTTTAATAAACAATTTGTGAGTGACGACATTTGTGTATTCATTAACTGTCAAAAAGTGGAATAGGTATACGTGACTGAGAAAACTTATAGAAAATAAATATGAACTAGACAATGCCAACATAAATGTTAGTGTGGGAGTCGTGGCGCTGTGAGTGGATAGTTGTGTTTTGTTTCAAAAGGAAAAGTTATAAAAGACCGCGAATAACGATGAGAAGAGAGATGAATCTTGTACTTTGAATTTGGTAGACGCGTAAAATTTTTGATAAGCGTGGGAGTTTTAATACACCATGATCAACACATTTATTACCTTACAATGTATAAATTTTTATTTAGTATTGAAGTTTAATTTTAGTTCCATAATTGCTAGTTTATATTTTTGTATTGTATTAAAAAAATATTTTTTTTAAATTGGTAGGACATGTACAAGATGGAATTTAACCATTTGTATGATGCATTTAAGTAAGTTTCTGTAATAAATATTCAACTATAAAATAGTTAATGGTGTAAGACGTACTCTGAGTGTACTATGTGTGAATATTTACTCTCAGGAAGGCGTTAAGCATTATTATTAAACAAATATTATCTCGTTAAATAGAATTCATTTTTTTGTAATAGTGGGAAAAAGTTAATGGTATTGGAGACATTGGAAGTACAATGTGTGAATGTTTACTTTCAGTGAATTGAAGATATCATTAACGATTATTTTTAATAAAAATTTAATTAAAATTTCAAGTGGACATACACGAATAGACAGGGATGTTCTTGATCGACAAGCGCCAAGCCGTTTAAATGCACTATGTGTGAATGTATGTCTTTGTTGATATGAAGTTAGTTTCGTATGGGAAAGATTACATATTTTTTTTTAAAACAATAAATATTGTTACATGAAAAAAAAGATAATAAAATAATATTTTTTTTCTGTTTTTTTTTATATTATAAAAAGAAAATACATGATGCAGCTGTGCAATAACAATGTTTTATGTTAGTATTTTTATAACTGAATTATAAACAATTTTTATGAAATCTAAACTTTATTTTATTATCGACCTTATCCAAATATAAGCTAAATAAGAAACACACTGAATTAAAAGAAGAAAGATCACTGCTAGAACTCACAACAAACAATAAATGAGATGCTGTAGGGTATAAGACTTCTAGGTTAAGAGGTGACATTTTTAATTAATTCTCAGCATTCATTTAATGGATATATATTGTTGCAATCACAGCAGTATGTACAACATGACGAAATGAAGAATATGGTAAAAGCTTCATATGAGATCTTTCTTCTCTTGGCGAGAAAGAAAAAACTTTATTCTAACGGAGAAATTAGAAAAGAAGCTTTGTATTTTTTTGCCGAAAATACTCATAAAAAAAATACTAAAAATACGGCAAGCAATATTTTTCTTTCTCGAAATACTGTAACCAGGAGGTTGGAAGAAATGGCTAGTGATGTGTTCAACCAAATACAAAAGACTGTTGCTGAATGTAAATATTTTTCATTGGCCGTTGATGAAACGTGCGACTTAACTGGTATGGCTCAGTTAACCGTTTTCGTGTGATGCGTTGATAAAAAATTTAATGTGTTTCAAGATCTTCTTGAAATGTATGATTTATGCATGACAACTACAGGATTCGACATCTTTCAAAAGGCCAAGGATTGTATTGAGAAGCACGACCTTGATTGGAACAAATGTCTTTCAATTTGTACTGATGGAGCGCCTGCTATGATAGGGAAACGTAATTGTTGTGTTGCTTTACTTGAAAAATGCATTGGTCGTGAATTATTTTACCACTACATTATTCATCAAGAAGTTCTTTGTACAACAGATATGAAATTCGGTTATATCATTGAGCCTGTTGTGCGCTGTATAAATTATATCCGAGCAAATGCACTTCACCGTCGTGAATTCTGAACTATCTTTGAAGAACAAATTAATGAACATGGAGAATTACTTCTTCATTGCGCTATCCGATGGCTGTCAAAAGGGGAAATGTTAAGTCGGTTTTTTAAATTAAAAGAGAAAGTTTTGTCATATTTACAAGAAGAAAATGCAAAGTCTGAAGAAAGAAATTTATTTGAAGATCATGGATGGTTATGTGATTTTGCTTTCTTGGTAGACATAACAACTCACCTCAATAAACTCAACTTAAAATTACAAGGCAAGGATTCCTCATTACCAATAATGGTTATTAATGTTAATAGTTTTAGGGCTAAGATGAAATTATTTATAAAAGCAAGAAACGAGTGTTCATTTCCAACACTGTTGGAAATTAAAAACACCTCAGAAAATATTTTACCTAATTGGGTTAAATATGAGATGGCGGTCGACTCACTGTCGACATCCTTAATTGCCCGGTTTAAAAAATTTGACGAAGAAAAGGATACAATATTTTTATGAATCCATTGGCAATTAATTCTGAAGAGTTGGTGCAATATTCGCCAAATATACAACTTGAATTAACAGATCTGCAATATCACTTGCTACTCAAAAATAAATTTGCGGAGCTGATCAGATCACAAACGACAGAAGAGTATGTGAAATTTGGAAATTTGTTCCTTATCAGGATTATGAAAATATCAGACCTCAAGCTATGCGTTGTGTGTGTCGATTTGGCTCAACATACGTGTGCGAAAAATTCTTTTCGTCATTAAATTTCATAAAAGATAAGTATTGAACAACACTGACGCGAGGTCATCTCTCAAATTTATTAATATTATCCACTTCTGCAGTTACACCAAACATTGAAGAACTACTTAAAAATAGGAATATACAGAAGACGCATTAAAACTCCACTATTTATCATTTTAGTTTTCATTTTTAATTTACCTAAGATTGAATATTTAGAGATAATAAATATGTGAAATATGTCTAATATTTTCTTATGTTTTATTGTTACCTTACTCAACTGTATCTGAACATAATAAATGTTTAATAATTAATTAGGTTTTAGTGTATAAGGAAGTGTATGTATATTGGCCCGCAAACAGATTAGCTTTAAAAATATGGCCCACTTCACTTTTAAGTTGTCAACCCCTGGTATAAACAAAGAGAAGAATATAATGCATACGATAGAACTAAAACTGTGGTATCACTAAAATATGAGTTTTGTGCACCAGCTCAAAATATTTTAATTTACACTAACATAAGAACCGATGGACATGACTTTCGCAATTAAATTTGATTAAACTTAACTTGTAATATTTTTATTGACTTTACCTTTGCTGGAAAGCCTGGGTTGCTATTACACTTTCTTTTTATAAATTGTTAAGATGTAAATTAATGGCACAAGGTATAAATTAATAACATTGTCAATTTTCTGAATCATTAGCAAATTTTTCTATGGTGGACTTTTTAAGACGAATATTTTTATGATAATTGACTTATAAAATCGGCATTGTTATGAGAGCCATGTTTCAACATCATTCTACAAATCTTGGCATCATTTATTTTATGATTATTAAATATCACAAATGAAACTAGTTCAGTAATAATCATCTTGATTTCCTAGCAATCTGGGAAATGACGACACTGTCTTGTACAGTTGAATTTTGTCCGATTTTCTGATATTTAGAGTGCTTCCAAGTAATATATTTATAAAATATATTTTTTATTATTTATGAAAGAATGAAATTTTATTGAATATATTCTTTATCGCATTTTATTTTATCTATGTATGCGTGAAAAAAAGAATTAATAAATGATTCATTAGAGGTAGTTGAAACAAACTAATAATTCTACCTGGTCATTGTAAGAAACTTCTGATTTACATTTTTACCAAATTGTGTAATATTGTTTCAAATAACAATAAACCACATTTAGCAAAATAATAATTGTAATTAGGTTCTTTGTGGGTTCCACCGTGGAATTATTTAGTTACCGTGACTAACTTAAACTAACAAAAGGCGAATCATCTATATACATTACACTTTTTAAACATACAATAACATTAATCATTTATTAATAAGAATATTTGTTAGTCATTATATCTATTAAGTATATGTATAATTTATGCATATTCGGATTTCAGATCTGTAACAAACCACAAATATTATGATACATATATCTGTTACAAATAAAAGGAATAGCAAATATGTACATATGTAAAACAAAGAATACATATTAATGGCAGTGTCAATCTGCTTTTGTTTGTAGTCCTTTGTTATGAGTTAAAATATTTAATCTTATTAAACAGATAGGTACCACTTGAGTGAGTGAGAAATTTTAATAATTGTAAGCTGGCAATTTTTAATACTATTACGCTCAAATGCTAAGTAAATAAATACACAGTTCTTTTTATTTATTAATTGGCATTATAATTATTTTTTTTTCATTATAATGATGTCGCATTATATGTGACAAGTATTTAATTGAGGTTAAGCCAATTCTATATCTAGTTTGTTGACGATTTATTTTAATTCGAGAGGTGAAAAACTAAAAATTTGCTTCTTTCTTCAAATAAAACTGCATAGTATAGAAATTTATATAAAAAGGAGATTTACATAAATGCGCACGTTGCCGTGGAGGCGCTCCCAATTAATCCTGGGTTTGTTTACAATGTACGAAATTACTCAAAATTACAATGGGCGTAGATAATTTGCATTTGTGACGTGTTTACTACCGAATGGTATAACTTGATGTACGTACACACCTACTGCATACATGTGTATTTTGATGTATTTGGATCACACAAGATTGTTATTCAAAAGTAGACTATATTTAAAACCGCATCATAACATGTACAATAATTCAAAAACGCTTAATTTACATATGACAACTCCAGACAAAATAAGATAAAGATAAATCAGATTATTTAATGAGTTTATTTTTGTTCTTCTTTGACACTGTCTTATGTCATTAACCATTTAATAAATTCAATATTTAACAGTGATTGATAGGTTATAAGTATGTCAAATGTATTATGTTTTTTTAATTGTAATAATTTTATCCTTGACTTATAAATGGAAAAATATTTTCTATTAGCATTTTCATATAAAGTATTTATACTCGTAGGTAGCTATTGGGATGAATAAATAAGTTAAAAACGTGTGTCATCCATTTAATTTTGAGGATTTGCAGGAATTTAAAAATGTTAACTTGTTTGAAAGAATAAATATAGGTAGCACAAAAGCATGTATTTTTCAAAAACCTATACGTAACAATTTAAGGTGTTAGAACTGGTGAATTGGAGGAATTGCAATTCCAACAGGAAAAAGTTTATTAAAACTGAATATTGCCCAACCTAAATAAACATGCATATGTTACCGTAAATAGCCGAAATCCGTTATTACGCGTACTTACTAGTAAGAATGCGAAGTAACTACGAGCATTTGTAATTTCGCGTTCATAGTAGGAAAGACCCGAATTAAAATTTTAATTCGGCTATTTACTGCAGCTTTCAGTTAGAACCCGTTCTAACTACTGGCATAACAGTAACTACTGAGCAAGAACGGGTCGATGAATGATCTATGCGTTAATTGGTTACTTCTCATCACGTACTAAATAGCGAAGTAGCCAAATTGTGTAAATACATTGTAATGAATAGAGAGGTATATGAAGAATTACTTCAGGAAATAAAACAAGCTAAACTGGCATCGAAGAAACTTCATCGCTGTTACGACGCGTGAACAGTTTTGACATAATAGAAATGGACGTCGTTCAGCGAATAATTGCAAAGTCGGAGAGTAATAAAATACTATATTACTTGCCAGTTGAAGACATTTTCGATGTAATCGAAGCAGCTGACATAGCAATTGGACATGGAGGTCGCAAAAGACTTCGAATGGAAAGAAGTGGAAAATATGCCAACGTTACTACTAAAATAATTAATTTGTTCCTGTTTCTTGTCAATATGTGAAATCTGCAATAGTAAAAAATCTAAGAAGGAGAAGGGATTAGTTTCTAAACCAGTTTTGCACAATGAGCTAAACAGCCGATGCCAAGTAGATCTAGCAAATCTGCTAGATGATCATAATAAACCATGATGAATATACATTCATCATGATAAACCATGATATATATTCATCATGGTTTATCATGATCATCTAACCACGTTTATTTTATTAAAAGCTTTAACATCGAGACGAGCAGAAGAAATAGCTTATAAAACAAATGAAATATTTTTGACATTCGGAGCGCCCTGTATATAAGCCATGCAACAATCAGAGCCAAGGCTCAGTTGAATAAGCCAATCAAGCTGTTGAAAATATGATTACCGTGTGGATGTCGCATAATAACACCTTTAAATGGTCAGAAGATCTACCATTTGTACAATATATGAAACACCGTGCGTTTCATTCAGGCATAAAGCAAACTCCATATAAGACTATGTTTGGCATCGAATCTAGGGTTGGGTAGGGTTGGGCTCTTTGCCTATTGACGTTATTTATTCTCTAGAGCGGGCAGAAGATTTGGAAAATATTATTGGTGACGTAAAAATTAACATGGCAGAAATTCATGGAGAAGATTCGAACATAGAATTTGAAATTAAGAAAAAGAACCAGAGGTAATATAATCTAGATAACGTCACAATACCTGTTCTTGACGTTGACAAAGCTAAAGGTGCATTCAGAAATATTATAGCTGTTGTTTCATTAAAAACCGATGACAACATGAGATCAACTGTACACCAGATGAGAATTCGATATTTCTAAGCAAACATTTATTGATATTGATGTAGTAAAGAAGGATAAGCAAATATCTTTACGACATGCGGCTTCTCTATGCAAGTGAACAAAAAAAGTGTCTCACTAATTTCTGTAAGTGTAAAAAAAAATAGTCTTATGCAATTCAAAATGTCACAATAGTAGCCCGTGTAATAATTAATAAGCCAGTTTATTTCTCAACGTATTACATAATTTTGAAACCAATCGTAATTTATTATAAGAAAGAAAACTAAATAAAAGAAGGTATTTGGTATAACTTCATAAGTAATGCGCTTGTTAGGAGGTATTTGCACATCATTGAAAAATTGTCTATTAAACAGAGTATGTCCGATTATGTATTTCGGATACTTACTGTTGTATGTATAGTTAGAACGGGTTCTAACGGAAAGCTACAGTAAATAGCCGAATTAAAGTTTTAATTCGTGTCTTTCCTAGTAAGAACGCGAAATTACAAATGCTCCTAGTTACTTCGCATTCTTACTAGTAAGTACGCGTAGAAACGGAGTTCGGCTATTTACGGTAACACATACACTATTCTTAAATGGTTCCTCATTACAGTTTTCCATTTTAATCACACCCCTTATACACATTATTTGTCTATGAGTTTCTAACTTGCACACTTTAGTCTATGTCAACTTGTCAACGTATAGTAAAAAACATGCGCTCCTTACTTAGTGTCTAACGAATAAGATTTGAGCCATAGAAATTATGATTTTCATTATTCGAAAGAGCCAAGGAACTTACTTTCCACTGATATACCGTTTAATAAAATTAAGCTTGCCTTGCAAAAAATATCTTTTAAAATTACTTAACTAAAGTCTTATTTTGGAATTAAGTATCAATATAAGCGTTTCATACATCTCTTTTAATGTTTGTTTAGTCCATTAAAATAATTCCTTAGTGTTTACTTGCCAGATATATTATTATGGGAATATAGATTATAGATATAAATAATTTTGATTTTGTTTACATATGTTACACTGAGGAATTTATTTGCAAAGAGGTGTTAAAATTGCGTTTATTAATTTTATTCAAAATAAAACTAATAACTAGTGAATTACTTTTTGATGATGAGCAATTGAATAAAAGCATTACTAAATAAGATTAAATCCTTAGATATAAATGGCTGTACGAGTAGATTACGTTGTTCATGGCAACAGTACCTCAAATACTGGAATTGTAGGCCTACGGTCCTTTGAAAAATTATGCAAAAGTAGCTGAAATTACAATGACTGAAGAAAATTTAATCAACAAATTTTATACAATTTTGGCAGTCCTTGCTAGTACAAGTTGATGAATTAGATCATGACAAATTAGAGATATTTTCTATAGAAGCTTCTGAATTATTTGTCAGTAAGGAGGATTGATATAGAAAGCCTCCAATTCTGCTTGTCAATTTTAATTTATAGCTCCCAAGCCATTAATCATTTACTTTTATCTATGTTATCTGAAGAAGAGCAACAAAAATTATTCCAAATCGAATTCTAAACACTTTTATACTCTCAATAAATTAGTTTAGAATATATAATTTATGAGATATTTGCAAAGAACTGCTATAAGAGTATAAATATTACTTCTGATCCTAATTTTGAAATTATTGTATAAAAAAATATATTAAAAGTCAAGTTTTAAGTACCATTACGGATTGCTTTTAGCTTTTCGCATATTCCGCAATATATTAGGTAATCTTTTAGTGATTGGGAGGATTGCTGCGATTTACAAGCACATTCTGTAGATTTTTAATGTGTTAATTTTGTTTGTGCTAGCAACTTTCCATCATTAAATTTAGGCTCACTTTTTGTGACACGAGTTAATTATTATTACAAACGTTTATTCACTGAAAGCATAACAAAACTTATATATTCTCAATGTATGTATGTATGTATGTATGTATGGGAAATATTCGCAAAAATTCTTATTCGATAAGAGTAACAAATCTACTTCCAGTAAAAAAATTTTGAAATTCACATTTGAGAACTTTTGTATTTCTTATTTACCTTCTAATAAATCTTTACAGTTTGTAGTACCTTATATGTACCTTATATAATTTTATATAAAAAACAAAACTAGACTCTAACGAAGATAATTCTTTGTGTTAATATCTATAATTCACTGCGTTGAAAGAGAACCAACTTCATGTTTATGTAAGCAGTACGTACATTTTCTTATAATAATTTCAATTAGATGAAGTTGAAGATGAAGAAACATTAGTCAGGCCTAAGAACAGATCCTTGAGGCACATCCGATTTACCTTCATAAAATACTACAAGAGTTTAATTTCCAAATATTCTGAACATAGACGACTGTTCAGAATTTTTATGTTTCATTTGTGTGAATGGAAATGTTACAAAGTAAATTGTAAAATAATCTTTTATCTTGACGAGGATTGAAGTGCCGTACTATTGCTGGAATATGTAAAATATTAAATTTGTATTAATTCTTTAATATCGGGTGGTCCACGGGAGACGGGCGTTTTTAGAATGGGTAGTACTCGATTAGTAAGGGGAGGGGAGATTATAGAAGGTGCCTATACTACTTGTCATACGAAGCTGTTTAGTATCCAACATGCCGCTGTGGACTGTAGAACACCGCATATTTGTTTATGATACGTTTGTGAAAAGTGGTGAGTCAGTGATCACAACGCAACGACGTCATGGTGAGATTCCCAATCGCAACACCATTCTCAGATGGGTAGCTGCATTTCGCACGAGGGGTTCGCTCATGAAAACAAAACCTCCTGGTCCTGCTCGATCGGCGCACACACCGGAGAATGTGGAGAGGGTGAGGCAGGCGATTCAGAGAAGTCCCTGTCGCTCTGCTAGGGGGCACGCTGCTGAACTGCGACTCAGTAAGAGTACGTTGAAGCGTGTTTTGGATAAAGATTTGGGTTTTCACCCATACAAATTATTGATGGTTCAAGAGTTGAATGCAAGAGACTATGAGCAACGTCTTACTTTTGCTCAAACAATGCATGCAATGTTTACAGAAAATTTGACCGTCATCATGAGCGATGAAGCTCATTTTTATTTAAACGGAATAGTCAATAAGCAAAACTACCGATATTGGGCCTCAGAAAATCCCCGTGGATTGCAACAAAGACCACTACACAGTCCGAAAGTAACAGTGTGGTGTGGTGCACGCACTGCCAACGAAGAAATGGATCTTAGGATAAAGTATACTGATGGGATTCCGACAGCAATTGCAAATGGAGATGTTCGGAAAAACTAGTGAAGGCCAGCAGTTTTAATGCTTTGTTGTACTATCAGAATGTGAGGAGTATTAAGTGTAATGTTGATGAGTTTTAGTCTAGTGTTAGAGAGTGCTAGTATGATTTCATTGCATTGACAGAAACATGATTGCATTTCAATGTCTCTTGTGAAGAGTTTTTCCCAGAAGATTATTCAGTTGTTCGATGCGACAGGAACTTTTCAGCTAGGTACCAATTTGTGTAAGGGTGTAGGTGTATTATTTGCCTACCGTCGTTGTTATGTCGTTGAGCAGATTGATGTGTCTGTTCTAACCATGGACTTACCATTTACGGATATGGTTGGATCACGCATTACATTAGATACTGTTACACTATACATATATATGTATTATACCGGTTGTGTAATGCAACACTTGATATAGCAAGTCCAAAATACTTCAGAATTGCAACGTGGCGTATTGTATCTCCACGCCCACTACATTTAACGGTGAAGCATCGACTGGCAATATAGCAGTTATCCCACTCTCTCCTGTCTTTCGTCGCACTCCCAGTACGGCCAAAGAATACGACGTTGCAATATTTACCTGGTAATATCAAGGGTTTCATTACACAAGCGGTATATACCAAAAACGCAATCTCTTGATGAACTTGAGGTTTCGTTAGACTATTTTATACAGTATTATTCTGCTGATAAGAGAGTTTTTATTGTTGGAGACTTTAACATACCTACTTTTTGTACTAATAACTGCAAATTGACATTAACCCTTCAAAATTTTGCTGCTATATTAAACTTGGTGCAGTGCAACAACGTCCGTAATTCGAATAGGGTGAAGTACCCTTGGTTTATAAGGACTCACTATATCACCCTGCATTACGGGTATCTTTTTGCATTACTTTCCGTAGTAAATATACAAACAATATACATACAGTGAATTAATGATGATTGTAACTACTTCTATGAAATAGTATATCATCTGTTTGATCAATATGTACCGGTTTATGGTTTTCAGTTGGAGTCCAAATTTAGTTATCCGAGCTGGTACAGCCGCAAAATTGTACAAAATATCAAGTTAAAGTCCATATATTTTAAGATGCATAAAAAGCATCGTCCTCGTCCAATTGACCTTCATAATTTCAAGCACTTTCGTGAACTAGTTAAGCGTTAAGTGAAGAGAGCGCATCTGCGGCATATCGAAAGCGTTGTTCATTCCATTAGCCAAAACCCAAGAACATTTTGGTCTTTCGTAAATTCACGCCGAAAGAATTCAAGAATACCTGGCCGGATGTACAGGGATGGTTGCTTATTTGACAGTCCTGAATCAATAGTGCGTTCTCACAACATTTTCTTATAATATGATGTATTGCGCTACATCATCAATACACGTTGATTCATTTTTCGAATCTAATGTTCTTTCTAGTATTAAGGCGCTCAGGAACACTTCTGGTTGTAATCAAGTACCTAGTTTCCTACTGAAGGATTACGCTACAGTACTAGCACATTTGTTATCAATTTTCAATTTAATACTTTTCACCGAAGTATGGAAACTGGCCAGAATATGTTCAGTGTTTAAAAAGGGCGACATAACTGATTAAGCAAATTATCGGCCCATATCAATTTTGTCTAATATTGCTAAAGTCTTTGAGTCGACCATCTATCGAACGATCTACCATTAGGTCAGTAGCATTCTTGCTCTGAAACAGCATTCGTTGGCAGACGATCTACTATAACTGATATGTGCATATTTGCTCAATACGCTACAGAGGAAGTCGATAGGCAGGGTCAGGCAGACGTAATTTATGCAGATCTAACTAAGGCATTTGATCGTATTGATCATGGAATAATGTTCGATAAGAGATTGGGTTTTAGTGCATCACTAGTAAGTTTCTTTAAATCCTATTTGCAACAATGGCAGATTTTTGTGTCTTATAATGGTTTTGTTTCTGACACCTATCCAATTACTTCTGGTGTGACCCATGAGTCCAATATTGGGCCTCTACTATTTTTATTATTCATCAATGATTTTGTGGGGTAGATAGACTGCAATATCTTAATGTTCGCCGACGATGTCAAGTTATATAAATCTATAAATATATTGAAAGATTGTGACGGCCTTCAGTCTAACTTGCTTGCTGTCAATAATTGGTGCACTACTAATGGGTTGGACCTCATCATTTGAAAATGTAAAATCATCTCCTAAACTGTCACCTCTACATTTTAACTACACTGTCAATTGCATTCGTATTTCCAGATGTGATGGCATCCGTGACATGGGTGTTTATTTCGTTGACATTCAATAAACATATTTAGGATGTGGTGGCTGCGGCTAGTGAAATGTTTGGTTTTGTCTTCTGCAATACCAAATCTTTTACTAATCTCTCAACGCTCCAGATCCTATATTTCACTCTGATACGCTCTAAAATGGAGTATGCTATACTTGTATGGAATCCGTACTACGAAACCCATAAACTTTCATTTTAGAATGTTCAGAGATGATTCTTAAAGTACTTATGGTATAAAGACTATGACGTCTCTCCATATAGACTTTTCACATGACATCTTACTGAAGGAATTCTCAGTTACCTCTCTTGAGGCTCGTCGTAACAACATAGGTTTCACCTTTTGGTATAAATTACTACATAATCAGATTGATACTATAGTCTGCTTGTTTCAAAGCTTAACTTTCGTGTACCTCGTCAATCTTCACGTGATTCCTATACTGTTTATATCAACGAGGCCAGAAGTAACCTGTTATCTCGCTCACCGATTTCATTTATATGTTCACTGTATAATGAAATTAACTCCGAATGCGATATTTTATTATTGTTACCTTTAGCCGCTTTTACGGGTGAATTTAGAATAATCCTTTGAGTTGTTTAGCTGCCGATCTATAATTTTTTTCTTACATGGTGCTCATGTGCGTTTTATCTATTTATTCTCATGTTATTGTATTATATTGTACTGTTCTGTTATTTAAGTAGTATTATGTATTATGTATTGTATTTAATTGCTTTATTATTGGGTTAAACTGTTGGACAATAAACATTTATTTATTTAATATGAAATATTCTAAGTTTCAAAAACTAATGTACTTGCAAAATAAAATGTATCTCTATAATAAAAAGAATATCAGCAAATGTACTTTATAATCTTATGCCTGGTTGTAAGAACATCAGTAAGTTAAAGTTAAGTGAATCTGATAATAAATTTGGTGTCTTGCAGTTGCATTGTGTTTTGTTAAGTTTCTAAAGTGAAGTGTTCCAAAATTCTACTGTCAAATTCTGAATATATAATAAATATACAATCACTAGACATGTATCATAACCTAGAACTTAACTTAACATTTGAAGTTAGCATGAAGTTTAATCAACTGGCGTCGAATTTACTAACCGTTGCTAATTTGCTGTGCTATGCAATGAGCAAATGATGGTCATTGCAACTAAAATAAGTGTAACCAAGAGGTTACCAATAAAGGCTCACTAACACTGCTCTAAAAGAGGTTAAGTGGATCCGGGCATTAATATAATAATATGTTATTTAATCAGAAAATAACTGTCGTAATGACGAAATACCTAGTATATTAGTAAACAGTGATACAAGATATTTTTCTCTTTAGTATTGATATCAATACATATACCAAATGTAACAAAGGCAAGAAATTTTCGTCTTTACCATTGTTATGCCTTTCACTTACGATGTTTTTGATGGAAATTACGCACACCAATCTCTAGGCCTCACAAAAGGTACTGAGGGTTTACTTATCTATCTTTCCATAACGCACTTTCTTAGTGCTTTACATGGCATACATATATTATCCTCTCAGTATAAGATCCTTAATTACTAAATAACAACTGTTGGATTTTCACTTACTTAATATTTAATATAACAATTGTTTCGGCAAAACAGTGTGGCTTCTTCAGAAATGAATAAAATATTACAAATACACTTATGTATCTAAAACATGGCACAAGTTATGAAGAGGGGGTAGGGTGTTAATAATCTTCTGTTATACAAATACATTAAGTAAAGGGAAGCTGCTTATTTCTAACTGATCATTAAGTAAATTATTTGATCAGTTAGAAACACATATAATAATATATTTGTATAACAGAAGATTATTAACTCCCTAGACCCTCTTCATAACTTGTGCCATATTTTAGATATATAAGTGTATTTGTAATATGTTATTCATTTTTGAAACATTGGCGAAACAATTGCCATATTAAATATTAAATAAGTATAAATCCAGCAGTTGTTATTTAGTAATTAATACTATGGATCGCCATCAAGTAAAGACCGATCAATCCAAGATCCTTAGCTGTCATGTCAAACTTAGCATATCCATACAAAGCGTAATAAATGTAGGGTATCTAACAACCAAAAAACGATTTTAAAAGTCCTATTTTAGCCTTATAAATATGTTACAAAAAGGATAATATTTTGAAAACGACTCCCACTGATTTATCGAGTAATATTTATTCAGGTATTTCATGCACTCTGTAGAACATACATTTTCTAGATCTTCGTGTTTCTACGTTTTTTTCTGTAGATTGATTTATTAAAGTCACGTGTTTATTCAAAAATAAATATCTAAAAACTTCATTAACTGTTCAATTAATTCTAACATTATTGCAACATGACCGTGAACTTTGACAGATTTCTGTTATATAAGACCATAATCGATAGATCAAGCAGCTAATTGGTATTAATTACACTTTATTGCCCAATATTAATCTATGCAGTTTATTAAATAAATGATTCTATAAGTATTATTTACTAGTTACTACCTTAAGTAAAATCAGTAATATATTAAATACTATAAAATATTGCTAATTAAATAAGGTTTTTATTCAATTAGACTTTTTCAATGAATCTCCTGAAACATTTCAACCAGCTTTGTCTATGTTTATTGAAAGTAAATGTCAATCTCGATATATTAATTCACCATCTACGATTGAAGACAGATTTAATTTCCGCCTATGTAATCTTGATCAACAGTAGTACAGTGATCTGATTAATACTGACTGGTTTCATCCTAATCACCATATCGAAGAATTTTATGCACTTTTTATCATGTTGGTGCGCAATCGGCTCAATTTCCCAAATATTTCAAAATATCTTATACTCACTCTGAAATATAATTAAGCAACGGTATTTTAAATGCAAAAAGGTGTTATAGAAATAAATGCGGAAAACAGCAAGAGTTTGTTTTGTAAAAATTAATTTAAACGTTTCCGAAATCTGTAAAAATTATATGCATACAACTTACAACTCTTATCTAGAAGTGATTGAACATTCAACCAACATCAATAGGCCAATAAAATTAAGTCGAAAAAATCCGTTTTGAGGAATTAATTTCCAGCAAGCTGGAAATCGTTTTAAATCCTTTATTTGGTCCTAAATGCGTGTAATCTGAGTTTGCACCATCCCAAGTGGTGAGCTTAACTGCACATATGGTTGTTAGTCAGGACCGCTTACGTGCTGTCGATAATGTGTCGATAAAATGAATATTGCATGATCCTCGTTTATGCATGAACCATGCGCAAGCGGGAACGCCGCAGTCGGTAATGAAACAACCACAACAAATAATTCCACGGAACCAATATTAATTCCACACGGTTTCTGTTGTAGTAAAGCGAAGTTTATTGATGAAAATTTGAATATAAAGATGATATAAATCGATATGTATGCAGCACAAAATGTAACAGCATTCATGTTCGCATTTTCTTAGATGTTGATGGTCCTTCATCTGAGAAACTTGGACGGCGCAGTTGTTTATCAATTTCTGCTTGTACGGCAATATCAGTCACATCATCATCCTCGAAGAATGCTGAATTCGAGCATGACTGTCCGTTGCAGTTGAGGCACATTCTTGAACATTTCATGCCTACTTTTCGGCAGCTGCAATTCCCTGTACACTCCGTTGTACATTTGCAGGAAACAGTGTTGAGAATTTCAACTGGAGCTGGATCCTTAGTGTTTATGATGGGGAGAGGGCCAAGGTCCGTCCTCCTCCATCCCCAGCTCAGAGGATCCTTTGGTCTATCATACCAGCCCTGGATTTGAAGGTACACCCGCAGAATATGTTGGGCGGCGACTGCATTTGTTGGAGGTAGAGAAGCCAGCTCGAAAGTTGGTTTTGTTAGTGATCTTGAAAATGTCTCGTAACGAATTTGGTCCAAGGAGGTCTCATCTGCCTGAGGTGAATAGAGTACTGCCAAGAACCGTTGACCTTCGGAAATGAGAACCTCAGCATCGGCATCTTCATGATGGAAAACCTTGACAGTCCCCTGTAATGTCATGTTCTTTTCAAGAAGCTTGACAAACTTCAACTTCCCTTGGCGATAGAATGCAGAGGTTGTATCACATCCACTGATTACATGTAGGAACAGAATATTCTGTTTGACAACGGACGAGAAGTTGAAGTACTTGGGAGAGTAGAAGGTGTTCTGAGAGGTTCCCTTTCCAGGTTTCATGACGTAAATGGTGGATGAATTTGGTGCTTTGGCGGTTAATAGAATCAATAAATTGGTGTCCTCCCCGATTATGATGACCATCGCAAAGTTATCTGTCAACTGAATGGCAGTGTTGACAATAAGGGTATCAGCATCCTCAACACTTTGCCTTACTTTATACCCATTCTGTACCAATTTCTCACGCAGCATAGAAATTAGCTGTTCTTTGTTATTGTCGTTGGAGAGAAATTGTTCTTTCGGCATGGTTGCGTTCATCGTTTCAGTGAACACTACATTTGCAGAAGAGTACTTGCTTTTACGGCGAAGCCGCTCAGCTGATTTGGTACTCTTTACTGATGCCGCATCAGGATAGCCATCAAAAACGATGGTTGTACTGGAAGGATTGTAGTATTTCTTAAAGTAGTCCACATATTTTAAGAGAATTGTTGAAAATTTTTCCTTGGATTGCCAAACCACTCGATGTAAAAGGAAACCACCATCAATTACAATGGCACTATCTGCAAGGTTTGGTGGATCAGACACTGGTGAAAATAAATCGTAGAACACAGATTTCTTTGTTTTTCGCATTTCTGTTTCATCAAAGATAGAAAGGGGATAAGGAGCCAACTCAAGCTCAAAGAAGCTCTTCAACTGTCCCATATTCAATCCAAACCAAACCCAACCCAATCCAACTCAACCCAACCCAACCCAACCCAACTCAACCCAACCGAACCCAACCGAACCCAACTTAACTCAACCCAACCCAACCAACAATCTGTGTATCGAAGATTTCGAATCGTCTTTAGCGACGAATCTCGATTTGGTTTATGGTATCATGATGGTCGCAGAATGGTCAGAAGACGTCCTGGAGAGAAAGAAACTTGCAGTTGCAGGTATCTGTCATGGAAGTAGATCTCCTTTAGTAATTATTCCAGGACCATTAAATGTAAATCGATTTATAAATCTTACGTTAAGAACAGTGTTAATCCCATACTGCACGAACTGGTAAATCCCATTTTTTAACATAATAATGCGCGGCCACTATATAGTTTATGAAAAATGCTAATATTGATCTGCTTCTATGGCCGTCGCGGTCGCCAGACATCCTCTATAGAACACGTATGGAATATGGTAGGACGAAGGATGAATAATTTACAGCCACCCCCAAACCGTATAGAAATTCTCCGACAACGGATTTTAGATGTTTGGGACAGCATACAACATGCTATAGATGCGCTTATTTCGAGTATTCCTAACCGAGTAGCTGAATACGTAGAAGTAGAAGATGGCCTACGCATCATTAGTTTTATTATTAATTTTTACAATTGTATATTGTTAAACTTTTTTTTTAATATGAATAAAATACGTATTTCATGTAAATTTCATTAAACCATATCTCCGTTTACTGGGTGTGTCTGAATAATAAACGAATTTCTTTCAGATCACTAAAATTTATCGCACGTTGCCTTTTAATTCAAATGACAAATTTGAAATATATAGTACATACACATATTGCAGTTTATTTACTAAAATGAAATTCCTGGTTATATAGGACATAATCTTAAAAAAATTAAAAAGAAAGGCACAAAAAGCTAATTCTAATGAAGAAACCGGCGCTAATATTATTAGAACAAAATGCAGGTACAATATGTAATTCAGAACAAATGCATTTGATGATTGCACTGACGTATTTCTTCCTATTGAAAAACACCAGTTAAGCATAATAATAATCAGTGATTAGTCTAACAAGCAATATGAAATAGTGTCCTACTTTATAATGTAAATCCACTTTTATGATGCATAATAACCTGATAAGCCTTTCTTTGTGTATATTTATTCTTTATTGCATTAAATTCGTTTTTAATAAGTCGTAACAGTAATAACAATTTTTTATTACCTAATAGATTTCTTTTTTAACAGTACAAAAAAACGCAATACAGAGTCCAAATAATAGTATCACAGATTTTATGTTGTAAACATAAATTAAAAATAACAAAAGACAATTAGAAATCAAGAAATTATTCATGATGAAATCCACCTAATAAAATAGGTTACAAAATAAAGAAACATCAATTGCGATAGGTTTGAAAGAGATTAGAACAGATTTTCTACTACTATGTCCGATAGCTGATCTTTCTGCTAGCTCTGGCCACTAAAAATATATTATTTGAGCGAGCTCCATAACTCGAAACAAGGCGTCATGACATTTATTAACTAACTTAAATATAAAAAAAACGCTGATTTTTTTTCTGCAGTTTGCGAACACAAAGGAAGATCTCAAAGCAGATCATCATAGTCGCTGCCTCGTGAAGAATAAATAACCACTTCCTGAAGGATAGGCATAAACAAACACCTTTGCACTTGCTCTACTTATAACATTTGGTTTGTACAAGGACACAAACAAAGAATAAGAAACAGTTTTAAGCCTATATAGATCTGAATATATTCACAAAATCTTATCTGAAAACTAAGAATATAAAGAGTAATAAATGATTTTTTTTTAAATAAATAGGATATGAAATACTTGAATGTGTAACGTACATTAACGGATAATAATTATCACAAATATACATATATCCATTTATACGTAAACGTATATGAATATATGCACGTGTAGAGATACACAGCATACACTTAGGTGTCATTACCAACAGCGAACGCACAGACACCGGTGTTTCGGCCTTTGAGGCCTCTTCAGTGTACGTGGTGCTGCTGGTAATGATCCACAACTAAGACCGTGTCTTATGTCCGTTGAATCGCAGAAGTGCCTATGAGAATATCTCAGCGACATCTGCCATCCAAGCGCGACACCGAACACGACAGTTTCATCTTGCACACTGTGCTAAAGACAAAACCTGTACGCTAAATGTGTATCTCGCTGTTGGTAATGACACCTAAGTGTATGCTGTGTATCTCTACACGTGCATATATTCATATACGTTTACGTATAAATGGATATATGTATATTTGTGATGATTTTTTTTTATGTTTAGTAACTTCACCAGCTAATGTTTACAATAAACGTTTTATTGTCTCTTCAGTGTGTCATTTTGAAAACGTGGTTATAATGCTTTTAGCGTAGAATTGACTTTATACTTAGTTTAACTTTAATCACTATATTAAAAACCTTTGCTTTAGCTAGCCTCTAACTCGCTACGTTATACTTGATTCCAGTTTACCAAGTATTACACAGACTTTGCTATGTATAGTTCATTATTGTATTGTCGCCCAGTCTTAAAATTTGTGTATGGTGTCTAAGGGAAACCTAATATATTTCTGCTCGTGCTTCACTATAAGTTCTTGAATCATCTGTGTACTAGTCGATACTCTTAACCTTCCGTTAGTCGCGCATGGGTCTGATAATCCCATCATTTATAGAAAAGCGAACTACTTCCTAATAGATGGAGCCACGTGTATATCGTGTTGTGACATCTAACAGTACGTTATAACCTATCTGAATCTGCACGAATATTTCGATTTCATCAATCGATGCTAGTGTTTTTGATAGCTAATTGTGTAGAGATCATCAATTGGGGCCAGTAGCCCCACTGCGACAAGGTATGTTGTTTTTTTGCCATTCAATAAGAGTGCCTCATTTGCTAATTGAAGGGTTATGTTTATGCTTGCGCATTTACTAACGTTATTTATTAACTCTATAATCATAACCATTTGTTAGTTTTATAATAATTAAAATAAACAAGAACATATTTGATCTCGAAAATCCGAACGATATAGAAGAAATACATCGGCTACTTTACGATGATGACGACTTTGGTGAAGAGGATTTCAACGAAAGTGACGATTCAGAAACAGAGGATTGTGTTGAAATGCGAGATGTCATGTCAGATACCGATCATGAGGTAGAGGACAGTGAAAATGAAGAGAATCTAGAACTAGATAATACACATTTCTTTTATGGTGAGCAGCTACACGCTAGAAAAGAAGCGTTATTATTAGACCTATTTTTGTTTTCAGGGAAAAATGGAACACAATGGAGAAAGCAGCCTTGGAAAAAGACACATAGTTGTCCTCAGAATATTATGAGAGTGTTACCGGGTGTAACACAGGCGGCAAGAGAAGCTAAAACCGAAATTGAATGCTGGAAACTCTTCTTTAGTGACGATATTTTAGATTTGATAGTTACAAATACTAACAATTATATACAAATTGTGAAAGATAGATTTCACCGAGAAAGAGATAGCCGACTCACAGATATTACAGAAATGAAAGCATGCTTTGGTTTGCTATATCTGGCAGGTGTTTTTCGTGGTGGGCGCCAAAACCTTCATGATATGTGGGCAACTGATGACCTTGGTATCAACATGTTTAGAATGGCGATGTCTGAAGAACGGTTTAGATTTTTAATCAGATATATACGTTTTGACGAGAGGGCTTCAAGAGAAGATCGCAGAAAGTCTGACAAACTGGCAGCTGTTAGGCAGATGTTCACAATGTTTATCCGTAATTGTCAGCTACAATTATCTCTTGGTCAAAATGTAACAGTTGATGAACAGTTACCAGCTTTTCGAGGCCGCTGCGACTTTCGGCAGTATATACCGTCCAAGCCTACCAAATATGGCTTGAAGATTTTTTGTTTATCTGATGCGAAGTTGTTTTATACTTCAAACATGGAATTATACTGCGGACAGCAGCCCGAGGATTCATACCGTCAAAACAATTCTGCTGAGGCTGTTGTTCTTAGGTTGGCTGAACCAATTTATGGATCTGGACGAAACATTACGGCCGACAATTGGTTCACTAGCTTGAGTCTAGTGCAAGAGTTAGAAAAGAAGAAACTATCATACGTAGGAACAATAAGAAAGAACAGACGGGAAATTCCATCGAACTTTGTAACAGCGAAAGGTCGTGAGCAATATGATAGCGTTTTTGTTTTTTCAAAAAATGAAACAATTGTAGTTACTAATAACGTTAAAACTACTTCTGTTCCTACCAGCTCAAAAAGGAAACGATGTCAGCCTTGCTACCATGCCTCTAAAAAAGACTGTCGTACCAAGTTTACATGTGAAAAATGTCACGTGTACCTATGTTTGAATCAACATGTGAAAATAGTTTGTGAAAATTGCTTAATTTGTAATACCGCAGAAAATATAATAATGGATTCTGTATAATGTTCTCTTATATTGTATATTGTAATAAAATATTATTTTCTTTCTAATAAAAGTTAAGTAGTATGTTCACTTAATGTTAAAATGTTATATATAATGGATCTCCTATACATAAGATAAGTGAAAAAATACAAAACCAACACCATGGGTTTATCAGTCCCATCGCGACTACTAACGTTGCAAACATCAGCGCGCCTAACGGAAGGTTAAAGAAGTATAGATGTCTAATGTCTAAATCCGTTATCTATATAATTGATATAGTAAACATTATATTGATATTTAGATGAATTGCAAGTTAGCAAACAAATTACTTACACATAAAAGCCAGATAATCTAATTGGAGTATTACATACATACAAAATATTTACTTGCATATATTTCTGTTTATTTAACACATTTGTGCCTGCTTTGTGTGCGCATACAAATTTCAAAATTTCGAACAATAAATTAGTAGCGGCTCGTGGGTCAACAAGTAGGTAATTATATCTCAGAATGAAGTCCACCATGAATGTTCTTCGATATTTTTATAATTATAATCAACCAAGGGATAATTTAATTGCAACCGACACACATTATAATGCTTTTAAAGACCGATGTTCTTGAAAGAATTACTGTTACTACATATACTTTCCTGCCTTTATCAGTTCAACAAGTAGTATGTATATTGCTATAATCTCAACTTTTAAATGATTTAATGATAAATTGTTGGAAATAATTTAGAAACTAAATTATTTTAATAAAGTACATTTATTTATACTCAGTGTATTACTTTAATATTGTAATTAACTTTCGTGTTGTTTCATCACAAAATACTGCAAAATAAAAAAATTGCCAAGTATTGATTGAGTTTATATCAGTTACTCCAGGTGCAGAAGAATAATGATAATAATAATAATAATAATAATAATATATGAAATAGACATAGTATATCTTACAACGCAAAGAAAAGTCAATTTTATAAATTAAGTAAGAGTTATACAACAGAGAAGTAGAAATCAGTATAACAGAGCATGCAATGACAACGAACATCAATAATATCTGTTGAAGTGTTCAGCGATTACTGTCCTCATGGGAGAAGGAATATTTTGAGACAAATATGAGTATGCCATGGTCAGCATTGGGCCCCATTAAACGTCGTACATGTTGGACTGATTGACAGATGACGTGGCACTGATAGTGGAGGCGAAAGAAGAATATACATTGATTGATTACCTGAATGCCTGCTTGTAAAGAATAAGTGCCTGATTTAAAATTCATAGATAGATACTGACGCCAGATAAAACCGAGCTTATTATAATTAGAAGACCAAGAATGAAAGACCTTGTTGCTTTCACGTTGAAAAGAATTAAAATATATCCCTTTCAAGTAGTGATTGGGATTACAAATGACGAGAAGGAATTATCTAAAAAGCCTATTATTAAAGTAGCAGTAAAAAAGTGATTGTGGGTAGCGCGATTTCTAACATTGTCTAATGAGAATGCGAGACGAGTAAAAGTGGCGACAGTTTGTAGCTAGTGGTATTGATCATATATCTACAAATAATTTCAGATACATCAGATGGCAATCGAGGGGTGCAAATAAATGCGAACTCAATAGTCACAACTTTATGTATTGATCAAAAAAATACATGCAGGAACATCAAAGTAATTTTCTCGAAAATTTAGCAGTAAAATGCGTAACATTGTCTAACGAGAATACAAAATCAGTGAAGATGACGACAGTGTGTAGCCAGTGGTACTGATCACATATCTACAAATGGTTCCAAATACCTCAAAGGGCAATCGATGGGTGCAATTATATGCGAACTCGGTCGTATTGATCAAAAGAAAGCTCCAAGTACGTGCAAAAACATCATAGTTAATTGTCACAAAAAATTAGCAGTAATAGAGTGGTTCTAAGTAGCGCGACTTATAATAATAATAATAATAATAAGGTCTTTATTAATTAATAAAAGTCGAAGTATTAGCCGAAGCTATTTACACTTAACCGTAGTAATAACAAACAATAATAATAAGTACAGAGGAAGCAAAAAGTAATAAAACAAAAATAATAATATAATAATATACACAGGTATTAAATATCTAATATAACACATCCATACAGTAACTGTTCCCTAGCTAAAAAGAAAAATCAATTCCAGAAATCTGCAGCATTAGCTATTAAATAGAGCCCGCTTATAAGCCGTCGCAAAAGCAGAGGTTGGTAACCGTTTGTAATAATCACTCAATCTATTGAAGGTCATTGAAGCAGCGTAAGTGAACGATCACTTGAACATAGCTGTGTGATGACTCGGAATAACAAAATGGTACCGGAACCTAGTATTGATCTTATGCAGTTCATACTGCTTCAACAACTTCAAAGACAAGTAAGCCGGAGAGGATGTTGCAGCTACCGAGTGCACAAAAACGGTATAATGCAGTCTGCGGCGTTTCTCCATATTCAGCCACCCAATCAGCTGGAGCTTATCAGATACGTGGTCCCGGAACTTCAAATCAAATATCAACCTCAAACAACTGTTCTGAACTCTCTGTATACGATATCTGTCAAGGGAATCAGGACAGGGACCATATACAGTATCGCAGTAGTTGAAATGGGACAACACCAAACTATCCGTAAAGAGTTTTCTCAATCTAAAATCAAGGCAGTGCTTGTTGGAATAAAGAATTATTAAAGAGGAGTATGCTTTTCTCAAAAACTGAGTGATATGGGGTTTAAATCTTAAGGAAGTATCAAAATAGAGCCCCAAGTTCCTTGCTGAGTCTACAGGTGTCAGCAACACGTTATTAATACTAACATTAAGAGAGCTTGAAAAGGCAAGGGACCTTTTATTACCGAGAATTATCAATGAAGATTTAGTAGCGTTGATGTGTAAATTATGTTTTTTAGCCAGGAGTAACAGTCTCTCCATATCCTCATTAATTAAACGAGACCCCTCGACCGCACTAGTTGATGAAACAGCTCTGTAAATTTGAGTATCATCTGCATAGAACATACAATGACAGTTATGTAGCTGTTTAGCAAAGTCAGCCGTATACAACATGTACAACAGTGGTCCCAAAACACTGCCCTGTGGAACGCCTCTACTCACAAGTAGATCCTCAGACTCAGACAGCTCAATTACCACTCTCTGCCTACGATCAGACAGGTATGAGGGAAAAAATGCAGGGCCACTGCATCGAAGCCATAATATTTCAATTTAGATAACATGAGTTGATGATCAATTGTATCAAATGCCTTCGTAAAATCCAACAGCACCAATGCAGTTCCAAAACCCCGATCCCATGACCGAAGGACATCGTCAGTCACCCTGACAAGTGCCGTTGCAGCACTAAACCTTTGCGAAACCCAGATTGGACATCAGGAATAATGCCAAAAGTCACAGCATACTCCATCACCTGCTTGTGAACGACTTTCTCTAAAATCTTAGATAAACCAGCCAATATGCTAATTGGGCGAAGATCACTGTAACCAGTAGGATTGAGAACCTTGCAAATCGGATGAATTCTTGAATTCTTCCACAGTGTGGGGAAGCAACTGTTCTCTAAGCAAAAGTTCACCAAATGCGTGACATACGGACATATGTGCGGCATGGATAATTTCAACATTTTAATAGAGATATCATCGCAACCACAAGCAGTGGACTTAATGGAATCCATTGCCCCAGACACATCCTCCACAGTAGCAAGAGTAAATGTGAATGTATTGCGATCGAAGCGGTTACTAGTGTAGAAGTTAATTGTCTCAGTACAGTCCTCATTATATTTATTAATGTTACTTATGAAATTGCTATTAATAGCACTAGGATCACGTAGGTGTTGTGGAAGACTGCGATGCTAATCCCCCTTTATATGCATTGAGTGAAGTGCATTCCAAGTATTTTTCAAATTATTTCGGGATGTTATTGAACGCAAGTAGGCTCTTTTTTCAGCCCTAGCCGCGGTAAGAGTAGTATTACGCAACTGCTTGTAATAATTCCAACCCGCCTGTATCCCTGGTGTGCTTAAACTTCGACAGAGCGCGATCCCTAAGGCGAATCATTATCTTGATGACATCAGTTAGCCAGGGTGCTTTGGGCTTTGTTACTCGTATGATTTTAGTGGGAGCGTAAACATCAAATAAAGAAATATGGCAGTTGTTAAAAAATGTTACCTTATCATCTATGTTGTCGATGAAGCATATATTGCTTCACGAAATACGTAAGAGGTCAGATAAAAATTGAGGGTAAGAGAAGCTTTTGAAGTCACGATAGGTTATGATCTTATGCTGGAATGCAGGTATATCCACTGTAAAATCGCAGAACACCAGCAAGTGATCCGAAAAAAGGCTCGCATCAATGACGTCACACCCAAGAGCCATCCCAGCAGCAGAAACAAAAATTAAGTCCAACATTGTAGAGGTACTTCCACATATACGTGGTGGAACATTAACTATTTGAGTCAAACCGAACTGCTCAAAAGACTGCAAAAGTGATTGTGTCGCATTAGAAGAACTCAAAAAATCCACATTAAAATCTCCCAAGCAAATCAGTTCATCAACAGTAGGTAGGATATTTGATATTGTATCCTCCACCTTATCAATAAAATCGGGAAGGTTATACCTAGGTGGTCTGTATACTACACCAATCGCAAACTGCTTATTCATTAGTCTAATCTTAACCCATAACTGTTCCGCAGGTGGTAATTCAGTATTAAAAGTATCTATAACATTGCAAACCAATTTATCACTCACACCTCCCCTCGTTGCGCGATCGCACCTATAAAATTTGTACCCATCAATCGCTACACAATCGGTCGAAGTACCCGCTGTAAGCCATGTTTCAGTTATCCCTATGACATCAAAACCCGAACCGACAATAACATCCATAAAATCCCCAAAACCCGCCGTAAGCGACCTCACATTAATATTTGCTATACGAAAATTAGGCATCTTAAATTATATTAACAATATACAATAAACTACACATAGTCTAACAAAAATAGGGAATCAATAAAGATAACAACAGTATAAATACCGAAGACGACAGTAGAGGAGTTTAATCAAATGCGAACTCAATCATCACAACTTTCAATATTACTCAAAAGAAAACACTAGGTACATACAGGCGTATCATTAACAATGGGCACAAAAAAATTTTTGGTCAGGAATAATAAGAAAGTAACTCATTGGTCTCTAAATATTTTATTGCTAGAATATCTTCTACTTCTAATAGCCTACCTCACACCAAGTCTTGGAACTCCTGGAACTCTTGGAGAAAGCCAATATCAACATAATTATGCGCCTCTGTTATGCTGCAAACGTGAGTAGACAACTGAATGTTCCTGTCAACCCATTTAAAATCCAAACCTGTATACATTTGTAACTCAACAAAAAAAATACTTAAATGTCAACTACAATGGCGTTCAAACACTTACTATAAATTGCTTTTATTATTAACCATTAGATATTAGTATGTTTGAGATTGTAAAAAATCTCAAACATACCGATTCCTTTGGATATGATGGTATTAGTACTAATATATTAAAGCAATACGTTCAGGAGTTAGTAACTCCATTGACCACTATAATAAATAACTCATTTAAAGAAGGTATATTTTACACGGAGTTTAAGATCGCTAGGATTAGGCCTCTGTTAAAAGGAGGATCGAGTTTAGTAATCGATAACTATCGGCCGGTATCTGTTTTAAGTGCTTTCTCCAAAGTACTTGAAAAGGCTATCGCAAAAAGGTTAATTTTATTTTTAGAAAGGTGTCACATTTTGAATCCGTCTCAGTTTGGTTTTATTAAGCAGGGACGATGTACGGCTGACGCGATAGTGGGGTTTCTTAATGGTCTGTCCCATAAGTTGGACGGGGGCAATACATGTGTGGGGGTATTTCTTGATCTTAGTAGGCCTTTGACTTGGTGTAGCATTCAATCTTGCTGGAAAAATTGAATTGTTGCGGTATTAGGGGTTTGGCATTACGGTGGTTTGAGAGTTATTTGACGGACAGGACACACTATGTAGAGTTGGAGGGAAACAAATCTAGCTGTATTACTCTTAAATGGGGTGTGCCACAGGGAAGTATCCTTGGACCGCTTCTTTACATTATACCGCAGTCGTCAAATTTTAATTTCGGTTTACACTTCTATCCCATACAGAAGATGACCTTATAATATTCAGCGATGCCTGCTTGCTAACAGTGGTGGGAGAGCAACGCAGTGTCGATGTCGGGGAATCCTCACACAACGTTTGCCGAGTGTACTTTCTTGGCAGCCTCGCTTATGTTTATGTTTAGTTTATTTCGTCGCGCTCTTTTCCTCTTTCTACTTTCGTATCAAAAATTAAAATATATCGACTACGGTATATGTAAACGATTTAAGGATGGAGGGATCCGTTATGTTTGCTGATGACACGACGCTATTGGTAAATTCAATTTCTAGACAGATGATCAACTGTAAGATTAGTGGTGCAGTAAGCGAAGTAAATAATTATTATGTGAGCAATGGACTCTTTCTGAATTGTCAGAAATCAAAGTTTATAGAGTTCAAAAGATCAAAGACGGAAAAAGACATTCCCGTTATGTCGCTATGGAGGGGAAGAGTATCCCTCAGGTGGATGACACGACTTTTTTAGGGGGAAGAGTTGCTTGCAACTGCAGTTGGACTCAACATATAGGGGAATTATTCAAAAGATTAGCTTCATTGTGCTACCTGTTTAATAGATTGGTGGGAGAGTTGAATCCCTCTTTGATTAAAATGTGATTTGATAAGAGTAGGGTACTTATACCGATTCTGGCGCCTCCTCCCCCTCTCACCCAGCTCCCCCTCACCCCCCTCACCCTAGTGGCGCCCTCTGCCAACCCAACTGATGTGGCGCCCCCCTCGCGGTCGCCAACCCAACTAAAAATTGCAGATTTCATCATTACCAACCCAACTAAAATTGCAGATTTCATCATTACCAACCCAACTAAAAATTGCAGATTTCATCATTACCAACCCAACTAAAATTGCAGATTTCATCATTACCAACCCAACTAAAAATTGCAGATTTCATCATTACCAACCCAATGTGGCGCCCTCTGACGGCCACTAACCAAACTAAGAAATGGCAGATTTCATCATTACCAACCCAATGTGACGCCCTCTCACAGCCACTAACCAAGAAATGGCATCTCTCATGATTGCCATAATGCAGCATCCTCTCACGGTCACTAGCCAAACTAAGGTGACGTCAGACAAAATGGCGGACCATCAAGATGGTCTTTGTTTCTAGAGAATTCCTGAATAAATTACCAGGCTTGCTATCGCGCTTCTCAATGTACTTCAAACAGGTCTAAACATGTTTCCAGCGGAAACCGCAACGGCTGTCTGCTTCTGTGATAGCCGCATGCTTGAAATGTATATCTCACTTATAAAATAAAATAAAACAAACAATATATTTTTTAAGAAAAACAATGTATTTATTATTATTAATTAACAATATGACCAAGTTTCATACCCTCAAGATGGTCGATAAAAATATAAACTTTATATCTAAGATCGGCATACCATTTCAAAATTATAAAATAAATATACAGTATGCTACTGGACGAGATAGCAACCAAGTATGAATATACAGGACGTTTCAAAGGTAGGGATTTTTAGAAAAGCAAGATGGCGAATCCAAGATGGCCGCCAAAAATCTAATAAACTAAGGTGACGTCAGGCATCCAATCTATCAAAACCATGCACTCAAACTCCTATGAAACATCATTTCAAAACCATCGCTAGAATCAGCTCACAACCGGATCATGAAGCGGTTCTGAAACCCCTATATTAAAACCACACATTCAAACCACTATCAAATCCCTCTTTTCTCAAAAAGCCATCCAACCATCCATCAATCCATCCATCCATCCATCCATCCATACATCCATACATCCATCCATCCAACCATCAATCCATCCATCAATCCATCCATCAATCCATCCATCCATCCATCCATCCATACATCCATCCAACCATCCATCCAACCATCCATCCATCCAACCATCCATTAATCCATCCATCCATCTGGACGAGATAGCAACCAAGTATGAATATACAGGACGTTTCAAAGGTAGGGATTTTTAGAAAAGCAAGATGGCGAATCCAAGATGGCCGCCAAAAATCTAATAAACTAAGGTGACGTCAGGCATCCAATCTATCAAAACCATGCACTCAAACTCCTATGAAACATCATTTCAAAACCATCGCTAGAATCAGCTCACAACCGGATCATGAAGCGGTTCTGAAACCCCTATATTAAAACCACACATTCAAACCACTATCAAATCCCTCTTTTCTCAAAAAGCCATCCAACCATCCATCAATCCATCCATACATTCATCCATCCATCCATCCAACAATCAATCCATCCATCCATCCATCCATACATCCATCCATCCATCCATCCAACCATCCATCAATCCATCCATCCATCTGGATAACATAGCAACCAAATATTAATATACAGAACATTTCAAAGGTAGGGATTTTTAGAAAAGTAAGATAGCGAATCCAAGATGGCCGCCAAAAATCTAATAAACTAAGGTGACGTCAGGCGAAATGGCCGACTATCAATATGATCGATCAAAATATAAACTCAACTTCTAGAAAATACCCAACTCCATATCACGCATCACAACAACAACCACCACCACAACCACCCAACATAGTTTCAAACGCCACAACACCAGACCAACTTAGGAAGATACATCTAGGTCAAACCCCAACACAACATACTTTCAAACGCCACCACCGCGGATTTACATCTAAGATCGGCATACTTTGTCAAAATCATAAAATAAATATATAGTATGGTACTGGATAACATAGCAACCAAACATGAATATACAAGACATTTCAAAAGTAAGACTTTTAGAAAAGTAAAATAATGAGCCCATATTTTTAAGAAAACAATTTATTAAAAATAAAACAACTACACACATCAAACAAACCTCAACCATACTTTCAATTTCACAAATATCAAAATTTAAACAAAACAATCAAATGCAAAGGCAAGGAATGTTCTCGAGATGACCCATATAGTGCAATATAACAATGCAGTAAAACGATAGAGGTGAGATACATGGTCTATCAAAAATTTTTATTACCCACTTTTTTCAGCAATCAAAACTTTTTTGACAAAACACTATACATATGAAAATAGACATAACATTAAATATTTCCATTTTAGAGATACCCCAGTTTAATCTCAATTTTAAATAACATAAATTCTTAAATTGATTTAGTTAACTTTCTTATAATATTTAAAAAAAGGTTGAAAAAGAAAACATACTAAGTCCCACAACAGATAAAATATGTACTATCTTTTCACACTTCATGTTTAGTACCATCATTAGAAGAAATATGCTTGAGGTACAGCTTTTAATATGAAATTTAGAGGTTTTTATGCAAAATACATAGTTTATCACTAATAAAACTAATTTTGAAACACATTGTCCACATAGCAAATACCACTTCCTGTACATTTTAAAAAATAACAATTTTTATATATCATAAAAGAACCAAACAAAAAACTAATATAAAGACAGCATTAACGTTCTAGCCAAAAGATTTGCAAAAATATTAAATATATACTTGTTCTAAAAATGCTTCTATCTCTCTTTTTACAGTTTATGTTTTGTACAGCAGCGAATGTATTACATTCCCTTTGAAATTACATAAAAATCCATGCAATACACTTAAAACATTTGAAAAATCATGTTTGGTAAGCCCACTATATATCAATATTTAAGACAAAAAATTATTATTAATTTTCCATCTACAGATACCCCTGCTTAATATCAATTTGAATTAACATAAATTCATAAAATGAGTCTATCTTTTACAGTTCGTGGGTTGTACCATCATTAGAAGAAATATGCTTGAGGTACAGCTTTTAATATGAAATTTAGAGGTTTTTATGCAAAATACATAGTTTATCACTAATAAAACTAATTTTGAAACACATTGTCCACATAGCAAATACCACTTCCTGTACATTTTAAAAAATAACAATTTTTATATATCATAAAAGAACCAAACAAAAAACTAATATAAAGACAGCATTAACGTTCTAGCCAAAAGATTTACAAAAATATTAAATATATACTTGTTCTAAAAATGCTTCTATCTCTCTTTTACAGTTTATGTTTGTACAGCAGCGAATGTATTACATTCCCTTTGAAATTACATAAAAATCCATGCAATACACTTAAAACATTTGAAAAATCATGTTTGGTAAGCCCACTATATATCAATATTTAAGACAAAAAATTATTATTAATTTTCCATCTACAGATACCCCTGCTTAATATCAATTTGAATTAACATAAATTCATAAAATGAGTCTATCTTTTACAGTTCGTGGGTTGTACTATCATTAGAAGAAATATGATTGACGAGCGGCTTTTAATATGAAATTTAGAGGTTTTTACACAAAAACATAGTTTATGCCTAATAAAAACTAATTTTGAAACACATTGTACACATAGCAAATACCACTTCCTATACATTTAAAAAATAACAATGTTTATACATCATAAAAGAACGAAACAAAAAACTAATATAAAGACAGCATTAACGTTCTAACCGAATTCGAGCCATACTTTCCCATGTTTTGTGAGCTGTTGCATTGTCCTGTTGGAAATACCCATGTAAAAGTTCGTCATCATGAAGATTTTGTAAAAACGGTTCAAGTAAATTATTTCGATATCTCTCAGCATTTATCGATCCTTCAAAAAACACAGGTCCAAATATACGCCTTCTAGAAACCGCTAGCCAAACACCAATTTTTCGCGGATGGAGAGGCGATTGAATAAACTCATGAGGATTCTCCGAAGACCAAATACGCATATTTTGTTTGTTTATATAGCCGGATAGGTGAAACCATTCTTTTTGTATATATTTGTAGAGTAAAAGCAGCATTCGATCGACTAAGAAATAGTAGCACTTAAAACATTTGAAAAATCATGTTTGGTAACCCTACTATTTAAGACAAAAATTATTATTTATTTCCATTTACAACAGATAGCCCACTATTTATCAATATTTAAGGGCAAAAAATTATTATTAATTTCCCCATTTACAACAGATTTCCGTGTTTAATCTCAATTTTTAAATAGCATAAATTCTTAAATTGATTTAGTTAACTTTCTTATAATATTTAAAAAAGGGCGAGAAAGAAAACATACTAAGTCTCACAACGGATAAAATATATGCTATCTTTTTACAGTTCATGTTTTTGTACTATCATTACAAGAAATAAGCCTCGCGATTAGCTTTTAATCTGAAATTTAGATGCTTCATAAAACCACCTCAGAGACACTAAAAAATTATGATTTTCAGCTCAACCAACCATTCAAAAAGTTGATACATCAAATTCGTGAATATTAATATCACTCTACACTCTTAATAAAAAATTTAGCAGAAGTCTCACATTAAATGAATACAAAATTTATATATGCACTACATTAAATGAAGATTGAATTTTATACACTGCTTATATCACCAGAAATTTTGTTACAAGATTATATGATTAGATAGACTCATGACTAAGCCTAAACGGACACCAGGCTTTCAATATGTAGTAAAGTTTTTTTCTTCATACATTTAATATAAACTAATGATCTATCTTTAGAAAGCATCCACAGGTCCATTAGAACTTGTGGGTGGTGCAACATCTACTTTAACCCTCTTCTTAGACGGTCCGGCAACATGCTCACATGTATCCACACCCTCCCTACAAATACCGCAAACAAAATTGCGGTGGAGGGTATTCACATGTCGCTTCATGTTATCACGCCGGGTGAAGGATTTTCCGCAAATGATGTAATTCATTCTATGAAAAACAAATTAAAAATAATTAATATAATAAATTTAAGAGAATAAAAAGCTATTGAAACCTAATTTTTAATATATCGAAATTGCTAATTTATTTGACTGATCAGCGTATATTTAACTAAAAATACCTGTATTATTCAGAATTTATTTAAATTATTAAAAAAAATCTCTTTAAAGAACCATATAAAATAATTAACTTAATTATATAAATTCACATACTTATACATTAAAAACAATTTAAAGAAAGCACTAAATGCAAAAAATACTTGTATTATACAAAATTTATTTAAATTATTGAAAAAATCTTTTTAAAGAACCGTATAAAATAATCAACTTAATTATATAAATTTACACGCTTAAACGTTAAAAACAATATAAAGAAGCTACTAAATGCATATAAAATACTTTGAGGCACCCTGGATTAATTGTATATAAAAATAATATTCAATAAAATATTCAATAAAATTTGCATCATTAAATTATTAAGAATAGCCTTATAATTGAAAAACAATTTTTAAAAAGTCCTATAAAATTTTAGAGCGGTAGAAAAACTAATGGAAACTATGATCCGCGTATATTTAACTAAAAATACCTGTATTATTGAGAATTTATTGATAAAACCTTATAAAATAATCAATTTAATAATATAAATTTACGCACTTAAGCATTAAAAACAATTTAAAGAAAACACTAAATGCATATAAAATACTTGAAACATATCCTGGATTAATTGTATATAAAAATAATATTCAATAAAATATTAATAAAATTTACGCCATTAAATTATTAAAAATAGTCTAATTGAAAAAACAATTTTTAAAAAGTCCTATGAAATTTTAGAGTGGTAGAAAAACTAATGAAAAATATTGCAAGTTAATATTATATAAATTAGGGTTTCTAAATACCTTATAGTAAACACAAACAAGCACTAAAAACGATGTTGACTGTTTAAAGACACTGGTTATAATAAAATTAAAGATGCCGATCTACGTATATATAGATACACATCTGCGTCAGATTCCCACGCAAATGGAGTGATGCATAAAGAGAAAGACCTTTTTTTTTCCCGCGCATACATATATATATACATATATACGTATGCGGCCAGATGCAATTAGCGGCGGGCACATTCCGATCTCACGCTCGAGCCGTGTTCTAAGGAATGCACTTAAATTTTTCGGTCTCATACCTGCATCCAATGAGGGTTTCGAGTCCGGGAATTTCGTCTTTCTACCTGTACAGATAGATCTGTCTTTATATAAAATTCGTATATATTAACTATGATTTTAGTTTTAAAATAAAAAATAATAAGAAGGTTAAAATAATTCGTTATTTTGTAGATAGTTGCATAGAGCTAAAACATTATTTTGCATGCATATACATTCTCCATTAGTTTTATTATTATGATAAAACAATGATTGACATTTTTAATAAGCTTTGGTACATCATTAAAATATTCCAGTAAATTAAATGCTAATGATGTAAAAATACCTAAAAATATTTCGTAAAACAAGAGTATTTTAGTTAAATATACGGAGATCCATATGAAAAACTACGAAAGTTATATTAATGTTAAATATTAAATAATTTAATTAAATGAAAACACATCGTTTCACAAAAATTATGTTTTATTAAACACTAGATATACATTTCATTTACCATAACAGTACATTATAAACCTTTCTTAATATTGATGATACAGGATCAGTTAAATTAGTATGGTTGTTAAGAAATTGGAGGAGTATTTGATAGTATTTTCTTCATAAAAGTAGTATGTATTGTAATATAAGATAGTGTTATAAACTATACAATAAATATTATTCAGTATTGGAATACACAATGAATAACACAAATTTGAGTAGAGAAAGATAAATATTTCTAATTGCACATGTGTGAATTTGAATCTATCGGGAATATACAGAGTAATTATTTACATCTGATGGTGAAACATGGTCGCGTATTTTATATCATTCAGTAATTTAATTTGCTCTATAGCCAGACAATGAGGTGGATGCTAAGCATTAATGTGTACACACGTAATGTTATGATCGTCAGTGTAACATATATATTCAAGTCTAACACAAACTTTTTGATTTATTGAAACCCCAATAGAAATTATCACTATTTCGAGAAGAATAGTCATGTACCTGTACATATTCAAAGCCGCTGAAGTATGAGTACATTAACAGCTGTATACGCATGTCTTTATCATCCACTTTAATGTGTTACTGTAATTCCAGTTACTTTTTTTTTTATTTATACGTACATATATTGTGAATTATTACACTAATTATAAAACAAAATTAATTATAGATAGACAAACATTATGCAGGTATATTGCAAACATGTAATGCTAAGATAATCAGAGTGATATATACATACATGTAAAGAAATTTATAGTTTATTCAATCTCTTATTAAAAGAGTTATTAATATTTTTCAAATGAATACCTGGCAGTGGTGGAAAACTGTTGAAATTTGGATAGATTAATAGTTACATATGCGAGCTTCAGAATAGCTTCTGAACATGTTGGGGAGAGGTTTAAACTGCTTTCTATTCAACATGAACTCCGGTGAACTTGTTAAAAAAAAAAAACCGGTTCTGTATCGGTTCAGCTTGACAGGAGCGGCTTTTAGAATTCTAAGTCATGAATGGCGCACCACAGATAGGTATTTTTTTATTAAACTGTATTATCACACCCTCTTCCGATGCCGATGCTTCACCATTTATCTTAGGGATATCCTCAGGGCTATAGCTGGATCAGCAAGAATTGCAGAACCAGCACCAGCCGTGATTATATCCTTAAGATAATTGGTGAAGCATCGGCTTCGGAAGAGGGTATGATAATACAGTTTAATAAAAAAATACCTATCTTTGGTGCGCCATTCATGACTTAGAATTCTAAAAGCCGCTCCTGTCAAGCTGAACCGATACAGAACCGGTTTTTTTTTTAACAAGTTCACCGGAGTTCATGTTGAATAGAAAGCAGTTTAAACCTCTCCCCAATATGTTCAGAAGCTATTCTGAAGCTCGCATATGTAACTATTAATCTATCCAAATTTCAACAGTTTTCCACCACTGCCAGGTATTCATTTGAAAAATATTAATAACTCTTTTAATAAGAGATTGAATAAACTATAAATTTCTTTACATGTATGTATATATCACTCTGATTATCTTAGCATTACATGTTTGCAATATACCTGCATAATGTTTGTCTATCTATAATTAATTTTGTTTTATAATTAGTGTAATAATTCACAATATATGTACGTATAAATAAAAAAAAAAGTAACTGGAATTACAGTAACACATTAAAGTGGATGATAAAGACATGCGTATACAGCTGTTAATGTACTCATACTTCAGCGGCTTTGAATATGTACAGGTACATGACTATTCTTCTCGAAATAGTGATAATTTCTATTGGGGTTTCAATAAATCAAAAAGTTTGCGTTAGACTTGAATATATATGTTACACTGACGATCATAACATTACGTGTGTACACATTAATGCTTAGCATCCACCTCATTGTCTGGCTATAGAGCAAATTAAATTACTGAATGATATAAAATACGCGACCATGTTTCACCATCAGATGTAAATAATTACTCTGTATATTCCCGATAGATTCAAATTCACACATGTGCAATTAGAAATATTTATCTTTCTCTACTCAAATTTGTGTTATTCATTGTGTATTCCAATACTGAATAATATTTATTGTATAGTTTATAACACTATCTTATATTACAATACATACTACTTTTATGAAGAAAATACTATCAAATACTCCTCCAATTTCTTAACAACCATACTAATTTAACTGATCCTGTATCATCAATATTAAGAAAGGTTTATAATGTACTGTTATGGTAAATGAAATGTATATCTAGTGTTTAATAAAACATAATTTTTGTGAAACGATGTGTTTTCATTTAATTAAATTATTTAATATTTATCATTAATATAACTTTCGTAGTTTTTCATATGGATATCCGTATATTTAACTAAAATACTCTTGTTTTACGAAATATTTTTAGGTATTTTTACATCATTAGCATTTAATTTACTGGAATATTTTAATGATGTACCAAAGCTTATTAAAAATGTCAATCATTGTTTTTATCATAATAATAAAACTAATGGAGAATGTATATGCATGCAAAATAATGTTTTAGCTCTATGCAACTATCTACAAAATAACGAATTATTTTAACCTTCTTATTATTTTTTATTTTAAAACTAAAATCATAGTTAATATATACGAATTTTATATAAAGACAGATCTATCTGTACAGGTAGAAAGACGAAATTCCCGGACTCGAAACCCTCATTGGATGCAGGTATGAGACCGAAAAATTTAAGTGCATTCCTTAGAACACGGCTCGAGCGTGAGATCGGAATGTGCCCGCCGCTAATTGCATCTGGCCGCATACGTATATATGTATATATATGTATGCGCGGGAAAAAAAAAGGTCTTTCTCTTTATGCATCACTCCATTTGCGTGGGAATCTGACGCAGATGTGTATCTATATATACGTAGATCGGCATCTTTAATTTTATTATAACCAGTGTCTTTAAACAGTCAACATCGTTTTTAGTGCTTGTTTGTGTTTACTATAAGGTATTTAGAAACCCTAATTTATATAATATTAACTTGCAATATTTTTCATTAGTTTTTCTACCACTCTAAAATTTCATAGGACTTTTTAAAAATTGTTTTTTCAATTAGACTATTTTTAATAATTTAATGGCGTAAATTTTATTAATATTTTATTGAATATTATTTTTATATACAATTAATCCAGGATATGTTTCAAGTATTTTATATGCATTTAGTGTTTTCTTTAAATTGTTTTTAATGCTTAAGTGCGTAAATTTATATTATTAAATTGATTATTTTATAAGGTTTTATCAATAAATTCTCAATAATACAGGTATTTTTAGTTAAATATACGCGGATCATAGTTTCCATTAGTTTTTCTACCGCTCTAAAATTTTATAGGACTTTTTAAAAATTGTTTTTCAATTATAAGGCTATTCTTAATAATTTAATGATGCAAATTTTATTGAATATTTTATTGAATATTATTTTTATATACAATTAATCCAGGGTGCCTCAAAGTATTTTATATGCATTTAGTAGCTTCTTTATATTGTTTTTAACGTTTAAGCGTGTAAATTTATATAATTAAGTTGATTATTTTATACGGTTCTTTAAAAAGATTTTTTCAATAATTTAAATAAATTTTGTATAATACAAGTATTTTTTGCATTTAGTGCTTTCTTTAAATTGTTTTTAATGTATAAGTATGTGAATTTATATAATTAAGTTAATTATTTTATATGGTTCTTTAAAGAGATTTTTTTTAATAATTTAAATAAATTCTGAATAATACAGGTATTTTTAGTTAAATATACGCTGATCAGTCAAATAAATTAGCAATTTCGATATATTAAAAATTAGGTTTCAATAGCTTTTTATTCTCTTAAATTTATTATATTAATTATTTTTAATTTGTTTTTCATAGAATGAATTACATCATTTGCGGAAAATCCTTCACCCGGCGTGATAACATGAAGCGACATGTGAATACCCTCCACCGCAATTTTGTTTGCGGTATTTGTAGGGAGGGTGTGGATACATGTGAGCATGTTGCCGGACCGTCTAAGAAGAGGGTTAAAGTAGATGTTGCACCACCCACAAGTTCTAATGGACCTGTGGATGCTTTCTAAAGATAGATCATTAGTTTATATTAAATGTATGAAGAAAAAAACTTTACTACATATTGAAAGCCTGGTGTCCGTTTAGGCTTAGTCATGAGTCTATCTAATCATATAATCTTGTAACAAAATTTCTGGTGATATAAGCAGTGTATAAAATTCAATCTTCATTTAATGTAGTGCATATATAAATTTTGTATTCATTTAATGTGAGACTTCTGCTAAATTTTTTATTAAGAGTGTAGAGTGATATTAATATTCACGAATTTGATGTATCAACTTTTTGAATGGTTGGTTGAGCTGAAAATCATAATTTTTTAGTGTCTCTGAGGTGGTTTTATGAAGCATCTAAATTTCAGATTAAAAGCTAATCGCGAGGCTTATTTCTTGTAATGATAGTACAAAAACATGAACTGTAAAAAGATAGCATATATTTTATCCGTTGTGAGACTTAGTATGTTTTCTTTCTCGCCCTTTTTTAAATATTATAAGAAAGTTAACTAAATCAATTTAAGAATTTATGCTATTTAAAAATTGAGATTAAACACGGAAATCTGTTGTAAATGGGGAAATTAATAATAATTTTTTGCCCTTAAATATTGATAAATAGTGGGCTATCTGTTGTAAATGGAAATAAATAATAATTTTTGTCTTAAATAGTAGGGTTACCAAACATGATTTTTCAAATGTTTTAAGTGCTACTATTTCTTAGTCGATCGAATGCTGCTTTTACTCTACAAATATATACAAAAAGAATGGTTTCACCTATCCGGCTATATAAACAAACAAAATATGCGTATTTGGTCTTCGGAGAATCCTCATGAGTTTATTCAATCGCCTCTCCATCCGCGAAAAATTGGTGTTTGGCTAGCGGTTTCTAGAAGGCGTATATTTGGACCTGTGTTTTTTGAAGGATCGATAAATGCTGAGAGATATCGAAATAATTTACTTGAACCGTTTTTACAAAATCTTCATGATGACGAACTTTTACATGGGTATTTCCAACAGGACAATGCAACAGCTCACAAAACATGGGAAAGTATGGCTCGAATTCGGTTAGAACGTTAATGCTGTCTTTATATTAGTTTTTTGTTTCGTTCTTTTATGATGTATAAACATTGTTATTTTTTAAATGTATAGGAAGTGGTATTTGCTATGTGTACAATGTGTTTCAAAATTAGTTTTTATTAGGCATAAACTATGTTTTTGTGTAAAAACCTCTAAATTTCATATTAAAAGCCGCTCGTCAATCATATTTCTTCTAATGATAGTACAACCCACGAACTGTAAAAGATAGACTCATTTTATGAATTTATGTTAATTCAAATTGATATTAAGCAGGGGTATCTGTAGATGGAAAATTAATAATAATTTTTTGTCTTAAATATTGATATATAGTGGGCTTACCAAACATGATTTTTCAAATGTTTTAAGTGTATTGCATGGATTTTTATGTAATTTCAAAGGGAATGTAATACATTCGCTGCTGTACAAACATAAACTGTAAAAGAGAGATAGAAGCATTTTTAGAACAAGTATATATTTAATATTTTTGTAAATCTTTTGGCTAGAACGTTAATGCTGTCTTTATATTAGTTTTTTGTTTGGTTCTTTTATGATATATAAAAATTGTTATTTTTTAAAATGTACAGGAAGTGGTATTTGCTATGTGGACAATGTGTTTCAAAATTAGTTTTATTAGTGATAAACTATGTATTTTGCATAAAAACCTCTAAATTTCATATTAAAAGCTGTACCTCAAGCATATTTCTTCTAATGATGGTACAACCCACGAACTGTAAAAGATAGACTCATTTTATGAATTTATGTTAATTCAAATTGATATTAAGCAGGGGTATCTGTAGATGGAAAATTAATAATAATTTTTTGTCTTAAATATTGATATATAGTGGGCTTACCAAACATGATTTTTCAAATGTTTTAAGTGTATTGCATGGATTTTTATGTAATTTCAAAGGGAATGTAATACATTCGCTGCTGTACAAAACATAAACTGTAAAAAGAGAGATAGAAGCATTTTTAGAACAAGTATATATTTAATATTTTTGCAAATCTTTTGGCTAGAACGTTAATGCTGTCTTTATATTAGTTTTTTGTTTGGTTCTTTTATGATATATAAAAATTGTTATTTTTTAAAATGTACAGGAAGTGGTATTTGCTATGTGGACAATGTGTTTCAAAATTAGTTTTATTAGTGATAAACTATGTATTTTGCATAAAAACCTCTAAATTTCATATTAAAAGCTGTACCTCAAGCATATTTCTTCTAATGATGGTACTAAACATGAAGTGTGAAAAGATAGTACATATTTTATCTGTTGTGGGACTTAGTATGTTTTCTTTTTCAACCTTTTTTTAAATATTATAAGAAAGTTAACTAAATCAATTTAAGAATTTATGTTATTTAAAATTGAGATTAAACTGGGGTATCTCTAAAATGGAAATATTTAATGTTATGTCTATTTTCATATGTATAGTGTTTTGTCAAAAAAGTTTTGATTGCTGAAAAAAGTGGGTAATAAAAATTTTTGATAGACCATGTATCTCACCTCTATCGTTTTACTGCATTGTTATATTGCACTATATGGGTCATCTCGAGAACATTCCTTGCCTTTGCATTTGATTGTTTTGTTTAAATTTTGATATTTGTGAAATTGAAAGTATGGTTGAGGTTTGTTTGATGTGTGTAGTTGTTTTATTTTTAATAAATTGTTTTCTTAAAAATATGGGCTCATTATTTTACTTTTCTAAAAGTCTTACTTTTGAAATGTCTTGTATATTCATGTTTGGTTGCTATGTTATCCAGTACCATACTATATATTTATTTTATGATTTTGACAAAGTATGCCGATCTTAGATGTAAATCCGCGGTGGTGGCGTTTGAAAGTATGTTGTGTTGGGGTTTGACCTAGATGTATCTTCCTAAGTTGGTCTGGTGTTGTGGCGTTTGAAACTATGTTGGGTGGTTGTGGTGGTGGTTGTTGTTGTGATGCGTGATATGGAGTTGGGTATTTTCTAGAAGTTGAGTTTATATTTTGATCGATCATATTGATAGTCGGCCATTTCGCCTGACGTCACCTTAGTTTATTAGATTTTTGGCGGCCATCTTGGATTCGCTATCTTACTTTTCTAAAAATCCCTACCTTTGAAATGTTTTGTATATTAATATTTGGTTGCTATGTTATCCAGATGGATGGATGGATTGATGGATGGTTGGATGGATGGATGGATGGATGGATGTATGGATGGATGGATGGATGGATTGATTGTTGGATGGATGGATGGATGAATGTATGGATGTATGGATGGATTGATGGATGGTTGGATGGCTTTTTGAGAAAAGAGGGATTTGATAGTGGTTTGAATGTGTGGTTTTAATATAGGGGTTTCAGAACCGCTTCATGATCCGGTTGTGAGCTGATTCTAGCGATGGTTTTGAAATGATGTTTCATAGGAGTTTGAGTGCATGGTTTTGATAGATTGGATGCCTGACGTCACCTTAGTTTATTAGATTTTTGGCGGCCATCTTGGATTCGCCATCTTGCTTTTCTAAAAATCCCTACCTTTGAAACGTCCTGTATATTCATACTTGGTTGCTATCTCGTCCAGATGGATGGATGGATTAATGGATGGTTGGATGGATGGATGGTTGGATGGATGGTTGGATGGATGTATGGATGGATGGATGGATGGATGGATTGATGGATGGATTGATGGATGGATTGATGGTTGGATGGATGGATGTATGGATGTATGGATGGATGGATGGATGGATGGATTGATGGATGGTTGGATGGCTTTTTGAGAAAAGAGGGATTTGATAGTGGTTTGAATGTGTGGTTTTAATATAGGGGTTTCAGAACCGCTTCATGACGTGAGCTGATTCTAGCGATGGTTTTGAGATGATGTTTCATAGGAGTTCGAGTGCATGGTTTTGATAGATTGGATGCTTGACGTGACATTAGTTTATTAGATTTTTGGCGGCCATCTTGGATTCGCCATCTTGCTTTTCTAAAAATCCCTACCTTTGAAACGTCCTGTATATTCATACTTGGTTGCTATCTCGTCCAGTAGCATACTGTATATTTATTTTATAATTTTGAAATGGTATGCCGATCTTAGATATAAAGTTTATATTTTTATCGACCATCTTGAGGGTATGAAACTTGGTCATATTGTTAATTAATAATAATAAATACATTGTTTTTCTTAAAAAATATATTGTTTGTTTTATTTTATTTTATAAGTGAGATATACATTTCAAGCATGCGGCTATCACAGAAGCAGACAGCCGTTGCGGTTTCCGCTGGAAACATGTTTAGACCTGTTTGAAGTACATTGAGAAGCGCGATAGCAAGCCTGGTAATTTATTCAGGAATTCTCTAGAAACAAAGACCATCTTGATGGTCCGCCATTTTGTCTGACGTCACCTTAGTTTGGCTAGTGACCGTGAGAGGATGCTGCATTATGGCAATCATGAGAGATGCCATTTCTTGGTTAGTGGCTGTGAGAGGGCGTCACATTGGGTTGGTAATGATGAAATCTGCCATTTCTTAGTTTGGTTAGTGGCCGTCAGAGGGCGCCACATTGGGTTGGTAATGATGAAATCTGCAATTTTTAGTTGGGTTGGTAATGATGAAATCTGCAATTTTAGTTGGGTTGGTAATGATGAAATCTGCAATTTTAGTTGGGTTGGTAATGATGAAATCTGCAATTTTTAGTTGGGTTGGCGACCGCGAGGGGGGCGCCACATCAGTTGGGTTGGCAGAGGGCGCCACTAGGGTGAGGGGGGTGAGGGGGAGCTGGGTGAGAGGGGGAGGAGGCGCCAGAATCGGTATAAGTACCCTACTGATAAGAGTTTTTAGAATACAAAAACGAGTGATCAGAATTATGAGTGGTGTCAATCGACGAATAAGCTGTAGGGATATATTCATAAAGATGCACATAATGATACTGCCCTGCATTTACATATTTCAGCTATTGTTATATGCAAAGAAAAATAAAAACAAATATACTAAATGAGCAGCTTTTATGCATATAGTACACGTAATAATCTATTATTAGAGATACCAAGGCACAAATGCGTTTTCAGTGAGAAAAGTCTGATGTACGTGTCTATAAGGGTCTACAATAAATTACCACATAAATATAAAGTGATGCCATACAGAAGGTTTAGAAGTGATATTAAAAAACTTCTGCTTTTGAAAGGTTACTACTCTTTGGATGAGTACCTCAATGACTCCTCCATGTAATCAAACTTGTAATTCTAGTATAATACTGTATAGTTGATATAATGACGTATCCCATACCGAAAGGTTACCGGGACAAAATATTTGTATGATTTATTTTGTATATTTATATTTATTGTATAAATTATATGCTGTTTTGATGTATATATGTAACAATGGCTTATCCCATAAAGAAGGTCATCGGTACAAAGAAAGTATTATTGTTGTTTATGATTATATTATTGACTTGTTCTATACCATGTTTATGGTCACATGAACTAATAAATATTATTATTATTATTATTATTATTATTATTATTGATTACTTATTCAAACAAGATATGGAAAATTTTGAATTTTAAATGCTAAGCTTACAAAATATTGATTAGGTCATAAGTGAAAGAGTCGTGGCGTTATGGTCACAATAAGTAAAAACTAAAATCCGCCATTGTAAGTAAGAAAACGATCTCTTAAAGAATTATCCAAAATGCACTGTGTTTGAGGAGTAACTAACTACCTCCGTGCTTTATGACCACTGAAAATTAAAAATAATTTAAATAAAAAATCTCATTGTATTTATTACATTTTGTGAATAAAATTGTAGATTCTATATAAATACGAGTAATATATATATTTACTTGATAATCTAATTATTAATGTTCCTTTTATTAATTACGACAGGTATATTAAAATTTGTATTTAAGATCTAGATTTAGATTAGAAGCCAAAAATATTTCCTGCGGTTCAGATTTCTTTTATTTCGAAACTCGTCTTTTCTATAGACCATCTGACTCATAATGTTATTTTATTTGTATTATTAATTTGGCAAGGTACTTATCAATTTGCTAAACAATTAAGTTGTCAAAATGAATCAAAAACAACTTAATTTTAAGTGTAAACAGTGCTAGATAGAATCGATATGATTGGTCAATATTTTGTATTGTAGGTACCTATAAACGACCAGTGTAATTAATAATCCTCAGACGTTCTTACATATCATTGACCTAGTATTATTTTTCCTTCAACAAAAGAGCATTGTTTTTAATTTTAAGTAGTGTAATATGTTAATAATATTATAAATATGCCATTATTTATAACAATAAGATCAACATGCCTTTTGAATGCCTCTGAAAAATACAATAATTTTACCTTTATTTAGTACGTAAGCTGATGTTACGAGCATTTCTGTTAATTAAATATTAATTTAAGTATAAGTGAATGATAATGAAATTGCTAGCAAGATAAATATAATACAATTACCATAAATTTCAATGCTGCAGAACGTTGAAGGTAGGTACTAATAAAAACATATCCTGAAATAAATCTAACCGTACCTGCTCATTAGTTTCAAACGTTGTCATTATGTAACAGTTGATGTTACAACCGGCCTCTATACTATGCAGTACGTGTGCGAAATGAGATTTAGATTTGGGTGTGAAATGTGAAATATAACTCCTTATAATTCTAGAACAACTCCTTTTAACAATACGCCTTATAATTTACTAGCTAAAACAGCAATATTTTTAACTTCATCATAAAAACTTTGAGTATTGCATTAATAACGAGTGTAAGAAAAGTGTTCGTACTATTTTGAATGAAAAATGTTACAGCTTCGGAAAACGTCACTACATAGAACTTTTCACATAACATTTAACATGGTTTGTACTTTGTAAACATAACATTATAAAACACTTAACAGTCCTAATTGTTCAGTGTGACGCAGTTTTGCTCGAAAGCCTTGCTTAAGACGTAACTTTATAGAAATATCATCATTGGATCCTGTTTCTTAATTGAACTTCATGTTGTGCTTTCCAACCATTCTAGTAGGTCTTCTGAGTTAATAAAGCCCATAAGGTTTCAAGAGGCCTAACTTGGGACAGGTTAGTGGGTTATGCGCACGAAGCACGAAAGGTATGTTTTGCGCTTCCAACCGTTGTCTTGTCTCTCTGGCATAACGACCTGAAATCAAGTCAGGCGAAAACATGATGTTATCATTTGGATGATGTTCATTAACAAAATCAACCAATTTTGGTAAGCACACTTGAATGTAAAGATTTGCGGTTACTGCTTCTCCTCTCAGATGCCCTATGTAAAGTCAAGAAATACCTGCTTCAGAAACAGAGCACCAGACTAGGATTTTTTGTGGGAATTCTGCCTTTACTTTATGATTTACTTCATCAGGAGTCTCATTTACATTTCTTGTGAAAATCAGCATTACCCGGAGTTTTTGCTAAGCGGAAAATACTTCTCATTATCGATAATGATTATTTTGTTTCCAAAAAATGTTCTTGTCTCAAATTTCGACAACATTTTAGAATTTCTTCAACTTGAGCTCCCGTGTATTTTGAACATTTTTGTCTTTTTCTATATTTTAAGTTTTTTTTTTTATTATTTCTTTTTGAGTGGAGGTATTAGAAACTGGAAATCGGTATTTACGATTAGAGGCTCCAAATAGTTTTCAGCAAGGTGAAGAAGACTTTTTTGATTTCTGGCTACAGCAAGCTTTCATGGTCTGCCACTTTTCGGTAGGTTGTGACAGGGTATACCCTCCTCGCACTCACGAATTGTTTGATGTACTACGAGAAATATTTTCATTCTCAGAAAGGTGTACAATTTGCCGTTTAGGCATTGTGCTAAGTAAATTATAAGTATGCTTTCGTAGTTCTAATTTGTAAGCCATATTCCGAAAACTTTCGTTACACCCGTTACAACAGTCGTTCTGTACTGATAATAAAGTTCTTATGTATTGATAATAAAGAATATAACACATTTAGCCTTCTAGTTTTATTATAATCTTAGAAAGATATTATTTCTACACTGAATAACAAACGGTACAAACATTTGAAAAGGGACCGTTTCAACATATACGATGTCTCGTTCTTGAAAATCTGTAGAAACAACTGAATTCTGAAATATTACTGTTGTGTAAAAAATAATTCAAACATATTACTGATTATAGCACCAGCTCAAATGCAATTCCAGCGGACAGTTTACAAGGTAACAAAGTTATGTAAAAGACCATTCAATTAAAGAGTGTCATCAAATATGCAAATTCAATAAATTGTAACGAAATATGTAGGAGACTTCCGAGCGACGTTAAAAAACAGGGACCATAAATCATCTCGGCACGTCGTATAAAAACGATATGTAAACAAGTCGTAAATATATCATCTAATTCAAATGTACGGCATAAGCAAGGAAGAGTCTAGATTTCCTCTGGTATATTACCGAATTTACTGGTACTTTTCGAGAACTTTTTATGCAGATATATATATAGGGATTCATTGCGGAAAGAGTAATTGCGGAGTAATTCGGGATTAAGAAAGACCGTAAGAAGTAGCCGACGGCCCTTAAAATAAATATAAGAAAATAAATATAAGTCGTTCGGTAAAAATAAATATAGTAGTGCCGTCTTATATAAATAGAAGTGTGATTTAAATAAATACGGACATATTAGTAGTAGTAAATAAATACAAGTGTTAATTTTAATTTATTAATGGTAGTTTAAGTGTGATACTTTAGTTATATATTTTTATATTGTTAAATAAATTTAAGTTACATAAATATACAGACTGTTTTAAATAAATAATTGCACAAGTTGTTTATTTCGAACCCGAAAACGCAACAAAATTATTGAAATAGTGTACGCTAGTATTATTATTTTATCCTCCATCAAGTAATTGACAAGATTATAATTCCTTTGCAGCTTCAATGAAACAACATAGGGAAATATATAAAAAACAACAAATCAAAGTTAAACAAGGGTAGAAAATAAGGAGTCTATAAATTATCATGTATGGACTGCCCTAAAACATATATAGGCCAAGCAGTGAGGTGCTTCAACAAAAGAATAAACGAACATTTTAAGAGTTAAGAGACATTCAAATTATACAATTCATTTGTTACAAAATAATCATAATTTCAACAACAAATTTGAGATACTACATTCACAACAAAAAGGTTTAAAATTAAATTTACTTGAAGCCTTGGAAATAAATAAACTTAGACATTTGGATATACATATTGTTAAATCACCAGTTAGATCTCAATAATTCTCCGTTATTAAATTTGTACCGTTAAAGCCTTAAGTCGTTAAGAATACATTTAGTGTACATTATAGTGTCATTAGAAGATTAAAATAATTACATAGACTCCTTATTGTTTAACTTTGATTTGTTGTTTGTTATATATTTCCCTAAAGAATTATTAGATTTATATGCTATATTTATATCTAATTTTTGTAAAAAAAAATATTTTCTTTCCTAAAATAAAAACTTTTAAACACGCCAGCAAATCGCTGCCAGTCCTAAGCCTGGAAAAAGTGTGGAGGAAAGAAAGTTTAAATAAATAAAATATAATAAATAAAATAAAATTTAAACAAAATTCTAAAGAATACAAAAGTACTCAAAAGTGTATTTGGAAATTTAGTAGTAGCCATATTTTACAAATATCTCGTAAATAATGCATTCTATGTAGATTTATCAAGAATACACAAAAGTACAGTCGAACTTCTATTTAACGAAGTCGCTAAATCCTGTCAAAAAGTTCGTTATAAGGAAATTTCGTTAAATGGAAAAAAGGTTTTTCATTGCAGTACTTATTTAATTTTTCAACATAATACAAATACATATGTACATACATATAATGGTATTTACATATAACTACTTACGTACATTAATTAGTAAAAAAGTCGGTAATTTTACTTTGACCAGAACGGTTAAATAATTTCTCTCTCTCATAATAGATCTCGCACTTGTTCAAGGCACTAAAAATATTTTCAGGAACATTTTTTAAATATTGTAGTCCATGACGAATTGTTTGAAAAGCTTTAACCATGTCTTCGTTTGTAGGTATTCGTACAGGTTCATCCGAAGCATCTTCTTCGTCATCATCGTTTGATGCTATTTCACTTCTCTGGTTACTTGCTGCCATCTTCAGGAGGTCATCATCACTTGGATAGTCAGTTGTAACAATATCTTCATCAACGCCAAGGTAATCTTCTACTGTAATATTGCTATCAATATTACCAGACATTTCTAGTGCTCTCCAAGAATTTCTTACTTCGGCAAGGGGCAATTCATCTTCTGGATCCCAATTTACTGCAACTTCAGAGAAGCCTGCTTTTGAGAAGGAATGGTGAATAGTAGATTCACTAACTTCATGGGTCCACACTTTTGACAATTCAGAAATGCATTCTCGCAGGTTAATTATCTGCTTAATAACTGTGGTGTTGTCTTTTTCAATTGCATTTATCATTTTTACTAGAATCCTTTTGCGATAATGAAATTTGACATTCTTTATTATTCCCTGGTCCATTGGCTGCAGTTTAGACGTCATGTTTGGGGGGAAATAGACGAGCTCTATGCTTTTCAGTCTGTTTGAAATTGTGGAAGGGTGTGCAGGACAGTTGTCAACAATCAAAGCTATCTTTCTGTGCTGCATACTCATCTGTTGATTTAATATTATTAGCTAGTTTTCAAAAATCTCGCTCGTCATCCAGGCTTTCTTATTGAAATGATAATCTACTTCTAACGACTTTGTACCTTTGAAACACCTTGGATTTTTGGATTTTCCAATAACCAAGAGTTTCAATTTCTCGCTTCCTGTCATATTTGCTCCAATCATTACAGTAATTCTCTCTTTGCTTTGTTTTCCACCGAAACATTTATCATTTTTAAAGGTGAGGGTTCTATTTGGTATACATTTGAAAAAGAGACCGGTTTCGTCGGCATTAAAAATGTTTCTAGCTTTGTACTGTTTTAATATTCGTTTCAATGTTTTATTCCTCCAATCATTGCAATCTGCTTCATTAACATCGGCGCTTTCTCCACTAATAACTTTTACAACAATACCGTGCCTTTTTTTGAATTTATCGAGCCAACCTTTGCTTGCTTGAAAGTTTAGATGTCCAAGAGATTGAGCGAACTTCAAAGCTTGTTGCTTAACTAGCGAGCCTGATAGTGGAACATTCTTGTTACGAACGACATGTACCCATTTTAAAACTGCCTGATCAACGTCTTCAAAAACACACATTTTAACCCGTTTTCTTTCACGTCCTGCATTATCACTAGATTTTAAAATTGAATCTCGATTTTTAATTATTGTCGATAAACTACTGGGAGGTATACCGAATTTTTCCGCAACGTCTCTTTTTTTACAACCTTTATCGATGCTTTCTATCACTTTAAGTTTGTCGTTTATATTCAAACATTTTCTTTTCGACATTTTCGCAGTCGTTAAACAACCGATCGATTTAAAATGCAACGAATTACTGAAGTACACGAACTAAATTGTGCTATTCACGTTTTATTTAGTCTAGCTGACCATGTCTTAGAAGTCTTTTATGTTTTATGTAAATACATATCTGTTAAAAAATTTCCCAGAAAATATTTTATTTCTTTTCCCAGAAAATATTTTATTTCTTTACTGAAAATAAATTCGCTATATAGAAGTCCGAAGTTTGTTATTGGAAGGTAATTTTGCACGCAATTTCAATTCAAGTGCAACGTTTGTGGAAAAAGTTCGTTAGACAGAGAAATTCGCTATTTAGAAGTTCGTAATATCGAAGTTCCACTGTATTTAGATCTGAATTTGGAATAATTTTTATATAACAGAAATTTCAAAATTCAGAGATATACGTCCTCAAGATAGTTTGTGTACGCAAGTTGGAATATGTATCGTAACACTTTTACCTGACTCGTGAGGCGATCCGACCCGTGTACGCAAGTTGGAAGAAATAATACTTGTACGCAAGTTGGACGTACCCAAGTAGCACCTATCCATACAAAAACCCCATGATTAAGATTAAATACCGTTAAACACTCGAATATTCTTTGGAGTATGCGCTTTCGATCGTGGCAATATTCGCAGCTAGCTTTTCATTTGCTATCTTGCTTGCATGATATTATTTCTCACTTTGGTTGAAATATCAGCATGATGTTACTTCTTGTTCTTTGTGATATTTATTATTCACGTGTAAAAATTAACCATAAGATCGAAACTTTGTTAACGATAATGCGCGGTATGAAAATGACTTTGGAAACAGATTTTCACTAGGTGTGCTAGACACACACGATAAAACTTTCCTATCGCCATACCCAAAATTTGTTAGATTAAAGGTCAGCAATTCAAGCCAGACAAGTGCAAATAAGTAAGGTATGAAAAATAAGAATATATTCATCTAATTAATAAAACGCAGGTAAAATATATCCTTATTATTATTATTCTATCAGGAAGGACAGGCAGCGCTCATGAAATTGGTTTAAATTGAATAAATATGTATATACGTATTATATACACATAATTGAATTATTCTTTCGTAAACTAATTTTAACAAGCATTTTCGTATTTGAACATATTTGTGTTTTCTATAAGCTACAATTGTATACTGCATATTTATACTGCCTCCCATAAACCGTAAATAAAAATTTAATTTATTTCAGGAAATTACGACACTAAAATGTATATACTTACTATAAATAAGGTCCTAATCTAATATCATTATTCACTTATAAGGACGTTAAAATGATATTTGAAGATTTAATTAGCTATCGTTATGTTTATATTGACTTAAACTGTCTTACTTATTCTCCAGAAATGTTAATTATTTGTCAATGGATCTAAATAAATTAACACAATTAGTTTGGTCAAAGTAAAAATATTCCATTGCTTACTTTTAGTATACATGTATGTGCGCATGTTAGTGAGAACGCACAAGTTCCAAGAAGCTCTTGTTTTTGTTTTGTTTTTTTTTATAGCAATCAATATAAATTTTTATAACAAAAATAGATGTCGCTTGAGTACATCTATTTGAAATAATTAGTTAATATACTGTAATTTGAAAAGGTAAGCTTATATATAATATTATAAAACAGCAAAAGCATTCAATTAATAGCCTTTAAAACCTCTTTAATAGCCAGCTATTTTTAGGAAACGAAACTTGTTTGTTAGTAACCAGTTAGAGTGAACTGAATTCATTTTATTTAAATATTAATGTGGGACAAATATGTCCCACAATATATATACATATATATATATTGAAATAGGTAACTAATATGAGCGAATAGCGATGTATATTTTTGAATAAAATTGAAGGATTATTAACTTTTTTACTTATTTTTGCATGACTGTTAATTTAAAATATTTAAACTATAAAGAACAGTTGAATATACTTAAAGCATAGTTTATTGTTGTTATAATGTGTGGTATACATTGAAGTAGACATTTCTTGAAGGAGTGGTGGTGGATCAGGTTCTTTGTCGCATTAATTTTCATCAAATTCTGATTATAATTTTGTAAAACTTGTCTAATTAACAATATTGTTAAGAAAAGTAATTTAGTGTTGAATGTTGAAATATGAATTGAATTAATTGGTAAATAAGTTCGCGGGTAAAGTTTAAAAAAGCGGATCTGTCAAAATTGACATTTACATAAAAAATGTTAGTAATGTATTTTGAAATGTAAAGTATTAGAAATTCATTATAAAAAATTAATAGAGATTTAAAATGAAAGGTTTACTGAAATTTGGTAAGCACTGAAACTAATCAATTAATTTGTAATGAACTGTTTTGAATAAGGATTTTGAGGAAAGGAATTTCATTGGATGTAATTTAAAAACTAAGGATTGTCTAGGAGATAATAAACAAGTAATAAAAAGAGAATTAAAAATTTTCAGAAGAAGTAGTGTGCAATTTTCGGGAAAACGAAGATTTATTCCGAAAATTGTATAATAAAAGCACGAAAATCGCGAAAAGTAGTGAATAAAATGTTTATTTCAGAGCGGAAAGTATATTAGACGACAGAATATAAGATATTTGGTAAAGGAGTAGAAAATATTTAAGATATTTTCTTGCAATCACAATTACCAGGATTATATACGTTACAAGAAGAAATTTATAAGAAAACGAAATATTTAAAAAAGGTACTTACAAATTTGTAATAGATAACGAAGTCCAAAGCGAAGTTTAAACTCTTCAATTGTACGTGAGGGTCAAGCTGAATTCCAAATATCAAAGGTCCAGTTAATTTCATAAATACGAGAAGTACCAACCAGTAAGAAACACACGAGAAGTTCCAGAAATTAATTAAAATTACCAAAAGATTCCGTTGACTCATGTAGTTCCGAAGAGATCCAGTTCCAGTATTTAGTCGAAATGTTAAAAGGTACAGCTGTTTCAATTAATCCAGAAGAAAACCATTAATCTACGTGGACGCAACGAGATAGATCCTATATATCACCCACGTGGAGTTCCAGGGTCCAGGTATTGTACGAGTATAGTTAGCTCAGCCAGAATATTGTACGTGAGAAGATCCAGAAGTTCATCCTTGACGCATAACGATCCCAGGAATGCTGTTCTTCTTATAAGGAAGTTTACATAATATTTCCCAAGCAAATTAACTAGAAGCTGTAAAGAAAAATTGATATAGTACATGGAAAATGCCAGAGACAGAAGAATAATTTTGTAAAGAGGTTGTATTATTTTATATATAAGAAAACAATTAGAAATTTTATATTTTTCATCGAGTAAATGTCATGAATATGAATAAGATATACTCATAATCATAAAAAGTTATATATAAATAATTGTTGTAAAAGTTTGAAACCTATATTTACACCAGAAATATCAGAAATGAAATTTATATTCATATATTATGAAATAGAATAATTTTGACACGTAAAGATACCACTGATAATTATTGAGCGTTTGAAATTAGATAAATTTTGTTGAAATCGGATCTGTGTATATTAATGTATAATAAATTTACAGATTTACCTGTAATTGATTGTAATACATACCTTATCGAAGAGATAAGAGTTCTTTTTCATCCTTCATGTCAACAATAAACAGAGTTTGGTTAGGCAGGTTACCAATTTGATGTAAATGTCGTAAGAGACTGTAATATTCTTCGAATTTTAATTGAAGTTATTATTATTATTAAATGGATAATATTTAAAATTCTTCTTTTATTTGGTAAAGTAGGAACATAGTATCAGCAACTTCCATATAAAGCATAGAAATTCGAAAGGTCAATAACCTACAAGAGACAAAAGTATTATAGTGTTTATTGTTTTAAATATTGAAGAAAGAGCACATACCCTATTATATTATTCCAACTAGATAAATAATTTATTAGTATAAGTCAACACTTATTCAGGAGGGTTATATTAACAAAATACTTAGGAAAATTTAAAAGGTTGTGAAATAGTTTTCATATTACAAGGGAGATTACCATTGCTAACAAGTTTGTAAAAATAAATGTACTGTTAGTACTGCGTTATCAAAATAGAAACTAGTTTCAGTTGTTGAAATTCAAATGCAGTAGAGAAGTTAAATATTTTAGAAACTATTGAAAACAGTAAGGAAAGAAATGGTTGATCTCATTTATTTAAGAAATAAATTAATATAGAATATTAGCTTAATAAATATTATAACTGAGTTAGTTTTTTCTTGGGCGTAATTAAATAAAATAAAAATATTTGAGTTATTGAAAGAACATATTATTGGACACATAAACACTTAAATTTAAATCTATATACGGAGTATATCTAAAAAGTTTTGATAATATAAACTTATGTTTTTTATAAATATTTGAATGTCTAGGTGAGTGAGGTGTTGCATTTACATTACAAATACCAAGATTTGTATTATTTTGGTTATAATTAGTTATAGGTGTTTGTAATTGTATTACCCCCTCCCCAGTGCAATATATATATATATATTTCTATAAGGTTTCCTATTAATTAAAAGAAAAACCTTTTTTGTTTATTGGCCGTGTAATTATGTAAATTTAAATATTTGTTTTCTTGGGGTAGCGGCCTATTTTCTTAGTGGGTTCTTTCTTTTTTAAGAACGAATAATTAAAACAATACTTAACGTTTCGACATATCACATGTCTTTATCAAAATTTTTATTACATAAAATCATACAAACAGGACAAACACAAGTAACATATTGCTGTGGTATTTTTCTGCACAAATAAATAAATAGATAAATAAAGAAATCAAACAAATAAAAAGTCAACAAAAATAAAATACCAGCGCATTTATTTTAGATAAATATAAATTTACATATTTGATATAAATTATAATTTAATATTTCAACAGATAAATACAGAATAATCCACTAATTTATATAAATATATATATAATTCAAATTATCCCATAACAGTGGGTATTCAAACTGATGAATATGCAATAGAATACACATCAATGCAATGTGGGTTGCATACCCGTAAAAATGAAAGCACTAGCCATTAAAATAAAATGGTATTGAATATTATATATAAAACAACGTAAAATAAATAAAAAACCAACCTCGATCAGAGAACATAAAAGGATACAACTTGAATAACAATTTAATTTCCGTTACAGGCAGGAAAATCCTGACATAATTTTTAAATATAACAAGGAAGAGCCTGATTACAAAATCGCAGTGCACATAGCACTACAAATACTAACAAGAAGGCAGCAAATCCAGACGAAGAAAAAGTTGAATGCTAAAAACAGAGAAAGGATTATGTTAAGGGATGGCTCTATCATAAGGGTAAATCACGTACAAGCAATAAAACTGCACGAAGAAGGAAACACCAGGTTCCATAGGGGTGAAACGCAGTGAATAGAAGCCTGCGTTCAACATATTGCATTAATAATAAACACTACGACAAGAACAAAAGTCTCTATACATAAATAAATATATTCCACTCATTTCTGTTTCACTATTAAAAATAAAACATCATGTAGGATATGCAAATTTCACTGATATCTCCAGGAAAAAGACATTATTGAATGTACATCTAAATATGCGATTGGTACACAATTTCCTTATATAAAAAATGCTTCAAGAGATTCCAAGCTAAAAATAAATAAAACATTAGTCAGTATATAATGTAGATCAGGAAAAACTTACACCAACAAAATTTTGATTAAAGGTTAACGGATCTAGAAAACTCTCCGAACACGAAGAAATGGTTCAATGACCTCGAGGAAGAAGGGCCGAAACACGAAAAGGAAAAGGAGCATCTAAACCAAATTAAAGGAATAAAGACGATATGTAACGTGTATCCCATACTACCTATTCCTAAAAACAAGAAAAGGAATGTTAGAATTAAATTAATTAACGAAAAGAGAATATATATCAAAAACAACAAAGAACGCAATGAATATATATATAAATACAACGCAAATTGGAGGTAACGTGGACACAATAAAAGAACAAACAATAATTTAGAAACAAAAGCAGCTAAAAAAATACCTACCAATAGATAAAATCAATCGATGTCCATTGGATATGCAAATATAGAATATGTAAACAATAACAACAGTAACATGGCGGAAGAAAGGTCAAGTGACCACGTGACATCGATAGTTACCATAACAAACGCGGAGGGCGCAGTAGAAGAAAATTTAAACTGAACAAAAATAATTTGAAACAAAATAAAGCGTTTGGCAATTGTTGAAGGGTATATAAACGCGTGCATCTGCAGAAAAGAGGAAGTTCATCCGAAGATCTCCAATATTCAAGAAGAAAGAAAAGTTAAACCAGTGCTCCAAGTGTTGTAAAGAAATAAATAAAAATAAAATCTAAAAAGGCATAAACGCCTTTAAGATCTAGACGTTGCACAAACAAAACGTGTGATACGTTTCACAGACGATAAGTGCGCGCTATATACAGTAAAAGCGCGGGATATTATTATTCGACTTTACAAAGCCCGCCATAATAAAATTTCCAAAAGGATGGAAGGCCCGGATTATCGAGAAGAATTCGAAATGATATACAGTCAAGAAAAGTAAGTACAAGCACTACTAAATAAAACTCCATCTTGCAATCCTATAAATAAATAAATAAAGGAATCTTCATGTGTGTGATATTTAAATTACCGGATAGCAACAATTTTTAGAATATTATTTAAATATTCAATAAATCCTTCTTTGAGTAAGCCTTAGGTTGACGTGAGAATCTCAAGTTAAGGCGATTCAACGGAATATCAATAATTTTACCCGGATAGCAACAATTTTTAGAATATTATTTTAAATATTTAATAAATTCTTCTTTGAGTAAGCCTTAGGTTGACGTGAGAATCTCAAGTTAAGGCGATTCAACGAAGTATCAGTAATTTTACCTGAATAGCAACGATTTTTAGAATATTATTTAAATATTTAATAAATCCTTCTTTGAGTAAGCCTTAGTTTGACGTGAGAATCTCGAGTTAGGGCGACTCAACGAAGCATTAACGCTCTCATTTGAATAACAATAATTTTGAAATATTATGGGAAACATCTAATAAGTTCTTCATTGTTTAAATCTCGACTTTGACGTGAGAATCTCAGGTCGAGATGATCCAATGGGGATACATCGGTAAAAAGTAAAGAAAGTGAATTTAGTAATTTCCTGATTTGTAAGCATACATGAAGAATTAATTCAGTAGTTTTTTACAATTTTCTTAAGGAACAAAGGATTTGCAAGGTGCTTGTACTATTGATGAAAAGAGAACACATCAAAATAAAAATAAAGTATTGTATTGTATGATAATAAATATTATTCTCCATGTTTTTGTAAATTTATACTGTGAATAAAAATAAGTTGTGCTGACATTCACTATTTACTTATTTATACCCATCCCAAAGGAGAACATAAGGAAAGTAAACATCACTATCACAGCTAGAACTCACAATAAGCAAAAAGCTGCGACACATTCCCCGTTATAGAAAAACAAAGAAATTCACCTTTAGACCCTGAGATTATTAAAGAATATCAATTTACTAATTTAACTATTGGTTATCAACCATAGTAGAGAAGGTCACAGCAATATGTATGCTTTTTGTCTTTGTACATTATGCATTCTGTTTCACCGGAAATGCACGGAATTTTTTTTTTAATGACACCCTATATATTTTTGGATTTTCTAGTACTGCTTTAAATTGTCTGTTCAACTGTTCTTTTCTTTTTCAAAATTGAGCCAATAGTTTTTGTGTCATTAACTTTTTTTGAAAATATTTGACCAAAACAGGTGTTCAGAAAAAAATCATTTTCACATTGTTTCTATGAGTAAAAACATTAGCTTTGGTGGTGCTTGCAGCCAAGAAAATTCGCTTTCGTTTTTGTTAAATGTCCTATACCTATTTTTTGTAATTTCTGAGATAATCACTATAGCAGCAATTAGCGGTCAAATAAAGAACTAAAGCGCTGTTCTATGCACCCAAATATTCGTCCAGTAAAGGCTGGAATTCGGCCGACTGCCTGAGTCAACTGTTAAAGAAAGTCGGTATACATTTATGTCAAATTTATAAAAGCATCGCTATTAGTTATCATCCAAATGAATTATTCTTATGAAGAGTTAATAGATATGATTGACGTTTTGGAAGAATCTGAAAGAAACTCTTTGCTAGCATCCAGACGAGTAAAGTGTCCATTACAGTACGACCACAAAAAAAATTAATACAGGTTTAAAATGTATTACTAAAATAAAAATAACATTTGCAGATACCACGCTTATTACTATTTACATTGCTTAATTTTTGCAAAACACAGCGTCTACATTTGTTTCCAAAAAAACACACACCAATTTTTAAATTATTTTTTACACATAAAATTATATGCAATTATACTATTCTAAACCGTTAAAATTGCATTTAAAACTCTTTAATAATTTTAGAACCATACCCTGACAGTTTTCATTAATTTACTCAAAACTTTAAAAATGATTGTCACTGTGTTTTGGAATGTGGCAGCCGAGTATTTTAACAAGAAAAATCTACATCTTGTGGGGAATTAATTTGTATATACATTCAACTAATTAATTACAGTCAATTATTATTCCAACAAACCTAATCCTAAAACAATCTGTTATGTTATTTTTATGTAATAATAAGTGTTAAATTTATAATGTAATGCACACTGCATCGTCTCATAGGAAATGTTAATAATAAGAAAATTAGAGGAATTAATCTAACACTTCCTGATGTATTCTCATTGTGGTGTCATTTTTCAATTTTATGTGTAAATTTAAGACAATCACATGGAGCAATTTATTTCGAGCTGTTAACAAGACCCTATTAATATTATTACCAAGCCGTTTAAATATAAACTGATTTAAGGAGTGGTTGTTCAACTAGAAATCGTATTAATAAATATAATTTTACAAAAGTACACTAAAATAATATCAATAAAAGCTAGCTGTATTACCAATAATTTATCATAATCATAAATAGCTTACAAATCTTTTTATATAATACAAAAGGAAATATGTATGTTGCTCTTCAGTGAAAGGGGTGTAATGAATGTATTGATAAATTAGTATTCATAAAAACTAAAGTAGTATATATTAAATTAGATTTATGATTGTTGCTTTTATATGATGTACGAAGGTTGAGCTAAATTATTTATATTTTGTTTATTATTATCCTGAAACAAATACTTCAGGAATTTTAAGTAACTATCCAGATAACAATTGCTCAAATCGACTATTCATATTAGCAGACAGGCGCAAAGATTTTATTCAAACAACCACTTCTTTTTTTTATCTCGAGGTCGAAAATTTTCATCATCACAATACCTTCTGTTCAAAACAGTGAGAAACAGTGATCCAGAATGGAACCCGTGTGTTATTATTAGGGCGCGGACACGTACGGTTGATGACTCATCGCCCATGGGCGCACTATTGAATTGTTGTATTTTTAAAGAGGTTTTAATTTTCTTTATATAATTGGATAACAAGTGGCTGGTGATCTATAAAATACAAAATACCTTATTATTTATTCATTTTCTCTTCTGTAAAACATGTTCTCTTGAATTAAGTACATCCTTGTAGATAGAAAACGTCCTTTCTACATCAAAACTGGTTATAGGTGCGTACTGGAAATATTCTTTTATTTCAGCGTATTTAGCATACACAATTGCCGCAATGTTATTAAATCTGGATTTCTATTAAAAACTGCGTCTAACTTTTGCCTAAGGCCACATCCGAAGTCACATGGAATACTTTTGAAATTATTAATTGCCCACGTCTAATATGGTTAATCCATCTTTTAATTTGTGATTTCGATTTTCAAAATATGTGATTAGTTTAGGCAAATTTCCAAAGTGTTCCTGAAGGAATAACAACTGATTTTTTAAATTTGGGATTTGTGTTAGTTCCTTGCACTCAGAAATACTTCGAGCATCGTCATTTAAACATGTAACGATATTTTACAAACTTTGTAATAAATTTCGAAATCACTGACAATTCATTTTCATATCAGAAAAAGTAACATAAACAACGTTCTAGATCTAAATAAATGATAACTAAAAATGTACACGTATGTTATTGAAACTAAACGAAATCCAATACACACTTACATCTAGATAATTGGGAGAAGTCGATTCAATAAACCGGTATTAAACAGACTATTACAAAAATTACGAAGTACGTAATTAACAGTCAAAACAATGAAAAAACGAAACTAACGAAAGTGAATGAATATTTTATTTCTCTTGCGAAATATAAGGTAAATATAGTAAATTGTAAAAACCCCTCACGCTCCTATCTACGCCGATGAAAAAAGGATTTTACTCATAAATTCCTTATTTTATGGGCATTTTTTGCTCTCATTCTCGGGCCCTTCTCGGGCGTAAACAGATGTTGCAGTTCACCATATGAATTAGTGCTATTCAGTAAGCGTGTGTTGTTTACATTATTTCTTTGCTCTGTTGTAATTTCGTCATAGTTTAAGCCGGTCATGTCCGCGCCCTAGTTATTACCACAGAATAAAGAAATAAGCATAAGTTTCACTTGCGTTCTTATATATGGGATTCGTTGGTCACTGTCGGAATCCGCGCAGCCCAGCGCGCACATATGTCGAAAAGTGCGTGGTTTTTAAAATTTTAAGTGTCTCAGTAGTTTTCTTTCTGTAACTGACGGCAGGGTGTAAAAATAATTTAAAAAATAGTATTTACTTACTAGTTGACTACATTTCGTTGTTGACATTTTAACAATTAGAAGGTAGAAAAGAATTATTTTAATAATTATTGATTAATTACATACATGTACATATTATACACTTTTCAATATTGTATCCCCTTACTAATTAAGTACGCACTAACATAGACAACAAATGGTAAAAACATATTTTTATTTTCTAAAAACTTGCAAGTGTTGGTATAAATAACCTTTTTGTATGTTTTTAACATTCTGCGTTTTAAATTCTCTATTACAGAATTTTAATGTATAAAATATATGTAATCTTATAAATAAATGTATCAAATAATTTAACGGAAATTCTGGACATGATGAATCAAATTTAATTTTAATTAACTCTTCTCTTATTCTTAAACCACAATGATCCATTGAGACATTTGAGAAAAAATTAAACAAAATGTATGATTTAATTCAAAAACAAAAGCATTACAATATTTTGGAGGCATTTTTAAATTTCCATAAATCTCTTTTTCTTTATTTTCATATGCCCTAAAATAGCATAGCAATGTTTCTGAATTTAATGTATAATTATAGGTAGAATATCCCTCGCAATTACTACAACTGTTTATTTAGGCATTGTTTTAAGAGGTAACCAGCTACCCAAGATAGAGCATTTTTTTCTGGTAGCTATAAATCATCATATTCATTGGCGGAAATGCTAACTAAATCATTAAATGTTGGATTTACAGCCGGTACGGAGGTGTCTAAAATTTGTGTCTCTGAATGATTAAACAGTGTTAATAATTTATACATATCCTGAATGCAAATGCTTCCTTCGACATGTTTAAAAAATCCAAACAGAATAATTTCTTAAAGGAGTTATGAAATTGAATAGGGGTTGGATTTAAACTATTTCTTCCTTGTTGCCTGATGCTACCAAACATATTTTCCAAGCAATCTTGATTCAATCTTCTCGTAAAAAGAAATTTGAAGTTTGCTTTTAGATCTTGCCAAGTAATAAAATACTGGATATGGTAATTTGCCAGCCTCTTAAAAATTTCATTATTTTTGTTATATCCACTGTATTATATAAAACTTTCATCATTTGAAACTTCTTTATCATATCTTCCAAAAAGTTAATTTGGTTTTGATTGCCATCAAAAGGTCTATTATTTGTGTTTGTATTGAATGAAGACGAATTTAACCAATGAAAATTGCTGTCGCACAAGCAGCTTGAGGCATCACTCCAATGATCATGAAAGTTTCCAAAGCTGTTGCAACAGAACAACTAAGGCGTTGGACAGCTAGAGACACTTTCTTTTTCTGGAAAGGTGTTGGATTAATGTGAACTTGCGTAAGCTCCGGAGCTAATTTAAAAGATCTATTCTGGTCCAGTTGATATAACTGTTCAACGTATTTTCGATCAGTAATTCCATTTTCGGTACATATATTATTTATCAAAAAATTATTTCTGGTAGACTTTATTAAATGTGATGTGTCAAATATATGATTAATTATTGAAGAGTCAACTTCAAAATATGTTTTCTCTTCTGAAACACCGACACTTTTTGCAAATTTCATAAAATTTGAACCTTGGTCTATAACCAAAGCACGAACCCTCAGTCATATTTCAAATAATTTTCTAATTATTATAAACATTATCTCATGCAAAACATCTACTTGACAGCTATTTGCTATAAACGAATAGGCAACAGGCTGTTTTCATTTATTTCGAATGCCTCTAGCCATTAATGCTGGTACAAAATGCTTCTGATTATTACTTTGGTGAAATCCAAATATCTTGTCTTTTGATATGCAATAAAACAGACATCAACACACAAAATGCAGTCCTTTGCTGTATCGTCTATGTTTTTGACTTTCTTATAAGTTGAATAATTGAACTGTTCTGTAAAAGTACCCTATGTTGAATGACATTGAAATGGGATATTCCAGATGAAATATCCCATTTCGATGTCATTCGACATAGGGTACTTTTACTTGGAAGATGAAATACGTCTTTCAAAAATCTGTACAATGATGGTCCCAAGAAGTAAATAGGTAATGCAAACTGTTTAAAAGCTTCTGAATATCTGCTTCCTTTACGTGTTTTGGAAATTAATTTTACTTGCACTATAAAAAAGTTTGCTGCTGTTTCATGAAAGTGTTCCTTGCAAAACTGTATTACATCTTCTTCTGAAATATATTTTTTCAGATTTCATTGTGTGTTCTGAAAGTCGATTGCATTTTCTTTTTAAAGAACGCATTTCTGTCTTCAATTTCTTTTTTCTTGGTGAAGAAGATAAACATGTTTGTGTGCAGGTCTCTACACCTGCAAATACATACATAAAATTATGTAGAATATTTCTTAAAATATAAAATAAAATAATAAATAACTTACATGTTAAGTCTACAGCTCTAGTACATTTAGTGTTTGTACTATCAATATTTCCAGATATATTTTCAAACTCTTCCGTGGGACAAGCTAATGAAGAAGATGATGATGCACCAACATTGATTCCTGCATAAAAAAAAAAACATTGTACTAGGTCATTATTTGTTGATTAACACTATTTATATCTAAAATACCACACCCTTCTTTATATATTGTTGGTTCTGCATCTTTCTTCAGTCTAGTAAAAGACAACCCAGCAAACATATCTTCCGAAAAGTGATCAGTGCAAACTCTTTTGCTGTCAAAAGATGATTGTCCTTTATTTATCCAGTCCAACTGTCCGATCAAATGTAGCCACTGAGTACGTCTACAGATTAAATTAAGAGAAACGTATCTATTTAGGACATATTATCTTACATATATATTACTTGCATATACGTACATTTTAATATCCTTTGGGATTCCAAAATACTTTAGAGAATGCTGATCTCTACTATTGTTTTTGCAGTTTCATACACAACAACAGTTCAGCATAATGATTTTTTTATTAACTAGGTACATACAAATACAACACAAACAAAATTCGTAAAAATACAAATGTTTAGTTGTTGTTTACAGATATACCTGTGTATGTAAATAACTAACAGATGATCAACGCCATATATGCGCGTAGAAGCTGCGCTAGAACAAATCGGTACAAAGAAATTCCCCAACTGAAACTTCTGCTTATTTCTTTATTCTGTGTTATTATAATGGGAAAGTACCGAGCTATATTTTGCGATGTTGCCATTTGCGTGATGCTTTACATCAGAAAATTTATTAATCTGACATTTATAAATGAAAATAAAATTATTAATACAATATTCAGTAAGTATTTGAAGTTTAAAGCGTTTGTCCAACCTTTTTGTCTTATTGTTATTGTATAATTGGTGTGCAACCAATGTTATGATATGATTAAGATATTATAACAAACATTACTTTATGATCATTTATTTAACACATATATTTCTGAACGTCTTCCCTGATATTTAGATTTCCGAAGTGTCCTTGAAAATCGGTCTATTAGTGGCGTCTGCCGGCTGTCGTTATAATACAGTTTTTATATATTAAGAGGGATCTCTACTCCCAGCCGCTGAGGCCACTGTAGGCAGTTTGATTTCTCCATAAAATTAACCGTAAATATTAATCAATTTTTAATTTTTTTTATACCAAATGAAAGAGAATTCGTATATCTATGTACGCCTAGTCATATTTTTTCTAAAGATATTTTAGAAGTTGTCATAATTAGTAGCAGAAGTAGGTCAATATTAGACATTTTGTCGAATTTATTTTGAAATTAATAAAAAGAAATTCAAAATTTTACTTCTTAGCGTACGTATATTTGAGTTTTCTCTACAAATTGATGTAATTATTTATAGCATTGGTTGAAATTTGATCTTAATTTTAAGGGGAAATCGAAACCCCTGCATTTATCAAATGACTGGCACGTCCTGTAGAGATCCCTCTTAAGGGGGCTTACGCTTAAAACACAAATAAACAAAGGCTAAATGCATGTTCTACTGGAATTAGTTTTTAAAATAAATTTTCTGAAACTTTGTTATGATGTTGTAAATTTTGCCAACTTCGAGGGTGAAATATAGGAGTAAATAATTTTAATTATCAGAAAGCACTCCCAACGAAACCTTAATTGCTCCTTTGTATTCAACTTAATGCAAAAATATAATAAAAACAAAAAACAAAAATTTCTGTTGGTTGTTTTATGAGAACGAATACCTTACAACGGCCGAATTTGCATGAATTTAAATTTAAATTAATATTACGAGTATGACAATTACAAAACCAATGCATACATTCATCCATATATACACACATTTGCATAAATTCAATAAAAATAGTACCTGTATTTTATGTTAATATCTAATGTACTTACATGTTCATTTTCGCTTATGGCGGCGTGATGACACAACACACAAGTATCTATAATTTAACATATATCGCAAAAATAATTAATACTAAAAAGGATAGAAAATTAAGAAAAACGTTTTAACAAACTACGCAATAAAAATGCACCTAATACACTGCTTGGCTGGCTGCTGAACATAGGTAGTCTGTGGAGTTAGATAGACGGCGCCAAACAGTGGCGCCAAAGAAACTGTGACATCATCCCTTTTAATCTACTTTATATCCAACACTGACCTACATCCAACGTCACAGTGACGTTGTGAACTTGATATTGTATAGCCATTTCTTTTTAATGTTAATAGTATATAGATTTTTGTTGTCAATACAATATCAGTATCAGATATTTAACCAATATATTACCAATGCAGACAACGTTGGTCTGGTGTCAACCCAACGACATAAATTGACATTTACGTGATATCGGAATTTTATGTTCGTATAACATTGGGTGGGGGTCACTGATATTCTACCGATCTTAGAATGTTGGGCTGATGTTGGCCTGCTGTCATAGTGACGAACTTGGCTACTAGGGTGTTCACAGTGTCGAATGCCTTACTGTAATCCAGCAAAACTAATAGAAACATTAAGGGAGTAAATCAAATGCTTGCAAATGTTCATGAATTTGGCTACTTAATATATTTTCCAGAATTTTGCTCAGAACAGGCAACAAACTAATAGACGGAAGATCACCGATGCTAGCAGAATTTGCTATAAATAATAGAAAGAGGGCCCCCAGAAAAGTGTGAAGGAAAGTTTATTTTTTCCATATCTCTCGACAAATTTTCTACTTATTGAATTGTTTGTCGAAGAAAGAAACCAGAGAATGTTCTACCGGTGATTTGCTATCAAGGAATTTTGGTAGAGCCCACTAACGCTGTTGGATATATGCCTCTAACGCTCGCTTTTGTGAAGGACCTTTTTCTGGAAATGAAGTGCTAACTAAGAAGTATCATTAGGGAATAAATAGTATCATCACCTACGTGGATTGGAAGATAGACCCAGAATTGCGGTATACAAGGTGTGTAAATTAACTAATAAGACTGGCAACGTAGCGTTTAATTTGGCAATACTAGGACGCGGGACTTTTAGGGGCGGCAGGTAAACATGTAATATGCTTTCAGTACGAGTTAAAACTCACTAGAATCATTTAGTTTTCAGTACCGATTTCTTTCGTGAAACAATTTTCTTCTTGTAGTGACAACAATTTCGAGCAATGTTTTGGTATCAGGTGTTGTGTCAGACATGGGTACAGTGCAATAACAATATTTACAAAAGTTCAGCAGGTTTGTTTGTCAAAGATTCAGGTTATTCGGAGATTTTTGGCATTTTCGGTGAAAATGTTAAGAGAATCCGGACTCTTGTGCTCGTCGGTTGACGGTGAGGATGACTATTAAAGAATTGAATTTAATTCATACCACCGTTCATAAGCTTTTAATCAGGAAGGAAAGATGCCTTGACATATTAGAATCGATAGAAAATGATCATTAGTTTCTGGAACGTATTACTTTGACTTGAATGTTTGAGTTCAACCCGAAAACCAAGCACCAGAAAAAGAATCATGCGTGTGAGATCAATCATCGAGAACAAATTGGTGTTGCATCACAATAAAGCGTCTTGGCCCACATCAAAGTCCAGCGCTTTGCATCTTCCCAAGGAAGTTATTTTGAGGAAGACAATATTGAATTGTAATTCTTTTTGATGAAACAATCAATCTCATTACTTAATTTACACACCTCGTATAAAACAGTATTTTCAGTCTCTTTTGAAATTAAAAAGAACAATTATTTGGCAGCGAAATTTCGCAAATCATTATCATAATATCTTTTATCTACCATTAAATTATTTCACACTTATTCTGAATAACACAGGACAACCTTTCTATAAACAAATTAGTTTTCATACCAGGCGAAGATCGGCTTTTGCAATTGTTCGTTGAGTATTGGGAATTCAAGCAGAACACTTATACTAAAACTACTTTAGAATATAATTGCTCTGTAGCGCGAAGACAATACATGTCAGTGAAGTCATTGGAAAAACCAAAGAATGAAAAGGGTATTTACTTAAAATGTGTAATTATGATTAAATATTAACAATAGCGTTACAAATAAGAAACAGCTCTATTCTTTTTTCTATGCGGTGACTAACTATTGATGTTTTATCTGAAATAGTAGACTTTTCTAACTTCGATAATATGATCTTTATTATTACCATATTGTATTTTTATTTAATTTTTCTATTATTCTTTTATATGTACCGCAACATTTCTTTAAAGAGTTTTCACATATTTCAAATACGTTTTAAAATTGTTTTTATTTGTGTGCTTCTGTACTTTTATTACCAGTTTTTTTGCTAGTATAATCCTTTATGAAATGGTTGAATCCAACATTTCCAACATTTAGTTAAATAAACACAAGTAATCGGATATAGTTACCCAACCGGCGGTAATATTTGTTTTAATATGTATCCATAAATGTCTTAACGTTTTTGTCAATTGGTATCTTATTCACATCATTGAATATATTCTTAAAACAAAGATCTTACAAGAAAAAAGTCCCACTTTTGGTGCCCCACTCGTTATTTAACTTAAAAGTACAAAAGGAATCTGAGTTATGATGATATTTTAATTCATATTTTAATGAGAATCTTAAACAGTCCCCTTATATACACTTATAAATGTTAAAGTGTTTTAATGGTATATGAATGTTGATTGATTTAAAAATGAATGTTAATTCGATGTGAGTTTAATTTGTTTTAAGATTAAGTATAAGACACCACTTCTCCCACGGTTGTCTACTTACTTACCTCACCTGTTAATCATGATGGTCAATTACAGATTTCAAATTGCTGTACGTAAGATGAACGAATTATGGCATTATTTAGACTTCGGATAGTTTAATTGTAATAACATGAGACTCTCTGTTCGAATGGTATACGTTAGTTCTTTTTAACTTCTCGAAAGTCTAAAAATGGGTAATATACACTATACTGTTGTGGACAAAAATATACAAATATTGATCGATTTGCTATCGATCTTCATTATGGTGCTTCTAACATTATGTAAAGGTATGTGACCCTGTATCTGCAATCACCTGCTTATAATGTATTTCTCTTTCAGGACTGGTTCTTCCACCTTTTATTAAAATAATCATCCTTGATTAACTATAATCACTGATTATCTCTAACCGATGTTTTCAGTAAGCAGTAATACACCTTTTACTAAATAATGTTTAAGGATTTATTGTACAAGTTAACAACATACTTGCTAGTGCATTTGATATAAGTTATGCTATTTTATTCTAAAAGTATTGCCTAATTTTGTTTTTATAAGATTTTATTGTGTATAATTAAAATTTTCTGTGTACATATTACATATTTAAAATTTCTAATACGAATTAAGAGGCAGAGTGTGACAACCTTATGTGACACTAAATAAAACATATTTATTGATTACAAAAAGACATAAGTTAAATGCATTGACCATTAGACATATGGCATCACGAGAAAGAACCCTTTACCCAATCAAACTAAAACAAGGCCTACCGCGGGCCGACCAGCCAACAGGTGCTCCCACATCCATGTCCTAAACCTTGAGAAGGAATAGCCCGTGACCTCAAAAGGCAAATTGTTATAAAATTTAGCAATGTTGCATGAGAAAGAACGTTGAAATATAGACGTCCTATGACTGGGAGTAGTCAGCAGATGTCTGTGACAAAGGCCAAGGTGATGGACATCCTCGCAAAAGTTGAGTTTATTGTATAAATATGATGAAGTCCTGGTGACAATGATACGAAAGTAGAGCATACCTGCTTGCCTATTGCCCATGTTCAGCCAGCCCAGATCAATCAACGTATGGGACACGTGATCATATTTTCGTAACTAAAATATTAACCGAGTGCATGAATTTTGAACACACTGTACCCTACAGAGCATCTCCCCAGTCAAACAAGGCCCGTACACAGGCGAACAATAATTAAACTGTGATAATATTAGGGTATCATATAACTCTGTTTTAACTTTGCTGGATAAGTAATAACGAAATAAAGATTTGAGTGTTAAATCTGAAATTGTGGTCAATAATCAAATCCAAATTAGTTGCTTCTGTAACAGCGGTATCGGAGTACCGTTAATAGAAAACTTAATGGAAGCCGCAAGCAGTTGATAACTATTTTTATCAGCAAAGACCTGAACAGTTGACTTCAAAATGTTTGACATTAGGAAATGTTGTAGTGCAGTCACATAGATAGAAGTCAAATCGATCATCATATCAGTCAACGCTCGTTCTCTATAAGCAATATTGAAGGTATGGTAAAGCTGAATATCATCAGCATATATGTGAATCTTACAGGTTGTTACCACTTTTAAGTGTGTATAAATAATAAAGAGGAAGGGAGCCATAATGCATCCCTGAAGGACGCCACGCGCTACTGTGACGGCATGGGAGACACCCTTTGATGTACTGACGTGCTGGGACCTACTAGATAGATAACTATTACAAAATTAAACTGCGTTGGCGGATAACCCTATGTGGTTCAGCAGAGATAAAAGGATATTGTGATCCAATGTGTCAAAAGCCTTGCTGAAGTTAAGCAAAACGAGAACAGACACTTTACCACTATCACGAGCAGACATTAGATCGTCAGTTACATTTAGCAGGCAAGTGGTGCAGCTGTGACTGGATCTACATCCAGCACTCAACTCGGGTATAATGCCGCGCAAGTCCAGATGCAATCGCAGATGAGAAGCAATAACTCTTTCCAGTATTTCGCCAAGACGGGAAGCAAACTGATAGGACGCAGATCCGAAAACTGTTGGGCATTAGATTTTTTAGGTAGTGTCTTTCCAAGAAGCAGGAAAAGTGTTTCACAAAATAGAAGAATTGATTATATTAGTAATATATGGCAGAATGGAGGGACAACAAAGTTGAAGCACGTGCAAAAAAAAACATCCTTTCCGATGCCATTACTGTTAATCTCACTGATATACTTGCCAACAGTAACTAAAGAAAAGTCTCGTATATTTTTCTCAAATTCATAATTAAAGTAAACCTCCCTCAGTTATGATGAATTCATCATAACTGAGGGAGGTTTACCCAACCCATGGTAACTGGCACGGAGTTAATAAAAAAATTATTGATAAAGTCAGGATCATTTAAGTGCTCTGGCAGAATGAATTTAGTTCGTTTCTTTATATTTAGAGCTTTCAGTTCCTTCCACCTGGCTTTTTGACCGCATGATCTCAATTTATACTCAAAATAAGCTTTCTTTTCATACCTAACGGACTTAGTAGTAAGATTGCGTAACATTTTGTAGTAGTGAAAGTGTGTGTGCAGGCTCGTAAGCACAAACCGATTCCTAGCCGTATGCCTTAGATGCATCATCATTTTGATAGTATTTGCTAACCAAGGCTCAGATGTAACTGACGGTCATCTCGTGACAAGGGGGCATGTGTATCGAACACTGACAACAGGGTCTCAGTCAGGAACGTAACACTATCGTTCAGTTCTGCTACGTGGTATAGATGGTCTAAATTCAGAACCTGTCCTCACTGAAGTGTTTAAAAGAACGGATGGTAATGAAGTTCTGCTGAACACGAGGTGTAGGAATATTGAGTAGGCAATAAGTGATTTCATGATCAACACCCGAGACTCCGACGTCCAAAAATACATCTGCATTAGATGTAACGATAAGGTCTTGTAATGTGGCAGCAGTATAAGTTGTACGTGTAGCCTCAGTCACGATGTGTTATAAGTCTAACGTTTCTAGTAAGTTATGGAAGTAACGAACGCTAGAAGAAGTAATTTTGCACAGGTCTATGTTCAAATCGCCCACAAATATTATGAGATCGTAACTACCAGAGCTTAGTACAGAGGAATGCTCCAACTCATCAGAAAAGTATTTATAATTTAAAACAGGTGACTTATAAAGGCCCCCGATAGCAATGGAACAATTAAGCAGCTTCAACGAGCGCCTTGATTTTAATGTTAAAGCGTTCCTCAAGGCTAATAGGAATGTTGAAGAGTAGTTTATCGAGGAATTTTTCTGAGTTTATAACTTTTCTATAACACGACACACCATAGAATATTTAGGATCTTTACGCATAAATTCTCAGAAAGGTAGTGCAATTATACAGCTTCCAAAACTCATTTGTCAGAAAAAAAATATATTCCTTGCTATTAATTAATTATACTTCTGTAGTAATCTAAAGAAAGCATAATTATAGTGCTAATTTCATCTATAAAAAAGTGATACAATTAGTAATTAAATCACTGATAAAAATAGTTATTAATAAATTCCAAATATTACTTTCACACAGCAAAGAAAAATACATGAAAACATAATCATTGTCAATAACAAGAAAAATGAGTGTGCTTAAAACCACACGGCAGAAGTGAAAACTTCATCAAGGCTCTCCAATGTAACGGTCGCCGAAAGAATCGCCAAATTGAAGACGTAATAAGCGACCACAACCCCTGTATCCAAAATTTCACAAACATTCATCAATTTTCAAAAAACTCTTCCGCCATTTTGTTTTGTTTTTTTGTCATTTTAACTTTGGATTCGTGATCAACCACTCCCGTATCTAAAATTTCACATTTATACGTCAATTTTCAAAAAAATTCTTCCGCCATTTTTTTTTTACATTTTGACTTTGGATTCGTGATCGGCGATCTAAGACACCCCCGTATCTAAAATTTCACATTCATACGTCAATTTTAAAAAAACTCGTCCGCCATTTTTTTTTTTTTGACATTTTGACTTTAGATTTGTGATCGGCGACCCCCAAAACCCCCGTATCTAAAATTTCACATCCATACGTCAATTTTCAAAAAATCCTTCGGCCATTTTGTTCTATTTCGCCATTTGAATTAGTGATGGGCGACCGTAAAAACTCCTAAGTGCCTAATTTTAATCAGAAGAGAGAGAAATTGATTTCAGCCGGCTCCGCCCACTGTGCACGTTTCCGTAAACGTTTAAATAAAATTATTTCGTAGTAGTGGCACATAAATGTCGGAAGCAATCCTCCTTTTCCTCCTTTAAGGAAATACACACGTTCTGGAATTATCGTATTTTAATTCAAATCATTATTAAAATATTAATCGAACCCCTGTATAGATAAAAATATCAAGTCATGTGGGAGACCGTTATGTATTATGTGGAGATGCAATTCGCCGGACCATAATACATTGATCGCCAGTGCACATGAGAATCTGATAGTTATTTTTCGCCCGTCCGGAATACATTGATATCAGTGCACATTTAAACGGCCATTTTTCTTACCAGGTCCTTCTGCAAACGACCTTTAAATTGCCGGTACCTTCGATTGCGTGCGACTGCCGACTCGAAATAAGCATACAAAAGGTCCCAAAAAGCCGGTTCCTTAAGACCCCGAGTATTGATGAGCCCTCGCAATATTTCGTATTTCACGCTTAAAAGTGAATCTGTGGTGCAACTCAGTTCACCTGTCAGTTTGACGTTTCTCGGGATTTTTTGATTATCACGTGAATCGTCATGACGTAAGCCATTTTGCTGTTAAAACATCGAGTGCACGCTCTTCTTTAAAAGCCCATATCTTTACAACCGCTCCACTTAGGAAGAAAATCTCTCCGTCGACCAGAAATTCAATGTCGCCCGTACACCAATGCCAAAGGGCAGCTTTCAATTTCGCGTATCCAGAGAGAAGGTCTTTGCACTTTATTTAAAATTTTCTATGTCATACTATTTCTCATATCTAAGGTCCAAAAAAGTACCTTTTTTGTTTTCTGGAAGGTATTTAAAACCGTTACCCTCTTGATCCAGTGCTTAGTATAGTTTGTCGCGAGCTCTAGTTTTACGTGCAAAGGCAGTATTACGATCTTTTGTTTTCCCACTAAAGGCTGATGTGTTTCCTTGGTATAAATTTTTGTCATTGTGAGGACTTCTGGTTTTTCATGGCGCGACTGTTCGTAAGACATAAAAACTAACAGTACTTTATGTAACTTAATTATATACTCAAATAATTACTTACAATAACTTTAAAATACACACAAATGTTTCAAGAATAATCATCGTACTTTATTTTCTCTAACAAATTTTAAATTCTTGTTCCTCCGGAAACTGCATATGCTATTAGAAGTCTGAAACTGCATTTTCTCCATAAACAGAGTTAAGCCAATACTAGAGCTTTCTGATTAATTTGTACTTTTCATATGCTGTTTAATTATTTCAATTACTGACTTAGAATAAATACCTTGTTGACCAAAGTAATTTTAATATAAACGTAACACTACAGTGTATGTTTGAATTATAAATAAATTTAATTGTCTTAGTTAGTTTATTAATTGCCCATGTAGACGTATTTCTTTTAGTTCGATTTGCAAAAGTTTTGAACACAGATTAAAATCAGTGGATTTTAATCTGTGGATTTGGATCAGTCAGATTTTCACATATGTATATAATCAAAATTGAAGACAAAATGCAACCTATTATTTATTTTGTTACACAAATGATTTCTTTACAAAAAAAAATCAATTAATTAGACGTCCTTAATTGACTAAAAGATATTTTGATCAGTGCTGTCTGTTATTAATTAAAAAAATATATCAATGAAGTCTTTATAACTCGAAGTAATTCCCTTGAGAATTAAAAAAAAAAATTATGTGCATTCATAAATATATATGTATATACATAGATATATACTATAGTGTTCAAAAAGAATTATTAATTTTGCAAGTCAGTTGTTGACACAAGCTTTATATTAATTGATGATATCGAAGATTAAGTTACAAACTAGTATTAGTCATTGCATATTTGAAAATGTACAATACAGTATACACTTCTTTATGAGTTATTTAGCTACAGGAATAATAATAACATGAATAAGAGCTTGAAAATAAATTAAAGTAATAAATAAACAATAATAAAATGTATTTGGTATTACAAATGAACGTTTATACAATATGAACATTATGTAGTCCATAATTATTTAATAATTATGATAAGTGAGTGGTTAATAATAAAATACAGACAAATTGTAAATTTTAATTTCAATAGCATCTTATGGGTTTCTGGAAGCAGGCGACTTTTCTTTTATCTGGTAAAACATAATGCTGTTTCATTTATTTCATAATTAGAAGCACTAAGAATCTACTTTTACTCCTATTAAGAACAATGTATATTGTAGTCGTAATAAGGCTATATTGACTGTATTTACACGAAAGACTAGCGTTAGATGCAACCAATACTGATTTGAAAAAATGAGGCGTGGGCATCGCACGACTTTCTTATACGTATGTGCGCTTTTCCATATTAATTTTTAAATACGTCTACCTTCTTAAAAAAATAAATCTATGAGTAAATATGTTACATGAGGCCCAAATTTTGAACATTTTCTATAAAAAAGTTTTCAAAATCAAGTTTTATATACTTTTATACTCATAATTATTTGTAAAAAACTGATTTTTGATAAGAATAAAAGACCTACCTCCGATAGGAATTTCGAACAAGTTTTTTAATAATAAATTTCTCAAATTTGGGTACATTGGAATTCTTTATACATTTGTTTTTTTTACTGAAGTAAACTACTGCTTTCAGTTTACCTATTTTGCTGAATATCTAATCAGATCCCAAGAAGAAGATTATACTCGTTAATATAAAGCTTGGTATTAGTAGCTGTAGCAGTTTGGCCGCTATCGTGGTCACGACAACACTGGCAGGCACAAACGCACCATACATGTTTGCAAGAACCACTTTTTCGGTATCAGGAAAATTGGACATCTGGAAAAATCTCGAGGTCGAACATTTTCTTTATGCTACGTATAAGAAAGTAAAATGCATGTTTTTAAATTGAAAACTAAATACTAGATACATTTTGTACCTGTTACAGTGATCTTTTCATTTTCAACTACCTTATCACTCTTTGTTGGTACTCAATATGATGTTCAAAATGTGTAAGAATACAGTATATTAGGTAAATTGTAATTGAGTTACTGTATAATTTAAATCGAAATTTAGTAGCGATAGTAGAGTCATATTTTATGTTATCCATAAGCGAATACACAGTTTCATATATTTTAGAGCCGATTTTTTCAACTCCAATTAAATACTCACTTAACTAATCGTTGAGGTAGCCTAAACATTGATTTTCACTAAGCGGCATTTTCAGTATGCAGAAATAAGCCCATTATCTAAACAATCAATGTTGGCAAGATATTTCATTTCATTTAAATTACTATACTTTGTTCTAATAATATTGGCGACATCTATGAAAATCAAACGAATTAGCTATACTTTGTTGAAATAGAATACTCTGCATCTGCAGTCTTAATCTGGACTATCAATCATATTCGAACGGTATAAGATATTGCACTTTCCACTGCCATACCTGAGATGACTTATCTTGCACAAAATTTCTGAATACTTTTACTGAAAGATATATATTAGCTGTTTATTAAAATACTACGTTCTTACTAATTTTACTTCCAAATTCCTTTAATAGTGGCGTTTACCAACAAATAGAAACTTATGCAACTTATATTACTCGCGGGACGGGTAGACGCAAGGGGGTGTAAGTAGGTGGAGGTTGACGATATTCGGTTCTGTCACAGCGCTTCGGTTTTATTCACAAATTCTGTCATAGATAAAGAAATACTATAGATAGGAAACATAATGTATAAAGAATGAGTACTTACGGAACTGTTGATGTTGTTGATGTTTTATAATAAACCAATTTTCGCTTGCCCATAACTGTTATATTATTATACACTCGAATATTATAGGTATATATGACATTTAAATGCGAGTGACAGTTTGTAATTAAACTGTCACTCGAATTTAAGTCTGCAATAGCCGACCGATTCCGATAGATTTTCTTCGCTAGGACCGGTAGAGATACCGTAAAGTGGGGATAGACGACTCGAAAAACCGCGTGTAAAATGTGTGTGACAATGTTTACTGTTTAATGTTTTTTATCTTTAAAAATAATTACATAAATCTGATTTTTTCTTTATATCGTACTTCAAATGTGCAGCTGGCGCGTAGAGGTCGTTTCTTTCCTTTTTGTGTACCAGCCTTAGTTAGTAGACATTAATAAAATTCATGCATTTTTGTACTTATTTCTAAAACACATAACTTTCTTAAGAAAATATATTAGTACAAAAACTGACATTGACATTATAAATTTATGCCTTTTGCATCAGTAATCCAAATTTGAGATACTAAAATTACAAAATAAGATTAAAAAACGCAAAACGGCGATGTCTTAATTTTCGATAGGTAAACGCCCCTCTTAATCATAGAAAGTTGTTTGTGAAAAGCTTTTTTCCAAATAGGTTTACATGATTTCAACCTAAAATTTTGTGCTCTTAACGGAATGTAATCAACTTTACAAGCATGCGCACTATTCATCCAAACCCAGTTCAGCCAAACTACGTCCAAGTTATGTTCGACTAAATTGGTATTTTAATAAGATGCTGTTAAATGCAATTACAAAGAGAACAAAACCAAACGTAGGTATAAATTTGTATAGAATATTTTGAACCTTCACGAACTTAGAAAACTGCCCACAACTCTAGTGGAATTAAAAAACTTTCAAAAATCCTTTATCAGAAAAGATAATACGGGGGAGGGGGGGGGCAAACATTCCTAATTTTGAAATTGAATACAATCGGAACTAGAAAAGGTAGAACAAATTTGTCCGATATTCAACTATTCGAGATGTGAATCATACCCACATACCGGTCATGGTTTGGTTCAGAAGCGATGGTAACCAAACGATCATGTTCCTCAAAAAAGAAGGGTGCGACGATGCCTTCACTGTTGACTGCACACCAAACTGTTACCCTATCACTATATAAAGGCCTTTCTTAAATCTGTCTAGGGTTGACATCACTCCAATAATGCATATTCTGCGTATTAACACAACCGGAAAGTTGGAAATGCGCTTCGTCGCTGAAAGAAATCACTGCTTCATCAGGTAGATTAGCAATCAAATTTTCATATGCCTATATTCGCTTATTACAATCCTGTTGTGATAGTTCTTGAGTAACGACCATCTTGTAAGGATGGGAATGATGGTAAATGTGAAGAATTCGACGTACAGTACGATTAGATAGATTGAGGGTGATCGCGTGTTTCCGAGCAGAGCGCGTAGGACACCGTATAATGGACAGTTTTACTCGCTCTATGTTCTCCGGTGTTCGACTGGTCGTCTGTGCATCAACTCCCGTCTCTGCAGAAGTTATCCATACAAGACAGAATCAATTTCCAATCGGGCACTGTATTTCGAGGAGGAATTTGGTAGCGAGTACGCATCGCACGTTGCGCCGCAACGATAGAATTTTTTGAGAAAAGTGGGTTTTAACGGCAAAGGCGCGTTGCTCAATAGACCACACTATTTTGGCAACTGACAAGTGACAGATTGAAACTTTCCCATATACTGCATTACTTAAGCTTATTCCCACCCTTCTACAAACTCAATCTTCGTCACCATGGCCATCTGAAAGTAGAGATGTTTCCCTGCCCCAGCCTGTATAATCTTACTAATAAATTAATACTTTTACACAACAAAGAAAAAGATATGAAAATATAACCACTATCAACAATAATAAAAATTCAATTTTGCTAGGTTATGCGCATGTGCAAGGAATCGTAATCAGGTACTCGACACACTGGTTAAATTTCTCGGATGAACGACATTCTTAATCAATGATTAGTACTAACCGCCGTTGGAGAAACGCAAATTTGTACTAAAAGGTCTTTAAATCAATAATTGTAACCGGCATTTTAATTGGAATTGGAAAAACCAGCCCTTAAGGTTATCTCAATAACTTAAGTAACCAAAGTCTTAGTCACGGTGTTTATAACTTACATTAGCTATCACAAATTTGCCAACGCCGGTTAGCACCAGTGATTGATTAAGATTGTCGTTTATCAAAGAATTCCTAATCGATGTTTCAGGCATCTGATAAAATCAAACAGTAGTTACGATTTCTTACACATGTGTGTAGGTCATAAAAGGAATGGTGATGTCAATATCAACAGTCGAAAGAAAAAGTCCTCATAACCTATTATAGGAAATTGAAATTTTGATTATTATTGACGAAGGTTAATTTGTTTGCTGTATTAATAATTATTTTCATCCGTGCTTTAGTAATTCTGTTGCTCCCTTTATTAATCAAATAAAGAGTGTAGTTAAACATATAATAACTTAATATTTATTGATAATAAAAAAATTCACGTAGTATTTAGCTAACTATTTAACTGTACTTTGGAAGTTTTCTGATCCATTACAATTCTGGAGATATGTTTGAATTTTCTATGGCAATTTATGCCTGCATTTGGTGAAAATAGAAACAAGCAAAATTCTACAGGAGCTAGCAGGTTACATTTGGGCAGCTGATGTATACGCTTTACTAAATTTTGGCTTTGCACTGGTATGCTCTACTGGTAAATATTGCGCAGTTTGGATGGATAGTATACGTATTTGTATAGTGAACGTGTAGTTAAATTCAACACTAAGAATTATTACCAGCATCGTGAAATTCACTCCTATTTCTTCAGAAGTTTGGTTAGAAGTCTTTGAAAATCAAATTAGTTGGGATAAAGTCTGTTAATATATGATCCTTCATATAAGTAGCTGACTTTACACAGCAATTTGGTGTAAATTAGATGGTCTCGAATAAGGTAACGCAAAAGGGAACAATATACGCTATGGTTAAATGTAATTTCCATCGATCGGCGGCATGTTATTTTACTACATGAAAATTCCGCCGTTGTCATAACCGTCATGATCATAATCTAATTATATTTATTAATGTGGTTATGAATCTGCATCACAGACTGCATGCAGACAAAGAAATTTATTAACGGACCGAAGATTGAAATGAAAATTATTAGGCAACGTATTACCAATATCTAACTTTGGGTTACTTGTAAACAGAAATAGAGACAATATCATTTATATTGTTACCATTGACCCCTCCCCTCATAAACATAGAACGACGCTGTTCGACACGATTTCCAGATACAATTTTTGTGAAAAGGAGTCTTGGAAAATGCCTTCTTTCAGTTACTTCAGTCAGTGATTGTCTGTCAGTTAGTTGTCAAGTGACATATTTTGAGATATCAATTGTGTTCGTAAATTGATTCTGCTATTTGTTGATCAATAAAGCGTTAATATTGTGTTTGATCCCTTAAAAATTTGTTTATCTTTTGAATACGCCTACCCAATCGACGGTAGTAATAATCGAGAGGTAACATAGTGGCGCCCAACGTGGGGTTCGAATACTAGGTTAGTGTTCACGGACTCATCACCACCAACATGTCAACTAGAAGTAACAGAAGGTTGAGAAGAAGCAACGGCACCGACGAAGCAGAGAAATTGCAGACACCGCAACGAATAGTTCCGCTACGACAAGCAATTTCCGGTACGGCAAATCCGGAAAATCAACTAGCCATCATCCTCGAGGAGATGCGGTTGCTTGGTTCCAGGATAACGGAGTTGGAGAAGGCCAATGTCACTAACACCACGGAGATGGAATCCGCCGTCACCGTACCCAGCAACCTTGCTGACGCCAACTCCCGGATCGGCTTACGATCCACCGCTCCTGGCAAAGTATCTGGGGCCGCTTTTATGGAGAAACCAGTGGCCATTTCCGAACCAGTTGCCGTTCCTGCTCAAATGACCACAACTCGACCTGATGAACTGAGGCATATCCATTGTTGCTGCGCCCCTTGTCTACACTCATTCAATTCCGTAGGATTTCGCCCATACAGCGGGTATCTCATTGAGGATCCAGAGGTTTTCCTGGGCCGATTAAAGTCACATCTGAAGGACGGCTATTTCGAGGTCCCTGAGGATGTGGATGATGCCGTGCGGCCGCACCTGGTACGGGAGGCGACTTTGTGGTTCCGCTGACACGAAGGTGGGTTCGATACAATGGACGATTTTTGTCATCGCTTCCGGAGGGAACTCCTGAGTCCTCAGCGGAAGAGGGACTTACAGAACGCTTGTAACACACGCCAGAAGGGCGACGAGGATCCGTCCACCTTCGTTACTAGAATAAAACGTCTCTGTCTTCGCCTAGATCCACAGTGGCCTGAAGTCGAATTGGTCGAACATATTGTGATGTTGTTTTCCCGGGAATATTGCATTCAAGTGGCTCAGGTCCAACCGCAAACTCTCCATGAACTACAAAAGGCTTGCGAAAAATTTTCCACAATATTCAACAATTTCAACGCTAAACCTCCACCACCGAAGAAGGAGATTGAACCACGAACCTCAACACCAAAACGAAAACAACAAGTTGAAACATCATTAGCACGGTGTTGGTTTTGCCCTGAGAGGCACTTTAATCGTGACTGCCCGCAACAACCACAGAGCTACGCAGTCCGGCACCCAGCAGCCTCCCGAGATGCCGCAAAAGAGACAGGGGCCGTTTCAAGGCAACCACAGGAACAGGTCCATACAACCCCAGGCCGAGAATTTTGTACGTGTACACGCATCACCAATCCTCAACCCGGGACCACCCAACAGTAGGACAGCCGCAGCTGAGAATGTTAGACAGAAGGCATTTCCCTTAAAGACATCAACGTATCTGGAGCATCAAACGAATCAGCGTCTTTCAGGAAGGGGGGGCGTATGTTACCATTGACCCTCTCCTCATAAACATAGAACGACGCTGTTCGGCACGATCTCCAGATACAATTTTTGTGAAAGGGAGTCTTGGAAAATGCCTTCTGTCAGTTACTTCAGTCAGTGATTGTCTGTCAGTTAGTTGTCAAGTGACATATTTTGAGATATCAATTGTGTTCGTAAATTGATTTCCCTATTTGTTGATCAATAAAGCGTTAATATTGTGTTTGATCCCTTAAAAATTTGTTTATCTTTAGATTACGCCTACCCAATCGACGGTAGTAATAATCGAGAGGTAACAATATACATACTTAATTTACTTGTATTCAAGGATCTTAATTTTGTTCATATTTAAGAGATAATTTTACAATACTTTTACAATAGATTCTTCATAAGCTATCATTTAAAAACTATTATTCGTTACATTAATTTGAAAGTTAACAAGGATCGTGTAGCAAATAAGTAAGAGATCGTTCAATTTCCCCTAACTTGCATAGATTAGTGTACTTGCATATACTTCTTTTCTTGAAGATAATAGTAACACTTTACTCACAGATTTATTAAGAAGATAGAACTATTTAACTTGATAATTTTTATATACAAAATTCGAAAAGCAGATATGTATAAAAAAGTCCTTTTAACAACTCATTCATTGTCCATTCTTTTAAAAAGCAATGAAATACTATAAAAAACATGTTTGTAAATATTTTACAATATAATTACATGTGACATGCACTCTTTGTATTACTTACTTTTGTATTAAGAAATACCCGTTTTATTACTTCACAAGCAATAAATAATACTTATAACTAGATATTGATATTCTATTCTAAAAATTACATAAAAATCATTATACTAATAGATTTTAATACATATATCTTCTATTAATTACAGCAACATTTAATTTGATGATAAAAAATATAATGAATAATTAACATTTTTCTTAGGATTCAATTATATAATAGGAAAAGGTATATTTTTGATAGTGCATCCAAAAAATTCATTTTCTACTAATTACAACAATTGTTTTGACAGTTTAAAACATAAACAGTACTTCAAATATAAAGAACACACACTTCATACCTAGTGTTAATATCACAAAATAATTGAAAATAGATCTTTTGTTGCTATTTATTTGCATATTTCAATAGATACACATTGCTTACTTATTATTACATTATTTTAACTGAATGAAAAATATTGCAATAATAATTCAAATATGTACAATTAAAAAATAGAGGAGTGAATTACTCATAATAATACAAAGAACAATTTATGTCATCTGTATAATAAATAAGCAGATTCACATGCACATTACTAAATAAAATTATGTTGTAATCTTGATCGTTACGATAACAGCGGAATTTTCATATAGTATAGTAACACGCCGCCGACCGGCGGAAATAGACAAAACAAATACGCCCATTCCGCCAAATCTACACAAAACACTGCATGTGTTGGCTGACACGTTACTACAATCGCAAAGATTTCACCGGCCGGCGGAATTCTCATTCTATACGGGCAAGACTGCCGGCGGACGTTTAGCCACAGCAAATAATATATTATTCTACAACTGTGTTTAATAGTCCAGCTTTGTAACGGTTGTACGTGCTAATTAGCTATTAGTCATTAACTTTACTCATTATCGCATAGTTACGGAAAATTACTTTTAAAAGTAATTTGCTGCGAAGTACTTACAGAGCGCTACGAATCAAGAACGCACCTATTCTAGTAATCAGAGAATGCGACTCCACGCTGCGCGCGCTGTGTGACTCTGCTGAACTAAGTAGCTGTGCTGGGATTTCTTTTAAAGGTACTTATACTTTCTGTTCTGATTAATCTACATAAGTGCTATCAAAGAAAATAAGAAAATGAACACGTGCGGTTTTCTTATGATACATCTATGAACATTTATTTACATATGTTTAATTACAAGATAGTCATATGCTATTAAGTTTATTGTTCCACAATCACAAATGTACAACGGTGTTTTCTTACAGTTCAATTAATAAATCAGCGGTATAGCAATTTTAAAGGAAGTTCGGGTATATAATCTTTATTAAAGCTTTTGAACATGCCGTACTGGTCGTGATTGCGGTTGCGTACATGTTTTATAAATCACCCTTTTAGAATTTTCTGACATGTAAAATATAACCAATCCTTTAAATTAAAACATGGAATTTCCTGCTCTAGCAAATTGTTTTTTGAAATAATTGATTTATAATTAAGGTTGAAGTAAAAATAATTTACAATCTAATTTCCAGTATAATCACACTTTATTTAAAATTACGACACATTACTACTAGTAATGTAATACCCGAAGAAGCTACATCGTAGCAAAACATGTCGTAATTTTAAATAAAGTGTGATTATACTGGAAATTAGTTTGTAAATTATTTTTACTTCAACCTTAATTATTATGGAGTTCCAGCAAGTAACGGCCGATTCAATCAATATAATTGATTTATAACTTTATTCGTGATCTGCAATTAGTCGAATCATGCGGCTTTCGGTCGATATTACAGATGAAATTTCGGACGTTTCAAAGTGTAAACAAATATTTAATTGACATGAAATGCGGTATAATGAATATAAATTTTAGTGCTCTTTCTCCGTTTGAATGACGATTAACCCTCTAAATTAACAAATTGATAAGCGGGTGTTTTTGAATAAATTAGAATTCCAAACGTTAAAAAAAGGTGCTTTTAAATAATACATAACATAAACTATCAATTGCTCTGATTACAAAATTTGAACATTTTAATCTGATTACGGATTTTGGAAATTTGCTTTACTAATTGACACGAAATTAAGCGGTTTTCACGGAGTCTTTTGAGCGGAATGCGGCCTGAATCTGAAATTAGGCCGGCTTTGGAACGCAATGCTGCCTGAAGCTGAAGTTAGGCCGGCTTTTGAACGGAATGCTGGATGTTTGAATATAAAATTAAACAACCAGCTCGGGGAGAAGTCTCGGAACGGAGTCTAATACGAAATATCGCTGCTTTTATAAGCCTAGAACGGATACGTCATAGCTAAAGAAGGCACATTAAACATGATAAAATCACGTGTACTCTAACATCTATCTGAAGGAATGCTGCATTTGTGACGTCCGCATTCGTGACGTATTGATTGGAAACTTTCGATAAAATATACATATACGTATTTTAAAATAGTATGATTAAAGCATTTACAAAATTAACGGTATGATTTACGGTTGAACAAAAAAATATGAATAATTAACAAAATAAACATGTAACGGAAGAGAAAATGTCCCACTAAATAATAAAAATATTTACATTTGTAATTAATTAGACAGACATTAGACATTTTCTCTGCCTTAACGACAGAACTTCGTTACAGCTTGAAGCTGCAGAAACAGATCTTCCTTTTTCAACAAACTATTTCTACTTTCAGTTTATTTTAGTATTACTTAAAAGTTTGTGGCTCTCTGCCTTTTAATTTTTATTAGAAATTCTAAATATTATTATGTATTTATATACACAGAAATCCGCGCTCGCTATATTCACAAATTTCTTTCATTCAATTCTTATTATAGTGAATATAATTTTTTTAAAAAAATAAAGGGAAAATGCACAAACACAAATTTAAATGAAGAAAATGGCGCCAATATAATTAGAAGAAATTAAAACTGCAATATATAATTTTATATAGGACAGAAGCCGATATTATCTAAATTGTTGAGAAACAAGTTGTGATCTATAGAAAAGAACGTTTTGAAAAATCAGCCCACTATTCTGATATTGTTGATTCGTTGCTGTAGAAATATATTAGGTGAGCATACTATATTTGTGATAGTGGATCGTCCAGTATAAACCCTTGCTGATGAATAACAAATAGACGACATATTTCTATATTTAAATTTTTTCTATATATGTTCTGGTAATTTCGATAAATTTGCAATTTTATTTATATATCACTAACCTTCAAATATCTGGGAAAATAGAGGTTTTAGCAATAACATTAGAGATATAACACAAGTAACAAGTGTGCAAAACTGTCTGCAGAACACGTACCAGGAAACTAAGTATATGATCATCAATGAATCACATGTATCTAGAAAAAAAGTGCAAAGCTGGAATTCATTTTTGGGTGATATAAGCAAAAATGATAGATGAAATGTAAATAAATACTTAGACGACGGCGAAGTGCTTTTTGCGAGAATGTCTTTCCAGAGATTTATGCTCCACCTATGCTGATGATCTATTTTTTGATGAAGTAAGGGTTTTCATTTGAATAGTAACAAAAATTTCTTCTGTTAACTATTCCGTTACTATGGAAAGCAGCTTCATCCACAAATAACACAATATCAAAAAGAGTTGCCCGGACATCCATTTCAGTTACTGCCCATTGACAGACTCTTCTACCTTTAACATGATGGGTGCGTAATTCATTATTTAAATGTATTCATTACGAATAATATTTATTTTATTTTAAGGTTCTTGCAACGATGATTTGGTTAGTATCCAGTAAACTACTTATTTCATTGGTATTGACGTGTGGATTTTTTGTTGTTGTTGCAATACTACCAGTAGTAAGTATCCATTAGTCGTCTAAAGGCATCTATTATGGGACATCTTCTGTCAGAGCCCACGCTGCTGGTAAAGTCTTTGGGTGTCTTTGGGTCAATAAATAATTCCTTTGACATTTCTTCAGTACAAAAATACCGTATTAAAAAAAAACAAAAAGTTGTCAAAATTATGTCAAAAAATAACAATAGCGTAGTAAAATTCTGAGCCCTAGGTCATCACCTGTGTAAAACATGCATTGTATATTTTTGCCTTGCAATCCACGCTAATCTGCTTGTTTTTCTTAATACATTGTTTTAGGTGGCCTTAGATCACCGCTACCTTATTGATTTGTTGTCTAACTTTCTCTGCGAAGTTCCTGTAGCATGTAATTTTGCACTCAAGACAGTTGAAGTGCATGACCTGTACGATATCTATTGGAAGTTCGCATCATAGTGGGTGTTTCGCTATCGTCATTGAATGTGTTTTGGTTGTGGTGGTCTTCATATTGTATTTTTCTGCATGAATATTAAAGGCGTTCAACATTCGTTGCAAGTCGTCCTCGCTTTCTGATATAAGTGTAGCATCATCCGCGTAGCACACAGTCTTTATCCTATCTTGCCCCATCCGATATCCTGATCCAACCTTGTTCACTTCATCTATGATTTAGTTCATTATTGTGTTAAATAATAGTGGACTGAGGCTTTTCACTTTCCTTATTCCTGCTGTGATTGCAATTTCTTTTGTTAGTATCTCGTTCACCTTTAGATGTCTTACATTTTCGATATGGATCTGTGCATGAAGTATTGATTTTTTAGAAATCATAAAGCTACTATCAATAATTTAAAATCTTCAAAATGCTGTGTTAAAAGTAATTTTAAATATTCATCATGATACAGTGCCGGCTCATATTACCTTTCTTAAATGCGAGATTACCGCAGACATATACTGAAAGATCCCACCGATAACATTCCTCCTAGATTATCATATCTAAATCGTTTGGATTTACATTTCTGGAGTTAAATAAAGCAATTAGTTTATAACAATGAAATAAACGATGTTGGGACATTAAGTGAACAAGTGCTAGTTGTGACTAAAACGATTAGAGTATATAAAAATAGTTTGCTACGATTCATGGTCAAGGTGAATGCGGTCATATATTAAAGTTAACAGCCGAAATTTTGCACATTTACTATAACGATAGAAAAACGGGTAGCAAAGTTTTAATATAGATATTATTTGTAAACTATTTTGAAAGTACCTATTCTTGGAACATCAAAAAAGTACATATTTTACACAGAAGCAATCACGTGGTCAAAGAAAAGCCCTAAGACTACCAAGAGCTCTATAGTCTAATTTATGTCCTTAATGGTGGAATTCTGTAACTTTCTCGGAAGCTCCGGCTATCGTAGGCCCTGGCAACGAAGTGACGTTGCGATGACGATTTCAGAATTTTTGCAGTTAGTGACGTAGAAGTGTCAATTTACGATTTTTTGTACATAACCTTTATGTTTAACATGTAAACAGACATATCATCTCGTAAACATATACCAAAATATTTCAATTTAAAATTTTAACTAATAAGAAAATTGGTTGAAATATAATATAGCGATTGCTAACATTTTTTTTTAAGAAAATGTACGGAACATTTTGTAATGCCAAGACATAGTATAAACATATGTTTATACTGCTGCCAAGATAGCACGAAACACTTTGGAAAATTTCAACACAAACTGTTATCATTAGGAGAGTCTCAAAGGACGTAGTATCGCACTAGTGTATAGTGAATTTGCAGATAAATGTCTTTTCAGGCACATTTATGGATGATGAAAACTGATTTTTTTATAAAGCCAACAAGGACAGGTATCCCTATAAAGTGGACATTGTTTTTCTTACAAGAGTACCTAAACACAAAAAATACATAAACCTAGCAGACAATATCCACATAACATAAAGCATGTGAAATGTGCACAAACTAAATGTTCGATAATAGTTATTTATGTAACAAGTCAGTAAAGTGATACTTTACCGAACGAGTCTGGTTTACGAGCCAAGCGAGTGAAGCGAGCGCGGCGAGTAACAGACGAGTTCGGTAAAGGTACTTTACTGACGTGGTGCATACAAAATTTTATCGCCAACCGTTAAAATTGTTAATTTAAGAAATAAAGATATAATAACTTTTGACAGTTTATGACAGTGACAAACGATTTATTTTTAAAAGTCATCAGTCATGCTACGCTGACAGATATTAGCGGCAGGTAAAGTACTTTATTGTACAGTACGATAAAGTGTTTCTTTACCTCCGCAAAACGCTATGGTAACGCATCACTTTACTGACGGTTGGCGATAATAGTTATTTATGTAACAAGTCAGTAAAGTGATACTTTACCGAACGAGTCTGGTTTACGAGCCAAGCGAGTGAAGCGAGCGCGGCGAGTAACAGACGAGTTCGGTAAAGGTACTTTACTGACGTGGTGCATACAAAATTTTATCGCCAACCGTTAAAATTGTTAATTTAAGAAATAAAGATATAATAACTTTTGACAGTTTATGACAGTGACAAACGATTTATTTTTAAAAGTCATCAGTCATGCTACGCTGACAGATATTAGCGGCAGGTAAAGTACTTTATTGTACAGTACGATAAAGTGTTTCTTTACCTCCGCAAAACGCTATGGTAACGCATCACTTTACTGACGGTTGGCGATAAAGAATATTATGGTATCGTGTTCACAATAACTTCACAATTTAAAGTTGACTTTTTCATAAGATTTTCTAATAATAAAACTACATCAAATTGAGAAGATGTTTAACTTAATATTATGTTGAAGAAGATAAGAGGAAATTTACCTGTTTAGTAAATGACTTTCTTTATTTGTAAGTCAAACGGTAAAGATTTTATCAATATGTAACTATATTGAACGATTAATGTTTTAGGCTCCAAAAAGGTAACATTAAGTTTTAATAGCATAGGCCAAAGTATATAAATGGTTGAAGGATATAGATGATTTTGTATTTAGAAAATCGACCAATCCTGTGATGTATTGTTGTACTTGGTACACCAAATCTTTCGATATTATTGCAGGATTTTGTTGTCGAGCCTCTGAAATTATAGTAATTGAAAGTTCTCTTTATTTGCAGTTTTTACAGGAGAGTAATATTCATTAGGCTGAAATTTGCACTTTTTCAACTCAAAAGAATGTAAAAAATTATTGTTTAATAAATTTACCAGCAAGTATTATAAAACAATAGAAGACATTTGACTCGGATAATTATACTAATATTGGATATGAATTATATGTTTACTATTAAATCTTAACAATAAAGATCAAAAAGAAAAATAATAATACTGAACTAGAAATGTGAACTTTGAATAATAGGTACTCAAATAGAGATTGTTCGTATAAATATTGAAAAATAAAACACATTTTATTGTCAAATATATTTTGTTTTATTAACCTTACCATAAAAGTAGTGCTGAAATTTAGAAAAAAAATTACAGTATGTGAATATAAAAAATATATATATACAAAAGGAGAGTGTTCTTCATCGGCTAAAGGTGGAGCAAGTATATCAACATGTCATTGTGTGCCATCAATTACACCTACATCTCGTGCACCCCATTTTTCATAAAAACTATACAGAAGAATAATTTTTACAACGTTTAGAAAAGATACCCTTAATTACCCTTGGTAAATATATGAACTGGGTGCTATCGATTAAACAAAATACATCTCCGGTCTCCCATCTTTTATCATAAAAACAAAATAAAGAATTATTTTTAGAATATTTTGATACAACATAATTACCCTTGCTTGACACGATTCTTCGATTCACAATCACTGGGAAATTTTCTCCATTCAGGGTATAAATTGTTTGATATTACAAGACAGACCTGATGAACTATTCGACTTACTGAACTCTGACTGAGAGAAACAAAGCTATTAATACCAACACTATTCTGATAGCTGTCTGATGCTACGAAATTTAATGTTGTTAAGACCTCTAACAAATATATAATGTGCACTACAAAGTTAATATGCATTTCAAGTGATGTTTATGATAATAACTTTCAAATGTAATGATATATTTGTTTGTTCAATATGTCCATCCAATAACTGGATCAGGTTTTGAACAGTGTCCTTATTCAGTCTAAACATTTGTTTAAAATGCCTGTTTGGTATTTCAAAAGGATTTCCGTGATCTCTTAAACGTTTTCGGAATATACGCATATAGGATTATAAAATAAGGAAAATAGAGAATATTATGTATACTCTATATATTTTATATTATCGATTACCTACCTGTTGTGATCTTCATCTAATAGTAATGCTATAGCGCCATTCATATTTGCAAATGTAAAACAATAATAATTATAACAAATAAACTAACAGAAACTATAAATATAACAACAGGAACAGTATATTAACAATAATTATATAATAATAATATAACCACAATATAACCAACAAAATCTTTTCTCACGAACGTTTTGACACTTCTACGTCACTAACTGCAAAAATTCTGAAATCGTCATCGCAACGTCACTTCGTTGCCAGGGCCTACGATAGCCGGAGCTTCCGAGAAAGTTACAGAATTCCACCATTAGACTGGTTGCACATCAATTATACACAATATTTAACAAACAATCTGTCTAAAGACATATTACATACAAATTTAACAAATTATTAGTGTGTTGTACACAAATTTATGAAAATATATATTAATCTAACATTTATAATAAATAATAAATACATTTTTTTCATTTTATTAAATAAAAATGTGCCAGAAAAGTGCATAAAATGTTTGTCAAACATTTCGTTTGGCTTATATAGATCTTCAAATATTCTCATATATTTTGATGAACACTGATATACTTTTTAATAATTATCTTCGAAAGACGGTTTGTTTTGTATAATTGTTATGTACCCAGTCTAAGTTTATACAATTATATCTAAATATCCGCTTTGTAATGTGATAAAATCTCACTTCTATCCCCAAAATTTAAAGAGGTATAGATTATTTATAATAATTGCATCATTGTAACTGAGTTATCCTTTAGAGTGACGAGGAATATCAATAAGATCTTTTCTGCTATTCCGCATTTCTGCTGATCACTAAGGAATCTGGTTACATTTATTAAAATATTGGTATGCCATACACAATTATTTAGTAAATAAAGTCCACGAAATGTACCATACTTCACTTTCCATATACAATCACCCTGAATGTACTTATTGATATAGAGACTCTTTGCCTTTCACCAATACCAAAAATGAAACGTGTGCAGGAGTTTTATAATACTTTTATTAGCAGACGATCTAAGCAGCTTCAACATGCTCCCTATAAGTTAAGAGAATGTGGATAAAACATCTTCAAATTGCAATATCCTTCTAGTAAAATATGTTTATCCTAACTTATAAACTTTGAGTTTTGCCAACCATCAACATCTTCATTGACAAACTCGATATTATTGATGGCAATTTTGATGTTGTTGTAGACACGAGGTCGGATAGATGTATTACTGAAAACCATGAAACAAAATTTATTTTCAATAATTTTTAAATTATGACGGCGTTAAATCTGTAATAGGGTTTCTTATTATTTTATAAATGAAATGAATAATATAATTAAAAATATATATAACATAATATTTATGTTGTAAAAGAATGCATGTAATTTTAGACTAACTAAAAAGTATAGTAATTAATTGATAGTTGCGAATACATTATTTTTTTTAATGAGGAAAAATTTAGTTGCGGAGGAGTTTTAATTCCACTTCAATTCTGGGTTTTTTTTTTTTTGATTTCATGAGGATCCTAAATATTCTACTACAATTTATGTCGGCATAAATTTTTAAATCGCATTGTCTTTATATGTAGTAGTAGTTCCATTTTTAAAATAGTAATTACATTACCCTTTAAATCGTTGAATTAAAGGTGATATGTATGCATGATGTATTCGTTTTTTTGAATTACAATTAACGTAGGGCTTCCAATATCCATAATGTTTGTGTTAAAATGTCGATATAAGTCATCAAGTGCTGATTATTCAATTTACTCTTTCCCCCTTTTTTTTTTATTTAGGACACATTAATTTAATAGAATACTTGCTCTTTTTGTTATTACAGTGGTCCATGGAACTCTTCGAGTTTGAATTGCCTATTCGCGTCCACTTCTTCGCTGTAAGTTTCTCCATAAATGTGCCTCTTTGGAACGTGACCACTGCCAGTCGCAGAGGCACTTGAATTTTAAATGTTATAAATTTTCCTTTAATTAGTTTATGAATGAAGATGCAAATTAAATAAAATATCTCTATAGTCTATTTTTAAAATAGCGAGACGAATTTCTGGACAGACCACTTTGACAGTGAAATCTCATTGGTTGAAAGCAAGACCAAGTGACACCGTTTCAATCTTGCTCACATTCTGTCAACTGTCATTGTTTATGGTTAAGCCTTGTTGTTGTTTGTATTATTTCTCCGTTATTTCATTATATACTTTACCAGTTCTATTCAGAGCTCGAAAGGAATAGTTATCAGATATACTCGTAAGTTTGTTTTCAAGATTTTCGTACATGTAATTTGGGACAGGGGTATGTTCAGAAATTCGTCTCGCTACTTAATAGACTATAGAAATTAATTATACATTATTGTGGCATCTATAATTATAGACAAATGGATTTATTAATTAAAAAATTTCCCATAAAATATTTAACATTTCTATAGAATTTACTGAAAGCTGATTACTTCGAACATTTCGTTGACATTCAGGTTTGATATAATGCGTGTGCACCTAGTGTAAGTTGAATGTAAGTAGGCCGAAAAGGTAAACCTAAGATGGTTGTATGATCAAGATTTGTTGTATTATATATAAATTTCTTTGTTTTTTAAATTTGGTAGTACTCCAACTCTATTTGTCTCATGTTTTATGACAAAAGTTGCACATGCGTTAAATTTTTTTGCAAACTGTCATCGTGGCGACAGTTCGATCACATACCGTGCCTTCAATTATTTTTTTTTAGAATAACCTATGATTTCAATATTAATTTGAGAACACTTGTGGAACTTTTCTAAATTGACTTAACTATGACAGTAGTCAAAATGAAAAACATTACTGTAGCACAGTGTTCCCAAATTAATATTGATATCATAAGCTACTCTAAATGTAAATTAAAGACGCATTATGTATATTTGTATGTAGAAAGATGACAGAGATGTGTCCAAGCCATTGAAGATACGATAAATGACCGATATAATAGTAATAATAATAATAATTGATAATGCAATAAAATGTAAATATTAACGGTTATAATATTTCTTTCAGTGGACGTCAAATGTTATGAATCACGCCTTTGCTTGAATTTTTATAACTACGATATTGGAAACTGTACCTGAATCACCGACAATGTAGAGTAATTACAACCGCAGTTCAGTTTGTTCTTGTTTATGAATGAAGACGCATATTAAACAAAATGTCTCTTAGAAATAAATTAAATATTATTGTCATTTATAATTAGTGGCAAATGAATTTATTTATTAAGACTTTGCCCGCAAAGCGAACAACATTTCTATATAATTTACTGAACGCTGATATTTAGAAAAATTTTGTTGACAATCAGGTTTTTTATCAATTGCGTGCATCTAGCCCAAGGTGAACGTCGACAGACAAAAAAAAAACAAGACGGTTCGGCAATTAAATGTTGTTTCATGTTATTCATTCTATAAAATTGGTAGTACTATGCCTCGCTTTGTGTCAAGGTTACTATAAAAATAGTGTATACTTCAAATTTTTTGACAGACTGTCATCGTGATACTTATACGACAGTGAAAAGTCAGACTGCTGACGTCAAAATGTTTAACCAAATTGTGGTTCCAAATGTCATCGTGACAATAGTTCGTTGTAGTGTATTCATTCACACATAAACTTGTGAGAACGAAATGTCAGACTGACAGTGCTTAACCAAATTGTCGTTCCAATGGTTGTATGAAATTAACAACATAACATGATGAACTTTAACAAAACATGTTTTAAACTTACAGGTCATTGAGAGAATTAATTAATTTTCATATTACCCTTTAACAGTAAAACCCAATCGAAAATCTTGCTGGCTCCTAATACCATTTAACCGAAAATGTACGTCTGATTAGTTGGTCCCAACCCGTAGTCGCATACTTTAAATGCTTGCTTTTATAACTGAATTGGTAAACGAAATTAAATAAATGCTTATGGGAATTTTATTTGATGTATTTATTTTATTTCGAAGTGTTTCGGACTCATCTGACAAATAAAGAAAACTCACCCTATTATTTGTATGTAGAAAGATCGATGAGAAATGTTATTAAATGATCCCATTCGTAAAATGGCTTAAATTTATATAACTACATCTTGAACACTGATATATTTCCAACATTCTGTTGACATTTAGGTTTTGTATAATCCGTGTGCACCTAACGTAATTTGGCAAGCCCAAAAGGCTAAACTCAGATGGTTCTTCATTCAGTCTTGCTTCAAGTTCTTCGTTGTATGAAATTGGCCTTTTTTGAGTCAAGTTTTCAGCAAAAAATAGCCCGTAGATACTTCTCTCGCAAGCTGTCATCGATGACATATATAATGAATAGAGTGTCTTTGTATTTAATATATCTTAATAAAATATAGAAAAATCGTTATATTTATTACTGTACTTACGTGCGATGATACACTTTAAGTTTATTTTATCATATCCGTCGGCATTGTTCATATATTCATAAATAGAAAATAAATAGTAACAATTGATAATAATAACACTAATACGTATCTGAAAGGTACCACATTTCAATTAAAAATGCACTTTTCCTTCATAATCTCTTTATTTGTCGGCCTTCTGACATTTAAACTTGACAACCGATCGATGAACGTGAATAGATAGCCATTATGTGTGTATTGCACGACTGGTGCTGTATGCTTTCCGCCAATTTTGACGTTTCCCAGCAAATGCCATGTCGCGAACTCAAACTGATTGACGGTTTTGATAATTTATAACCTGAAATTGAATTTTTCGTGCGTTTAACTTAACCTTTTCCGAACTTTGAGGTGTCACGGTCACCTGTGCCGATCCACCGCCATTTTAAAATCGAACTTAGCCCACGTACTAAAATTTTCAAAAATTCCTTTCGGGCCCTCGTTCTCTCTTCAGAGACGTGAAAAATAGCCTAAGGCACATGGGACCGTGGTCCCCGTCACGCGACACTTTCGTTCCCACTGTAGATGCGCCAGGTTCTCAGAAAAGTGTCGCCCCAATTCGTCAATTTTGGGGTATAGCTGTGCCGTTTTAATCGTTCGTGTTAAAAAGAGCGAGACAATTGGCTTTTAGTATATATAAAAAAATGATAATTTCAGATATCTCTGCAACCTATTACATATCATTCTTTCGAATATTATACTAAAAACCAGAAACAAGGACACCGGTCTATAGTTTTTAATATTCTGGCTACTCCCCTTTTTGTAAACAGGAATAACTTTCGCTCTTTTTAACACTTCAGGAAACAAACCAATCGTAAGCGATTGGTTTATCGCAAAGATCAATGAATCTGCTATTTCATTAACGACGTGCTTTAAAATATTGCACGGCACACCATCAGGACCACAAGATGATTTTCTCGATGAGGCTATTATGACATCAGGCACCTCTCCAAAACTGGTTGGATCCAAAGAAATTACTACCTAATCTATGTTAATATTCTGTAGAAATTATAATATCCTATAATTTCCAAACAAATTATGAGGTGTGGCCACCACACGACTTTTTATACGTATGAGGGTTTCAAATTATACATAAGTTGTTCTAAATTGTTTCAAATAACATTATCGTCTTTGAGAAATAAACCTGTGAGTAAGTGTGTTACTTCAAATCCAAATTTTAAGAATTTTTTTATACAAAAATTATTCAAAATCCTATTCTAAGTACATTCTCTTAATAAATCTCTCTGGAATGTTTACTTTGCAAGATATTCGAAAAATGTGCTACCTACTCGCTAAGAGTAAAAGTCTTCCGGTCCGTACATTCAAATTGCATTTATCCAAAAACTCACCAAAAATTAAGTTTTAAATACTTTTATATTGGCAAAGTACCTGCCTAGAAGCATGACTTGCAAGATATTTGCAAAAGAGTGATTTTCGATGATAGTAAAAGACCTATTCCAGTAGCAATTTCAAAAAGCTTTTTTAATGAAATTCTTCTCAGATTTAATTTTGAGTACACTTGAGTTCTTTATAAATTTGTTTAAACTTGGTGGTTGACGAAATATTCTATTCTTTCATTGAAGTAAACTACTACTTCCGATCGACCGATTTTAATAAATATCTAATCAAATCTCTAGCGGGAGATTATATTCGTAAATACAAAATTCTAAATTGGTATCTATAGCCGTTTGACCACTATTGTGGTCAGAGAGAGAGAGAGAGAGAGAAAGAGAGAGAGAGAGAGAGAGAGAGAGGGAGAGCGAGAGTGGGAGAGAGAGAGAGAGTGAAAGAGAGAAATTTTATTAAAAACCGCTTTTTTGGTATCAGGGGACTTCAAAGCGTGTATATCTGCAAAAATCTCAAGGTTGAAAATTTTCATCACAATACTTCCTCATACTACTAATAAAAAATTAGGTGTGGCCAACACACGACTGTCTTATACGTATGAGTGTTTCAGATCATACAATTTTAAGAATTTTTTTATACAAAAATTATTCAAAATTCTATTCTAGGTACTTCTATTCTCTTAATAAATCTCTATAGAATACATATTTGGCGAAAGAAAGTGCTACTCGCTAAGAGTAAATGTGCTACTTCCGGTCCGAATTTTGAAATTTTATTTATAAAAAAAACATTGCAAATCTCGCTCTAAATACTTTTGTACTCTTGATAAATATATACTGAATGCATAATTTACGACATATTTGCAAAAAATCGCTATTTGGTAAGAGTAAAAGTGTTACTTCCGGTCCGAATTTTGAAATTTTTTTTATTCAAAAGATATTGAAAATGAAGTTATAAATACTTTTATACTCGTAATGTATCCGTCTAAAGAGCATGACCTGCGAAATATTTGCAAGAAACTGATTTCCGATAAGAGCAAAAGACCTACTTCCGGTATGAATTTCAAAAAAATTTGATTTCACGTACATATTGTCGTGGTATCTTGCATATTAATAAGATAATAGTAATAGCATTAAGACTTAATTTAAGTGTATAAAATATAAAAGAAACAATAGTAATAAGTTTATTGTATTTCAAAAATTTTAACATGAGTATATTGGGTTGCATACATTTTTATGTAAGAAAATGTAGACATAAAAATTGAATTTATATTTACAATTTAGATATTAAATAAGTACTAAAATAAAAGACGAGATAGAATTTAAGATGTATATATATTTCTTTTATAGAAAAGAGAAACAAGATGTATGGTTTGTGTATAATGAAGAATTCGATATGCACGAGAGAAAAATAATTGAATAATTATGTAAACTTGAGAACGTGCATGAGGTAATAAAACTTATTACATAAATCATACAAAAAGAATAAATATTTACCTTAACTTATGACTAGATAAGTAAATAAAAAAGGATATAAATAAAAATATTCTGAGACATATAATCAGCAGTAGTGTTTTTTTATAAACGACAGCTGGTAATAATAGAAGACATTCAGGAATTTGTATATGTAATATTATGTTTCATAAGCTGTAGAGAGGTTTTGTACGGTTTTTGATGACCTACAAAATAAAAAGAAAATATAATGTAAACTTGGTTTGTAGTTTATTACAGATAGATATATCACCGTTGGAGAAGTCTTGGATAGAAGGAGGCGACGAAAAGGCAAACCAAATGGACCATAGTAGTACGAGTAATCTTATTAAAAGAATACCTGTTATTTACAATGTTTTTCCAAGATTGCCGAGAGCTGGACATTAAACAAAAATAAGATTTGTGTTAGCTAATGGAAAGAATAAATTCATAGACAAATATAAAGAAGAGTTATATTAATACAAATATACCTACGTTGGAGAAACGCTGGACAATTTATAGGAAGTTTTTGGGTTGTAAACAGACAATTCTCGGGGTGTTGACCTTTTGAAGTGAGGAACTGGCCAAAGGACAACAAGTGCGTATGTGTGGGTGTTCAAATCACTACGGCAACTTGAAAGCCAGGAGCACTGAAGATGCAGGGTGACAACTTAAATGGTAGTTTCTGAAGATGGCGTTGAGAACGGTCACGTGTCTTTCCCGGGAATATAAATTGAAAACAAGAATCGACAAGATTCATTCATTCATTGATTGATTCACAGATTAGCTGGTTATATACTACTTAAAATCGTAGGGTTAGATACACCGCGATTCATATTGACTTCTTTTGTATTAGCGTGTTAATTTTATTTTCATTCAAGTTTCATTCATTTTTATTTTCTTTGTTTAATTGTTTTTTTTTTGTAATTTTGTAAAAATAATGGAGATGCAAATGGCCGAATTTGAAAAGTTTTTCAATGATTCAAAGTAAGTTAGAGGCAAAGACTTATCAATGTGGCTATACGAGTATTGAAATATATCGTGCGAACGTATATTCAATATGACGTTATGCAACAGGGATAATAAATATTTTCCTGAGATAGTAATAAGCATTCTTTAGTTTCAAGTTTAAAAGAGATAAAATAATTAATGGTGTTGAGTGTTAAGAGGATATAGCGTGCAAATGTATATTTTCTTTGGCATCATTAATAGTTACAATAAAATTTTGATTATGAATTAATGATTTAAGATTAGATTTGAAATAAGGAAAGTGTTTCTGGGTAGCGGACTCTGAAATGCTAGCTATAACACGTGCGAATGGTTATAGATAGTAATCAGATTCAAGCTTTTCTCCAAACATTGACCATTGCGAAATTCTAGGTTCATCAGGGCATTACGTGCGAATATAATGTATCTGGTGAAAATAGAACTAGCAGAAAATGTAAACAATATACAAAAGTTAATTGGATTTATTTGTTGAGAAACAGGAAAATATTTTTAGAGTTCTATTTAATTAAGTATAAGAAAATATATTCGTATCATAAAGAAACGTTACAACCTAGAACAAGGTACAAACGTTTTCTTATAATTATGTCTCTTTTAAAATATATATGGTGAATACAGTATAGCGATGCTATATTTTTTTTATGTAATAAATATTAAATAAATTCGACAATTATGTTTTATATGATTTCTGGTTTTTCATTTTAAATAAGCTATAACCTTATCCCAATCTTTAATAGAAACAAGAGATTTGACGAGAGCGAAGAAATTCTGATACACTGAAGAATTCACGTATACTTATAAAGTACGTGCTGTTAAGATAAATAAAATACACATTAAGGATAATAAAAATTATCATCATCTTTATTATTTATGTTGCTGGAACAGCACACAACATAATTTATTTGGCAAGGCCTAATGTATGGCAATCATATTCCAAATAGTTATGTTGTCACAGCAATATGAATTCTTTATAAATTTGTTTAAACTTAGTAGTTGACAAAATATTGGCAAAATTCGGTTTTTTAATTGAAGTAAACTACTTTCGGTCTGCCGATTTTACTGAAAATCTAATCAGATTTCAAGAGGGAAATTATACTCATAAATACAACATTTGGAATTGATAGCTATAACGGTTTGACCGCTAAAGTGATCACACACACAGACATTTTATTAAAAACCACTTTTTTCGATATCAGGGGGTTTCAAAACGTGAACATCTGTAAAAATCTCGAGGTCGATAATTTTTATCATCACAATACTTCCTCATACTACGTATAAGAAACTAAACAGTAAAATGACTTATGAATTTTAAATAAAGTTAATGAAATAAAATGTAAATTTTACGAGTCTTTTCCAAATTAGTTTATTATTAGCTTCGTAACTGTCTTTCATGTTTGACTTTGATAGTAGTAAATAAATCATTATTATTTTTCATTAATTGTGTATAGGGTATCATACTTGACAAAAGGAGAATTTATGTTTGTTATACAAAAAAATCCACAGATAGTAAGAAAATTTACTTTTTATTACGGTTTACTTTCATGTTATACATATTTTAATGAGGTGATTCGAATTTCCAAGATGACAAGACAACCGGTTTACTCTGCAGAAAAAAAATAACAGTTACGTAGTTGATTATAATTAGAGTTTATTAACAATATGAATTTGCATTTCTTTTGCAGATATAACAAGTAAATATATAATAATACTAAATAGCATGTATATTTTAATAATTTGGGGTACGGTGATGGCATAACATACATTATATTACATTATATGTATGTACATATCTAATAAAGGTTTGGAGTTCACGACCCGGTTCAAAAGAAGTTAATTAGTTAGTTAGTGACAAAAAATTATTATTTGCACATTTGTATATTTTGTCACTTATTCCTTGCTATCACGATATTGCTAAATTTAATGACCAATAGGCGCTGTCAAGAGCTAGTTTACTTACTGCTTATTGAAGGAAAACTAATTGCAATTAAGTATAATAACGCTTCCTATCAAGGAAATATATCTGGAATACTGAATGACAAGGACTCGTTTTTTACCTTTTATTAATCCCACTCTAATTTATGTTTAAAATAACATATATAGTGACATAATAATAATAAGGTGCTTTATTTCAGTTCATGCTACAATATTAAACAGAGAGATATTAATGTTGAACTAAAAATCATAGGGTGATAGTTCAATGTTAGATATTAACCAGTGATATTCAACTATCTCCCTGAAAACAAACAAAAAATTTTACCTATTACTAATTCAACCTAATTTGACCTAATGTGGAATAAAACAGAAAAAAAGTGACATATTGTATTCTAAACCTGTATATTTGTACAATCCATCTAGCATTGGAAAAGAAAATGAATGTTCCTGAAATTACTCTTCCTGAGCATCAAATAAACATGCGCGGTATCGTGCAGCAGAGGTGCCAAATGAATGATTCTTAATGGACACTGGTATCGAATTATATACCCTGGCAACCTCGCATGCCACGCTCTCATAACACCGTTCTGTTTATGAGAGATTCTGTAAAATTTGCGTATTCCAAATATTAGAGATTTCTGAACTCGCTGTATAGGGTTACTCAAGTTTTATGTTAAGCACGCCCCATACACTGGAGTGCTGTAGGAAATTTTGCGAAAGCGCAAGTGCTTCATATAACAAAGACACATGTGAATGGAGCATATTAAACAACAAGGATGTAGCCTTGCCTTAGATTCAGGATCCGGGGGAGTTCAAGGATCTGAAGTCAAATAGGACTTCTACTACCGGAGAAGTATTCCAAAGAAGAGCTGTCGTTTGCGATATAGACAAGTTTACGTTTGGCTGGAAGAATAGATGAAACATTGGAGTCCCGATTTCAAAGAGTCCAAAATTCATGTAACTTATAAACTGAGACCCAAGTTGAAGGGTCTGTATTTATACAATAAAATAATATCTTGCAAAACCCTTTCATACTTGCATAATAAGATAAGATACCGTTGTGATGTACACAACATTATAACGATACCGAATTCTCATTTCGCCACCGCTGAGCCATACTTCGCTTTTTAAAAGATCATTTTCTTACGACATTTATGCCAGTTACAATGACTTACATGACTATTATAAAACTTTATATTTTTATCCGTCGACTATTTTATAAAGTGATTGAAGCTGAACCTGTAGTGGGACTCTGTATACTTTCGACTTCCAACGACTTGAATCGATTATCGATATCGATTATCGCTAACGATTCTCGCTTTGAATGGTACTCTGTGTAACTATCGATACGCGTTCGGCAAAGATCGGAAGAATACTACCCTGTTTAAAAATATTTGTCAGTGTTTTAGGGAATTTGTTGAAATTGCAAAATTTGTTGCATTACCGGGAAGTATAATCAGCAAATTCATTACATTTACTGTTGTAGATTCGCTTTATTTAGTAATATTTTCTTGGTGTGCTAGTTGTAATCAGATTGTAATATTGCTGATTTTGCATAAACATTTTGTACATAACATGTATTATACACTACATATATCGACCTCTAATATAATATATATATATTTATACTTATAAAATAATTACTAAAATGTAGCAAAACCTTCCACATATATTTTAAGTAGATATTTGAAGAATTATTCATTCACTTTTAATAAATTCAAAGAGAAATGAAAATATCAAATGTAAAATAATGACACAAATTTAGCGAAACTTTCCATATATATTTTAAGCAGATATTTCAAAGAATTACTAATTCATATTTAATAAATTCAAAAAGTAATGACAATATCAAATGTAAAGCAAATATAAAAATCGTCTTACCTAGAAGGTGTACGAAATAGAAATAAAATGATATAGCAATTCTTTTGAAAAAAATATTTTTACTTGTGGTACCTATCCACATGTTTTATAACTTGCCCAAATTATTTTCTTTATATCACTACACTTTAGTACCTAGTTTATTTTCTGTCTTTCTCTTACATGCGCAGGATGTTGCAAAGCGAGAGACGTCTCTTTTTAAACGAGACATCCCTTGGCTTCGCTTGAAGACGATAGTGGGCGAATGGAAGGGGAAGCGAGATCGACGACAAAAATGTTATACAGAGTACCAATTTTCACCAAGACGAGACGAAAGTGGATATCGATAGTGCACAGAGTCCCACTACTGATGCTCAATGGCTAATTATTGTTATTATGTTTTCTGATTTTGGAGTAAATGTATGCGGGTATGTCTTCAATTTAGCGTTCTGATAATTCCTACCGAAAATCTATGCAACAGACTTAGGGCCGGTTTTTCCACCAACGATTAAAAGACTCGGTTAACTAATCAGTGATTAAGCCTAATCATTGATTATCTCTAACCGGCGTTTTTCAATGCATAGAAATACACCGGTTATCTAAACAGTGTTTATGGATTTATTGTACAAAATTGGCAACATATTTGCTGGTGCATTTGATCTAAATTAGTATATTTTGCTCCAATAATATTGGCGCCATTTTCTACATTTCAATTTGTTCTATGTGCTTTTAGCCCTTATTTTACTTTTTTAAGATTATAGTCTTTATAATTAGAAATTCATTTTTGTAAATAAACTATAGGCATTTACTTTGTGAATGTTGCATATGAGAATTTCTATCTACATACCACATATTTATAATTTCAATTATGAAATAAATAACAAAGTGTAACAAAGTTGAATGATATTCAAACAAATTTATTGATTATGTACTGCTATTAAAAAATACGAAAATGTTTTCAACTTAACAGTTGCCAAAAATATGTAAAATATATGACTTGTAACAAAATCATAAAAGTAGGAGTGTACGTTATTAAGATAATATCAAATTTTACAACTCAGTGTATCTCGCCGCAAAAATATTTTCTTTACCAAAATTCAATTAAGAAAGAATAAGACAAATTATCATTTGAAAAATGGATAACATATGAGTATTTATGATATAAATTTCATTTTCTCAATGTTAAATAAATCAAAATTAAGATCTATTTACAAAAATAAAGAAGCAATGGATTCGATAATACAAGTCATTTCCGATACTTTTACCCCTATTTGGTGAAATTTCCAGCTCAAGAAAAACAATAAAAAAGACATTGAAAAAAAGGATATGCAGAAAAGTGCGTCCACAACTATGCAATTTTTGCAAATATAAAACATGTAATACTAGATATAATTAGTATAAATAAAGTTTAAACGGTTGATACATAATGTAAAACACATTTCCAACAAATCAGTATATTTTAAACAAATGTAACCTTTTGAAAAAATAAGAAGGAATCTATACATATTTCGCATATTAAAATATAGACAAAAGTTTTTTCACAACTTTGTTATTGTTCAGGGGATACATTGCTTCGAGATTACACTTTCTTGATTACAATATGTAGGTACCTAACATGTTCTTTATTTTAATTTTTTAAACCTTCAAAACCTATTTTTCTACTGCCTTGGACTGATTTACATTATTGAATTAATAATTATTGAGTCTATTGAATTATAAGCCGCTTTATAATACGGTAAAAAAACCATAAAGCAAATATAATCAAAAATTAGTGCATAGGTATATAAACACGATTGAATTTGTCAAAATTATTTTATTTCATACCGTTATTTTTTAAATTACTTTCTTCAAAAATGAAATAGCGTTCTTTATGCTTAACCAATCATGGAAAGCCATATTGAATAATTTTTTAACTTAAACATTACTTTTATCAATGTTTATTTAGTCAACTGATCTGCAAAGTTGTAAAAGTGTAATCATATATGATCGTCCATACAAAAAATACAGAATACAATACAAGTTAATGATTACAGTAGTACATTTTTTCAAATATCTTAGTAATAATGTCAAGCAAATTAGTATATTTATGTTAAAATTTTGCTTGCTATAAAGTTCAATTTAAATTCTCAAGAAAAAGCATAATGTATAGAAACAGACCATTTCAACATAACAGATAATACCGTTATATTTTCTTTCAGTATTCAAAATTTATTTAAAATACATATAAAATCCATGCTTTCACGGTTACAATTACATTAACTAAAACTACCGCGTCACAACTATTAGAATTTAAAATGAAACTTTGACCTCCTACTGTTGTATGCTTATATTCTTAGAAAATATAATGCAAGTCGATATTCCTATAAATTTTGCATAAGAAGAAAAACTAATTTCCCCAATTAGCAATACCATTAACTGTTTTGTTTATGCTACTATCTTCACACAAAAAAGGTGTGCCCACACCTCATAAATATGTCAATGAACGAATCTTCAGAAAAATCGATGATTAATATTAATAGCTTCTGAGATCTGAAAACTAAACGTCACAAGCATTTCGAGATATCCTATATTATAAAAACATATTAGACAAAATATTTAAATCGGGATCATTAGAAAAATTATTCATGTACATGAGTTATTCATTCTCGTAAAAGTCAAAAGAGAAAAAAAATATCTATAGAACAATGGATAACCGAATAAACGTTGTCACTTCTTAGGTGAGTACATTACCATCAAATTCTATTGATGTGGGTTTCTATTACGTCAACCATTAAATCATTATGCTTTCATGACATGAAACTAAGTAAGTTCAGTTAAAATTGTTATGAATTATGTAAATTTAGAATTCTTATAGAAAATTTCAATTCTCCATTGCTTATTTACGATTTGCATATATATATTACATGATTATAAGCTTAAATGTAAGAACCCGAACGCTACAGGTGATCGAAATGCTACAACGCCCGAAACATGTATGGACAAACAATAAATTAAATATGCGATTCTAAGGATCTTTTTTTCTATTTAGATCTATAAATCGCCCAATAAGAAAATAATTCTATATATATATATATATAGAAAATATATCGTGGTCTGTCACCTGATGGTCTTCCGTTTAGCTTAGACACATGTTCCGTTTAGCTTAGAGACATGCTTTTCCAGTGTATACTAATCGTTCTGACTACCTATCAGTGAAGATTCCTGCTACAGTGCCAGCTGCGGTTTTTGAGCCGTCTCTATACGAGATCTGGTCCCGGCGTCTAATACCCTGCATACCATCTTCCCATTCCATTATATCCAGAAAGTTTACCTCCAGTAATCTGTTAAGGCAATATCGCTTTACCATGAGATATTTCCACTCACAAAATCTTTAATTTTCACTTGCCGTGTTCTTTTTTTGGTATTGGCGATAGTTAATTGCAGCCTGAATGCATCCATCGTGGCCTCCCCGTGTATCACAAAGTGAAGAGGTGAGACGACCAGGAGGGCATCCATTGGATGTACTTGCAGTGGTCCGCATTGACCCCATTATGCCAAACAGACAAGTCTTTACCTAATTGCAAAATAGCTTTTTTTATTTTGCCATCGGCACCACACGAGAGAGGGTTATGTTAAATTAGGATTTGCCACCATATTATATGTCCAGTACATCATGTCCTTTCCTAAACCAATTCTTTACCGAGCAAGAATCTAGTTATAATTAATGATATGATCAGTTTCTTTGTGATGTTTTTCAGTTTTATGTTTTCTCCGTTAGAATCAGCGGTCCGATATACCCCAGCTTCTGCCTTCGGGGAAAAACTACGATGGTAATTTATTGAAATTAATGTTTAATTCTTTACGATCTATTATTCTTGATGACAGCTTAAAAGCGTCTTTCATCCGCTCTAACCGTTGAGTTAAATTTGTTCTCCGTCGGTAAGCTTCTCCAGCAGGCTGGCCGCCACCACGCTCAACAGAAGCTGGGACAATATCCTATCCATGGCGCACTTGGGCCGCCAGAGTCTCTCCCGCGACAGTTACTTCTACTAACTTTTCTCTCAGCATGAAGTCGATCCATTCACAAATAGTATCATCAAATACTCCTTCTCTGAGAGATCTGATAATTGATTCAAAGGAGGCACTGTCAAATACCCCATCCACGTCCTGATAAGCGCCAAGCACCTCCTTGCTACCCAGCGTTTGTTCCACCTTACCGATCAGCATGTGAAACGGTGTTTCTATCGAGTCTCCTATCGATAGGCATACTGGTTAGAGTCAATTGGGCTATTCACAAATAGACCATCCCCAATGTGCATGCATGAAGTTTTTTAAACTTCTTAAATGCAAAGAATAAAACTGTGCCTTACAAACTTTGCCATGTCCTGTTTTTCCATATTTTGGCATGAAATTTACCCTTTTTTCGTAGTTTGTCGTCTTCTTGATAACCTTCGAGATTCTGGCATAGTGTATACTTTTTGAGTTCGATGTACTATTTTTGATTCAGAGAACCGAACGCTTAGAGGTTCCTTAACAGTCTCTTCTCCAGTGTTGTATTTACCAAAACTATTTTCCAGTAAAAATTTTGTAGTATGACACATTTCTGTGTTTTTCTATTTCCTCAAATGTGTTTTCTCTTAGATTTTCTCAACTCTCTATTGAACCTGGTCATCGTGGATTTGTACCATTGGCTAGTTTTTTTTTGCCTTGTTAAAATATTATCCCCTTCCATAAGGTGTTTATTCCTCCCAAGCACACTCTTGGTGGACCACCTTGTCGTAATAGTTCTCATGAAACGCAGAAATGATTGTGCAGTTAAATTGTTCTGCAACCATCTCTAAGTCGGGTGTAAAAATTTACTAATCTATGATCCGAAGAATTTGCCTTATCAAATACGTGCCATTTGTTACATAATTACTCAAAAATGTGAAGCTAATATCACGTCAATTACTTCAGTCATATTCCATACATTAATTCTATTTAAATTATTTCCTATAATATATTGTAGCAACGATTCACTCCAGATTGCGCATATCCAAATGGCATGAGTGTCACTCTGTGTCACAACCGATACTCATCTGAGGCCCACTTTGCCTGAAATGTCTCACCAGATGTTCCATCCTCCTAAAGGTGATGATGACTCACGCTCATCGAAGGGCAAATAAGCGGATCCGATAATTATATCCCTCAGCCCAGTTCCTTTGAAAATCCTGCTTCTTGATGCTGCAAGGTTCCTAGAACAGAAAAGAATTAACGGCAGTGCATTTAAGCTTTTTTAATAAACATGTAGATCCAGATCAGTTCTCCATCGACTCCACTCAGACCTTTAATTTCTGTGTCTGACATTGAATCAGCTGTAAAGTGCTGGAGATTGATCTGAACCACCCTAATTGTCCTGCCTCTTCTTTCCAATGAGTCCGAAAATCACACTTCCCGGCTTATAAAAGCCCTTCAGATCGGTTTGCAAGGGTCATCCATCCTGCATTAAAAATTGTTCTAATGAACTCAAGATCGTTTTCGTATAGCGAATTCTGCCTTGCTATAACAACCAGTCTATGCTCTAACAGCACTCCTAGATTTCTTTTTACCGGCTTTCTTAGTAGTGTCTACAAAACTGTGCAGCACAACATAATGAGCTGGTTCCAGCGATAGGGATAAATAAAATAAATAAAGAGACGATTTAAAAGTCATCAGAAAGATAAGCTCCACCAAAAATATTTGCAATAGTGAATATTGGAATTCCCTAAAGAAAGAAAGTTAAATAGTTAGCTTGGCTTGAAAATCGTTTCTTAACTCACATTAAAATGTCAGTTTAAGAGTTATACCAGGTTTTTTAATAGGTAGGAAACATAATCTTCTATTGCTTGCCCACCTCGCCTCCTCGGACATCCACCTAATGATATACAAGCAATCACTGCAGTAGTCCCTATCTGACACGGTTCTGTTCTGGTGCTTGGTATCCACACCCTCGAGCTCATTCAAAACAATATTATACATTAGGGCATGAAATAAACCAAACAATTCGGCAAACCCATCAAACATAAACATAATTAGCATAACTAGCATTAAACTGTAGGATCACACAGGATCCGGGTTCATCGACTAAGCAAGATCATTGAAGAGACCAGGAGGCGTGGAGCACCGTAAGAAGACGAGAGAGATTTCTTTCCCAACCAAAACTTTATCGATCTTCTACAATAACACAGTTAATATGTGCGTTAAATTGGTGTTATATTTTCATTACATATAATTAAAAGCATTGCATTTTGTTTTTGTAATTATACATTTTCAAGCTCATTCAGATTTAATACATAATGGTGTACTAATTTTGTTTGAATGATATTACGTAATGATGATGATGATGATACATCTTAATCAGTACCTATTTGATAATACGTGTTAGGTATATTGTTGAAAAAGTCCCTCGATTCAAAAAATTTTTTCTTTTACATTTCCCTAAAATATAAATCAAAGCGGTAGACCGGTCGCCCTCTCCTAAAATTGTTCTTAACGTAATAATACATGTTGAGAAACATGAGTTTTATTATATCTTTGACAATTACTATTATTTCATAAAATTAATAATGACTATTGCAGTAAGAAGAATTTGCGAAAAAAATGGGCAACAGTTTTTTCTTCGGTGAAATTAGGTTTATCTTAAATTTCACCCATTAATATAAAAAAACAGCAATAAAGACACAAAATAATAGTTATATAATACAAGTTACAACTATCACACTGCATCAGAAAAAAAGTACATTGAGTACCTTGACTAAGTATACCTTTTAAAGGGTAACAACTATAATGTCCGTAATATCTTTCAACAATTGCTTAATTAATAATTTAAAGAATTGTAAAAATGCACTTACACGGTTTTGGCGATAAATAAGTAAAGAAGTTTACAAATGGAATTACTCCTACAACGAAAAATAAAAATTAAATAACTAAGCAAAATTTTGTTTATCGAGTCAAGGTTAACTCCTCTAAACACATTAATATTGACAGAAATATTTTACCTTTCTTGAAAATTAAAATATGAACTTTTGCCCTAAATTAGGAACGCCTACGGTCGTGAGGCTAAACTTGTTGTAGAACATAATTAATGCAGAACACATATTGAATGCAAATTACTAAAATACTAGTACATTCTAATAATGACTTTTAATGCAAAGAATGTTCAAGTGTAAAGAATGTATTTCTATGATATAATGTAATATATCCCTATAATTCAAGTTTATATATTTTTTTTAAATACGTAATATTACAAGATGGGTACATATATACAGGGTATATCACGACAAGGTTTCGTTAGAACAATATAGAAACTTAATAAGAGTTGAGTTTTGAAATTTCGCACGTATTAGTTTCGCGTTACGCTCTTTCGTCTTAAAATAGTTTCGAATTTTCGCTTCTTCCGGTTGCACTGAAAATGGATATCGACTTTCTTATTTTAAATGGAATATCCCCTTTTTAATGACTGGCTCGTATTTCCGACTTAATTTTAAGGCTAGTTTATCTAATAAACTTTTCCTCTGAAGTTAGCCACTTTCGAAGTATTTCAATTTTTGTACAAAAATTAACAGCTGCAGGCTATTACTCATAACACTAATTAAATACATACACATATTTAAAATTCTAAGCAATTATCTTGGAAAGTATACTGCTTCAAATGCTGCCTTTCAAAATAATACAGAGTGATTACAAAACAATCTTAAACATTTTATCCAGAAAATATCAATGTCTTATAATTTTAAAATAGCAACCTACATTTTTTCAACCCAATTAAGACTGCCTCCGCCATTAACAGGCATCAAACGTCTTCTCGAAGAATAGGAAGAAGGAGAAGAAGAAAATTAAAATTCGAAGCAGCACATTGTCACAAATAAACGACTGTCGAAATAAAAAATATTAGCAAAACTCCTCGGACAATATTAAAATTAAATTCGATATAAAAACTTTAAAAATTTTGCAAAACCTGCAGCTGCCCTCCTGCGCCGGCTCGAAATACGCTTACAAGTTCACGCTTTTCGCTGCAATTTAAAAATATTTTCATTTATACAGAGTGTTCGACAACGACAAACCAACACAAACTTATGTTTTTTTAAATGGACTGCTATGCATTCTATTACATTTTATGATAACACTTGAAGGGCTGATTAAAATGACATAATTTGTATTTGTCGATTTTCAACTGTTTCTGAGATATGACAATGTTTCGTTAAAAATTATATAACATTTGAAAAGTTGCTGTGAAATAACAATTGATGATAAAATACTTATTATTAGCTCATATAGTAGAGATATCTTTTCAGCACATGAAATTAATGTTTATTTCGACATATCTACCCATCTTCTTTAGAATTACTTACCATTCGCTAAAGTTAAAAACTCTAAAAAAAAATGGAACATCGAATATATTTATATGTCATTGAAAAGTACTTAAAATTTACTAATTAAACCACAATGTTGTATCTCAGATTTTATTTTATGATTAAACTTCTTTTAAGAGTAATGTTCTTATGAATAACATGTTTACGCCACTCAGAATCCGCAATTTTTGTTTTACCGTAAATGTATTTCATTCCATATTTTATATACTTCAAATACTAAAAAATGCGAAGATACTATTAAACCAAACATTTTGTATTTTTATTATGTAATAACTTATAATTACTGTGATGCATCAAAATAGTAGCGTACATGTTCTTCAAGATATTGCGAAAGTTATAGAAGTTTTCAATAACGTACATTTAAATACTTGTATTGACGGTTTGCTTTTCAACTGAAGTTATAAATTTAAGTATGACTTCTCTAATATTAAAGTAATTTGAAATTTAGTCTAAGTATGACGATAAACAATTTTTTGACACTGAGCGATTAATTTTAGTTATGCTATGTGTAATTAAGTCAAGGCAACTCATATTTTTAAATGTTAATCGGGTTTATTCAGATATAATATTCTATAACTTTTGCAATATTGCCCACAGACACTTGAAGGTATATATTTTGATTTGGTAAATTTTAAGTTCTTTTCAATGATATATACATATATTTCTATTTACTTTTTTTTTAATTTTCTAACTTTAGCGAATGGTATGTAATTCTAAAGAACATGCGTTGATATGTCGAAATAAACGCTAATTTCAAGTACTGAGAAGATCAGTCGTTTTTTCATAGCAACTTTTCAAATGTTGTACAATTTTTAACGAAAAATTGCCATATCTCAGAAACAGTTGAAAATCGAGAAATACAAGTTGATGTCATTTTAATCAGCTCTTCAAAACCTAACATAAAATGTAAAGGAATGCATAGCATTCTATTTAAAAAACATAACTTTGTGTTGGTTCGTCGTTGTCGAACACTCTGTATAAATCAAAATATTTTCAAATAATAGAGCTGATGATTATCTACAATTTTTGAATTAAAAATTATTCGCTATCTGTATTATTAGATACAAATAATGGACTTTACCGCTCCGTTAGGACAACCGGTATAATTGAACCTATAAAAAATTATACTCTACAAGATAAGTAGAAAAGTAAACTTAAATCACAGTGAAGGTTAAAGCGTGATTTATATAAACAAGTAGAAATGAACAGCAATCTAGGAAATGGAATAAGTGTGCGCAAAATTAGCAATAATTATTAAAGAAGCTCTTGAATGAAAAATGTAAATTAATGTTGTTTAAAAATCGAAATAATTGGAAATATTCCAAAATAGGAATACTAAAATTCAAAAAAAATTACGTTATTGTTAAGAAAGTAATAATAATAATAATAATATAAAGATTAGTTCTCGAAAAGGGCAACCAAAACGTGGAGGAGGAGCGAGCGAAAATCCTGGGAGTGTAGAAATTCAAACATGATAGGAGATGTGGGCAATCAATTGCTCCATTACACAGCTTCCATATGAAGCGAACACCATGAAGCTCTCGGCGATCCCGCAGTGAATGGAGGTCATGTGCCCGCAGCAAGAGATTGTAATCGATGCCACGTTCCGGATAAATTCCCATATCCTTGAAAAATAAGTATTTCAGGAATCGCCGCTGCACTCTCTCAATGGCTAGTTGTAGATATATGTACTGAGGCACCAAACTTGTGACGCATATTCCAGCTTACTGACGACGAAACTGAAATACAAAGCCTTCAGAAGCAGTGGATTTTTAAAAAACTTACAACTGCCAACTTACAAAGCCCAAAGCCTTTGAAGCCGAATTACAAATGAAATATATATTGAAAAGTTCAAATGTGTGTCAAAGAACACGCCAAGGTCCTTTACGCTGTCCACCCGCCTAAGCCGGTTGTCCTCAATAGAATAGGTAGATGGTATATTATTATTTTTGCGAGAGTAAGACATATAACAACATTTACTTACATTTAGTTTCAAATTGAAGTTGGAACACCAAGTCGATATACGATTCAAGTTTTCTTGAAGACGAAGTACATCGTTCCAAGTTCGTATAGAGCAGTAGATCTTTATATCATCCGCATATGCGAGTACATTGCATGTTATTAATTTAAGCAAATCGTTGGTATATAGAGTAAATAACAGAGGTCCCAAGTTAGAGCCCTGTGGCACACCGGATGAGGGAGTAAATTCAAATGACCTAAATCCATTGTAAAAGACATAATTGCGCCTATTTGTCAAATATGAATGCAGAAGTTTGAACAGGGACGGGCTGAATCCAATTGCTGCGAGCTTTTCCAGAAGGATACCATGATCTATCGTGTCAAACGCGCGACTAAAGCCAGTGTAGATCACGTCTAATTGGCCATTAGCATCCAGTTCATGGGAGACAGCCTGAGTTATAGTGAGTAGGTTCGTAACTGTAGACCGTCCACGAATGAAACCATGTTGACATTCAGAAATCAAAGATTTTGTAATGAAAGCTATGCAGAAATAAATTACATGTTCAAAAACCTTTGCAAAGTTGGGTAGAATGGATATTGGCCTGTAGTTCTCAACTCTAGTTCTGTCATCTTCTTTAAAGATTGGGCTTATTCTTGCTCTTTGCCAGCGCCAAGGAAAAGTAGCTGTTCTTATTGAAGTATTCATTATTATAGCCAGAGGCTCAGCTAAAGCAAGTCTGGCATTGTGAACAAATATACTTGGGATTTGGTCATCGCCAGCTGTATAATCTTGATTGAAAGGCGACATTCTTCGTATTAGCTCGTCCTCTGTAACACTGTATAATGTAAATGGAACTTGATTTGGTTGAGAATCATCAAATGAGAATTGAGAGCTATGCTGATATACGGATGAAAACATATTAGCAAAGGCGTTAACTATATCTTGTGGCAAGTCAATTTGTTGGTTGTTATGATATAGTATGTTCGGTATACGTGAAGTGCCACGCCTACTATGTATATACTTAAATACTTCCTTAGGATTTTTTAAGATTGACGATTCCACCCCATCCATGTATGATTTATAAGAGTCCGCAATCAACAATTTACATTACCCCTTAATCTCTTAAACTGGGTGTGAAAATAATTGGTTTTTGTTGACTTCCATCGCCGCCTGTAGTAAGCCTTCAACTTTAGGTGACGTATGACATGCTCAGTAAACCAAGGCGGATAAGGGCATTTAGCAGCAGAAATTGTTTAGGCACATGCAAATCAATAATATGATACAAAGCATCATAATTGTTTTCCAAAACATCGTTTACGTTATTGCACTCGTAGAGGAAGGACCAGTCTTTGTTCAGTACTTCGGTATATAAGTTTTGGTAGTTGGCTTTGTGGAAATTATACCTCATATTACTGTTAGAAGGAAAAGTCATCTTTCTAGGACAATTAGATAAGGAAGACAAAGAAATACATAGCGGCGGGTGATAAGGATCCACGGGTACAAAAGGAGAATCCTCGAGATCAACATCAACGGCACAGTCACCATTAGTAAGTACCAAATCCAGTAAACGATTGTCACAATTTGTAACTAAATTGCATTGTTTGAGTTGAAGAGAGTTGCAGATTAAACGAAGAGTGGTTGTTTTCGAACAGGAAACATTATTATAAATAAAGTTTGGCATATTAAAGTGCCCAAGTAGAATTACTGGTTTATCAAAAAGAAAAATTTCCAATGATTCGCAAAATAATTCAAAATCGAGCTGGCAAATACTCGGAGGAATATAAACTGCAACAATATAGAAATAATCACTAGGGGAGCCACATCTACAGGCTGCTACGTCAATTAGGGGAACAAGAGAGGAAACCACTGCAATGTCTATTACCTCATAATCAATTGTATCACAGCATGCAATGAAAACTCCACCACCAGTTGAACGATGAACCAAAGAATATTTACGGTCAGTCTAATAGCGCTGTAAGATGGAGGTAATATTTCAGAGGTCGTGATGGAATCGTCTAACCAACTCTCAGTGATCACTATAATGTCCTATAAAGATTGACAAGCATTCATGAAGAAAGTGTGTGTTTTGGATCTAAGACCACGAGCATTTTGGTAGTAAATATTAATTGCATTAGTAGAACTATTGGACCGACTCACTTTAAAAAAGAGACAATACTAGGTATTCCATTTCTGTACTTAATCTTCAAATTCTTTTCCCCACTCTTCAAGCGACTGTCCAACTCCACCCTGGCATCTCTATGAATTTTGAGTTGCATCGGCGTTCGATCACGCGGTCCATGAAGGTTACGGTTTCCCTTAAGTTTAAAGGCATTACGCAACACGGCACCAACAATGGATTCTGAGTTGAAGGAAACTCTTAAAGGACGCTTACGATCAACCGCCGTAGGATCAAATTTGCCCAATCTAGATATTTTGATGTCTGTATCAGCTACCTGAAGACAGGAACAGATCTCACCAACCATTTTAGTATCCAGGCCAACCTGCTCGGAGTTACTATCACATTTAGATTCAGCAGAGCCGAAGATAATTATATTGTTTTTACGACGATCACGATCAATGATTTCCTGTACTAAGTAAATAATAACACACCTACAATTAAAAGGGCGTAATAGCGCAAAAGTCAACTGAACGTTAATAATCTAAATAAGCAAAACATGAAATTTTCAACCAATATAAAAAGTCTAATAGTTGAAAGAAACATATTCAATAATACAAATTAGTGAAAGTACCAAGAGTATTTTCTTACTATAACGTTAGAGTACTAACAACATAAAATTATATACTTTTGACCAAGATTGTTATTGAAAATGTTGGTGTCGTGGAATAGAAATAAAAGAGTACATACGTATTACATGCAATTGTCAAGACCATTCTTTCCAGAAAATTAGTAGCAAGTGCAAATAATATTTTAACAAACGTTATAGTCATATTTCATAGTTAATTTAAATGTAGAAAAAAATCCATTGAATTTAGAAACCTGTGCCTGTAATATTTCCAAACATAACAATTGTTAAAACACCAATAGCAGTTTATTGAAACTGCATTCAGAAGGTTCTTATAAATCAATTTTAACAATCTATAATATTTTTATATATTAACAGAAATAAGTTACTGGAAAAAGTAAGTCATCTTTAGATTGACGTCACGAAAGTTGGGGAAATTCGCAAAATTTTAGGATACCACATCCAGGTATGTTCTGCGCGTTACGGTATCAGCATACGAGGAAATGCAGATAATAAAAACTAACACCTGCTGATGAAATTCGAGTTTTGGAAAAATATATCTACCGCACGAGAATGTTTTTACCTGGTTTAAGATGTTATATTAGTGTATTAAAATAAAAGTGTCGTAAGACATAATTTTTGCTCACTTGTTCAAGTTTTGAGAACGAATCGTGAGGCGGTTAACTAAACAAATGCGCAAAATATCTTAAAAAACGTGTATTTTATAACATTTTTTCTATTTCTGATATTAAAAGTTCAAAAAGACATTGTTTGTGATGTAGTTTTTTTGAAGTTAATTACACCGATTTTTGCCTAGACATTTTAAGTATTTGAATACCGGCAGTATTGAGAAGCAAATGTCAATAAAAGCATTAGAAATTTTACCATTCAACTCAATCAAATATAATTTTACGATGTGTTTTTCTTATTTTTTGTACAACTTCTACTGCATATTGCTGTAACCTTTACGTTACCAGAATTGCATAAATATTTTTAATGAATGCTGACAATGCATTAAAAATTATTATATCCTTACCTATAAGTCTATTCCCTAACAGCATTTCATTTATTCCTGTGAGTTCTAGCAGTGATCTTTCTTCTTTTACTCTGGTGTGTCTCTTATTTTGTTTATATTTGGATAGGGTCAATAATAAAAATAAAGTTTAAATTTCATAAAATATTTATAATTTTCTTTTAGAAAAACAGTAATACAAAAAAAAATTGTTATCATGTGGCTATATCAAGTATTTTTCTTTTACAATAGAAGAACATAAAAAATATACTTTTTATACTGATATGAGAAAAATATTATCTTGCTATTTTATTTCTTTAAGATAACAATATTTATTGATTAAAAAAAATAATTTTTCCCATACGAAGCAAATTTTTATTTCAACAATACATTCGCACATAGTGCATTTGATGATCTAAGACTTCGCAAGGAGAATGTCTTGAAAATGACCCATACCAATCGCTAAATGCAAATATTCCCACATAGTACATTTAACGGCTTGGCGCTTGTCCATCAAGAAACGTCCCTGTCTATTCGTATTTATTTATTTGAAAATTTTGATTAAGAATGACTAAAATAATCGTTAATGATGCCTAATGATTCACTGAAAGCAAATATTCGCACATAGTACTTCTAGTGCCCTCAACACCATCAACTATCTTCCCACTATTACAAAAAATTTAATCCAATTTAACAAGACAATATTTATTTAAATTAATGATGCTCAACGCCTTTCTAAAAGCAAATATTCTCACATAGAATAATATTAACCTCCCTTTAATAAGTTGGCTATTTTCGGACCCTCCAGGCGGGCGCGTTCCTGAGAATAGAGGCCTTCAAGAGGAGCGTGCAAATATGTTGTAACAAAAAAATGGCTTACGTAATTAAAAATATAGTAGTGGACACCAAATTTTGACATACCGCAAATCTCACAGGTGCATCTAGAAAGTTTGCAAGATTCACTTTTAAGCCTTAAATTCCAAATTTTGAAGGTTTCAGCGGTCGAACTAGATTCGAAATCAAAAGGTACAGACTTTTTTGGGCCGTTTGCACGCTTATTCCAACTTCATCGAGATACGATGTCGATAGTATGTCTAAATTAAATTCCTCATGCAGATGGTCATGGTAGAAAAATGGCCACAATACGTCACAAATACATGTAAACAATAAGTCATGTGCAATGTCCATGTCATTATGTACACATACATTCACGTGCAATGTCCGTGAAAATATCACATGTCGGCGGGATCTCGACATAATGGTCTCGCGGTAGTTTGACTTGACATTTTTGCATACAGATTGATTATTCTCTTAATGATTATAAATTTGAATTATTAAAATGCAATAATTCCAATACGCTTACGCCGTTTCGTCGGGGGAACAGCATTGCTTTTAACATTTACCTGCCTTACGAGATAATTATTTGAATGATTACGCACCGCAGAGTGGGCGGAGCCAAAATCAACTTTTTCTTCTGATTAAGGTGAAAGTCGGCAGTCGGGGGCTCTCAGGGTCGGTGATCTCAAACCCAATGTAAACATTTAAAAAAAAAATGGCGGAAGGGTTTTTTGAAAATTGACGTATGAATGTGAAATTTTAGATACGGGGGTGGTTGAGGTCGCCGATTCCGAATCCAAAGACAAAATGACAATAAAACAAAATGGCGGAAGAATTTTTTGAAAATTGACGTATGAATGTGAAATTTTAGATACGGGGGTGTCTTAGGTCACCAATCACGAATCCATAGTCAAAATGTCAAAAAAAACAAAATGGCGGAAGAGTTTTTTGAAAAGTGACGTATGAATGTGAAATTTTAGATACGGGGGTTCTCGAGGTCGCCGATCACAAATCCAAAGTCAAAATGTCAAAATAAAAAATGGCTGAAATATTTTTTTGAAAATTGACGTATGAATGTGAAATTTTAGATACGGGGGTGTCTTAGGTCGCCGATCACGAATCCGAAGTTAAAATGACAAAAAAAATAGCGGAAGAGTTTTTTGAAAATCGATGAATGTTTGTGAAATTTTGAATACGGGGGTGTTTGTGGTCGCTTATTACGTTTTCAATTTGGCGATTCTTCGAAACGTGATTGAACAGAGCTTAAATTTAATACTTCATTTTCTCTTAACGATAGTAGATTCGAAACATCAGAATCGTATTGTAGACTGTTTCAATTAAAATGTTGCGCTCATTGAGCTCATTGTTTCTTTCGATACTTTAACATGACATTTTTAACATTAAATTCCTTTCTCGCTCTTGAGTGTGTACCAGTTTGTGTAAAAAACAGTTCGAGGAGAATTTTAAATAAAATATACTATTGGCTTAACAAAATATATGTAGGGGTTCTTCAAAAGTTTATAAAAGTGGACATTCTAAAAAGCGTTATGTCAGTGACCGCTTTTTACAGGAAAAGCGCTTTAATAGGGCTTTAGATTTAAAACTTGGGCTTTTTACTTTTATTATTATTTCGTGCTCCTTTATTAACGATAGTGGATTTTGAAAACGTTGAGTGACTTTTACACTTTCACATCAAAATAGTATTGTAAACTGTCTTAATGAACATGTTGGGCTTTTTGATCTCATTGTGTCTTTGGATACCTTAACATGACTTATGTTTAACATTAAATTACCTTTTTCGCTCTCGAGTGTGTACCGGTTTGTGTTAAAGCAGTTCGAGAAGAATTTTAAATAAAACGTCCTATTGGCTTAACAAAATATATGTATATACAGGGGTGCTTCAAAGGTGTATAAAAGTGGACATTCTAAAAAGCGTCATGCCAGTGATCGCTTTTTACAGGAAAGGCGCTTCAATTTAAAACTTGAGCTTTTTACTTTTATTATTACTTTGTGCTCCTTTATTAACGATAGTGGATTTCAAAAAGGTTAACAGGCTTTTACACTTTCACATCAAAATAGTATTGTACACTGTCTTAATAAAAATGTTGTGCTTTTTGATCTCATTGTGTCTTTGCATACTTTAACACGACTTATGTTTAACATTAAATTACCTTTCTCGCTCCTGAGTGTGTACCGATTTATGTGAAAAACAGTTCTAGAAGAATTTTAAATAAAATATCCTATTGGCCTAACAAAATATATGTATATACAGGGATGCTTCAAAAGTTAATAAAATCGGACATTCTAAAAAGCCATGACAGTGATTGCTTTTTACAGGAAACAGTGAAGGAACTCTAAGCGAATGCGATAAAAACGGTTCAAGCTCAGAGAGATTGACGAACAGCTGTGAGCGGACGCGAAAAAGGCGATTCAAGTTCGAAAGAGATTGATGGACAACTAGTTTATATATATTTTTTCTTAATGACATTGCCCCTTAAAGGTTAGGCAACCCATTTTGCTTTTTGTAATACTTTTAACCTATGCTTATTATATTAGTATTTTTCGTTTTTAAACGAAAAATTAAAGTTCTTATTATATAACTTACCTATTTAATAAATGTAATAATTCTTAAAATATAAAGATCACAGCAATATGTTTGTTACATTAAAACGTTTATATTTGACATTTCGGTTTGCATCCATATTTATGCTACCAACCTCAACAAAATAAAATTAATATGCGTTGAAATAAGATTTTAGACAACAGAACCGATATTTTAGAGTGAACTTTGTATTAAAACCACCAAGACCACTAGCTCAAACAAATTAAAATTATAATAAAACGTTTAACTTTATTTCTAAAAACATAAGTTTCTATTGTAAACTTGTATTCTGCAGATATACAAAATGATATTTTAGTTAGTGGCTTGCTTATTCTGAAATCAAAGTAAAGAACGTCACATATATAAATAATGTTATTATTTGGTAGTAAAACTTACTATAGGAAAATCCTAAATGCTTAACCTGTAAGATAAATGACACCGATATCATCTTAATGGCGAAAATTAAAAATTTGTGTGTTACTTTGGATCCATTTCTGAGATTTAGGGATCATGTATATCAATGTATTAAGAAAACCTAGAATATTCTGAAACTTATTAATCCACATAGAGCATGTCTATAGGCTGATACTAAAATGATGTTGCGTGATTTTCTTGTTTTATCTCAGTTTAATTACTGTTCATACATGGACTATTTCTTAAATTTTAAGGATAATTCCTAGCTTTGAGTTATTGTACCTACATAAACAATAGTGATAGAAGTTTTCCTAATATTCATAGCTTGTTAGTAGCATTATTGTGAAATATATTGAAATACAATAACCTTACTTTTTTACTTATAGAGAAGAATAATTAGGTAATATTTTAGAACGCATGAATTTATAATTATTTTGTGAGTATAATGTTAACAGTCTTCTAATTAGTATTTACAAGATATAGTGTATTAAAATTGTGGTGTGGGACCAACTTAAATATAAAGATTACCGTATCAGAGTAGCCATGTACCGTTTTAAGGGTACTTCCATTTACTAATTTCACTAAAATAAAACAATAAATATTGTAAATAATTTCAATTTGTAATTCTCATGCACAAGAATTACATATTAAACTTGCAAACATATTTATTGTTTGTTATTATTAGAGTATGGAAAGAGAGTCTAATTAATTATCTTCAAACCATACGATGCAACTCTATTTCAAAAAATCATTAATCTTTAAATGTTACTACGTTTAAAATGCGTGGTCCACTAGTAGGAGCATATAATGGCACCTTATGTGCGATAATAAAATTCAAGAAACTAATTACTTATAAAATTGAAAATTCACAAAACTCTTTCTAGGCAACCTACCTGTGACTTCTTCCCTCACTCAGACCGTCGCCGACTCAGTTGAACATAGTCTGGGTTCCAAAACAGGTATAACATTTGGCGCCACTCATAGATTAAAGTCTATCAAGGTTAAGCGTGTATGGGTCCGCTAGATGACGAATGAGGTAGGAAAGTAGAATCAGATGAAAATTTATATGTAGAACGATGTGGAACAACACAAAATATAACAGGAAAAAAAAAAGTTGAATACCATACATCTTTTAATTGACAACTATTTTGATTTTATCTGCTACAATTTAAAAAAGAATATGCAGAAATTTAAAAGATGAGAAATATGTAATTGTGATATTCGGAAATCCCTTTTAAAGATTAAAATAAACACTAATAAGCCATATCAGCAAAAATATCAGCTTTGCAAACTTGCAATTATATTCTAAATTGCTATATTCTACTGCAGATGTTTATAAATATTTAGACTCAATTGAAAAAAAATGATTCCTCATGAAGTCGAATAACGTAATATTAAACAACTTTGTCAACAAGAAATCATTTTGGTAGATGAAAGTTTAATTATTGTGCGATGGACTTCTTGCAAATGTTCACATTACATTCCTATGTAAATAATATGTACATACCGCTCGCATAGTGCTAAAAGACGAAAAAGAAGAGATATAATAAACTATTCGTAGTTTTAAGATCCGAATGTTGGAAACTGGGATACCAATTAATTTCAATTGAAGAATATAGTAAGTACTTGCATTTTGAGAAAGCAATTCATTCCCCAACAAAGGAGATACGACTATCTAATAGGTTGCAGACTTCATTCAAGCCAAGCGTGGTAAGTTAAGCATTATGTTTAACATTCTTTTCTCCCGGTGAAGTCAATTATGCCTTCCCAAATTCTTCACATAATTACAACAACAAAATCTTAAGATTTACCACCACTAATAAACAATAAACCTATTATAGTTTTAGGCAAAGGTGGCTGTAAATTTGGGCACTAAAATTAACACTGTTTAATTTACGACAGAAGATAGTGAGACCCCATTGACATTTGCGCATCAAAAATACGTTTATTAAAATATAAAATGAGACTATGAAACGTAACAAATATCATAGCAAAATTACTTAAAATTAGTTCTAAAATTAATAGAGACAAAAAAACGGCCAAAATGATCTAGCCACGGCAAATTTTATTTAGCTCCTTATAGTAGAGAATAACTGCTCGCCTTTCCATAGATGACACTAAGTTCGCCAAAAACAAATAATTCAAAACTATGTAAATTAAATAATACATACCAGTAAAGTATTGTAAAATACTGACAATTAAATATTATTCTAACTTTACTGTGAGACAAAAATTAAAAAGTTATATTAAGCACCATTTATTTACCATATGTTGTTTGCGATTGGTACATGTTTTGACATTTTCTTTAAACCCTTTTACTTTCTTATATGTAGTATAAGGAAGTATTGTGATGATGAAAATTTTCGACCTCGAGATTTTTGCAGATGTCCACGTTTTGAGGTCCCCTGATACCAAAAAAGTGATTTTTAAAAAAATGTCTGTGTGTGTGTCTGTCTGTCTGTCTGTCTGTCTGTCTGTCTGTCTGTCTGTCTGTCTGTCTGTCTGTCTGTGTGTGACCACGATAGCGATCAAACCGCTGGAGATATCAATTCCAACTTTTGTATTTACGAATATAATCTCCCTCTTGAGAACCGATTAGATTTTGAGCAAAATCGCCAGACCGGAAGTAGTAGTTTACTTCAGTGAAAAAATCGAATTTTGCAAATATTTCGTCAATTACTAAGTTTAAACAAATGTATAAAGGATTGAAATGTACTCAAAATTAAATTTGAGAAAAATTATATTAATAAAGTTTTTCGAAATTCCTACCGGAAGTAGGTCTTTTACTCTTATCGAAAATCAGTTTTTTGCGAATATCTCGCAAGTCATGCTTTCTAGGCAGATGCATTACGAGTATAAAAGTATTTAGAATGTACTTTTAAATATCTTTTGTATAAAAAAAATTTCAAAATTCAGACCGGAAGTACCACTTTTACTCTTATCGAATAGCGATTTTTTGCAAATATGTCGTAAATTATGCATTCTATATATATTTATGAAGAGTACAAAAGTATTTAGAGTTAGATTTGGAATATTTTTTGTATAAATGAAATTTCAAAATTCGGACCGGAAGTAACACTTTCATACGTATAAGAAAGTCGTGTGGTGGCCACACCTCATTTTTTTACTTATATTAGCTTTTTGGCAGAGCATAGCTTTTTTTATGCTTAAATAACACATACTTTGCCTTCAAAGCAGCTACATCAGAAAATTACATTTTTCAAAGATAAGAGATATAAGAAACATTGTTTCTTTTGACATGGATTAAATCATTCAGTGTGCTAAATGATAAATTTAACTATAGACCGTCGTCTATAGTTTAAATAATTGATTATTATTCAATTGTCTTTTAATTTCGCCACTAGTGAATCAACAGTTCTTAATCTGCAATAGATTATACTTAATGAATATTTTCAAATTACCACAACGAAAAATTATTAGACCGCGAGAAAAAATGATATGGAGAGTTGATCTTACAATACTAAAGATTTAGAAACCATTTACAATTGCTACATCATTATAGTGAGGTCAAAAACACAAACCGCTATTTTAATGCCCATTCCTTTTTTCCTAAGAAAATTTGAATTACGGAGTTAAAACCCAGAAGTGAACAGTGCAAAAAGAAGAAAGTTATTAAAAGCAAAATATTGTAACGAAATGAGTTTACATTAAATAAAAGAAGCAGACCTCTCGACGCGATAAAAACGAAATTGTCACACGCAAAAAAAAAAAAAGAGGCAGACCGCGCGACGTATAAAAACGCTCTTGTTTACACACCACCATAAATCAATCTACACGCCGCGCCGTACGGCATAGTCCAGCGGAGACAGAATGTCTATGGAATATTCTCCATACATCGAGTGGGAGATAGAGTTTACGCGAATGTTCTAGTAATCTTCGCATGTGTATATAAGGCGACTGGGTCACCAGTGGATTGATTCATTGCGGGAAGTAATTGCGGAATAGTTTCAGGAAAGAAAGTCCTTAAGTAGTCTTGAGTGCGGTAAAAATAAATATATAAGAAATAAATATAAGTCGTACGGTAGAAATGAATATAGTAGTGCCGTGTAAATAAATAGAAGTGTTACATAAATACGGACAGAGATATTAGTAATAGAACTAAATAAATACATGTGTTAATTTTAATTTATTAATAGTAGTTTAAGTGTGATACGTTAGTTTTTATATTTTTATATTGTTATATAATTTTAAGTATATAAATATACAGACTGTTTTAAATAAATAATTGCACGAATTGTTTATTGGAACCCGAAAACGTTACAATTGGTGTCAGTGTGGGATAAACATAAGTGGAAATAAATAAATAAATAAATAAATAAATGGCTACCAAACGTTTGGAAGAACTAAAGGTCTCCGAGTTAAGGGCAGAATTGGAAGAAAGGGACGCAGATACGTCTGGAAAAAAAACAATTCTCCAGGATCGGCTTCGTGACCTTTTAATAAATGAAGGTAAGGATCGCGAGAAATATTTGTTTCAAGTACAGGCTGATCTAAGCTTAATAATGGAGACTTTAAAAGATGAGATGTTAACTGAAATGGCAAAACATTTTGAGAGTAATATGAAGACTCTAAAAGATGTTGTAAAACATTTCAAGACTCTAAATGATGAAATTGCAAATAATTCAAAAGCTTTGAAAGATGAAATTGCAAATAATTCAAAAGCTTTAAGAAATGAAGTTGCAAGTAATTCAAAACAACTCGAGACTACTTTTAAGGAAGACATTCAAAAGAATTCATCGAATGGGAGACAGGAATTTTCTGAGGCCATCGAAGCCGTAGAACAGAAAGTTGAGGAGCGCGTGTTCGGAATGGGGGGCGAGTTTGGGGTTCAGCTTCAGTTGCCAGCGATGAACGACTGCGGTCCCCATGACATCTCGGGCGGAAGCCTGGAGATCTCCCGAACAGCGAAAGCAAAGGTAAAACCTCCCACCTTCGATGGAAAGACGTCATGGATGACGTACCGGAAACAATTCGAAGGCGCTGCAAGAGCAAATGGGTGGATGTTCCCGAAGAAAGCTACAGCCCTGATTGTGTCATTAAGAGGACAGGTCAGTGATGTTCTACAGACCTTACTTCCAGAAGAGTGTCAAGACTACCCTCAATTAATCAAGCGTCTTGAGATGAAGTATGGGCATGCACACCTGGAACAGGTAGTCCGACGATTGGTGAATCAGGTGCAACCTAAGAGAAGAACGCTCCGTTGCTGGAATTGGAAATGGAAATGGAAATGGGCTATGCGCATAGTAAATTCGGGAAGAAGCCCAAGAAAACCACAGCGGAGCAGCAAAAACTGAAACGGGTCGATGAGAAGAGGCAATCGTCGACCCAGTATCGTAGAGCCTCAAAATCAATAGAGCGAATTGCATCTGTGCAACACCAAAACGCTGATGTTGTTGCAAGAAGACCACGTCTAGAAGACTGCAGGCATAGTAACCTACTAGAAGAAAAATCGGCCAAAACATTCAGAACTGCCGTGGTTGACGATCAGTAGCATCCTGACAATTTGCGGATCGGTCAAGAAGCTGATGAGGACATTGGTTCTTTGATGGTTTGGAAGGGAACTGGTCGCGGACCGGCTTGTTAAGAAGTGGCTCCTCACTCACAGGGAGTGGAATCCTACTGGGCTCAATGGGACTCTCTGAAGGTAGAGGATGATCTACTCAAGTGTGTTGTGGGGAACCCAAATGGAGAAGACTACGTCAGCGGATCCAGACGAAGGTTGGAGGATGCCCACAAGCGAGTGCACCATCACACTCAGGATGCCAGCGACAGGACGAAGAATCATTACCACTTGCAAACCGAGAGAGGTGGTTACGGAGAAGGAGACCTTGTTTGGTTGTATGATCCTCAACGTCGCCGATGCCTGTCCCCAAAGCTCCAAGAATACTGGGAGGGACCATGCGAAATACTAGAGCAAATAGATGACGTCGTTTATCGCATGAGACTAACACCCCATAGTGAGCCAGGGGTGGTGCGTTTTATTACATTGGCCCATACCATGGACGTGACGGCGGTGAAGTGGCGGATGTGGGACAAATTACCAGAAAACCTAGAGAGCTAATTTATGGGAATCCCTTGACGATTCACGAGGACGAGCACTCGAGCAAAATGTAAGGAGGCTGGCAATTCCGAAACTGGGCTGCGGATTAGACCGTTTGGAATGGAGAACAGTAAGAAACATGCTGGAAGTAGTGTTTCGGTATACTGGTATGGAAATGGTCGTGTGCGTTTGTCGGCCCAATCAGCCCGTTGTGCCGCCTGGGACGGTGGATTGTCATTTTTACAAGACAGCTGGGTGCACCCGTGGGTCCCAATGTAGATTCCGTCATCCGCCAACAACAAGAACATGGAATAGTGTGTTTTGGAACGAAACGCAGTTTTTAAGAAGGGGGCAATGTAACGAAATGAGTTTACATTAAATAAAAGAAGCAGACCTCTCGGCGCGATAAAAACGAAATTCTCACACGCAAAAAAAAAAGAGGCAGACCGGGCGACGTATAAAAACGCTCTTGTTTACACACCACCATAAATCAATCTCCACGCCGTACGGCATAGTCCAGCGGAGACAGAATGTCTATGGAATATTCTCCATACATTGAGTGGGAGATGTTCTAGTAATCTTCGCATGTGTATATAAGGCGACTGGGTCACCGATGGATTGATTCATTGCGGGAAGTAATTGCGGAATAGTTTCAGGAAAGAAAGTCCTTAAGTAGTCTCGAGTGCGGTAAAAATAAATATAAAGAAATAAATATAAGTCGTACGGTAGAAATGAATATAGTAGTGCCGTGTAAATAAATAGAAGTGTAACATAAATACGGACAGAGACATTAGTAATAGAACTAAATAAATACATGCGTTAATTTTAATTTATTAATAGTAGTTTAAGTGTGATACGTTAGTTTTTATATTTTTATATTGTTATATAATTTTAAGTATATAAATATACAGACTGTTTTAAATAAATAATTGCACGAATTGTTTATTGGAACCCGAAAACGTTACAATATGTTCGATTTATACTCCTGAGCAATTAATCTGATTTAACAGGCACTGTAAATTTTAGAATAAGAGCCATGTAAATTCTTTTTGGTATCTACAGAGGAAGCATTCTATTATTCCAATTTTTTTTTGCACAAATAGTATTGAATGAATATTATAGACTTGTAATGTAGATATGCTAAATTTAGCAACCTGGTAAAACTGTTTTTTTTTGTGTGATTCAAAGAAAGTAGTTTCAAATTACTAGATTGGCAATTTGAAGAACATATTATTATATAAAACAAATACATTAACATGAGCACTCCTACAAGAAAGTGATTGAATTTAAACAGTTTTAAAAATAGTTCATTGCCAAGTTTAGTAAATTGCGTTGCTTATAAATATTTATTTACGAATAATCGTTAGTGCATTGTTATTTACAAATCAGGTGGAAAACAAAAACACATTTACTATAAAGCGGAAGTTTAAATCTGTCTTCCTATTCTTTTATTATTCTATTATAGACACGTTCTTCTAATGACTTCATAAATCTTTCATACCCGCATAAAATGGGTAATGAATACTCTAGTAACGGTGCTCTTGGTCATTAAGTTACCGACGTAATAGAAAAATCTGAGTCATTTTATCAAACAGAAAACATATATTAGAGAGTTACCGAAGATTTATATATTGTTGTATTTTACAAAAATTATTCAAACTTATTAGATACTTTTTCACATTTAATTTGAATTTGAATTTGAAAAATTATAAAATTTGTAATCAATTCTTAGAGAATTCTTAGTACTTAAGAATTCACAAATAACAAAAATGTATATGTTTAACAAACTTTACCACATACCATAGCATTTAGCCAACAATTTAAGAATGTTCAAATCGCAATTATGTAAGTTTAAAATATTTTGGTAAATTCTCCCAAGAAATGGGTAACGTAATTCGGAGAAACCGCATATATAAATTTAAAAAATCGGTTATTTTATAAATTAGAGTGCGTTCAATTGGCAAAAATCTGGAAGCTCGATTCCAAGAACAAAAAGATCTTTCAAATATAAGTTAGCACTTTTTCAAATCATTTGCGAAGCAAAATTATAAAACAACAGAACACAAAACAAAGAAGCAAATTAAGCATCTTAGAATCACTGATAAATGAATGAATGAATGAATGAATGAATGAATCACTGGAAGTAAACTTACAAAGAGTCTCTTCTCATCTACTTATTGACGAAACAGATTTAATTTCATTTTTTTAATGGGATTTAATATATTCAATACTATTTGAACTACTGAAATAACATCTTAATCTAAAAATATGTTTTCTCAAATGCAGCATTTACCTTCCACAATGCAATACACCTCATGAACACATAAATACAATAGAGAATAATTTCGAGTGATATAATAAAATTATTGTAATTATTCTTCCACACACTCTATTCGTATATGTATAACTTTGTAAGTAGGAATTAGTAAGGAAACACCGTTTGAAAATGACTCACCAGAGTTAATACTAGTCATGGATATTGCAAAATTTAGTGGAAAACATCATTGTAAGGAAGTGTTTCATTTGTATCATTAGTAGATAATTACATGTTATCTACTTTACACGTAACTTACAAATTCGGTAGTACACATATATATAACATGACCACAAAACTACCGAATTACGAAACCCTGATAGCAACTGAAATTTTTTGCAATTGTCATATTTCCTTATTAATGTCATATACAACGTGTTCCAGATAACATTTCCAGTATATGGATCTCGCTATTATAAAAGATACAGGTTTGATTAAATTAGATGAATTATTTTTAAGAATTAGTGAAATTATACGATATTCTCCAGTTTCCAAATTTAAATGCATTTCAGAATTTATAGCAAGAAAAACAAAATTGTCAAATTTCTTTTCCATGTAATAACTGTTTTAGTATAGTTTTTTATTTTAAACCCTTAACTTTAATTTTCCTTATGAAACGTAAAGCCGGTTTTGAAAGAATTGTACGTGCTTCTTTATACTCTTTACACTGATATAACCTTTACGTTACCAGAATTGCATAAATATTTTTGAATGCTAAGAATGCATTAAAAATTATTATATCTTTACCTATAAGTCTATTCCCTAACAGCATTTCATTTATTCCTGTGAGTTCTAGTAGTGACCTTTCTTCTTTTACTCTGGTGTGTCTCTTATTTAGTTTATATTTGAATAAGGTCAATAATAAGAATAAAGTTTAAATTTCATAAAATATTTATAATTTTCTTTTAGAAAAACAGTAACACAAAAAAAAATTGTTATCATGTGGCTAAATCAAGTATTTTTATTTTACAATAAAAAAACATAAAAAAAAATATACTTTTTATACTGATATGAGAAAAATATTATCTTGCTATTTTATTTCTTTAATATAACAATATTTATTGATTCAAAAAAAAACAATCTTTTCCATACGAAGCTAATTTTTATTTCAACAAATACTTACATTCGTACATAGTGCCTTTGATGATCTAAAACTTCGCAAACGAGAATGTCTTGAACATGACCCATACCAATCGCTTACACCATCAATTATTTAAAATTGAATATTCACTTCAAAAACTTGCTTAAGTTCATCATACAATTTGTCAAATTCCATTTTATTTATGTCCTCCATATTGAAAAATCTTATAATAGAATATAAAAATGATATTATCAAATGCAAAAAATATTAACTAGCTAATAATAAAACTAAAATTTAACTTGAATTCAAAAACAATAACTTAGTACATTGAAAACTAATAATGAATTTGTAGTAGTGTATAAAACCCCTGCTCTTATTCTTTTCACTATTGCAAAAGATCTCAAAAATTTGTACGTCTAAGAAATTCAAAAGACAGGATTCTTCTCCCTCTCCATTCATTTTCGCGGCCTTATATAATTTAAAACAAAAGATAGCTACTTATTCACAGCGCACGTTTCTTCAACTGACAATTATGTTGGTATCGTCTGGTTCATTTTTGCTTCCCTTAAGTTTACTCAATCACATAAACACATTTGACAGTTAATGTATTTACAAATGTCGTTACTTAAAATTGTCTCTTGAAAGTTCACGCACACCTGCTATTCTTCGCCTTCTGTGGGTGTGTTCTACCTCCTACTTCATTATACTTGTATACGAATGTATTGTCTTTTTCATTGTTATATATATATTTCCTTTTCCCATTGATTAATCTTATTTTTATCTTCTTTTTGTAGATCCGTTTGTTGGATACAATCGGGAACACGTTGTGTACAACTGGAATTTTCTTCATGAAAACTGTATTACAAACAGTACTCGCATCCACCGCATTATTTTCAAATTCTATCCGTTTTTCTCTGCTGCTAGTATGTCGATTTGCAGACAACTGCAAACAATATTAATGTTATTTCTTCTTTGCGGGTGTTTAAAAACTATACATGATCTGCTATCTTTGAAGCCCTTGTATCTCTGCATTCATTAACACATAAAACTTATCAATGTGTCGTCTCGAATAAAGAGTACTTTTCCGTATATATCCTTTTAATGTTTTTAGATATAAGAATCAGGTATTTACTACACTTTTAAATATGATCATAAAACTCTCTCATGAATTGAGATTATTGTACATATCTGAGATTACATTTTATGCATTTGAATTTGTATTTTCGTCTCGGGCATGTCGAATGTGGCTTGCTCATACAATTTGATAGCATTCAAATGATTCACTCTTTTTATTGTTCCGTCTTTTAACATAATTCTCTCTCTATTATTTACTTTTAGTACATTCTTATTTTTGAACAGTGAACGCTTTGTGAGAAATTTGGTTCTGTTTTGATGTACTCTAGGTTGTATCTTGAAAGAAGGTAGGCTAGTGCTCGTAGATACAGAAATTTGGTACCTAATTTGAATGAATATGGTTCGTTTTCCAAACCTACTAGAAATAAGAAATAAATGAATGAAGATGCAGATTTGAATGTATTACAATCTGTTACTGGAAATCCTTCAATAGCTGTTAGAGGAATTGAACATGAGAATGGTATTTTGAAAACTATAGCACAAAGAATTTTGAAGCGTCAGAAATACCACCCGTATGTCACCATTCTACAGGGGCTTAGTGATGGAGATCAACACAGAAGATTACAATTTTGCCAATGTTATATTAACCAATGTGAGAATAACAATAATTTTTCTTGTCTGATGAAAGGACAATCGACATGTAGTGAGATTTGGTTTTAAGGCCTGGTGTCGCATGTTAGGCGCTAAACTTATTGGGCCCATATTTTTTAACGAAACACTAAATAGTGAAAAATATTTGAATTTACTACAAAGTGATTTAGAAAATAGACTTTATGATTTACCGTTGATTGAGAATATTAACATCTGATCCAACAAGATGGCGCCCCACCCCACAATTCAAACATAATCAGCAAATATCGAGTGTACGTGCAAATATTTGATAATGCCGAAGATCTTCGTGAAGCTGTTTTTGCAACATTTGGTAGCTTTAAAAGGCAAAAACTACGCAGCACCATTACGTCGACACTACGCAGGGCACAATTATGTCTAGAACGAAAGATGGTCAATTGTTTGAACATCTTTTATTATTAATAACTATTTTAAATAAAATAAAAATAAAATAAAACTCTTGAAAACTTTCCACAATTTTTATTTAGTCTTTGCGACATATGTTTCGGTATTGTTCATACCATTATCGAGCATCGAGCGGAAACTAACAGGTCAGTTTGTGTAGGGTTGTTATATATGTCGTTGTGTTTATTGTCTCTTTTTACATAAGTGTCTATTATGGGGGTATGTGTGTTTGAAAAGTCTTTATGTGTGTTCGTTACTTTCTCTTTTCCTTGAATTGATTTTTTAATTTCTAATATTTCTAACAGATTTAATTTCGGTCCCTTGTTTACATTATGTATAAGTTTACAATATCGGGAAAATGGAGATTATCTATACAATGTTCGGCAAGGCCTGTATTTCTAATATTATGCAATATTGATCTTTTATGTTCTTTTAATCTAGTTTCGATCTTTCTGCCACTTTGTCCGATATAGATAGCTTTACAGTCTGCGCAACTAATTTTGTATACACCTGATTTATCGGTAAGTTTAGTTCTTTCCTTGTTATTGACTAACATAGCACCTAAATTGTTTTTATTTATGTTGACTGTTTTGATACCTATTTTCTTAAATATTCTATTAATTTTATAATTAATGTGTGGAATGTATTGTATAATGTGCCATTTGGTGTTGTCTTTTTCTATTATTTTAGGATAAAAGTGTATTTTGAGTTTTTCTCTTTGTTTGTGTTTAATAATATCATCTACTATTTTCTCTTTAAATCCATTATTTCTAGCTATGGTTTTAATTATGCGTAATTCTGTGTTGAAATCTTCTTTACTTAGCGGTAAGTTAATTAGTCTGTAAGCGAAACTATGTAGAGCTGTTGTTTTTGTGCGCCAAGATTGTTTTGAATTAGCTGGTATGATTGTATCGGTGTATGTAGGTTTTCTGTATATGTTGAATTTTAACTTTTTGTCGTCTTTTTTGATAGTTAAATCTAGAAAGTTTAATTTTGTTTCTTTTTCTATTTCTATAGTGAATTGGATCTGTTTATGAATAGTGTTGAGATAAGTTAGGAAGTCGCGTGCCTGTCTTTCAGTACCTGACCATATACAGAAAATGTCATCTACATACCTGACCCAATGTTTTATTTGTTTAATGTATTTAGTATTACTCTTAAACAACTTTTCTTCATAGTCTGCCATAATGCCTATTCACATCAATTCCAACAAATGAAATAAAAGAAATCTTAGAAAACCTCATTAATAACAGCCATTTAGAAGATAAAGAAAAAACACACACTCTGGAAATTCTTAATTTATGCATAGAACAAAATTACTTTAAATTCAATGATCAAGTCTATACACAAATAAATGGTTTACCGATGGGGAGTCCACTAAGCCCTCTTCTAGCTGAAATATTTATGGCAGACTGAAGAAAAGTTGTTTAAGAGTAATACTAAATACATTAAACAAATAAAACATTGGGTCAGGTATGTAGATGACATTTTCTGTATATGGTCAGGTACTGAAAGACAGGCACGCGACTTCCTAACTTATCTCAACACTATTCATAAAAAGATCCAATTCACTATAGAAATAGAAAAAGAAACAAAATTAAACTTTCTAGATTTAACTATCAAAAGAGACGACAAAAAGTTAAAATTCAACATATACAGAAAACCTACATACACCGATACAATCATACCAGCTAATTCAAAACAATCTTGGCGCACAAAAACAACAGCTCTACATAGTTTCGCTTACAGACTAATTAACTTACCGCTAAGTAAAGAAGATTTCAACACAGAATTGCGCATAATTAAAACTATAGCTAGAAATAATGGATTTAAAGAGAAAATAGTAGATGATATTATTAAACACAAACAAAGAGAAAAACTCAAAATACACTTTTATCCTAAAATAATAGAAAAAGACAACACCAAATGGCACATTATACAATACATTCCACACATTAATTATAAAATTAATAGAATATTTAAGAAAATAGGTATCAAAACAGTCAACATAAATCAAAACAATTTAGGTGCTGTGTTAGTCAATAACAAGGAAAGAACTAAACTTACCGATAAATCAGGTGTATACAAAATTAGTTGCACAGACTGTAAAGCTTTCTATATCGGACAAAGTGGCAGAAAGATCGAAACTAGATTAAAAGAACATAAAAGATCAATATTGCATAATATTAGAAATACAGGCCTTGCCGAACATTGTATAGATAATCTCCATTTTCCCGATATAGATAGTTGTAAACTTATACATAATGTAAACAAGGGACCGAAATTAAATCTGTTAGAAATATTAGAAATTAAAAAATCAATTCAAGGAAAAGAGAAAGTAACGAACACACATAAAGACTTTTCAAACACACATACCCCCATAATAGACACTTATGTAAAAAGAGACAATAAACACAACGACATATATAACAACCCTACACAAACTGACCTGTTAGTTTCCGCTCGATGCTCGATAATGGTATTGTTAACAACCTCATGTACAAAAGAAGCGCGTAATTTCTTTAATTCGATTTTTTTTCTATTATTATTAATTTATCTATTTTAGTCATGTAATACATTTTCGCGCCTAAAGAAATTACTCATCGCTTCTTCCGTACATCAACAACTTTGGCTTTACGACAGGAGAGATTTCTAAAATAAAAATTGCTATGTTAAGGTCACGTTTGGGCAGCTGTTTCCCAGAAGGTCATCCCTAACCGTTTACCTAAATGAAGCCTTTTCGCTTATTTTAAACACGAAATACTTAACATTGCAGTTTCTTAATTATTAATTTACTCGCGATCTAATTATCAGACGACAATAGATCCCCCGTCACGATGTGTCTTAATCGCCCTTTTGTTTCCCATTCGAAACCTATAACTCTCCGATCAAAGATTTACGAGTTATTCAATATTTGTTCTTATTTAATTGTATTAATATAAGGTGTAATGTATTTCTTCATCACTGCTTTACAATCGCATTAAATACTCATAATACTATAGAAAGAACCCTATTGTGACTCATCTTTCGTAATGTCTTTTACTACCTGTTATGTAGGTGCCCCACAAACGTACATACCTGCAGTAATTTCTTAGACAAACCACCTCGAGTCAGGTGTCTTTCTTCCCTATATTTAATAACGAATCTGATTATAATGTTTTTTTCCCTGTATTTATTGATTGATTGTCCCGCGAATTATGTTCTCTTATTCTCTTAAAAACAGTTCGCGCCTTACCATCCCTACCCTGCCGTCTGCCGTTTCTTTTACCGCGATCCTATATAAGTCACAACCTGAAAAAAGGTCACTCTCTTAATTTTTTTCCTCTTACGCATCCACAGCTTTACATCGTTCCAAGTTCGCGTCCCTCCCAGTTCTAAGTCACGTTTGTTTTAGTGCCCCTAGTACTCAACATAACAAAGTCAAGTTACTCCGCGACCCTTTCGCGTGTGTGTTTAATCGTTCGCGTACTGTCAGATCCCCTATTCTGATTCGCTGATTAATCTACGCTTCGACCCCAGACTTACGGGACCCGAGGACAACAAGGACACCACAAAAGTAAAGTATTCCTCATCCTTATCTATTACTTTAATTCTTAATTTTCTCTTACAACCGCTACATTGAATTTTACTTTATACATTCTGAAAATATATCTAAAATCATTTACGGTTTGAGATTATCGCCCGCCTTAACTTCGACCGATAATACCTGCCTAACTAACAATCATTCGAACGACCCACTCGTTCCCTCTCACTCTCTCCCTTTCTATTTCACCTACTCCTTACGTGAACCAATATTTGTGTTATTGTGTTTTATTTAAATAATTAATTAAAGAACTTAAGGACACTCTTGTTGTTTTATTTACCTTATTTTTTTCTTCATGTACTAATTACAATTCTTTACAGGAAAATAAATATAATAATTCTACATTTGTTTTATTTTCTTATTATATATTTTGTGTTTCTTCTTTTACGTAATTCACCATTAGAGCTAGCTAATACAACATTTTTAAAACTAACATCATTTTAAAAATATAACAAGTGGCACCTTTTAAGGATATTCTTTTTTTCATTTCTTCATCCTCCGTATTAAAAGGCTAATAAGTGGCGCCCAACGTGGGGCTATTTATTGATTAAGAGCAATCGACGAACTCACGCCGACTACGATGGTGAACACAAGAAGCAACGCAGAAGGTACGATTCAGAACGAAACACAGAACTCTAATGATTTGGGTAATCACAATACCCTGGCGCCCAAAATTAACAATTACACTGGTATTACCTTAGCACAGGCAATAACTAGATTTTGTGATATGATCACACCTGCAATGGACACCGCTTGGCTAGACAGAGTGCCAAATGAACAGAGACACACGATGCAGCAGACCATATCCGACATCAAGACGTTACTCTCCCCGGGTAAGCTGCTTAACAGTACGACGGCTAACCAACAAACAATTAGGGTACAAGACGATGAGCCAACACGAGTGCCTCCCCATTGTTATACGCCGGAGAAGAAACGTCCAATAGACGAACAGGAATCAAATTTCCAGGTAGAGCACTGTCCAGGCCAGGAGAATGAATGTCCAGACGCGCTGTCGCGCACGCCTGCGCCCCAATTAATCGATCCAAAAATCGTGGATGAAAACCGATTAATCCCGGATTATAACACTCCTTGTGAACAATCAGATTCTGCCGTATGTTTGTTACAGGTAACTGATATTGCCGACGATACTACCCACCCAGTCGTAATAGCTCAAGAAAACGCACAACAGCAAGACGCCCCCATTGGTCGGCTGTTGCAGAAATGGACCCGCCTACGAGAGGAGGGGCCCGCCGAAGATGAGAATGACGCCGTTCGCCGCATCTACCCGGATAATGATGGATATCTTCGACGTCGACAAGGTGAGCGAGAGGTATTAGTGTTCCCCGACGCCGCTAAACCCCGCGACCTCTACGAGTACCACGACCGTGTTACTGCGGGTCACCAAACCGCCGATGAAACCGTCAAGACATATGGATATCCGAAGGACACATTCTTAGACAATGGCCTGCAATTCCGATCAGCTAATTGGGAAGACGCTGGTCCTACTTCCTATTGGATACGTCGCAAAGCCGGCCCCACCGGGAAGTATTACCTAGACCAATTGAGACGTTACCCTATTGGTCAAGAACAGAAACCCCTGCAGCGCCCGATCAAATACCCCAGGCAGCTACCGCTTAGAAAATTAACTGAAGTGCCCCCGGCTGTGACCTGTGTTGATCGCGATGTGATGTGTTAGTGTGTGTGCCGCGCGAACGTATCATTAACTTTGTAGAGACCGATAAGTTAGTTGTAAGGTAGGTAAGCTAGATTAGATTGTAAGGTGAAAGGCATATGTGTAATTCGCTATCCGCGAATTAAAATGGGATACCTGGTTGCCGGGGACTCTAGTGTTCTCAGACGAGAATACATTCAAATTGTCAAGTGGGACGTTTACTAAAGCGATATCACACATGCCTTGAACTAGGTTAGGATGTAATAATAATAGGTTCATTCAATTATTTTCTTTAATTTAGTTTTTTTTTTTTTTTTTTTTTATTCGTGTTTTAATTTAATTTAAAATCTCTTTAATTTTAATTGGTAATTATTTACTGTAATTTAGTTTTTTTTTTTTTTTATTCAGGCTTTTTAATTTAATTTAGTAATCACTTTAGTTTTAATTCAAGTTATTTACTGTACTTAGTTTTTTTTTTTTTTTTTTTTTTTTTTTATTTCTATTGAAAACATTTTAATATTAGTTTAATGTGCTAATTGTTTGGATTGCTGACAGATAAAGCATGTATTGATTATGTATTCTGACGCGACTAACATCTAAGCGACTTAAACAATCAAGCCAGTCCGTTCTCTCTGTTGTACCTCACTTTATTTTGCTCTCTCTCTATTATTATTCATTTCTGTCAACATAAAGCGCGTTAACTGGTCGATCGATGTTTAAGAGCGCTACCTTGCCACATGCGGTTTTCCAGGTTTTTTCCGCGACTGACGACGTATGCAGTGTGGTACAGTATGCACAAATCGTTCCTGGGCGTTGTCCTGTTTAAAAAAAGGGTCATAAATAATCAAACTCTCCTATACTACTAACAATACGTACCGCCAAAGATTGTCTCAAGCGGGGGGAGAATTGTTAACAACCTCATGTACAAAAGAAGCGCGTAATTTCTTTAATTCGATTTTTTTTCTATTATTATTAATTTATCTATTTTAGTCATGTAATACATTTTCGCGCCTAAAGAAATTACTCATCGCTTCTTCCGTACATCAACAACTTTGGCTTTACGACAGGAGAGATTTCTAAAATAAAAATTGCTTTGTTAAGGTCACGTTTGGGCAGCTGTTTCCCAGAAGGTCATCCCTAACCGTTTACCTAAATGAAGCCTTTTCGCTTATTTTAAACACGAAATACTTAACATTGCAGTTTCTTAATTATTAATTTACTCGCGATCTAATTATCAGACGACAATAGATCCCCCGTCACGATGTGTCTTAATCGCCCTTTTGTTTCCCATTCGAAACCTATAACTCTCCGATCAAAGATTTACGAGTTATTCAATATTTGTTCTTATTTAATTGTATTAATATAAGGTGTAATGTATTTCTTCATCACTGCTTTACAATCGCATTAAATACTCATAATACTATAGAAAGAACCCTATTGTGACTCATCTTTCGTAATGTCTTTTACTACCTGTTATGTAGGTGCCCCACAAACGTACATACCTGCAGTAATTTCTTAGACAAACCACCTCGAGTCAGGTGTCTTTCTTCCCTATATTTAATAACGAATCTGATTATAATGTTTTTTTCCCTGTATTTATTGATTGATTGTCCCGCGAATTATGTTCTCTTATTCTCTTAAAAACAGTTCGCGCCTTACCATCCCTACCCTGCCGTCTGCCGTTTCTTTTACCGCGATCCTATATAAGTCACAACCTGAAAAAAGATCACTCTCTTAATTTTTTTCCTCTTACGCATCCACAGCTTTACATCGTTCCAAGTTCGCGTCCCTCCCAGTTCTAAGTCACGTTTGTTTTAGTGCCCCTAGTACTCAACATAACAAAGTCAAGTTACTCCGCGACCCTTTCGCGTGTGTGTTTAATCGTTCGCGTACTGTCAGATCCCCTATTCTGATTCGCTGATTAATCTACGCTTCGACCCCAGACTTACGGGACCCGAGGACAACAAGGACACCACAAAAGTAAAGTATTCCTCATCCTTATCTATTACTTTAATTCTTAATTTTCTCTTACAACCGCTACATTGAATTTTACTTTATACATTCTGAAAATATATCTAAAATCATTTACGGTTTGAGATTATCGCCCGCCTTAACTTCGACCGATAATACCTGCCTAACTAACAATCATTCGAACGACCCACTCGTTCCCTCTCACTCTCTCCCTTTCTATTTCACCTACTCCTTACGTGAACCAATATTTGTGTTATTGTGTTTTATTTAAATAATTAATTAAAGAACTTAAGGACACTCTTGTTGTTTTATTTACCTTATTTTTTTCTTCATGTACTAATTACAATTCTTTACAGGAAAATAAATATAATAATTCTACATTTGTTTTATTTTCTTATTATATATTTTGTGTTTCTTTCTTTTACGTAATTCACCATTAGAGCTAGCTAATACAACATTTTTAAAACTAACATCATTTTAAAAATATAACAAGTGGCACCTTTTAAGGATATTCTTTTTTTCATTTCTTCATCCTCCGTATTAAAAGGCTAATAGTATGAACAATACCGAAACATATTGCTGTGGCATATAAATATTTATTTTAAATAACAATATTGCCATACGTTGGGCATCGCCATTTAATTAATGCTGTAGCATATAAATATTTATTTTAAATAACAATATTGCCATATAATTTATATGCTGTAACAACATACTTTTGTGTGTATTACCACACGTAGGGTATAGTCTTTTGTACACATTATACTCTTTAAACTATTCTTTACACACCAAGAACTTATAATTGGTTTTGTGTTTTATCTTATATTGTTGTGTCATGTACCTTATAACTATTGTGGGTCCTGGCAATGTTTGTGGTTCCTTCTTATTTGCTGATGATTTTTTTCTTGCTCATTATAGGGAAAAAGGTAATAGTTTTGTTCAAAGAAAAAAACTGTATGTCTATTCAACATAATCATGTATTTTTTTTTATTTTGTAATTTATGGATTCAAAAATATAGTTTCCTTTATATGCACACCTTTATGCTCTAAACAAGATACATAATTGAAAAATGCTCATATCATTTATACCTAATGCCGGTTGTAATGTATGTAAATCTTTTGTTTATTTATTTATTCTACCAAACAAAATAAATATTTATCCTGCAAATAAACAAAAATAAACTTTTATTGTACGTTTATGAATATACTCATCGACGTTATAATATTTATGTATAGGCTTCAATTAATTGCTTTAGACAACCATTTGCACGTGTTGTATCGAGCTCTTAATCTATGCCTTGTGAAATTCTAATTTATTATTCGCTTAATTTGAAAGAAATTAATGATGTCTAGACAATACGATGAAGAAAATGCTCATTTTCACGTAACATCTCTCCAACTGACCAACACCATTAATCCTATTTGGTTGTAATTCCAACTATATAAATTCAAAATAAACCTTACAGGATAAATTATTTACTTGTCTATTTTTTTTTTTTGTCCAACAATACATTGATTAATCATTCGCACGTAAAAATCAATGTCTGTCCAACAACTCGTATAACTTAATTTTCAAAAGAAATAATAAACTTACTTGTTATCAATAAATCTATTTTGAATGTCCATTATGAACGCTTCAAATGAATTCAAATGTATTAAATAAAATAAATTACTGTTACTATATGTGTTGAAGAAATAATGAAAAACTAAAATATAACAATTAAAAAAAAACTTATTCTTTAAGAGATCTTCCTTTTGTAAGTGTTCTGAGAAGTTCACCTCTCGGAGGTGTTATCAGAAAGTCTCCCCTCTCGGAAGTGTTATCAGAAAGTCTTTCCTCTCGGAAGTGTTATCAGAAAGTCTGTCTTGTCGAATCTTGTCTTCGTATTTATAGCGGCAAAAATAAACTATGTTGACCATTGCGCCCTCTAGTCCATGTTTAGGTTGGTACTGGAATACACTTTTCCCGTGAAATCGCTGCCCATATGTTGCCGCCTTGATTCACGCACACATACACATTTTGTTCTGACAGTTCACAATTCACTTAAACGTCAACATAACCTTCCAATTCAAAGGTCCCCTCTGCTTTGCACATGATTCCCAACGGTAGGTTTATTCTTGTTACTAATACCATCCTTCCTTGTGCTCGTCAATGAACCTATTACCTTGTTCATTGTTCGATGCATATTTTTCTTTCCATTTATTTATGTTAGTTTTACTTTTCTTTTAGCCGGAGTGCGCCTTGACAAAATGGGAAACATGTTGAAAATAACCATTATTCCGCACTGCCTGTCCTTGTAGAACACGTCCGCCTCTAGTCCCTGAAGTATTGTGTTACGAACAAGTCATGAACACAGATACCTTTTATTTACTTATAATGTCAGCTTTTGAATACAAAAATATGTCACTACTGATTGCTTCCATGTTTTACACATTTTTATATCCTTTTTTATTTGTCTAGTAGTAAGCTAAGGTAAATTTTATTCTTTAATACTATTTAATTCTTAAACTCTCATAAGATTTTTATTGCCTTATGCATATAAATTTCATTTCTTTTCATGATTTATAAACCATACTTTTTGTGTATCTTTTCTACAAAAGAAATATATTACTTATATTTATTTTGTCTTTATTTCATATATTTCTTTATTTAATAAATTTTTATTCTACATCATTTGTTTTATATTTATTTAATAAACTTTACTTTGCATATTTCATTATTTACTGTTATAATAAAAATTTGACTATAAGTATGCAACTTTGTATACCTTCATGTAGTTCTTGTTGCATAATTTTACTCAATAATATCTAAATAGGACTTTTTCTTATTTTTACTTTTATTTCTAAGCTTAAACTAATTCTTAAATCAATCTCTAAAACTATTCTTATTTTTACAAATTTGCGAGGTCACAGCAATATGTCGCAAAGACTAAATAAAAATTGTGAAAAGTTTTCAAGAGTTTTATTTTATTTTTATTTTATTTAAAATAGTTATTAATAAAATGTTCCACCAAGAACCGTCTGCTAACTCAATTAATAGAATCTTTTATTATTGTTTTCTTTTAATATTATTATCGTTATTATCCTTGTTATTTTCTTTTATTATTGTTATCTATTATTTGTCGATTTCTCACGGCGGACTTTTTGTAGAGTATTTAATAAAATACATTTTTTAATATTTTCTTAGTTGTTTGTTGTATTTAATTTTAAAGAGAATAAGAAAAACACATCTGCCGTCTTCATAACTCGCCAAATTGACATTTAGAACTGCTATAACTGCTTTACACAAATTTTTACTGTAAAAACACAATATAGTTTAGTTTTGGCAAGAAACAGCTATTTATAGGGCTACCCTATAGACGACAGACGTAATGTACGCCGAAGCGTCGGTTCTTCAGAATCCAAACGATGGAAATAGCGCAAATAACATCTCAAATTATACTCTTATCTTTAAGAATTACACGCCGTGAATCTGTTGTATGTATTGAGCAATCACACTTTTGTGTGTTATAACAAGTATTGCGAATAATTCAAAATTTTCTAGAAGTCTGATAGAATGTCACAGGATTATTTATTATTTATTATTAGTGCTATTAATTTGTGATAAAATCGTGCTATAAGAATAACTGCAATAATAAAATCTCTGCGTCTGCTATAAAACATTAGTGGTTATTTTAATACGATAATTGTGTTGTATTAGAAATTAGTTCATGAATGAAGGCCGAAGTAAGCTTCAGATAGCGGTGATAGGTCAGCCGATTTTTCGGTAGATCTGCCAATTTTTACTTTGATTTATCGGTTTACCGATTTCAGTTCTGCACACATAAGACAAGTCGACATTTAGATCGATTAAGAACTGACATCAGTAGATCGGTAAATCAAAGTAAAAATTGGTAGGCCTACCGTAACATCAGTAGACCTAGCACCACTGGGCTTTCAGAGAAAATTCAAATAATGCATTTAAATTGAAATGCTTTATTTAGAAGTTACTTATACCAAAAGCTGATTCTTAGCACATACTCGTCGTTTATATGTACGTGTATTATCTTTGCAGGTAACATTGTTATAATTACATAGAGTCATAAAAACTATGAGCAGTGAAGTTAGTAGGTACATAATGATAGGTAGTTCACTGAGAAATTTCTGCAATTATTTTTACACAAGGTTAAGTTATACCGCATGTATCAAATATCATTAGCTATATGTACAACTACTATATAAAGCATAGCTGACTCGTCCGCCATTTTGGAGATAATTTTAAGGCGGTAAATATGTATGCTAATAGCAAATGTTACATAGAACTTCGAATAATTGACTTTATTAAGCCGGTTTAGGACATGAAATAATGTAGGTATAATTTTTTACAATAGTCGTATATTTAATAAATACCTGGAATATATAATAATAACTAAAAATAAGTATGTAATATGACTGACATTTATCTCCAAAATGGCCGACGAGTCAGCTGTCCTAAATATAGTAGCTATAGCTATAGGGATTCAATGTTTACGTGCGATCTATACGTATGAATGTAATACGTGGCAACGTGGTAACCCTACTCTCCGTCACCAATGCCGACAACAACCGACATCACAACGATATTCTCCGATCCCGACCCAGTCTTATTACTGGAACGGGAAACATCAAGTGGCCTCCGCGATCTACTGATCTCTCTCCAAATGATTTTTTTTTGTGGGGATATTTAAAAAATATTGTTTATACCCATGAAGCTGGTAGAGCAGAAAACATAGTTGCCTTGAGAGAAAAAATAATTCAGGCTGCTAATTCAGTGAATGCTCACATGTTAGAAAACGTAAGAGTAAATTACTACGACCGCCTAGGGCAATGTCTTGCTGTGCAGGGAAGAATCCTTTTTTATTTATTTTATTATGGTTATTTTTTAATTTTATTAGAATTACACTTTTGTTTGTGTCATGCAGCTTAATAATTCTCTGCATTACTGAAAGCAAAAAGAAAAACAAATCCTTGCAACTCGTAAATATTATTTCTGAACGCATTAGCAACACCCGAGTCGGTGGTCCAATGGTTACTGCTAACTTGTATTTGCGAGCATGTATCGGTTGACGCGTCGCTGGCATTGGAAAGTAAAGTAGGGGTACCACGTTGCCACGTATTGCATGGATTGATCGCCTATGGCTAATGAAAATTGACACATGCGGTATACAGGTGGGTTGGAAGAATTTATGATAGCATTATCCTCAAACAATATTGGCATCTATCTCTATTACATTATCCAAGTAATATGTCCGTTACTATTTTACAGAAGGCTATTTCAGTGTTGGAATTAGTGAGAACAAAGTAGGATTATTCAATTTCAAACAGATAAATACAATTCTTAAAGCAACAGGGTTGCTCGTATAGAAAACAATTTTTGAATTACCATACCTCCTCAAAAACAAGTAGAATTAATTTTGAAACTCTGCAGCACTCATATACATACATACATTTAATATTGCAAAAATGGTATACGAATGTTTTAAAATTATAACTCGAAATAATATGCATGTGTGATTCACTTTCAAAATATTCTTATTTAAATATTTTGCTTGTTCTATAACGTTATATACATAATCCCTTCTTAAATCTAAAAAAGATATATTGGCTCATATATTTCCCTGATTCCAGATTACATCTTAAATTAGTTCTTCAAACGTAAAACATCCAAAAACAAATACCATTCTTCTAATTACATACATGATACTTTTGTGATTATTCTCATAATCATCAGCTAACAGTAATTCAAGTTAAATTAATTAAAAGAAAAGTTACTGTTATCTTCAAAAAATTGAAATACCATCAATTAAATTTCTACATTAACTATAATTTACGCATAAATTAGTTACGAATATATATTGTGTGTGGATTGAGGTATTGTATAGAGTTTATTGTTCTTATTTTTACATTAGTGTTTATTAAGAGTGTTTAAGTTTTTTTAATACATGTTTTAAATTAAGGAATAGGTTGACTGAACACGGTTACACAACAATATCTTCTTTCACTTGTATTGGTCCCATATTGGCTTTGGCATAGAGCTGTACAACGCTTTACGAGCCTATTGGAAAAATATGAATGATTTGATTCAACTCTTGGAGACATTCTTCTATGTAATTAGATATATACCGTTTGACTGAAATAAAAGTAGATATAGGGAAACACAGACACGCACACATGTGCATGCAAACATGAAATGGAGGGGTACGATAATAGGGGAGTACAGATGAGTTCATATCGGGACACCGGGTACCGAGGCTTCAGTGCAAAACGTTGAAAGCTAGTATGCAGACGTTTGCTTTAAGGAATTGCTCCGCTATGTACGGCTTTTGTATAATATTTTGGTAACTGATGTATAATGCATTAACATTGAACTGAAACAAAACTCTATAAAATTTGTAACTAAAATAAAATTCTTATAAAAAATTAATAAAATTCTCACATTTAAAACGAAACAAAATATTATACTTAATGAACTATACAAAATTTAATGTTGAAGATGTTCAAATGTCTGTCCCTCTTGCATCAAGCAGTGCCCTAAACGATTATAAAACCCATTTCGTACATTCGATAGCATTTCAGGAGTAATCATTTGTATGGCGTTAAGAATTTGTTCTCTTAAGCCATCCAAATCAATCGCTCTATTTCCTTCAGCGGTATAGATTTTCGACTTCACGTGTCCCCACAAAAAAAAGTCACAGGGTGTTAAATCCGGGGAACGTGGAGGCCAACAAATGTCTGCATCCCGACCACCAATACGTCTTCCCGGAAAAATGCCGTTGAGATATTCCCCGGCAAGCCGGCAGTTGTGAGCGGGGCAGCCATCTTGTTGGAACCAAACATCATCGAATCTAACACCTGGTATTGCTCGAATTGCAGGAATTACCTGATTTTGCAAGAGATCGAGATACCTTTCTCCATTTAGCGTGCCATTAATAAATAATGGTACTACAATATTATCCCCCAAAATACCAGCCCAAACATTCAGTTTTTGCGGGTATTGTGCGTGAGCGTTGTAGGTTAGGTGAGGATTTTCCTTAGCCCAACAACGGGCTACAGATGGGTTATGTCGACCGTGTAATGGAAATGTCGATTCATTAGTAAATATAATGTTACTAATAAACCGATCATTCCTGTTAGCGATTTCCATTACACGTTCACAAAACTCCTTCCGACGCCAGTAATCATCGGGAAATAGTGTATTTGACCTATGAAGTTTATATGACCTGTAGCCATACTTCTTCAAAGTTTTTAAAACCATTTCTTTACTAATATCAAACTTAGCGGCAATTAGCCGACAGCTTAATGAAGAATCTTCTTCGACACTTGCACAAATAAGAAATTCCTGCGCCTCTTGTTCTTCTGTGACGTTACGGTGTCTTTTAGTATGCAGTGAATTAACACAATCTTCTGTACGAAATTGTTTCACAATCTTAGGCATAGCTGGCACAGAGGGAGGTGGACGATTTTCATACGCCGCAACAAATAAATTTTGCACGTCTTTGTACGAATTATCCCTCGCATACCATAACGCAATCTGTATTTTTTCCTCGACAGTTAAGGGCATTTTATTTTAATATTTGCGAGTTTGCTCAGACACAATGTAAGTTCACGCTCTAAAGATACTGAACGAATTCCATGCGCGCATGGTGTCCGCGCTCTCGGTCTCCCCACACCACCGGTTTTATGGTGGTGTGGGTAAACCGAGAGCCACATTCTTGAACTGTTGTATACATACATACATAGGTACATGTTTATGTGTGTGTATTTGAAGATGCATATTAACTTTTAAATACGACAATCTGTATATATAAACAGTGTCATAATATATATCTTGCTTTTCAATTACGCGTAGATGCCGTAGTTTTGTTCACTGTTGCAAGAAACATTTCCAGGACTGCACGTACGTAGCTGTACATCGAGTCGATGTACCTTCAAACACTTAGCTTCAAGTTACAACGACGAAGCTAACATCTACGTGCAGTCCTGAAGATGTTCATTACAGCAAAACGTTAGTATCTACAAAGGTGTTGATACTAACGGGGCGCTTAAATTATACAAACCATGATTATTTAAATTTATTTATTATTTATGGGGAATATAATAAAGTTATGTCAAGAACATGTGATACATTTGCAACTCGATATCAGCAAATTCGGAAACCATAGACCAATACCGTTAATCGTATTATAGAAAACTTCAGAAACTTTGGATCCGTGAGGGCAAAAATTCAGGGAAATAAACCAGTTATTAATAACGATAATAATGTAATGCAAATGTATCACACGTTCTTGACATAACTTTATTACATTCCCCATAAATAATAAATAAATTTAAATAATCATCGTTTGTACAATTTAAGCGCCGCGGCATGACTTATTGAAATTATGATAAGGTAAATGACTTTTCTTCAACGAATGACAATTTATAATTTTGTAAACACTGTCATGGCTAACTAACGAAAAAAGAACTAACGCAAACAGTATGTATTGTAGAAGATAAAAACACTATCTTGCCAATATTTCAAAAACTACCAATTTTTATAATAGACATATTTATACAAAGTTATCCTTATTTTTAATGCAGGATAAGATAAAATTATAAAAGTTGTCGCTTCCCATTTAAAAAAATTGTCTTTTGGCAATTTTTCCAAATTCGTTTTGAGGCGTATAATTCGCACACTCTGTATTAATAATTGTAACAATTTTATACAAATAGTATTTAATTAGACCATCTATTTGAGAGAATTACTTCAAATTCAATAATAAATTCATCTTTATATGGAAAAAGTGCTATTGATTTTCTGTCTGCAAACGTCAAATTTAGCATAAGAATTTCAATAAGTCAAAAAGGGTTACACTTAGATATATGACATTATACATGAAATATATTTAGAAATACAATATACAGTATATTCTGTTTAAAATTAGGAAGTTGGTGCCTACTTCCGGTATAGCCCGGAGTGCCGCCATCTTGAAAATATTTTAGGCGAATGGCTCCCATCGACTTTAGTATAGTGTCAAAATTTCAGATCATTCCTATCTACAGTTTTTCCGCAATCGATCGATTTAATTCCCGGTGAACCAGCCTGTATATTTGGTGAAAATAAAATGTTATTAGTTAGCTAAATTAATTTTGATGTTGTTTATCTACTTTTTATTCCTTTTTTGGAATTTTATGCATTTTAAAGTGCTTTTTAGTCCGGTCTTTAATAATTATTGTTCGAGTGTCAATATGTGTTTTAAAAAACTAAGAGTTTAATTCAATCCAGTCACGCAGCAAAATGATACGTCATGCAGTTTAAAAAATAATGTATGTGATTAATAGTAATAGCTTTCAGAATAAAGTCATATTTTCAGTTATTCGGTTTTTCTTAACTAGAAACCATAAAGTATCAGTGAATATATCAAAACAGATATGGGTGTGATTTAATGACTTCTTTTAATAAATACGGAATGCATTTGCGAGATACAAAAAATTGCTTTTTTCCGAAAATAATAGGAAAACTTCCGGTCGAATACTGATAACTTTTGAATACAGAAGTTACTTTAAATTACACATTGTTATTTTCTTAAAAAGTCATAAATTGTGCGATGATTTCAAAAACAGCTTTTTGATGTGAGTAAACGTGTTATTTTCGGTCCGAAGATTGAAATTTTTGTTATACTCAAGTTGAAACAAATTACATTCAGCAATCTTGGAAAATGTGTGCAAAAAACAATATTTGGAATATACTTACAACAAACTGATTTTGATAAGAGTGAAAGTGTCAATTCCGGTACAAATTAAAAAAAAATATATTTCAAGTCATATATTTTACAAATTTACCTACAATATGGAAATATGTTTATTAACAACACTTTGTTATCTATAAAATTTTGCTGCACTGTTTAAAGAAAACACCATCCATATTGCTGTTAAAATACCTATTAAATAACTATCAACCTCGTATGGCTGATCTTTTCTGAGGTCCCCATATATGTATTTATATAAAACATGCTTGTGTGCAATATATAATTCAGTAATTTTAATTTGGAGCGCCGCGCCTTCTCTATTTTGGTTACAATTAAATGCAGAAAAATCAGTTTTATCGAACAATGAACTATTAACATGTTCTAAATCATAATATTTTGTGTTAGTATGTAAAATTGAAAACATGTTGATTGATTACGTGTAAAAGAGTATAAGAATGCTACAGGCTACAAGGCAAAAATAAAACTATTAATAGGTACCATATTTCTAACTCAAAAATTTTATAAATACAAGGCTGCATCTAAAATGCCTGGAATAAAATAAAAACATATGATGAGGAATTTATATTGCACAGCAGTTGTATCAAAACATTTCTGTAGAGGATAAACTGGAATTTCTAATACATGCAAAATTTGCCATGTCAAGAAATATTGTGATAACAGCTTTGTGATAGGTGCAGTGTAATTGATTATTGTTTTCAAAGAAACAAGTCAGTAGCAATTTATAAAAACATAAAAATCATATTTCATATATTTGCAGAAATTCCTCAAATTCGGACTGTGCTATGAGCTGTTTGAAATGTATACACTTCAGCAAGTGCATATAGTGTTCGTTCATTTTTATTAAATCTTCTTCAAATGTATACTACAAATTCAAATTCATTTTTACCGAAAATTCTAAACATCAACTAAACTTGATTATGTGTTGGAATTAGAAAGAGTTGTTCACATTTCATCATATCAGATTACTGATTTGACCGGTGATATGTCAGTTTTTCACTTCCAAACGGTCTGTAGATATATTTTTTATGATTTCTGCACTATGAGTCCAATGATGTACCGTGTACTGGCTTTTGTTGTATCGCGATGGGCATGTTTAACTAAAACTATCATTTCAACATAATATTTATGTTTACTAGGCAAAGAACGTTATGTTGTATTACTTGACATAAACTGTAAATGGTTCAGTTAACGGAAAAACGAGAAATTGAAAGTTTAATGATAATTTACTTTGGTGATCGTATAAGCTTTCATAACAATGTTTGTGATTTTTTTATCAATTTATATCAAAATCGAAATCCCCTGCAATATGACATGCCGATCTCCACCGAAAACCTCAAGCTAATGAAATTGTTAAATAAGGTATTTCTCTAACATTGGAAGAATTAACTTCTACTACATCATTCGTACTAAGCACGAATATGCTTTAAATTAACGATCAGTTGCCACTATATTTAAGAAGCTTAAACTGCGTCGGCTTCAAGAATATAATTACTAGGATCATAAAATCGTATTATCAGAAAAAGGTATAAATATCAAACAATAACAAGTATTTTAGAAACAAATTGCTGTTTTTTCATAAAGCTATCTTTTTCAAATTGTTAATTGCCATAATCGCTGATAATTATTAATAAATTTAAAGACTATGAAAAGCAAGAGACATTATAAAATATTTTCGAATTGGTAGATTAGAAATCCATTTAATGAATTTAATCACATTTAAGTTTGTGGTTCTCGTGAGACGACCAAATTATCTGGAAAAGTTAAGGTATAAAATATTAATTTTTAAAGTAGGAATCACTCGTGACAAGGTTTGTATGTATATAATAATATATTAGAACTATCACTTCCGATCTTTATTAGTTACACACGTATTATATGTAATTTGACAGGCCTGATTGACATTGAGAACCAAAAGACTATCTAAAACAGGCTCTATCTGGTTAGTAAATTCAAGTTGTCTTCAGTTCTTAATTCGTCCAAATTTTATCAATCCAAAATTTTGTTGTCGTCTAACATTCGCCATATTAATAAACTTATTCTCTACGGGTTTATAAAATAATAATTGTTGAAATGCCACTAATTCCTGAGAATACGAATTATCTTTCTCGACTTTTTCATGTTACACATATACAAGTCAATATCTAATGCCTCTTATTTTCTTCTACCTAAATAAAGTTGCTTAAGTGAAAAATTTTAATTTGGCGCTATACCTCAAACCCTCTTCTACAATCCACTGCAACAGTAACTTTCTGCATCAAAAAGTGGCAGCACTGCAGTCGCTTGCAAAATGGCCGGCAACGATATTCGTATTAGACAGCGTTCTGTAATTGAATTCTTGAATGCAGAAGGTGAAACGACCATTCGCATTCATAAGAGACTGAAAAGTATGTACCGTAATGCCACAGTCCATGTCAGCACTGTTTAAGACGATGGGTTCGCCGCTGTCATTCATCTACAGTCATCCGGCGGTCACCACGAATGATTGAATGTTTTGTAGAGTCGCTACAGTCAACGGCCTGCCGCTCCGTTTAAATAATAATAAAAATACTCCGAAAATATATTTTATTTACTAACAGTATGGAATGGCTCCTGCTGGGAAACTGCAATTTTGGTAAACCAAAAAAAAAAAAAAATTATTCCCTGAGTAAAAGAAAATAGATTTGAAGTTTACAGAGGTTTGTAATTGGGGAATCATGTTTATCATTATTAGGCCCAACTTCATCTTTTATAATAATAATTAGTGCCCTCAATACTTAAATATAAATTCATTACTTATTGTTCTGACAGCATTACTAACGGTATTTGATAAAAAACTTTATAATATCATAACTCTCAGTGCGTCACGAAATTTTACGAAAATCCTGCAGCCAGTAAGTACTACAACATGTAGAATAGCAATTTTAACCAGCTGTCTCGGACATATGAAACAAGGTGGAATTAGACTCTTGCAATTTTTACTATTCTTATAAGCTGTGAAAATCGATATTTTTCCATAGATAAGATGCCAATCACGTTTTTTTTAGAAGATATTTGATTAAAGAGCAATAAAGAATCATACATCAACAAATCACATAGCACAAGGTATCAGCGAACAAACAACAATATGTTAAGCTCTTAAAAATGCCCTTCTCTACATTTTACGATTTCGACAATCTTCTTCCCCTACTAATAGCAAACACCGCTCACGAAAAAAATTTGGGGTATAATTTGAAACAATAAAGTTGGGGGAAAGGGAGGTAAGACACAATATCGATTTCACTGGAATTTGAAACAATTTTTTTAACTATATTTGTTTCCAACTCAAGATATGGAAAAGTAGAAGTAGGGCCCTGTATACCATCTGCTTAGTATTTAGGCGTACCTTTCGCTCTTAATTTGACAAGAATGTATTTGTAGAAAATAAAGTTGTTGCCTAAAATTTGCCATAAAGAAAACACTATCAGAGTTATAGATTAGGCTTGCTCCTTAGCACAAAGAATTATTATATTGAGCACTTTCTCCAAAAAATTGGAAAAATAAATGGCAACAAATCAATTGCGGTACTCCATGGGACTGCTTGAATATAGGTTTTTGCATGAGTGTGACAGACATGTAGAACAAACGGCAACTATAGCAAACATTACGTCCTCTAATAATGGACAGTATACAATCGCATTCATCTCTCATTTATCAACCGTTCTCAACGGGTATCTATAACTGATTTACACGTTGCGATTTAGACATTAGTATCAAATCCGAAACGTGTCCCTTCATTTATGCTACCGCTAGAGTCATACTAATATTCAATTTACAAAATAAACATAATTTTATGATTATATGACCACGCTTACATGCATTTGTAGCATTACCAATATAATGAAATAGCTTTAATAAGCTGAAATTTTAAATACACATTATGTTAAAGTTAGTTAGTTTGTGTGGATAACTTTCAAAATTATTGCTAAAAACCCTTGACAAAGCTTATGACATTATAATGTCAAACCAGAAATTGTAAAACGTAAAATTCACTATATGCAAATACCTGATAATAAATCAATTACAGATTCCCAACATATAACAATTACTATAAAATTAGCGGTTGTGTTTCTATCTTGTATAACTTGCGTCATATCATATGTTTGAACTTTTAAAATGAGATAATTGAAAACTTTTCTCAACATTAAATATATCGCTATTGAAGAAACGGTCTCTAATTCATATTTATATTTACATTGGCAATTCGTATTACACGTACGGGAGTCAGGGAATCTAGCTTAAGTATATCTTTTTGGTAATTGTACATTTCCGACATTACGTTTGACGACATTAATGCAACATGAGCTAATGCAACTAAAATATGACTAGGTACCTTACTTTATTATAAATGCGAACATTATTTGTATTATTTGTAACGGAAATCCTAGTGTGGCAGAACGCGAATATCCATCCTCATCCAAATCAAACATGTATTTTGAAAGTTAGTTCATTTATCTCAAAGTATGCGAAAGCTTGACTATCAAGACAAATATGTTCACAACTACAATAGCAAGTTCTAGGGCCAATATAAGAAATTAATTTAATATTAATAACCCTAGTAATAAAGTAGTTTATGCGATTCTAAGAAAATGATTACCATTTGACCATACATCGTAAACAATATCGAAACATTCATATCTTGTAATTTTTGAATATACATTATGTTTACTGGAGCTATATTCTATCCTTTATGAATCGAACCTTCATTATCTTAAGAAAATTGATTTTTTTTTTTTGAGAAAAATGATTGTATTTTCGTTTAGTCATCGGCAGATTTAAATTATTTCTTTTTATGTCACTTTCATTACGCTAATGGTTATCAATAACAACAATAATATTTAACATAGTATCGTCGCAATAAAATTTGCCTTGCAAAATAGATAATACACGTGTTTTAACAAGTAAAGTATAAACAACTAATATTTTCGCTTGGTAATTTATGTTTCCTTGAAACCAAGGAACACGTGGAAACATATTTTAATAGCATTGTAGTAGTATAGCATGTTATTAATAATTTTACAAAAGCCATTGTTTAAGAAATCATAGAGGTATATATACAACAAGATTTCATAACATTATATTAACTAATCTACTAGTAAACCTATCCAAATACACATATATTTTTAATGCCCTTATATGTGAGCTATTGTGGATGTAGAAGAAACCGTTTTTATATTCTCGGATTGTGAAGTGATCAGTTATAAAACATTTCTTTGTGTTTTCTTTAAGTTACACATGTCGGGATAATTTAAATACCATAGATAACAGAATACTAGTTTCTATACAGGCATTGAAGCCACGAATTCCAACTTCTGTTGGTTACGAAGAAGTAAAAATAGCCAACAACTTAAAATGCTGATTTTACACTTGTATTTATTTGTTCATATTACCTATTATAGGCATTTTATAATTCCAATTTTAACATTATGTTATTAGTCAAGAAAATTGTATAAAAATATTAAGTAAGTTTATCAGTTTCATATATATCAGTCTATAATTTATTCTAATTACATGAAAATACTTAGGATGATCTCGCTACAAATATTATAAGCTCGCAAATGTTACGGGTGTTCTTGTCTCAACAAATATTGAGACTTCGCTTTGCTCAATGTCTAAACATTGTGCACCAATAATGTAGGTATAAGTGTAATAGTCACTTACTTGTAAGTACTTTTCTTCTTTTACTAATTATAAAACCGCAATTTTCTTGTATACAAATACGTTAATTCAGAAGTTCCACTACAGTCACAATAAAACTGAACTAAACAAAAAAATGTGTGTGGGCACCACACGACTTTTTATACGTACGTGCGTTCCGAAACTTTGTTCCAAATTATGTTTTGCATTTTGTATCTTCTCAATAAAACAAACTTTTGTGTAAAACATTTACTTCTGGTCCGAATTTTGAAAAAAATTTTATACAGAAATTATCCCAAATCCAGCTCAAAGTGCTTTTATTTCCATATTAAATCTCTATAATGGTTACTTTCGTCCGAATTTTAATTTTTTTTTATATAAAAATCATTTCAAACGCAATTCAAATACTTGTATTACAAAAATATGTGTTCTTAATAAACCTGTATAGAATACATAAATAAGCTGTTATTCGATAATTGTGTTACTTCCGGTACAAATTTTGAATTATTTTATAAACAATAACTGTTCTAATTCGTGCTCTTAATACTTTTGTGTTCTCCATAAATCTGTATAGAATGCATAATTTACGAGATATTTGCAAAAAACTGTTCTTCACCAAGACAAAAGCACCCACTTTCGGTAGGCATTTCGAAAAACACAATCGATATATTAGTAAATATTGATTTTTTTACTGAAGTAAACTATTACTTCCAGTCTAATCAGATCTCTAAAGGAAGATTACACTCGTACCTAATTATAAACTTTGATATTGATAGCAGTATCCGTTTGACCGCTATCTTGATCAGAGAGAAAGTAACAGAGGTCACTCTTCCGGTATCACGGAACTTTAAAAAGTGGACATCTGCAAAAATCTGGAGATCAAAGATTTTCGTAATCACAATACTTCCCTATTCATGGCATGAAAAAGTGAGAAAGTAATAATAATAATATCGAATATCTGCTTATGACTAAGATCAGCAATGGGATACTGAATACTCGGCTGGACACTTACAGTTGACATGGCACTAAATCCTCAACCTTTCTGCATTTCTCATAAACGTGCTTTTGACATTTTGACTAGTTCGTATAGAATGATAAATATCCACCACATATGATCATTCGCCGAGTATCTAGCTTGACTGAAAGACCCAACCATGTGATATTAATCTGAAAAAACTAAACCAGGAAAACGAGATTTTAATGAGAGAAATAGTAAAAACCAGGTTAATGTAACAAAAAAAAACTCCACGTGTTTTGAAAATAATAATAAATAATTTAAGTTTTTAAATATTAGTCTAAATTATTGTTATGCTTATTTTTACGTTTTGCTAATGTTCGTATTTCTTTTGCTATCACACTGTATGATATTCTAAATTGCAACTTTTCGAGCGTGCCTGATATATATATATATCTCTGGTGAACTTGTATGACATGCTATATTTATTGCGTTAACTCACTTCTATTGCTTTCGCTAAATTTATTGAAATCTAATTTTTGGGGACATCCCCACGATAAGGTTAATTACTTGTGTAAATGTACTTAGACCTACGTATAAAATAACTATTTTCCGAGGCCATTTGTATTGCCATTTCGACCTACCTGCATTGTGTACGTATTTATAATTACTTTTCCAGCTGTAACTTTCTTATGTTCTTCGACATGTTGCCTTTCGGGCTTCGACAGATGGGTACATTTGTTTGTTTCCACCTAGTTTTACTGTTTTCCTGTCCTCAACATTGTAGAGGGAAATTTAGTGATAGAATATTCATTTAACACCTTGCTTGTTTTACTACACCTGAATCAAGTAATATGGCAATCGAATAACCTCTTATGGTTTTATAGACTGTTCTTCGCTAAAAAGGAAAAAGTATTTTGTGGCATGTGAATAGCCTTAAACTTCATGCTTACTTATTTTCCTCCTTCCCGAGCATGCACTTGTTGATTGACAGCGTGGACGCGTACAGAAATTTCATTGTCTGTGCCTTTCGTGTACATAACCTTCAGAAGGGAATCGTCGTATCTTCCTGCGATATATTATGCCTGCAAAGTATGTATAGATCGAACTATGCCGTCTGTTCGTGTGCGTGTGTAAATTTGGTCAGATTTAGTCTATTTACCTGGGTTCCAGACATTGGTTATGTGTGCTGGTTTGTTTAGCGTTTGTTTACGTATCCATTTGATTAGACGTCTTGCGTGCGTCGATGTGTCTGACGGATCGCGCATTGCCAACTTTCTGGCGTGAATGTTCCTTTCATATTACCTAACTTTATAAATTTTGTGTGCATTGTAAGGGTGATTCAGTAAATTTTATCTTTATCTATGATATGAGCATGTCTGTGTGTTTAATTATATAGCTCACGTTATCGACTCTCTCTCCTTGTAATTGGATCCTGCGTTTGTCACTGTTATTTCAATTCTCCCGCTTTTTATTACGAACTCTTTTCCGAGTGTGTCAAATTATGGGCGTGCGCGGATTGGTTGTATCGAAATTATCCGGAAGACCACGTTCTTGACTTCACTTTTCGAGTGCCTTTTGTATAGGGTACAACTGTGCAACTACTTATTTTCTTTTGGTAATTTTATTACTTTGTCTATGAAGATATTACGCGTAAGCGGCTCTGATTTAATAAGTAGCAAGTATCGTTACCTTAGTTTGGTAAATTATCGTAAATTTTACCGCCTTTTACGTTTTCTTTAAATTTACGAAATCCACGTGGTTGGGCTTCTGAATCTTTTTGTGCATTTGTGTGACTCGAAGGGTCAGTTTTGCGGATCTCCATTTAAAATTGGGGTGAGTTGAGTGAATTTTTTGTGTTAATTTTCGGGGTTTTATCTTCGTTTCTTTTCTTTTCTAATTTAATAGGATTTTATTGTCGGGCACGAGATAGCCCTCAGTAGCCATTTTCTGAAATTGGCCGCCCTACATTACGATTGAAGAACGTAGTGATTTCCATCGTCGCTGTTATAGTTGCATCTATACGTCCATCTTGACTTTTGGAGTGGAATTTTCACCGTCCGACAAGGGGGCCTCCGCCATCTTGACTTCAGTTAGCGTGCCTACCTGCGACTTGTATTGTCAGCTAAGTGCAACTATATTTGTAGTTTTCAACGTAACATTCGACTAATTGTCGATATCTTGGTGTTCTGGTCTTTACTTTACCTTTAATTGATCTAAGATTATTTGAGTGGCTATAAATACCTAACGCACCACTTAATCAATTGCGAGGTCTCGAGCAATCCTAATTAAATTATCGTTTTTTTATATATATTGCAAATTGTTTTGCTGTATACAGAGTGACCCTATGAATATTTGATAAGGGCTCACGTTGTTGTGTTGAATGTTAATCTTTGTTTTAATAATTCTAATAAATTCAATACCGTAATATTTCTCGTTGATGAGTAGCATATTTAATCTAATAATAATTCTAGTAAATTCATTACCGTAATAATATTTCTCTTTGATGTGTTGAAAATTTAATTTAATAATAATTCTAGAACATTCATTACCGTAATATTTCTCTTTGATGTGTTGAATTTTAATTTAATATAATTCTATAAAATTCTTTACCGTTAAAAATTTGACTTTCATGTATGTTTTTTTTGTAATTTCTGAGCTATTAAAATTATTTAAGCAATTGTAAATTCTATACCGTAAGCTCAGTAGAATCTCTGGTGTTAAATACTAAATTTTCCTTTGTCTTCTTTGCAAGCGTCAATTAATAAATTAATTATCATTTGTAAACAAGTTATTTAATTAATTCGTAATTTTGATTTTTGTACTCAAAACCATAATTTTGTAAATTTAACGTCTTACCTTTCACTTATTTTTTTTTTAGTCTTAAGTGCTAATCTTAAATCTTGTTTTTTTATTGTGTAACAAAAAAAAACATATTACTGAACATCGCCGTTGGTGGCACTTGTACAACACCTTTTGTAGAATAGCCTGTAAGGCGACGAAACGTTTCTGCAGCCAACCATCCTCCTGCCGATGCGCAGAGGTTATGTCAATAGTATATAAAATTCACTAAAATTTCATTCTGTCTGTCTTCCATTTTCTAACTATATTTTGACTTGCTTAACATGTACTAAAATTTAATCTGACTTGTCTATTATATTCAAAATTTTGTTCTCAACAGCTTATTAACAAAAATATACAATCTGTTCCGTAATTATTTTCAAAAAAAAAAGAACATACTATTTAATATAGAACTTTCTACACATCGTAATTTCTCTTTTATTTTTACCTCGACGTATCTTGTTTTTCTTTGCTATTGTTGTGACAAGCATTTGAATAAGATTTGGCGTAGCCGACCTATACAGGGTGATCCGTAGGAAACCCGCTGGAGGGACACAGCCAGTGGCAGATCAGTAGGGAACGCAGGTAGGTTACCGTAAGGTAGCACAGTGTCCTGGTGCCCGGACAACGTCGCTCATTTCATTAGTTTAGTTATCTGAACCGACACGCCATCTGCGGCTTGAGTTAGCTCGGCCCTGCGTCTCTCAATACCTACGTCCACACTATTGCGATCTCCCTATATCGTGACTCACCTGGTTAATAATAATCTAAGTTTCGACGTTGTTGCGGGTGTAACATTATATTTTTCTCTTTGTTCTTAATTTATAGATACATATGCATCCTATTGCTTTAATGTTCTAACTTTTTTAATCACATTTAAATTTGCTGACTTGATTGAATGACAGTGTTGTGTGGTAATGTTCAACAACTGTTAAAGATCGATAATGTTCCTTAAAACGATATTTTTTATTGGGTTTACTTTATACAAGTTACTACAAGTACTGTATCATATTTTATAGGTTCAAGACTTTTGCTTCATTTTCACTCATATATTCGTCTTTCGTTAGTTCGCGATTCTCCTGAAACAAGAGTCATGGAATTCCTTAAAAGTTGTTTGTATTGCACTTTATTAAAATACTATCGAGGCTTACTGGGGAGAAACCATCCCTTTTTATTAGATTTTTTTTCCAAATCTATTTCTTAGCGAGAAATTAATTAATATATGGATTATAAAGTTCAGTAATTTCATTTTGTGTTGTTAGCCGTAGTTAGAATCTATTAGTACTGCTTTTATTCCTGAAATTTGTATACAATTTTTAACCAGTTGCTTTTAGGTGGTGGTTTGTCAGCAGCGTACCACACGCTGCTGAGAAATTCGACACAAATCAATTTTAATGGTCGCCAGTTCAAATCAAAGTGTTATTCAAAACCAATACTAAGGCAAAACAATAACAATTCGTTCAGTTTACTGAAAGTGATTTGTTGTTTTGAACTACACAGTACTAATGGGATTGTACCAAGTCACAATTTACAAAAGTTCCTATTGTTAACTATGACTGTAAATGAAGAAGTGAATAACCTACCCTATATTTCAGGTTTAGCAGCGGATGACTAAGATCATATCAGTACCACCATTACCCCATTTGTTATTAGAAACACTAAGTACTTTACATCTATGGAAATCATAACCTCCTTGCTCCCGCTCCCGCTTTCATTTGGTCGCCTATACATTAAACTATGATGGTTTACACTATACCTCAAATTTACAATGTTAATAGGTAAATATATCGTCAGCGTAATTCGCAAAATGCGTAACTCCATATTTGGCCCAAAATGAGATTTATGCGCCATCTGTTAGGAAAAAAATTAAGATTCATTGTGGCAAAGTGCTGAACTCCACAAAAAATCCCTTAATTTTTTAAAGCCGATTTCGCAAAGTTCGTAACTCCTCGGCTTCATTTTCGTACTGCGCAAAGTGACTAACTCCCATTCAGTATAGTTATTTGTATGGTGTCCATGTGACTGCGAGAAAAAGTGTGGTTAAACGACACTATTTTTGTGTTACTCTGAAGGTGTAGTGTGATTATTATTTGTAACAAGGTAAGATAAATACATTCACGCTCTCGGAAATATCTAAAGGTTTTTATTCTTTTGTGAAAAGTGTGATAAATATCTTGAAGGAGATACGCAATTTTCCCAGAGATTTGTAACTAACTTCGGTCACACATACGCAATTTTCTTTATACATAAATCCATACAGCATTTTTACTTTTTTTTTTAATGCAGGATCAAAATGTCTACAAGAACTTTGAAAATACTAAGTATGGTCATCGACAAGTCGTCTTCCAAACCATCTGACTCTGATTCTTTATTTTCAAGAAACATTGATGAGAAAGGTAAAAACATCATGTTTATGCTGTTATGTGTATTATTCCACAGAATCTATTTTAGAGCAAAACGAAGAAGAGATTTTGGACATTGAAAAGTTCATTGCAAATGCAGAAAATGAAGATTTTGTTTTTGATGATGGCCATGTCATAGAAAACAATGACGAATTCCATTCCATCCTGAATGAACAAAAATGTCGCAATGTGAATAACGACAATCAACAAATAATTACGACAGATGACATTAATATTGATAACGACTCTAATTGCAACCCAACAGACAGAAGTGCTGATGAGGAACAAAACGTATTTACATATAAAGACGAGATTGAGGAAAAAAACAATGAGTGCAGCTATGAAGCAGAGAAAAATGGTAACCAGAATAACGAAAGTATGAGCAGCAGCGAAAGTAATGCAGAAAGTGCTATTGAAGAGCAAACGAGTTTAGAAGATGGTGACCATTCCCATGATAACTCAGAGGACAGTGAACATAACGAAAATGAAAATCACTATGGGAAACGGAAAAGATTAAAGAGAAGTGCCATGGATATGAAGCAGTGGTCAAAAAATAAAAACCGTGGAAACAGGGAACAAGGGCTGAGCTATTACGGCAAAAAGAAAACACCTGATGGCACATGGCAATATAATCTACAAAAAAATAAAAAACAATTACGTGCACCATGCAATTGTCAGCTTAGTAGGAAAGAAAATTGTAAATTAAAATGTAATTTCATATCACAAGACGAAAGAAAACTTATATTTGAGAGCTTCTGGAAATTGACATGGCGTGAAAAAAAAGTTTTTGTGAAGTCACTTACTACCGTTAAAAATACAGTTAGAAGACGAGGAGTTAATGAAGGATCATCTAGAAGAAACACGTCTACCGAATTTTACTTGAAAAGTGGTGGACAACAAATCCGTGTTTGCAAAAAAATGTTTTTAAACACTTTGAGTATTGGAGAAATAGCTGTAAAGCAGTGGATTAGAAGAGATTTTGAAGTAATTGAAAGGCCAAAGAATAAAGAAATAATAATTTCTAATGAAATAAAGAACGTGAATAACTTTTTTGATTCTCTGCCTAAACTAGAGTCCCACTACTGCCGTGCTTCCTCATCTAAATTGTACCTGGAGCCTTTGTGGGAGTCTAAAGCTCAACTTTATTCTGTTTATAAAAGCGAATTTTGCAAAGAAAAGGATGCCAAACCTCTTTCTCGAGCCACTTTTTCAAAGATATTTGACGATAAGAATTTATCGTTACATCATCCGAAAAAAGATAGATGTGACATTTGCATTGCATTTGAAACCGGTAATTTAGCACAAGACGAATATGACCATCATGTCACCTTAAAAAATGAAGCACGATCTGAAAAAGATAAAGATAAACTTTCCGATAATGAAGTATTCACGATGGATTTACAGTCTGTGCTGTTATCTCCAAAATCAAATGCCTCTGCTTTATATTGGAAACACAAGTTAACAGTACACAATTTCACTGTTTATGATATAAGACGTCGTGAAGGTTACTGTTTCCTTTGGAATGAATCTGAGGGCGGACTAACGTCCAATGTATTCGCGTCGATTATTGTCCATTTTCTTCTCAAATTTTTGGATACCCACACCATTCAAGACAACACTGAAATTATACTGTATAGTGATGGCTGCGGATACCAAAATAGGAACACGGTTTTATCGAATGCATTATTTAATTTGTCAAAGGAAAAGAACATAACAATCGTTCAAAAATTTTTACAAAAGGGCCACACTCAAATGGAGGCTGACAGTATGCATTCCACCATTGAAAAAAAAATAAGGAAGAGACAAATAAACGTCCCAGCTGACTATATTCATGTTTGTAAAGAAGCTTGTAAAAAATCGCCCTACTCAGTTGAATACTTGTTACATCCATTTTTTAAAAATTTTGACTCTACCACCAACTTCTCTTCGATTAGGCCGGGAAAAAAAGCCGGGGACCCCGTAGTTGCTGACCTAAAAGCCATAAAGTATACTTCAGAGGGTGTGTTTTTCAAACTAAGACATTCAGATGTGGAGTGGATTCCTCTTCCTACACGAATCAGTAAAGCAAAAATGGCTGTGAGTTTCAGTTCATTGCCGCGACTGTATAACGAAAGGTTGAAAATAAAAAAAGAAAAATATGACAACTTACAGCAGCTAAAACGCAGCTTAACACAAGATTACCACGAATTTTATGATAATCTTCCTTATGTTAATTAAACGTTTTTTTTTTCATATAACTTCTAATAAAACTGGTTTTGAATTATTTTTCATAACTATTAAATAAATATAATTTCCACTTACAACTGCCTTACTGCAATGTGCGTAACTCCAAAACTAATTATTAACTTATTAAGGGACATTTTACGTAACTCCATTTATTATTGATCGGAGCAATAATTTTGTAAATATTGTTAAATAATTCATTCCGCTACAAAATATTGTAACGTATTCCAAAAGTTTGTGTCTTAATTTGTAATGGCTAATTTTTGGTTACGTTTTTTTGCTCTCCTCTAAAATCTATCCATAAGGAGATACGCACAATGCGAATTACGCTGACGATATATAGAGCATAGACTAGATTAGATAGTATTGCTTGCAACATAGTAAAGAAAAGAAATTTGCTTAGAATGTGACAAAACTATATACCTCAAGTTTTTATGATACATAAATGTGTGTTCAAATTATCACAGCTACTGACAAGTGTACCGAAACTGACATTTACAATATTGTAGCCAAGAAATCAACCGAAAAGTGTTGGTAACAGTGCGTGTTAGTAACGATATGTGTGAATGCTTGGCTAAGATTGTAAAGAAGAAAATTTAGATAGTCGGTTGACGTATAATGTACATATGTGCAAATTTAAAACATTATAATAATGATGCTTTTACTCGGTTAGAAAAGATTATTTTGTACTTCCTGTAAATCCTTCTCACTCTAAGAATGTGTTTTATTATTCAATGGAGAGACCACATGTTTAATTAAGATTCCGGCTGAAATTGTAATTACATATCAAATTTTCTTCTGTTATTAATAAAGAATAAATGTTTTGTTATAATTAATATATGACAGTACTGAAATACCTTTCTGAATAAAATGTACTGTAAATGAATATTTTTTCTATTTCTTCTTTTGTTTCTAATCAATACTCCACTACAAAAATATTTAATGATCAAAGGCAGTATCTACTTAGAAGTGTGAAGAAAATGTTTCTCCAAATCCCATTTTATCCAGGAAGTAAGTAAAAGAAACAGAAGGCAGTAAAGGAAACTTTTTTAATACGGAGAACAATCAATTTAACTCCCCCTAAGAATCTCTTAAATTTAAATTGGGCACATTCTTATTTATACCATTTATTGGAAAAAAGGAAAACGTCATGAAAGGAAACTTTTTTTAATATATGGAATATTTCACTTAGAAATTTACAATATTTAATTTCAATTATATAAACGAAGATAAATTTTTAATTATGTTCGTTAAGGTACTAGTAAAATCTGCCATAACAATTTATGAGATTATTAATTAAAAACTAGCTGTCCATCAATCTCTTCGAGCTTGAATCACATTTCGCGTCCGCTTACAGTTGTATTACCGTTCCCTGTAATACGCCAAAAAATCATTTTTGATTTTCTAAGCTATTGGCACACCTTGTATAGACGTATATTTTTGTCCACGAACTACTGTCACGGTGACAGGTGGAACGGCAATTTAAAGAATCTTAACGTCAGTCTGACTTTTCGTTGTTGAAGTTTGAAATTTAGATGCTATTTAGCGTAATACCAATACTTGACACTAAAAGATTCATAGTGTTATTAGTTTTACACAATGAAAGGACTAAATCATTATTAAAAAAGTAATATCAGATTTATTTTAGTTTTGCATAATTTAATCTGTCAATTATCATGGCCCACAAACGTTATTTCTGGGCCGTAATATTTAATAATAATCATACATCTTTTGACATACCTTTTGAACTTTGTTATAATGCAAATTTGTGAACAATGCATGTCCATTACACAGAAGAATCAAGTTTTAAATAAAATGTTGGTATAGAATAGTATGACTTATTAATTTTATTTATAATAGTGAATTTATAACTGGCTTCCATATTAATAAATTAGTTTCATTTGTCTGCTCTGAAATTGTTCCTGTCAAAGTGAGTTTGCAGTGGCATTGAGTCGTCGCCTGTAGATCGTGCTCTGGCTATGTCGGTTGCTGAGACGATCCTATTATAATTTAAATATTTAGTAGTGACTCTGGTTAGTTGAACTAAAAACAATAACCAAAAATAATACAGATCGACGTTGGAACATCTGTGTAAACATTTTGCTTACACACACTGTAAAAAGAATATAATTCGTAATTGTTGGATCATTTTGTGATTCTTATTAAGTATTTAAGAAAAAATAACGCAAAAAGGTAGTTCATGATTACAACCAATCCATCGAAATAAGAGCCACCAGCCTGGGACACGATCATCATGAACCATTATCAGAATGTTTGATTAAAAATTTGATTTAATGGTGTATTTTCAAACATATCCCATTAAATGATTGAACGCTGCCCATACTTCAAACTTTCTACTGATAATCAAATTATTTAGTAGTAGTAATTGTTGAATTAGACTGGAATATTTACTTTAGTAAATTGAATAGTTTCAAAACATTTGTCATTACATTGGAATTTGATTCGTCTGTCACCTAGAAATAATAATATAAATCATATTTTAAGGTAATTGTCTAATACCGTGCCTTCAAATACTTTCCGCATTAGAGTAGACTGTTTTTGAAGTTTTTAAGTAATCAATGTTGGTGTACATGCTAATTTTTTGAAAACTGTAAATTCTGACAGTTGTCATACTTAAATTCAAATTATAGACGCCTATTATTATTTATATGACATAACCAAACTATTAAAATTATGCACTGTCACCAACCATTAAAAAAAAGCATGGCCGTCTCTAATTCTGAAAGTATTTGAAGGCACGGTATATAGGCAAAACTAAAATGGATCTGATAGCACTTTTCTCATTAATGTTTTAGTCATTTCGCTGTATAAAATTTGAAACTTCATATCTTTTTGTGTCAAGGTCTACAATAAATATCGATGAAGCTTAAAAACATGAACAATGAAATATCAGACAGATGTCAGGGTGTTTAACCTTTTTTTTTGTGAAATAATTGTCATCATAAAAGCAGTTCGGATTTCATCACGAACTGAAATCGATTGATCGTTTTGACGTTTTATAACCTGCAATTAAATTTTGTGAAATTGCCAACATTAATCAAAAGTCAGATGGATTTTTTTTGACAATTCTGAAGTTTACTGTAACATTTAAGCCACCTAACGTGAATGTTGAGTCGACCAACATTTCGCGTATGCTCTAGTTAAATATATCGGTGTTAAAATGATAATAGATGAGTAAAGATGGCGACATAGATGTGCACTATTTTTTTTATTTTCGCTACACCCTTTAACTATTACTTTATTTTATTTTAATAATATACTATGTTCACCAATTTTGATCAGCATCTGGGGCGTAATGCTTAAATTATTTTTTTCTGTGACGGGAAAAAAAGTTGACTTTTTATCCTTCTTGACAGGTAATAAAATCTCACTTTATATGCCAGGGAAAAAAGTGCTCACTTTTTGCCCGCTTAAATTCACAGATATTTGATTATTTTACAGGTTTCCATTAGCAACGCAGGTGTAATGTCACTTGAAATGTCACAGCGATTGATTTTCTGACTTTAATATATAGTATTTACGTGTTTTTTTCAATATTAAATCGTCGTTTTTCCCATCACAGAAAAAAATAGTGTCGTCATATTTGTTACTGTATTTACGTGCGATAATATACTTTAAGTTTATTTTATCATATCCGTCGGCATTTTTCATATATTCGTATAGAAAAGAAATAGTAACAACTGATAATAATAACACTAATTCGTATCTGAAAGGTACCAGATTTCAATTAAAAATGCAATTTTCCTTCGTAATCTCTTTTTTTGTTGGCCTTCTGACATTTAAACTTGACAACCGATCGATGAACGTGAATATGTAGTCATTATGTGTGTATTGCACGACTGGTGCTTTCCGCCAATTTTGACGTTTCCCGGCAAATGCCATATTGCGAACTGAAACTGATTTGACGGTTTTGATAATTTATAACCTGAAATTGAATTTTTTGTGCGTTTAACTTAACCTTATCCGAACTTTGAGGTGTCACTGTTATCTGTGTCGATCCACCGCCATTTTAAAATCGAACCTATTCCATATTTTATATTTTACACGTAGGCCTTATGGCAAAATGCTATAATGCACACTCTTTTTCTGCACGTACTAAAATTTTCTCTCTTCGAGCTTGAATCGCCTTTCGCGTCCGCTTACAATTTTATTACAGTTCCCTGTAAAACGTCAAAAAAATCAAATTTGATTTTCTAAACTTTTGGCTCACCTTGTATAGACGTATATTTTTGTCCACGAACTACTGTCACGGTGACAGGTGGAACGACAATTTAAAGCATCTTAACGTGAGTCTGACTTTTCGTTGTTCAAGTTTGAAATTTAGATGCTATTTAGCGTAATACTAAGACTTGACACTAAAAGATTCATAGTGTTATTAGTTTTACACTATGAAATGACTAAATCATTATTAAAAAAGTAATATCGGATTTATTTTAGTTTTGCATAATTTGACCTGTCAATTATCATGGCCCACAAACGTCATTTCTGGGCTATAATATTTAATAATAGTCATACATCTTTTGACATACCTTCTGAGTTTCGTTATAATGCAAATTTGTGAACAATGCATGTCCATTACACAAAAGAATCAAGTTTTAAATAAAATGTTGGTATAGAATAGTATGACTTATTAATTTTATTTATAATAGTGAATTTATAACTGGTTTCCATAATAATAAATTAGTTTCACTTGTCTGCTCTGAAATTGTTCCTGTCAAAGTGATTTTGCAGTGGCATTGAGTCGTCGCCTGTAGATCGTGCTCTGGCTATGTCGGTTGCTGAGACGATCCTATTATAATTTAAATATTTAGTAGTGACGCTGGTAGTTGAACTAAAAACAATAACCAAAAATAAAACAGACCGACGTGGGAATATCTGTGTAAACATTTTGCTTACACACACTGTAGAAAGAATATAATTCGTAATTGTCGGATCATTTTGTGATTCTTATTAAGTATTTAAGGAAAAATAACACAAAAAGGTAGTTCATGATTACAACCAATCCATCGAAATAAGAGCCACCAGCCTGGGACACGATCATCATGAACCATCATCAGAATGTTTGATTAACAATTTGATTTAATGGTGTATTTTCAAACATATCCCATTAAATGATTGAACGCTGCCCATACTTCAAACTTTCTACTGACAATCAAATTATTTAGTAGTAGTTGTTGTTGAATTAGGCTGGAATATTTACTTTAATAAATTGAATAGTTAGAAAACAATTGTCATTACATTGAAATTTGATTCGTCTGTCACCGAGTAATAATAATATAAATCATATTTTAAGGTAATTGTCTAATATATAGGCAAAACTAAAATGGATCTGATAACACTTTTCTCATTAATATTTTAAAGTTTATTTTACTTTCTTCTCTCTTGCAGATGTCTACGTTTTGAAGTCCCCTGATACCAAAAAAGTGGTTTTTAAAAAATCTCTCTCTCTCTCTCTCTCTCTCTCTCTCTGTGTGTGTGTGTCACCACGGTAGCGGCCAAACCGCTGTAGATATCAATTCCAAATTTTATATTTACGTGTATAATCTGCCTCTTGAGATCTGATTAGTTTTTCAATAAAATCGGTTGACCGGAAGTAGTACTTTACTTCAGTGAAAAAATCGAATTTTGCAAATATTTCGTCAACTACTAAGTTTAAACAAATTTATAAAGAATTCATATGTAGTTAAAATTAAAATTGAGAAGCATTTTATTTAAAAAGTTTTTCGAAATTACTACCTTAAGTAGGTCTTTTACTCTTATCAAAAATCAGTTTTTTGCCAATATTTTGCAAGTCATGCTTTTTAGACAGGTACGCGACGAATACAAAAGTATTTAGAACTTAATTTCCAATATCTTTTGTATAAAAAAAATTCAAAATTCGGACCGGAAGTATCACTTTTACTCTTACCGAATAACGATTTTTTGCAAATATGTCGTAAATTATGCATTCTATATATATTTATTAAGAGTACAAAAGTATTTAGAATTGGATTTGCAATATTTTTTGTATAAATGAAATTTCAAAATTCGGACCGGAAGTAGCACTTTTATTCTTAGCGAGTAGCACTTTTCTTCGAATATCTTCCAAAGTATGCATTCTAGAGCGATTTATTAAGAGCATGAAAGTACTTAGAATAGGATTTGAATAAGTTTTGTATAAAAAAATTCTTAAAATTGTGTAGTTTGAAACGCTCATACGTATAAGAAAGTCGTGTGGTGGCCACACCTCATTTTTAAAATAGCGAGACGAATTTCTGAACAGACCACTTTGACAGTGAAATCTCATTGGTTGAAAGCAAGGCCAAATGACACCGTATCAATCTTGCTCACATTCTGTCAACTGACATTGTTTATTGTTAAGCCTTGTTGTTGTTTCTATTATTTCCCCGTTATTTCATTATATACTTTACCAGTTCTATTCAGAGCTCGACAGTAATAGTTATCAGATATACTCGTAAGTTTGTTTTCAAGATTTTCGTGCATGTAATTTGGGACAGGGGTATGTTCAGAAATTCGTCTCGCTATTTTAAAAATAGACTATAGTCATTTCGCTGTATAAAATTTGTAATTTCATATCTTTTTGTGTCAAGGGTTACAGTAAATATCGATGGAGCTTAAAACCATGACCAATGAAATATCAGACAGATGTCAGGGTGTTTAACCTTTTTTTCTTAAATAATTGTCATCATGAAAGCAGTTCAGATTTCATCACGAACTGAAATCGATTGATCGTTTTGACGTTTTATAACCTGCAATTAAATTTTTGTGAAATTGCCAACATTAATCAAAAGTCAGATGGATTTTTTCTGACAATTCTGACGTTTCCTGTAAGATTTAAGCCACCTAACGTGAATGTTGAGTTGACCAACATTGCGCGTATGCTCTAGTTAAATATATCGGTGTTAAAATGATAATAGATGGGTAAAGATGGCGACATAGATGTGCACTATTTTTTTTATTTTCGCTGCACCCTTTAACTATTACTTAATTTTATTTTAATAATATACTATGTTCACCAATTATGATCAGCATCTGGGGCGTAATGCTTAAATTATTTTTTCTTAGGAGGGGATGCTTTTGTGTAATAAAGTAGATCGCGATCTTAAAGTAACTGATAATTAGTGAATTACCATGTATGATAAATTTTTAAATCGCATTGTCTTTATATGTAGTAGTGGATCCATTTTTGAAATAGCAGTTACATTACCCTTTAAATCGTTAAATTAAAGGTGATATGTATGCATGATGTATTTGTTTCTTTGAATTACAATTAACGTAGGGCTTCCGGGACAATAGTCAATAGAAATAAATTTATATGACGTTGTTTGCCAATAATCAAGAGCATCAGTGCTCCATAATGTTTGTCATAAAATGTCGATATCAGTCATCAAATGCTGACTAATCAATTTACTCTTTCCCCCTTTTTTTTTAATTTAGGACACATTAATTTAATAGAATACTTGCTCTTTTTGTTATTACAGTGGTCCATGAAACTCTTCGAGTTTGAATTGCCTCTCCGCGTCCACTTTTTCGCTGTAAGTTTCTCTATAAATGTGCCTGTTTGGAACGTGACCACTGCCAGTCGCAGAAGCACTTGAATTTTAACGGTTATAAATTTTCTTTTAATTAGTTTATGAATGAAGATGCAAATGAAATAAAATCTCTCTAGAAATTAATTATACATTATTGTGGCATCTATAATTATAGACAAATGGATTTATTAATTAAAAAATTTCCCATAAAATGTTTAACATTTCTATAGAAGTTACTGAAAGCTGATTACTTGGAACATTTCGTTGACATTTAGGTTCGATATAATGCGTGAGCACCTAGTCTAAGTTGAATGTAAGTAGGCCGAAAAGGTAAACCTAAGATGGTTGTATGATCAAGATTTATTGAATCATATATAAATTTCTTTGTTTTTTAAATTTGGTAGTACTCTAACTCTATTTGTCTCAAGTTTCATGATAAAAGTTGCCCCTACGTTAAATTTTCTTGCAAACTGTCAACAGTTTGAGAATGAATTGTCAAATTGAATGTCATTGTAGACATAGCGTGCCTTCAATTAATTTTTTTTAGAATAACCTACAATTTCAATATTAATTTGAGAACACTGTGGAACTTTTCAATAAATTGACTTAACTATGACAGTAGTGAAAATGAAAAACATTACTGTAGCACAGTGTTCCCAAATTAATATTGATATCATAAGCTACTCTAAATGTAAATGAAAGACGCAGTATATGTATTTGTATGTAGAAAGATGACAGAGATGTGTCCAAGCCATTAAAGATACGATAAATGACCGATACAATAGTAATAATAATAATAATTGATAATGCAATAAAATGTAAATATTAACGGTTATAATATTTCTTTCGGTGGACGTCAAATGTTATGAATCACGCCTTTGCTTTAATTTTTATAACTACGATATTGGAAACTGTACCTGAATGACCGACAATGTAGAGTAATTACAACCGCAGTTCAGTTTGTTCTTGTTTATGAATGAAGACGCATATTAAACAAAATGTCTCTTAGAAATAAATTAAATATTATTGTGACATTTATAATTAGTGGCAAATGAATTTATTTATTAAGACTTTGCCCACAAACCGAACAACATTTCTATATAATTTACTGAACGCTAATATTTAGAAAAATTTTGTTGACATTCAGGTTTTGTATCAATTGTGTGCATCTAGCCCAAGGTGAACGTAGACAGACCAAAAAAAAAACCAAGACGGTTCGGCAATTAAATGTTGTTTCATGTTATTCGTTCTATAAAATTGGTAGTACTATGCTTCGCTTTGTATCAAATTTACGATAAAAATAGTGTATACCTCAAATTTTTTGACAGACTGTCATCGTGACACTTATACGGCAATGAAAAGTCAGACTCTTGACGTCAAGATGTTTAACCAAATTGTCGTTCCACCTGTCATCGTGACAATAGTTCGTTGAGTGTATTCATTCACACATAAACTTGTGAGAACGAAATGTCAGACTGGCAGTGCTTAACCAAATTGTCTTTCCAATTGTCAAATGAAATTAACAACATAACATGATAAACTTTAATAAACATGTTTTAAACTTACAGGTCATTGAGAGAATTAATTAATTTTCATATTACGCTTTAATAGTATACTTTGTAAAACCCAATCGAAAATCTTGCTGGCTCCTAATACCATTTAACCGAAAATGTACTTCTGATTAGTTGGTGCCTACCCGCAGGCGCATACTTTAAATGCTTGGTTTTATAACTGAAAATTGGTAAACGAAATTACGTAAATGCTTATGCGAATTTTATTTGATGTATTTATTTTATTTCGAAGTGCTTCGGACACATCTGATCTGACAAATAAAGACTACATCTTGAACACTGATATATTTCCAACATTCTGTTGACATTTAGGTTTTGTATCATTCATGTGCATCTAACGTAATTTGACAGGCCCAAATGGCAAAACTCAGATGGTTCTTCTTTATTTAAGCTTGCTTCAAGTTCTTCGTTGTATGAAATTTACATTTCGATGACATATATAATGAATAGAGTGTCATTGTATTTATTAATATATCTTAATAAAAAATAGCAAAATCGTTATATTTATTACTGTACTTATGTACGTGCGACAATACACTTTAAGTTTATTTTATCATATCCGTCGGCATTTTGTTCATATATTCATATAGAAAAGAAATAATAACGATTGATAATAATAACACTAATACGTATCTGAAAGGTACCACGTTTCAATTAAAAATACACCTCTTCTTCGTAATATCTTTATTTGTCGGCCTTCTGACACTTAAACTTGACAACCGATCGATGAACGTGAATATATAGTCATTAATGACACGCAAATTCGTCATCGTGAATTTTTTTTACCGCATTCCTCTGCATAAAAGCTTTAAATGAATCGCACCTTCGACAGCGACAGACTTGGCACGTGGACAGTGCACTCAATCGTCGCGGAAAAGTCCACTCTTTTGGTTTCCAACCTTCTTTCCGCACTCTAAACCTCGACGGCCTGAAATTTCTTCGTCAATGTGAAACTTTTACAATTCCTTCGCGCGTGCCTGTCATACCTGACATTTTTACGATTTTGATCGGTTGTCACGTGAATCGTCATGACGTAAGCCATTTTTCTGTTAAAACACCGAATGCACGCTACTCTTCAACGGGCGATATCTCTGCACACGCTCCACTTAGAAGGAAAATCTCTCCGTCGAGGAACAATTCAAGGTCGTCGGTAACTTCACGCCAAAGGGCAGCTTCCAATTTCGCGTATCCAGAGACGAGTTCTTCCCCCCGCGTGCCCAATTTTCGTCGATTTTGACCGGGTTTGGTTGCCATTGACTACTCGGCTTTTATTATATATAACTAGCTCTAACGTCCGCTTACAGCGGATCCTCCGCTTACAACGGGTCCTCCGCTTACAGCGGGTCCTCCGCTTACAGCGGGTCCTCCGCTTACAGCGGGTCCGTCAATCTCTTTTAGTTGGAATCGCTTTTTTCGCGTCCGCTTATAGCTTTTTCATTGTTTCCTGTAAAAAGCAATCACTGTCATGACGCCTTTTAGAATGTCCGGTTTTATTAACTTTTGACGCACCCCTGTATATACATATATTTCGTGAAGGCAATAGTATAATTTCTTTAAAATTCTTCTTGGACGGCTTTTACACAAACCGGAACACACTCAAGAGCGAGAAATGTAAATTTATGTTAAACATAAGTCATGTTAATGTATCCAAAGAAACAATGAGCTCAAAGAGCACAACATTTTCATCGAGACAGTTTACAATACTATTTTGATGTGATAGTGGAAAAGCATTGTCAACCTTTTCGAAGTCTACTGTCGTTAAGAAAAAAGCACAAAATAATAATAAAAGTAAGAAGCCCAAGTTTTAAATTTAAGCCCTATTGAAGCGCCTTTCCTGTAAAAAACGCTTTTTAGAATGTCCACTTTTATAAACTTTTGAAGCACCCCTGTGTATACATATATTTTGTTAAGCCAATAGGATATTTTATTTAAAATTCTTCTCGAACTGTTTTTGCCATAAATTGGTACACACTCAAGAGCGAGAAAGGTAATTTAATGTTAAACATAAGTCATCTTAAAGTATCCAAAGACACAATGAGCGATCACTGGCATGACGCTTTTTAGAATGTCCAGTTTTATACACCTTTGAAGCACCCCTGTATATACATATATTTTGTGAAGCCAATTGTATATTTTATTTAAAATTCTTCTCGAACTGTTTCTAACACAAACCGGTACACACTCAAGAGCGAGAAAAGTAATTTAATTTTAAACATAAGTAATGTTAAGGTATCCAAAAGCACAATGAGATCAAAAAGCCCAACATGTTCATTAAGACAGTTTACAATACTATTTTGATGTGAAAGTGTAAAGCCTGTCAACCTTTTCAAAATCCACTATCGTTAATAAAGGAGCACGAAATAATAATAAAAGTAAAGAGCCCAAGTTTTAAATTTAAGCCCTATTGAAGCGCCTTTCCTGTAAAAAGAGGCTTTTTAGAATGTCTAATTTTATAAACTTTTGAAGCACCCCTGTATTTACATATATTTTGTTAAGCCAATAGGATATTTTATTTAAAATTCTTCTCGAACTATTTTTGACATAAACCGGTACACACTCAAGAGCGAGAAAGGTAATTTAATGTTAAACTTAAGTCATGTTAAAGTATCCAAAGGCACGATGAGATCAAAAAGCGTAACATTTTTATTAAGACAGTGTACAATACTATTTTGATGTGATAGTCTAAAAGCCTGTCAATCTGTTTGAAATCCACTATTGTTAATAAAGGAGCACAAAATAATAATAAAAGTAAAAAGCCCAAGTATTAAATTGATGTGCCTGTCCTGTAAAAAGCGATCACTGTCATGACGCTTGTTAGAATGCCCACTTTTATATACCTTTGAAGTACCCCTGTATATTCATTAATTTTGTTAAGCCAATAGGACGTTTTATTTAAAATTCTTCTCGAACTGTTTCTAACACAAACCGGTACACACTCAAGAGCGAGAAAAGTAATTTAATTTTAAACATAAGTCATGTTAAGGTATCCAAAAGCACAATGAGATCAAAAAGCCCAACATGTTCATTAAGACAGTTTACAATACTATTTTGATGTGAAAGTGTAAAGCCTGTCAACCTTTTCAAAATCCACTATCGTTAATAAAGGAGCACAAAATAATAATAAAAGTAAAAAGCCCAAGTTTTAAATTTAAGCCCTATTGAAGCGCCTTTCCTGTAAAAAGAGGCTTTTTAGAATGTCTACTTTTATAAACTTTTGAAGCACCCCTGTATTTACATATATTTTGTTAAGCCAATAGGATATTTTATTTAAAATTCTTCTCGAACTATTTTTGACATAAACCGGTACACACTCAAGAGCGAGAAAGGTAATTTAATGTTAAACTTAAGTCATGTTAAAGTATCCAAAGACACGATGAGATCAAAAAGCGTAACATTTTTATTAAGACAGTGTACAATACTATTTTGATGTGATAGTCTAAAAGTCTGTCAATCTTTTTGAAATCCACTATCGTTAATAATAGAGCACAAAATAATAATAAAAGTAAAAAGCCCAAGTATTAAATTGAAGTGCCTGTCCTGTAAAAAGCGATCACTGGCATGACGCTTGTTAGAATGCCCACTTTTATACACTTTTGAAGTACCCCTGTATATTCATATATTTTGTTAAGCCAATAGGACGTTTTATTTAAAATTCTTCTCGAACTGTTTTTAACACAAACCGGTACACACTCAAGAGCGAGAAAAGTAATTTACGGGAGGGCACCGGGGGTCTGAGTGTTTAATATCAAAAATTAAGTATAGACAAAAAATAAACTCAATATGCTATTTAATTAACTTGTTTGAAAATAAAATCCATCCGCCGTTCCTTACGATCAGCACAATGATTAATAACTCATTCTTTGAAATTTGGTGTTGATATCAGTAATTGTTTTTCAATGGAACACATTGCTAAGGCACATAGTCTACTTTCCCCATGGTATTTCTAGAAAACGTTTTTATTATCTTCAAAGTAGAAAAACACCGTTCACTTAATTTTTTCTATTTTGCACGCCCCCAGAGATTCGCAAAATAGCAGAAGACAATTAACAAAATCTTTCGCCAACATAGTCTCGACATATTATCAAAAACAAACTTTTATAACAGTTGTACTATTCAACTCTGCTTAACAATTTATATTGTTAATTAGTAAATAAAATGTTAGCATGTGTGCTTTTTATTCTTTGTACAACTTCTATTGCACATATTTGTTACATTAAAGGCTTACATTTTGACATTTAAATATAATTTGGTTCCATTTCTTTTTTGTTACCAACGTCAAAACAACAAAATTAGCGTGCGATAAAGAAATATTTTTGAAACCAAAACGGATGTCGTAAAGTGAACTTTATAGCACCGAATTAGAAAAAAGCATTTTGCACATTACACCCACACAACCAGTCTGATAAACTGTAAGAGCTTCTGTTGATTTCAAATTGTGATCTTCTAGTTTAATCAATAAATCTGGTCTAGGGAGACCTAGATTTTTTAATTCTGTCTTAATATTAGTAACGTAATTCATAGTTGCATTTGCACCGATAGAAATTGCAACATACACTCACCGCTGTAAATTACATACTGGACCGCCACCCGGACCCGGCACCATAGAGTAGTGCCCGCCGCCTATATATTATACGCGCGCTACCTGCGCCAGTTTCATCGCTCGATTTCTAATACAGACGGGGCAGTCGCGCGAGATGCCCCGGAGCCTACGCCAGACTGCGATTTTTAAACGCGCTGAAATGACGGACTGTTACTTTCAAAAACATATTATTTGTCATCAAATAAATCAGAAAAATTACATACAAATTAGGTATTTATAATTAATTTATCTGTTAAAAGAAATTTGTCACGGGGGGGGGGGCAGTGCCCCGTTGCCCTCCCTGCAGCAGCCGCCACTGGTAAAAAGCCAAAGTTTTAAATGTAAACCCTATTGAAGCGCCTTAAGGTATCCAATGGCACAATGAGATAAAAAATCCCAACATTTTTATTAAGACAGTTTACAATACTATTTTGATCCGAAAGTGTAAAATCCTGTCAACCTTTTCGAAATCCACGATCGTTAATAAAAGAGCACAAAACAATAATAAAAGTAGAAAGCCCAAGTTTTAAATGTAAGCCCTATTAAAGCGCCTTTTCTGTAAAAAGCGATCAATCTCATGACACTTTTTAGAATGTCGTTTTATAAACTTTTGAAGCACCCCTGTACATACATAAATTTTGTGAAGCCAATTGTATATTTTATTTAAAATTCTTCTCGAATTGTTTTTTATACAAACCGGTACACACTCAAGAGCGAGGAAGGTAATAAATATTTTCTAAATTATTGGTATCTCCTAACTCCAAAATTTGAAAATGTCAACCTGAAGAAATTCAAGCAAGGACGTGTAAACGGCAAAAGTTACTTTGGGTCTCATAACATTGCATTTATATACGTTCCTTATATTTTCTATTATTACATATGACCTGTAAAAAAAGTTATTTATTATACAAGGGAAAGAAGTATTAGATTTTAGCTCGAGATAATGACAAAATACCGAGAGCTAAAATCTAATGTTTTCCCGTGTATAATACACTATTTTTTTCTGTGACAGGAAAAACGACGATTTTATAATGATAAAAAAGACTCGGAAAATCAATCGATGTGACATTTGAAGTTTTAAATTGGTAGGCTGTTGTACTTATAGCAACATTACACCTGCGTTGCTAAGGAAACCTGTAAAGTATTCAAATATTTGTCAATGTAATTTTCTGTTTGGTTTTAAAAATTTGCGAACTTAGGTTGATTTTTAGTTATTTTGATTGGAAGGTGAAAAAGAAATGCAGTTCTTTCTCGGAGACGGTGCTATTGACATACATAAGTAAATGCAACTTTTTGTATAATAAAATATATTAAAATTAAATGTCCGTGTTCTTACATATCCGAAAATAAGTACTAATTTTTTTCCTGGGGAAAAAAATGAGTACTTTTTTTCTCGGCTTATAAAGTGACATTTTGTTACCTGTTAAGAAAGATAAAATGTCAAACTTTTCCAGTCACAGAAAAAAAGTTATAAAAATACATTCGAGTCATCTTGGCAACGGAGTCGGCAAAAGTACGAACTAAAGACGACGATTCAATACCACTACAAATTTCGATTGGCCGGAACAATTCCAAAATGATAAATTTAAGGTAATTAATCAATATTTCTGGATGTATACCGTCCCATAGTAAAATACTATTACATGAAAGCCAGTTACAAATTAAATATTATAAATAAAGGTATTAAATATTACTTTCCTACACCTATATTTTACATAACATTTGGCTGTACTGTTCGTGACGTGAGATATTAACGTGTCTAGTTCTGCTGTGATTAGAAATCAAGTCACTGATTGACACATTAAAATTAAGACATATTGTAAGTGAGCGTGTAGCATTAGTGATCAAGGGTGGCTGCATGATATATAACGAAATTGTGCGTTTTTAATGACCACGTGCAAATCATTCACCTCCTAATGAATCCCCTTTTCACCATAAATTTAATGTACCTACTTTTTACCTTTTTTACTTTCTTATACGTAGTATAAGGAAGTATTGTGATGATGAAAATTTTCCACCTCGAGATTTTTGCAGATGTCCACGTTTTGAAGTCGCCTGATACCAAAAAAGTGGTTTTTAAAAAATGTCTGTGTGTGTGTGTGTGTGTGTGTGCGCGCGCGCGCGTGTGTGTGTGTGTGTGTGTGTGTGTGTGTGTGTGTGTGTGTGTGTGTGTGTGTGTGACCACGATAGCGGTCAAACCGCTGTAGATATCAATTCCAAATTTTGTATTTACGTGTATAATCTCCCTCTTGAGATGTGATTAGTTTTTCAGTAAAATCGGTAGACCGGAAGTAGCAGTTTACTTCAGCGAAAAAATCGAATTTTGACAATATTTCGTCAACTACTAAGTTTAAACAAATTTATAAAGAATTCATATATACTTAGAATTGAAATTGAAAATAATTTTTTTTAAAAAGTTTTTTGAAATTCCTACCGGAAGTAGGTCTTTTACTCTTATCGAAAATCAGTTTTTTGCGAATATTTCGCAAGTCATGCCTTTTAGACAAGTACGTTACGGGTATAAAAGTATTTAAAACATAATTTTCAATATCTTTTGTATAAAAGAAATTTCAAAATTCAGACCGGAAGTACCACTTTTACTCTTATCGAATAACGATTTTTTGCAAATATGTCGTAAGTTATGCATTCTATATATATTTATCAAGAATACAAAAGTATTTGGAACTGGATTTGCAATATTTTTTGTATATATGAAATTCCAAAATTCGGACCGGAAGTAGCACTTTTACTCTTAGCCAGTAGGACTTTTTTGCTAATATCTAGCAAAGTATGCATTCTATAGAGATTTATTAAGAGAATAGAAGTACTTAGAATAGGATTTTGAATAATTTTTGTATAAAAAAATTCTTAAGATTCTAAAATTTGAAACGCTCATACGTCTAAGAAAGTCGTGTGGTGGGCACACCTCATTTTTTAAAACCAATTTTTAGTTATTTTATCTATAGTCTTTTATATACGTTACAATTAGATTAATATTTATATATGCTCGTACACATGCTACTTTTATATTTTCTAAATTATTGGTATCTCAACTCCAAAATTCGAAAATGTCAACCTGAAGAAATTCAAGCAAGGACGTGTAAACGGCAAAAGTTACTTTGAGTCTCATAAGATTGAATTTATATACGTTCCTTATGTTTTCTATTATTACATATGACCTGTAAAAAAAGTTATTTATTATACAAGGGAAAGAAGTATTAGATTTTAGCTCGAGATAATGACAAAATACCGAGAGCTAAAATCTAATGTTTTTTCCCGTGTATAATACACTATTTTTTTCTGTGACAGGAAAAACGATGATTTAATAATGATAAAAAAGACTCAGAAAATCAATCGATGTGACATTTGAAGTTTTAAATTGGCAGGCTGTTGTACTTATAATAGCAGCATTAGGTACACCTGCGTTGCTAAGGAAACCTGTAAATTATTCAAATATTTGTCAATTTAATTTTGTGTTTGGTTTTAAAAATTTGCGAACTTAAGTTGATTTTTAGTTATTTTGATTGGAAGTTGAAAAAGAAATGCAGTTTTTTCTCGGAGACGGTGCTATTGGCATACATAAGTAAATGCCACTTTTTGTATAATAAAATATATTAAAATTAAATGTCCGTGTTCTTACTTATGTGTACATATCCGGAAAGAAAGTACTAATTTTTTTCCCGGGGAAAAATGAGTACTTTTTTCTCGGCTTTTAAAGTGACATTTTGTTACCTATTAAGAAAAATAAAATGTCAAACTTTTCCCGTCACAGAGAAAAAGTTATAAAAATACATTCGAGTCGTCTTGGCAACGGACTCGGCAAACTTACGAACTAAAGACGACGATTCAATACCACTACAAATTTCGAATGGCCGGAACAATTTCAAAATGAAAAATTTAAGGTAATTAATCAATATTTCTGGATGTATACTGTCCCATAGTAAAATACTATTACATGAAAGCCAGTTACAAATTAAATATTATAAATAAAGGTATTAAATATTACTTTCCTACACCTATATCTTACGTACCATTTGGCATCACTGTTTTAAAATGTTTAAATGACAATTATAACAAACGTGAACAAATAATTATAATATAATTATAACACATGTCAAAACGTGTACAAATATTACTATTTCCTGTATTTTGTAGGTTATATTACATGACAGGTAAAATTTTGCAACATCTAATATTTGACGTCATTTTAATTTAGTGGCGCATGTCGGTTGCGAGAGCGACTCAACTATAGGAACAGTTTGTTGAAAAAGAAAAGCCTTGCATCTGCGGTCATAAACTGTATTATCAATTATATTCTAACAATATAAGATATTGCAATTTCAACTGCCATATTTCAGACAATTTAACTTGCACCAAGTTTCTGTAGGATGAATAAGGCCAGAAACTTTGATTGACAAATAATATCCCAACTGTTTAGTAAAAACTATACGTTTTAACAGGTTCTTTGTCTAAATTTCCTAAATCAAAGAGGGTTGATTGAGAAAACCGTGTTTCCATAATTTTGACTTACAAAATGTTATGTTCTGGAGGAATCGGCGCGATCTTTGTAGTGCCAATTATAATTATTATTTTAAAATTTAACTACACGTTAACGAACACACAATTCATCCAAACCCAATTAAATCAAGAGTACTTTATACAGTGTTTGCATAAGCACCTGCCAGCTTTTGTAGAATTTCTTCAATGTTTTCAATTTCACATATAACTTTTAAATATAGTTTTAATATGTAATGACATATCAGAGTGAGTCTAAAATATATTCATCTAAAATTAAGTTTTAATAAGGTGCTGTTAAAAGCAATTACAAAGAAGAAAAGAGCAAGCGCAATCATAAATTTTTACAAACACTTAGAATTTTTAGCAACTAAGATAAAGTCCCGGAAATGTACCTAACAGAATTAAATAGCTTCCAAAACACAAATATTTCCGTAGTAAGCTAAAAGTTACACATATTCAATATTATGTTTTTATTTTTAAGTATACTGTTAATTTCATGTATAGAAGAAGCAATACAATTACTAAATGACTAATAAAAATAATTATTAATTGAAAATGCATAAGAAAACATAATCGCAGTCAATACTAATGAAAATCCAACTCTTCTAGGTTATGCGCACGTGTAAGTAATCCCAATTACTGTTTAATATTTTATCAGGTTTGGTAAAACACCGGTTAATATATCATCATTTAATAACGTTCTTAATCAATGATTAGCGCTAACCGGTGTTGGTAACACATACTAACCGGTATTTTAATCAATGGTTAGCGCCAACCGGTTTTTGCAAAAACGTACTATCCCGTATTTTATTTAATGAGTACGCTGATCGGCATTTTAATCGGAATTGGGAAAACCGGCCCTTTATTGAACTTAATCAACTAATACAGTGCAATAATATGAATAATTAAAAATACGTCTAAATTTGCCGTTGTAGTTGTTAGCGCGTTTTAATGTTGAAGGTTACATTCAAATATTATGTCAACTTTAAATAAACATGCGCCAATAATTTAAGGACATTAAATTTGAGATATTGCAAAATTTTACCTGTCAAGTATCCTACCTACACATGCCATTTCGAGACTTATAAATACACCTTTTGATATTAATCATAATAACCTTTTGAAGTTTGTCATCCAAGCAACACAAATTTGTCTGCAATTACCGTTTCCCGTAGAACGCGATCACTGTCACGACGCTTTTTAGAAAGTCCGATTTTACAAACCTTTGAACCAGTCCTGTATATTCATAAATTTAGTGATGCCAATCGTATATATTATTTAGAACTTTTCTTTACTTCTTTACACAAACCGTTACACTGAACAGTGAAGAGCGAGAAGGATAATTTAATGTTAAACATAAATCATGTTAAAGTTAGCAAGGAAGAATGTGCTCAGATCCAAGTACTTTTCGACGAACCTTTCCGACATATTACATTTGCCATGTTTTTTTTTTGACATTTTGACTTTGGATTCGTGATCGGCGACCTGAGACACCCCCGTATCTAAAATTTCACATTAATACGTCAATTTTTCAAAAAACTTCCGCCATTTTGTTTTTTTTGACATTTCGACTTTGGATTCGTGATCGGCGACCTAAAACACCCCCGTGTCTAAAATTTCACATTCATACGTCAATTTTCAAAAAAACTTCCGCCATTTTGTTTTTTTTGACATTTTGATTTTGGATTCGTGATCGGCGACCTGAGACACCCCCGTATCTAAAATTTCACATTCATACGCCAATTTTCAAAAAATCTTTCGCCATTTTGTTTTTTTTGACATTTTGACTTTGGATTTGTGATCGGCGTCTGCACACACCCCCGTATCTAAAATTTCGCATTCGTACGTCAATTTTCAAAAAATCTTTCGCCATTTTGTTTTTTTTGACATTTTGACTTTGGATTTGTGATCGGCGTCTGCACACACCCCCGTATCTAAAATTTCACATTCATACGTCAATTTTCAAAAAAACTTCCGCCATTTTGTTTTTTTTGACATTTTGATTTTGGATTCGTGATCGGCGACCTGAGACACCCCCGTATCCAAAATTTCACATTCATACGCCAATTTTCAAAAAATCTTTCGCCATTTTGTTTTTTTTGACATTTTGACTTTGGATTTGTGATCGGCGTCTGCACACACCCCCGTATCTAAAATTTCGCATTCGTACGTCAATTTTCAAAAAATCTTTCGCCATTTTGTTTTTTTTGACATTTTGACTTTGGATTTGTGATCGGCGTCCGCACACACCCCCGTATCTAAAATTTTGCATTCATACGTCAATTTTCAAAAAACTCTTCGGCCATTTAATTTCCTTTGTCATTTTGACTTTGGATTTGTGATCGGCGTCCGTATACACACCCCCATATCTAAAATTTCACATTCGTACGTCAATTTAGAATTAGTGACGGGCGACCGTAAAAACTTTCGAGTGCCTAATTTTGCTTTTAATCAGAATAGATAGAAATTGATTTCAGCCAACTCCGCCCACCGTGCACGTTTGCGTAGTCGTTTAAGTAAAATTATTTCGTAGGGGCACATAAATGTCGAAAGCAATCCTCTTCTTTTTCCCCTTTGAGGAAATACGCGTTCCGAAATTATCGTATTTTAATTCAAATCATTATTAATATATTAATCGACAACGCCTGTTTAGATGAAAATATAAAATCAAGCGGGACCGTTACGTATTATGAGGACATGATGAACATTCGCCGGACCGTAATGTATTGACCGGCAGTGCACATGATAATCTGATTTTATTTTTCGCCCGTCCGGAATGCATTGGTATCAGTGCAAATTGAATCGGCCATTTTTCTGACCAAATCCCTCTGAAAACGAACTTGGAATTACTCGTACCTTCGTCTAGGTACCTCTGTAAACTGGGAATGCGCAAGTGAACGTTTCCGAAATGTCACTTGTTTACGTTTCTGAATCTTGTTGTGTCCTCGAAACTTTCAAAATTTGGAATTTCAAGCTTAAAAGTGAAAATGTGAATGCGTATGAGACCGGCTGTCAGTTTGACGTTTGTCGGGATTTTTCATCCATTTCGCTAAACCGTGTCCGTCTGCAGATGATATTTAAAGTGTTCGTACCTTTGTATCTGCACCACTTTAAACTGGGAATATGCAACTAAAGGGTCCTGAAATGTCAGTACTTTAAAATTTTGAATCTTGTTGCGCCCCCGAAAGCTTTAAAATTTGGAATTTCAGGCCTAAAAGTGAAAGTTTGCATACATTTCGAATGGGCTGTCACTTTGACGTTTGTCGGTATTTTCAGTATAAAAGGCTCCAGAGCAATTTTTGTTTCCCACGTCCTCCTTATGGGCGAAAAAATTGATGCAGCGCTTTTCTCTACAAGTGCTAAAATTTTAAAAAAATTCTTTTCGCCGCCTTACCACCGTTTCGAAGCGATAAAAATACGCCTATACAAAGTAGAATTGTACATCCGACGATATAAAACTCTAAAATCTTCCCTAAAATGCCTCAATTCGTCAAACACTCAGAGGTCGTTTTCCCATTTTCATCCCCATTTTCCCTCCTCTACTAAATCCGTGAGAGCGGTAAAGGGTCCTGTGCGCTTTTATAGAGTATAATGTAGCCTGATGGGTTACGAAAAAAAAGTAAACCCAAAAGCCATGTCATTCAAATAGTGGCTCAATACTTTTTTAATAATAATGTTGGATAATGGTTTACTAATCTATTAACTTATAAAAAAAACTATTTGTAAAATTTAACTTTACAACTTAAACATTTTAATTAGAGCAAAACTTTAATGCAAACATTTTTTCTTGTGGTATGAGATTCGAAATCATAACTTTCAAACACGCTACGGGTAATTTACCAATTAAGAGAAAATGAAATATGTTTACAGTTTACTCTATTATACGCACGCATGAGGAAGTATTGTGATGATGATCTTCCACTTCAAAATTTATTTATGCGAATGTCCAGGTTTTGAAGTACCCTGACACCAAAACGTGGTTTTTGCTAACATCTCTCTCCCCTTCTTTCTCTCCCTATATCTCCCGCTTTTCCGCTCTCCCCCTTTCTTACTTCTCTCCCTCGCTCTCTTTGTGTATGTGTCTGTTAGTCTGATCTAAAAACAGATTTTTACAAATTTTTCGCCAATCATGCTTTCTAGGCATATATAATATTGAGAGTATGAAAGTATTTAGAGTTTGATTTTGATTTAAAAAATTAAAAATTCTTAACGAAAGTAGCACTTTCACTAGCAGTTTTTTGCAAATATCTGGCAAATTATGCATTCTATACAGGTTTATTACAAGTACACAAGTATTTAGAGTTACATTTGAAACAATTTTTGCATACAAAAAAATTCAAAATTCGGACCGGAAGTGACACATGTACTCTTATAGAATAGTTGTTTTTTGCAACACTTTTACTCAATGGTTTCACTTCTTCTTTCTCGTAATTTAAGCAAGTTGCTTGTTAATTCCTTGAACCAGCTTGTTGTTGTTCCTGCTATGCGGACTGCCAGATATCACGCAGTCTTTTATAGGGCCTTCCTCGGTGTCTTATTCCTTTTGGTTTACCGTTTCATGCTCGTCTGACATTCCGATTATGTGCTCGTTCCAACTTCTTTTTGCATCCCCTTGTCCATCGTACGACATTCCCAATATCACATTGCTCCCTGATATCCGAGCTGCCGTTCCTGTCCAGCAATGAATAGCCGGTGATTGCTCTCAGGGCGGCCATTTCACTTCGTTGCACTTGTGTCAATCCATATTTCTCCTGCACACGTCACAACCGGTCTGATGCATGCCTTGCAGATTTTTGTTTTACACTTCTTTGTGAGGTTCTTGTTTTTCCACATTGTGTTTCCTAATCATCCTGTTATTCTGGACGCTTTACTCGTTTGTTATTTTACATCCATACTCAGGTTCTCCCAGCTGGATATGCGACCTCCAAGTACTGAAGTGCCATAATCTGATCTGTAAATATATCGACCAATAGGTTGCAGCGAAGCTTTTCCTTAGCTATTGCATTACACTTTATTCTATCAATGGAAATGCTCGTATTGAGCCTTTCCTTTTCCTTGCTAACTATGTGCACCATATCCCAGACATCATCTTCTCTGGTGTTTGTGTTGATCTGAAGTGAAGGAATGCCTGTCTCTTTCTTAGAGTTATTTCTATTCCTTCTTGTGAGAACCAAGGCTTTATATTCGGTTTCGCAATCAAATTGACTCTGCGTATATTTGTTTTCATCTTATTCCTACGCTCGATGGTATCAATTTTGTCAATAAGATCTTCTGATATACGGTTATGTAATCTAGTGTTGTGAAAACTACGGGCGCTTTCGACTGATAGTAATCCTATATTGTATCTTTCGGCTATTACGGAAATAGTCTATTTCTGGGCGTCGATTATATTTTGAATTTGCCAAGGACAACGTTGTGATCTGACCCGATATTCGCCGACGTAAGGCTTCTCATATCCTTTATATGTTGAGGAGCCAGTGATCGGTTTGTTACGACGTAATCTATAGTGGATTTGTTATTTCCATGGCAAGAAAATGTGATCTTGTGCTGTTCCTTTTGCCGAAGAAAAGAATTGTTGATTTGAAATTAATTATTTGCGCATCTCGCAGCATTCATTAATGGGGACTTCGTTGTATTTTTGCTTTCTTTCTTCGATTATCTCATTCTCAACACATGCATTCAGACATCCCAGAAGAATTACGGCTTGTATTTCGTCATATAGTCTTGTTGGGCTTCCTGATGCTGCCTACCAGCATCTGGGGTGTAAATGTAAATGAGCTTGTTTTTCAAACTAAATGTGGTTTTTTGAATTCCGTCGTTTACTCGCAGGTTTATTTTATTAAAAAAATAAAAAGCGTTTAACAACTTTTATATAAAAATATCGGGACGCATACAACACATTCCAGATAATATTTCCAGCATGGGAATCTCGCTTATTATAAAAGATACAGATTTGGTTAAATTAGATGAATTATTCCTAAGAATTAGTGAAATTATACGATATTCTCTAATTTTCAAATTTCCGTTTATTTCAGAACTTATAGCAAGAAAAAGAAAAATATCAAATTTCTTTTCCATGTAATAACTTTTTTTGTTTTAGTAGACACTAATACTGAAAAATGTTGAGTTGTTACATGCTTTGTCATAAAAACAGTGTAGAAGCTAAAAGGATGTACGTGAGGCTGTATCAGAGAAGAAAGCAATATATATAATGAAAAATTAAATGTATTACAATCTGTTATTGAAAATCATTCAATATCTGTTAGAGAAATTGAACATAACACTGGTATTTTGAAAACTATAGCACAAAGAATTTTAAAGCATTACAAATAGCACCCGTATAAGTACACCATTCTACAGGAGCTTAGAGATGTAGATCAAGAGAGAAAATAACCATTTTGCCAGTGGCATGTTAACCAATGTGAGAATAACAATAATTTTCCTGCTACGATTTTATAGTCTGTCGAAAGCAGATTTACAAATAATGGTTTCATCAATAGACACAATGTTCACTTTTGAGACTGAGAAAATCCTCACGTTGTTAAGGAAAGTTGGCATTTATGTGAGCTTTGGTTCTAATGTCTGGTGTGGAGTGTTAGGTGTTAAACTCAATGGGCCCGTAGTTTTTAACGAAACACTAAACAGTGAAATGTATTTGAATTTACTACAAACTGATATAGAAAATAGACTTGATGATTTACCGTTGGTTGAGAATATTAACATCGCCCCCCCCCCCCAATTCAAGCATAATCAACGAATATTTTAATAATCGGCTTCGAAATTCGTGGATTGGTAATCGGGGACCGGTTTTGCGGCCACCTAGATCTCCATACTTAACGCTATTGGATTTTTTTGTTTAGCGATAAGTAAAAATCGGGTGCCAGTGCAAACATTTGATAATGTCGAAGATTTTCGTGATGCTGATTTTGCAGGATTTGGTAGTTTTAAAAGGCAAAAACTACGTAGTGCTATTACATCCACACTACGCAGGGCACTATTATGTCTAGATCGGGGAATCTTCAGTTGTTTGAACATCTTTTATAATTATTTTCTTTTAATATTATTATCGTTATAATTGTTATTATTTTCTTTTATTATTGTTATCTAATATTTGTCGATTTCTCATGTTTCACGCCCTACTTATTGTTGAATAATGAATAAAATACATTTTTTATAGCACATATGCTATATCATTGTAAAGAGGATAAAAAGAAACACGTTCAATTCTTTCAAAGTCGACGTGGCGTTCCATAAGAAAACTTAAAATTAAGGGTTAAAAAAATTCAAGTCGATATTTAAATTCTGCATAAAAAGTGCTTCAAGAAGGTGCAAATACAAATTATGTGTCTAGTAAAACAAAAAAGTTATTACATGAAAAAGAAATTTGTCATTTTTCTTTTTCTTGCTATAAGTCCTGAAATACATAGACTCTCGTATAATTTCACTAATTCTTAGGAATAATTCATCTAATTTAACCAAACATGTATCTTTGTAATAAGCGAGATCTCCATGCTGGAAATGTTATCTTGGACACGTTGCGTTATATACATACGTATAAAGAAGTCGTGTAATACCCACCTCTCCTTTTTTATCTCATAGTTAGATAGTCTACTTGCCATTATGTGCAACTAGTTTTTTGCAGTACTGCTAATATTTGTAAACTACGAATTTTCTAGCGAGTTAAATAAAGCAAAATTTGAGTATACGGATTTTTGGCTCGATATTAGATTCAAACTCATAACATTCGTATATATCAAAAATTACAAATATTTAACTGAATATTTTATGATAAATTGTAAAAAATAAAGTCTCAAGTGGTTTTGTCCAGTCATATTCTAAGACTTTAGTTAATCCCATATTAATACTTTTATCCTCTTAAAACCCTGCAAATACAACACTAACACTTACATCAATCACGGTCTAAATTTCTCTATGCAATGAAAAATTCTAATGCTTGTAAACAATTATTAATTTCTGGAATAAACGAAAATTTAAATCTAAAGAGATGAAATGAATAAAATCAGAGCTGGACGTAAATCATAATTGATTGATAGACTTCCTCGCTGCGGTAACCACGCTGAAGAAATGCATAAACAGACACGTACTTAATTTTTAAACGTTGGCTGTCCACTTTAAATACTTCCTTGAGATTAAGTCAGAATATTTGAATAATATCTGCTAAATATGAATTTCTTCTTCGGAAGAGTAATTGATAATTATAATTGAGAATGACTGTGCAATTGGGTTCATTGTATTGATAAAATTCCTGCTTAATTTTAGAGATACAATAAGACGCCAAATTAATAAATATATTCATTTCTGTAAAAACACATTAATTACTCCAAGAAAATTATCTTTCTAGTAAGCAACTACGTTTTTTATCGTGCATATATAGATTATTTATTTTTAGTTCTTGTGGTATAACATTTCATCGACTTTCTTTCGAAATATTTCGTTGATTGTACTACAACATATCGTATATTATTATTTTGACCATATCTATTCTAGTGATATTTTTGGAGAAACTTATCATCAAAAGTTTAAACTCACTCACCCTAGCGTTTATCACATTGAGAGTGACCTGTTCGAAAGTTGCAAATTTTGACATTGTCCCAGTTATTCACAAGAGTATGAACTATACGAAGTTTCCATTTTACTGTAAATTTGCCTTTCAGTTATATTGAAGATCATTCAAAGGATATTGCGATGTTTGCGAAGACTATCAGAGATTTATAAATAAATAAGGAAATACAACTACGGCTAACATTCAATTTCGTAAAGTTTATGGTATAAGGTACACCTTACCTTGAAAGTGGATTTTAGCTTTCAAAGGACAATAATACTTAATCGAATGTACTGTGTATACAACTTTAAGTATGGAATATCGCAGAGCTCAGATCTTGAAACTTGTATGTTTGTCATTGAGATTAATGATGATTTCACAAAATATTGCAAAAATCTCTAATTGGTGTTTACAATTGCTCATTCTTCCTTACATTACATAATGGATCACGTAACATATCTCCTGTAACTGAGTAGGGTTAAGGTCATCATTTTAAATTTTTTGCAAGAAATGTTTGAAGTGGAATTGTCCACCAAATATCTGTTTAATATCTATTTTACACTCTTTACTCGTTATTAAAAAGTATCTCACAGATGCCTGGAAAGCTCAGTCAAACTAAAACTACCTTATTTAAAAATCTACTCTTTTTAAAGCAAGTATTGAACATCTTACTTTTAGGATTGAAAATGAAAATGCACTGAAATCTGGCCTGTGTTTCATGTATTATTATCATGATCAAAATCTGAAAGATTTGACACGCATGAAGAAGGCTTTATCAAGATGATATAGAGAAACTGTAAGTGAATATATAAGGTGAGTTTCCAAAATCCTTGTAAATGTACTTCTACATCCATATTTTTTCATTGAAAACTTTAGTGCTGTAAGCGATAAACATAAAGACATAAAATTTAATTGAATTATAGTCAAATAACATCATTTCACATATTAATCATACTGGTGTATGGTCTTAATACATGCACTCATGAGAATAAACACTCTTGGATTTGAAATAAATTGGAAATTTTAGATTTGAGATAATAAACACCCAAAATAAAACATATAATGCAACTACATACGTTATATGTACGAACCAAGCTACGAACTTAGATTGGATGATATGAGTTCTATTACTACAACTAGTACTGAGGCTAATATTAAGACTATTGCTGTGATTGCTTGTATGTATATACGTATGTTATATGATCAAAGAAAAATCAACTAACTCAGACCCGATAAAGTTTCAAGGCTGCTCTGGGAAAGGATGAAAAGCGAAATTAGGAGGTCTTAAGGTGATTATTGCGTCTGTGGAATGTGTATTAACGGGATACTGAAATGGTGGCTTATTACTTTGGTACACCTGTAAAAATATAAATATTTTTAATTGGACAAATACAATTAATTTAAAATACATCAACTTTCAGACTAGTTTAAGTTGAGTTAAAAACAACTAAACATAAATATTCAAATGAAAACAATAAGCGTTGGACTACTAGCATGAAATCAGACAGAGTGACGTTGATCAGTCACCGGTAAGAGAAATTTAGTAAACATTTGGCGTTGTGTGAAATTGTACTACCATCAATACGACGCAACTGTTCTTGGATGATTCATGACTATAAATTTGCATACCCAATAATTGGGTATTTCTTGTTTTATAAGCACGTTTAGATATATTTAACGTAAACATTTTCAAATTACCAAGTGACTATTTAATTCGATTTATACCAATTTGTTGCGTTGTCATAAATATGGGTATAGATTTATTTAAATATTTAAAAGGAAATAACGACCACTGAATATTGTATGAGAATGCAATTACGGGTTATATTGGTCAATAAAAGGCTATTATGTGCTCTTTTGTTTAATCCTCAATATTTCGTTATAAATCTAATAACATCTTCAGGAGGAAACTGTAATAAAGACTACTTAACATTTGAAACTAATATAAATTTAAATTTAAATAACTATACAATATTCTAATTTTCATAAAAGAATTTATTAATGACAGTACAATTCAATAAATTATAGCTAAATAATAATAGCGCATACTGTTCAAAAACCTAACATTATTACTAAGTATAAACAAAGCGAAAAACACAATATTCTTAGTCGTAATATTTCTATTATTAAACTTCATCATCATCATACTTACGTTAGTTTCGTTTTTTTCATTGTTTTGACTGTTAATTACGTACTTCGTAATTTATGTAATATGTAGTTCCTGTTTAATCCCGTTTCATTGAATCGACTTCTCCCAATTATCTAGACGTAAGTGTGCACTGGATTTCGTTTAGATTCAATAACATATGCGTACATTTTTAGTTATTTATTTACATCCACATCATTTTTGTGTTACTTTTTCAGAAATGATATGGAAGAACGTCGAGAAATATATTGTGAAACAATGGCGAGTTGGATGAGGGTCATACTGATTGTATGTCCATTGTCAGTGATTCCGATATTTATTGCAAAGTCTGTAAAATATCGTTAGAGAATGCCCAAAAATCGCACGTACAACGTCACTTAGCATTGCTAAAACATACACGGAAATTGGACCCGTTGAAAGATAACAATTTTAACGAAGAACTCTGTGAAGCTTTAATGGCGGCTAATATACCATTAAAGAAACTTGGCAATCCCACTTTCAAAACATTTCTTCAAAAATGTACTAGTCGAAATGTTCCTGATGAATCCACCTTACGCAAATATTATGTTTCTAAGTGCTTCACGAAAACAATAGAATGCATTAGAAGACATCTTTCAAATCAGTACCTATGAATAAGTACCGACGAAACTGTCGATATATTAGGACGCTGTTTGGTAAATGTTGTAGCTGGTGTACGACATCCAACTATTCCATATAACGCATATGTAATAGCATCTAAAGTTATAAATACAGTTGATGGGGAAGCAATTGCTAAAACCATTGACGAGAAACAACATGTTTCATTCGGACGACAGGTACAGGGAAAAAATACTTTTATTTGTTAGTGACAGTGCCGCATATACCTATGTTAAAAACAGGCAGACTATTAAAGGAAACATATCCTTATATGCTGCATATTACTTGTGCAGCACATGCTCTCCACAGAGTCTGTGAATATATCAGATACAACTATCCGGAAGTTGATAGACTTGTATCCGCTTTTAAAAAAAGTTTTCAGAAAATCACCATCGAGAGTGGCCCTTTACAGGAAAAAACTTCAATCTTTGTTACTGCCACCCTCGCCAGTAATAACTAGATGGGGAACATGGCTGGAAGCTACTAGTTTTTATGCAGAGAATTTCGATAGTTTACAAAATTTCGTTACATGTTTAAATGACGATGCTAGAAGTATTTTTGAGTGCAAGGAACTAACACAAATCCTAAATTTAAAAATCAGTTGTTATACCTCCATGATCACTTTGTAAATTTACCTAAACTAATCACATATTTTGAAAATCGAAATCTCAAACTAAAAGATGGATTAACCACATTAGATGTGGCTATTAATAATTTCAAAAGTATTCCAAGTGACTTCGGATGTGGTCTTGAACAAAAGTTAGATGCAGTTTTTAATAGAAATCCAGATTTAATAGCATTGCGGCAATTGTGTATGGGGACAATGACACAAAATCAAACTTTAAAATACGCTGAAATAAAAGAGTATATCCAGTACGCACCTATAACCAGTTGCGATGTAGAAAGGACGTTTTCTATCTACAAGGATGTACTTAATTCAAAGAGTCTTACAGAAGAGAAGCTTGAGAAAGTATTGCTAGTAAATATTAATACTCCTTTACTCGACTTGAACAACAAAATGAACAAATAATAATGTATTTTGTATTTTGTAAATCACCAGCCACTTGTTATCCAATTATATAAATAAAATTAAAACCTCTTCTCTTCCGAATTTTTATAAATTCATATGGGTTTTTGCTTCTTATGACATTCTTCTACACTCTTCCCTATTCTTACATAGCAATTTTCAATTTAATCTTGCAATTTTTTTCTTGTTCTTCCCTTCTTTTTTGTCTATGGTGGAGTCCTTTGCGTTATTATTTTCAGCATATTCGTCGAGTTTCTTCACAAAACATGCTTGCCCATTTTAGGCTTGCAGCATTTTGTGCTTTCACTTATAATATTCTTTCACCGGTTAAATCGTTCTGAATTTCTTTATTAGTATTGAGCCCCCTTTCTCCATTGCTCTGCTGCGTGATCATTTTTCTTTTACGATCATACCTTCATATATTTTATCTTATGCATGCTATTTTATTTCCATTCTGTAATGTTTCTATTGCCCTTATTAGTTTATGTTTCGAGTACGCTACTTTTATTAAGTCATCTACGTATGATATTACCTGAATTTCAGCTGTGATGATATGTATTTTTGTTTGCTAATTTTGCTTTTTGCAGATGCATTCCAATGCTAAATTAAAACTGGTTGGAGCGATTGAATCTTCGCTGTATTATTTTTTTCTTATATGAAATTCTTCAGTAGTTGTTTACTGGAATCATACTATCCCCTTGTTATTATCAATCATCTTCAAGAGTCCCCCTATTTTGTTCCTAGGTTATTTAGTTCATCCATCATTTTATCAATGTTTGTCACTTTTGTAGTACATGAAGATTGTCGGTATCTCCTTATTATTTTCTACATATGCTTTTTGGCATGTTTGTTGCAGAATGTGTACTCCATTCATGACTGATCTACCAGGCCTAAAACCATTTTGGCCATCTCCTAATAGTTTTCTGCTTGAAGGCTTTCGTTTATAAGATTTGCTAGATTTTTTTGTGGGTGGTTCCAACAAGACGGTGCCATATCAAGGTGTACACCAACAAACCACTACAACCGCGATGCTAAAGGACAACATTCGAAAGAAAATTATTGAAATAACATCAGAATTCTGTGGAAAATGTTCTTAAGAGAGTTTGCCTTTGTGTCACGGTCAGAAGCGGCCACTTGACAAACATAATATCCCTGTTAAAGACCATATAATCAACCAAGAAAATATAAATTATAAAATTGTTTTGAATTTAAAAGTTATTAAAAAAAACATCAACCTGGGACATAAAACGCAACCTATAGTTGCTGTTATACCAGTTCCCCAGTCTTAGGTATTTTGTATTGTCGCCAGATCTGAACTACTAGTATGTACCTATATCTGGGTGTGTAGTTCGTGGCCACCATACTTTAGGAGTTCTAATTCTACTTTATCTTCTCTCTAGTTTTTTTTTAATTTATATGTTTTGTCTAGACTTCCTTATATGAGCGATTTTCATGTTTTTTCTGTGATAGCACTCAAATAAGTGGTAGTTATTGGTTACTATAGAAATATATAAATATACTTCAATTATGGATAGCGATAACGACCTAGAAATACTTACCCCTCCAGAATTAAAAGAGGTGGCAAATAATGTTAAATTACATTTTTCTATTCCGGTGCTATAATATAAAGTTCACTTTACGACACCCGTTTTGGTTGCATAAAGTATTACTTTATCGCACGCTAATTTTAGTTTTTTGAAGTTGGTAACAAAAAAAATGGAACCAAATCGTATTTAAATGTCAAAATATAAGCCTTTAAAGTAACAAAAATGTGCAATAAAATTGTACAAAGAATAAAAAGCACACATGCTAACATTTCACTTACTAATTAGCAATATAAATTGTTAAGCAGAGTTGGATGATAAGTTTTCGGATGCTACTATTGACATTTACTTACCATGTTGAATAGTACAATTGTTATAAAAGTTTGTTTTGATAAATATGTAGAGAGTTTGTGGACGAAAGATTTTGTAAATTGTCTTCTGCTATTTTGCGAATCTCTGGGGGCGTACAGTTATTTATTTCGTCCTTTTTGTTGATAATTTGAAATAATTTATTGTATAAATCAGTCTGAATTTTAAACACAATTACATATAGCACCACCGATATTCAAATATTTAAAACGTTCTACTTAAAAATCAGAGTAACCAACTTCAAAAAAGCAAAATTTCTAAAATATTCGAACAAAACATCTCTCTTATTTAAAGCTTTTTTGAACTTTTAATAATCGAAATAGAAAAAATAGTATAAAATACACGTTTCATAAGACATTTTGCGCACTTGTTCTTTAGAAAACTCGCCTAGCGGCTCGTTTTCTAAACTTGAACGCGTGCGCAAAAATCGTGTTTTATGAAACTTGTATTTTAATATACTATTATTGCAGGAGAAGTCTCAGAGTAAAAATGATATATACAATATATGGATTATTGTCTGGGAAAAGACTTTCTCGGAGAACGGATTGCTTATTTTGTTGAATTATCTAAAACAATGAAGAGGTCTATACTTTGGTCCGTTTATTCCATTTTGAAGGCAACTATGAATGCTGAAAATAGCATAGATATAGGAAGATATTTCCAACTGCGGGCATTTTTAGAATGAAGTCTCGAGTTTTCGAAAAACAAGATAATACAAAGCTTATTTTGGGGACTCTAGGTGATGAGTATTTATGAGCAAAAGTAAGTGTTTAGCTAATATATTTATTTACCCTTCTATAAATAAGTGTACTAATAAAGCGAAAATACTTTTAACTATTTTTTGAGATTGTATTAGTTTTTCGGAATGGCCGATGCTTGCTAGCACTGCGACGAACTATTGAATTTAAAATTAGAGATTATTGAAGATACTGGTTGGATTTTCAATCTCTTCTAGCCTTAATTCGCTTTTTTTCCTTCTGCTTACAGTTTTATTACAATATCCTGTAAGGTTTTTTTTTTTATAATACTCCGATTTTTTAAACTTTTGACGCTCCCTGTATATACGTCTAATTTAAACTTTTGCACAAACTGTCATTGCGTCAGAAGTTAGTTGACGTTTATTCGTTTCTATAAACTTCAAACATCTATTGAGAGACCTAACTGTCAAATTGAATGTCATTGTTGGCATAAGTAAATGTGGCAATTGTGTAATATTTTTTGTTTGGCATTAAGAACTATGTTTATAATATAAAATACTTGTTATTGTTATTATTATCCTTACATGTGATAGCACAATTTAATTCTATTGACAATTTATAGTAATATAGAGAGAAGGATGGGAGACATTTTATTCGATATTAGTGCATTCAGTATAGAACAAATGCATATAGAAGTGAACGATACAACAGTAATAATTGGTAGTAACAAAAATACATACGTAATAGGTATCTCATTTCAGTAAAATATCACACTTGAACCTGGATTTTTTCATTTCTTTGCAATTATGATTCATGCAATAAATGCTCACTCGCGCCCAAATAATTGTTTCACATTGTTCATAAGCTGAAATCCAATTTTCGTAAAACTGTCAACGAAAATCAAACTTCATTTGGTATATTTGAAGTGTCGTGTTACTTTAAAGAATATTCTACACTTACAATTAATTACATACATAATATTTGCACTTTATTATTAAAAATGTGCATATTTCTCTATAACTTTTGTATCTTTAGTTTAGTTTACGTTTTGTCGTATAAATACTAAAATCGTCTTTAATGAAGTTAATGCCCTCGATCTATATTACTTGCCTGTCTTTGATATTTCCAGTTTTTAATTAACGACACCAGCAAACGTTTAAAACTGTAATTTTTATATGTTATACCAAATATATTTCACCTTATGGCGTTAATTCTTTCCACCTTACTTTACGACAGGGCTCGTGTTGCCCGTCTCTCTTCTAAATGTCAGTTCTTTGCGCTCATCGCCATGGTCCTGACAATTATGAATCGGGATACGTGTGACAGTATCACGCATTATTTGTAAATTAATACCATTCATCGTTATTAGAAAATTTCTATCGAAACATGAAACTTCTCAGTGCAGCTGTCAAAATCATACGTCCGCTTGAATTAATGACACGTTCTCGCCAACTCGTCATCGCGAAAATTTTTTGCCGCATTCCCCTGCAGGAAAGCTTTAAATGAGCCGTACCTTCGACAGCGAAAGACTTGGCATGTGGACAGTGCACTCAATCGTCACGGAATAGTCCATCCTTTCGAGTTCTGTGCCTTTTTCGGCAAGCTAAACCTCGATGGCGTGATATTTATTCGTCAAAGTGAAACTTTTGCAATTTTTTAATGTGCCTGTCATACCTGACATTTGTTACGAATTTTAACGTGTTTTACATAATTTTTTTATCACGATCGCCGTTCGTCCTAATTATTATACTCTATAAAAGCGCACGGCCGTTTCGTGTTAATTTCTTGGGAAAAGACGGCTTAACCGAATCACCATGGTAACCGAGCGGACGGCTCAAAATGGACGAAAATTGGATGCACGGGGCGCAGTACTCGTCCCTGGATTCGTGGAATTAAAAGTTGTCTCTTTGTTTGGCCGTTCGGGGCATCTTTAAATTTCCGGTCGACGGAGAGATTTTCCTTTTTTTTGGTGCGCGTGCAGAGATATTGGCCGTCAAAGAGGACCGTGCAAAAGTCGGCATTCCGGCGTGGCGAACAAATTCTGACAAACGGAGCTGGCGGATGGAATATTCACGTGAAACACGTTGAAAATCGCTAGAAACGTCAAACTGACAGGGAAACTGAGTGGTAATCCGCATGTTCACATTTAAGCGTGAAATACGAAATTTTGAAGGTCGCGAGGGTCCAACAAGACCCGCGGTTTTAACAAACGGGCTTTTCGGCATCTTCTACATGCTTATTTCGAGTCGACAGACGCACGCAACCAAGGGCATGAGCACTTTCAAATTCGTTTGCACGTGGATTTGGTAAGAAAAATGGCCGAAATACGTCACAGATTCAATGTGCATGTGATGTACTACGGTCGGGCGAAAAATATCAGATTAATGTATCCGGCCCGACGAGTTCGGTATCTCAATCTCGACATAATGCACCCGCTTGACTTAGCATTTCTATAGATATACAGGTTGATTGTTCGGTTAATGATTATATACATATTTGAATTATTAAAATGCGTTAATTCCAGAACGCGCACGCACAGTTTCCTTAATAGGGAAAACGATTGCTTTTAACATTTATGTGCCCTTATGACATAATTCTATTTAAACGATTACGCAAACGTGCACAGTGGGCGGAGCTGGCTGAAATCAATTTCTCTCTCTTTTGATTAAAAGTAAAATTAGGCACTTGGGAGTTTTTACGGTCGCCCATCACTGATTCAAATGTCAGAAGAAAACAAAATGGCCGAAGGATTTTTTGAAAATTGACGTACGAATGTGAAATCTTGGATACGGAGGTGTCTTATGTGGCCGATCACAAATCCAAAGTCAAAAAAATAAGACGGCCGAAAAGTTTTTTGAAAATTGACGTATGCATGCGAAATTTTAGATACGGGGGTGTGTGCGGACGCCGATTACAAATCCATAGTCAAAATGTCAAAAAAAAACAAAATGGCGGACATTTTTTGAAAATTGACGTATGAACGTGAAATTTTAGATACGGGGGTGTGTGCGGACGCCGATTACAGATCCAAAGTCAAAATGTCAAAAAAAAACAAAATGGCGGACGGTTTTTGGAAAATTGACGTATGAATGTGAAATTTTAGATACGTGGGTGTGTGCGGACGCCGATTACAAATCCATAGTCAAAATGTCAAAAAAAAACAAAATGGCGGACGGGTTTTTTGAAAATTGACGTATGAACGTGAAATTTTAGATACGGGGGTGTGTGCGGACGCCGATTACAAATCCATAGTCAAAATGTCAAAAAAAACAAAATGGCGGACGTGTTTTTTGAAAATTCACGTATGAACGTGAAATTTTAGATACGGGGGTGTGTGCGGACGCCGATCATAAATCCAAAGTCAAAATGTCAAAAAAAAAACAAAATGGCGGAAGTTTTTTTGAAAATTGACGTATGAATGTGAAATTTTAGATACGGGGGTGTCTCAGGTCGCCGATCACGAATCCAAAGTCAAAATGTCAAAAAAACAACATGGCAAATGTAATATGGCGGAAAGGTTTGTCGAAAAGGGCTTGGATCTGAGCACATTCTTCCTTGGTAACTTTAACATGTTTTATGTAATTTATGTATATACAGGACTGGTTCAAAAGTTTATAAAATCGGACTTTCTAAAAAACGTCATGACAGTGATCGCGTTCTACGGGTAACGGTAATTGCAGACAAATTTGTGTTGCTTGGATGACAAACTTCAAAAGGTTATTATGATTAATGTCAAAAGGTGTATTTATAAGTCTCGAAATGGCATGTGTAGGTAGGATACTTGACAGGTAAAATTTTGCAATATCTCACATTTAATGTCCTTAAATTATTGGCGCATGTTTCTTTAAAGTTGACATAATATTTGAATGTAACCTTCCACATTAAAACGCCCTAACAACTACAACGGCAAATTTAGACGTATTTTTAATTATTTATATTATTGCACTGTATTAGTTGATTAAATTCACATAAGGGCCGGTTTTTCCAATTCCGATTAAAATGCCGATTAGCGTACTCATTAAATAAAATACGGGATAGTACGTTTTTGCTAAAACCGGTTGGCGCTAATCATTGATTAAGAACGTTATTACATGAAGATATTTTAACCGGTGTTTTACCAAACCTGATAAAATATTAAACAGTTACTTACACGTGCGCATAACCTAGGAGATTTGGATTTTTACTAGTATTGACTGCGATTATGTTTTCTTGTGCATTTGTAAATAATAATTATTTTTATTAGTGATTTAGTAATTGTATTGCTTCTTCTATACATGAAATTAACAGTATACTCAAAAATAAAAACATAATATTGAATATGTGTAACTTTTAGCTCTCTACGGAAATATTTGTGTTTTGGAAGCTTTTTAATTCTGTTACATTTCCGGGACTTTATGTCAGTTGCTAAAAATTCTAAGTATTTGTAAAAATTTATGATTTTAGATGAATATATTTTAGACTCTCTCTGATATGCCATTAACATATTAAAACTACATATAAAAGTTACATGTGAAATTGAAAACATTGAAGAAATTCTACAGAAGCTGGCAGGTGCTTATGCAGACAATGTATAAAGTACTCTCGATTTAATTGGGTTCGGATGAATAGTGTGTTCGTTAACGTGTAGTTAAATTTTAAAATAATAATTATAATTGGCACTACAAAAATCGCACCGATTCCTCCAGAACATAACATTTTGTAAGTCAAAATTATGGAAACACGGTTTTCTCAATCAACCCTCTTTGATTTAGGAAATTTAGACAAAGAACCTGTTAAAACGTATAGTTTTTAGTAAACAGTTGGGATATGATCTTTCAATCAAAGTTTCTGGCCTTATTCATCCTACAGAAATTTAGTGCAAGTTAAATTGTCTGAAATATGGCAGTTGAAATTGCAATATCTTACACTGTTAGAATATAATTGATAATACAGTTTATGACCGCAGATGCAAGTCTTTTCTTTTCCAACAAACTGTTCCTATAGTTCAGTCGCTCTCTCAACCGACATGCGCTACTAAATTAAAATGACGTCAAATATTAGTTGTTGCAAAATTTTACCTGTCATGTAATATAACCTAGAAAATACATTTCAGGACTGTCATAAATAATAATATTTGTACACCTTTTGACATTTGTTATAATTCTCATCTAAACATTTTAAAACAGTACAGCCAAATGTTATGTAAAATATAGGTGTAGGAAAGTAATATTTAATACCTTTATTTATAATATTTAATTTGTAACTGGCTTTCATGTAATAGTATTTTACTATGGGAAGGTATACATCCTGAAATATTGATTAATTATTTTAAATTTATCATTTTGAAATTGTTCCGGCCAATCGAAATTTGTAGTGGTATTGAATCGTCGTCTTTAGTTCGTACTTTTGCCGAGTCCGTTGCCAAGACGACTCGACTGTATTTTTATAACTTTTTTTCTGTGACTGGAAAAGTTTGACATTTTATCTTTCTTAACAGGTAACAAAATGTCACTTTATAAGCCGAGAAAAAAAGTACTCATTTTTTTCCCCAGGAAAAAAATTAGTACTTTTTTTTCGGATATGTAAGAACACGGACATTTAATTTTAATATATTTTATTATACAAAAAGTTGCATTTACTTATGTATGCCAATAGCACCGTCTCCGAGAAAGAACTGCATTTCTTTTTCACCTTCCAATCAAAATGACTAAAAATCAACCTAAGTTCGCAAATTTTTAAAACCAAACACAAAATTAAATTGACAAATATTTGAATACTTTACAGGTTTCCTTAGCAACGCAGGTGTAATGCTGCTATAAGTACAACAGCCTACCAATTTAAAACTTCAAATGTCACATCGATTGATTTTCTGAGTCTTCTTTATCATTATAAAATCGTCGTTTTTCCTGTCACAGAAAAATATAGTGTATTATACACGGGAAAAAACATTAGATTTCAGCTCTCGGTATTTTGTCATTATCTCGAGCTAAAAGCGAATACTTCTTTCCCTTGTATAATAAATAACTTTTATTACAGGTCATATGTAATAATAGAAAATATAAGGAACGTATATAAATGCAATGTTATGAGACCCAAAGTAACTTTTGCCGTTTACACGTCCTTGCTTGAATTTCTTCAGGTTGACATTTTCAAATTTTGGAGTTAGGAGATACCAATAATTTAGAAAATATTTATTACCTTCCTCGCTCTTGAGTGTGTACCGGTTTGTATAAAAAACAATTCGAGAAGAATTTTAAATAAAATATACAATTGGCTTCACAAAATTTATGTATGTACAGGGGTGCTTCAAAAGTTTATAAAACTGGACATTCTAAAAAGTGTCATGAGATAGATCGCTTTTTACAGAAAAGGCGCTTTAATAGGGCTTACATTTAAAACTTAATAAAAGAGCACAAAACAATAATAAAAGTAGAAAGCCCAAGTTTTAAGGCTTCTACTTTTATTATTGTTTTGTGCTCTTTTATTAACGATAGTGGATTTCGAAAAGGTTGACAGGATTTTACACTTTCGGATCAAAATAATATTGTAAACTGTCTTAATAAAAATGTTGAGCTTTTTGATCTTATTGTGTCTTTGGATACTTTAACATTAAATTACCTCTCTCGTTCTTGAGTGTGTACCGGTTTGTGTCAAAAACAGTTCGAGAAGAATTTTAAATAGAATATTCTATTGGCTTCACAAAATTTATGTATGTACAGAGGTGCTTCAAAAGTTTATAAAAATGAACATTCTAAAAAGCGTCATGAGAGTGATCGCTTTTTACAGCCAAGGCGCTTCAATAGGGTTTACATTTAAACCTTTGGCTTTTTACCAGTGGCGGCTGCTGCAGGGAGGGCAACGGGGCACTGCCCCCCCCCCCGTGACAAATTTCTTTTAACAGATAAATTAATTATAAATACCTAATTTGTATGTAATTTTTCTGATTTATTTGATGACAAATAATATGTTTTTGAAAGTAACAGTCCGTCATTTCAGCGCGTTTAAAAATCGCCGTCTGGCGTAGGCTCCGGGGCATCTCGCGCGACTGCCCCGTCTGTATTAGAAATCGAGCGATGAAACTGGCGCAGATAGCGCGCGTATAATATATAGGCGGCGGGGCACTACTCTATGGTGCCGGGTCCGGGTGGCGGTCCAGTATGTAATTTACAGCGGTGAGTGTATGTTGTAATTTCTATCGGTGCAAATGCAACTATGGATTGCGTTAGTAACATTAAGACAGAATTAAAAAATCTAGGTCTCCCTAGATCAGATTTATTGATTAAACTAGAAGATAACAATTTGAAATCAACAGAAGCTCTTAGAGTTTATCAGACTGGTTGTGTGGGTGTTATGTGCAAAATGCTTTTTTCTAATTCGGTGCTATAAAGTTCACTTTACGATATCCGTTTTGGTTGCAAAAGTATTTCTTTATCGCACGCTAATTTTGTTGTTTTGACGTTGGTAACAAAAAAGAAATGGAACCAAATTATATTTAAATGTCAAAATGTAAGCCTTTAATGTAACAAACATGTGCAATAGAAGTTGTACAAAGAATAAAAAGCACTCATGCTAAGATTTTATTTAATAATTAACAATATAAATTGTTAACCAGAGTTGGATGATAAGTTTTCTGATGATACTATTGTAATTTACTTCCAAGGTTGAATAGTACAACTGATATAAAAGTTTGTTTTTGATAATATGTCGAGACTATGTTGGCGAAAGATTTTGTAAATTGTTTTCTGCTATTTTGCGAATCTCTGGGGGCGTGCAATAAAAACGTTTTCTAGAAATACCATGCGGGAAAGCAGACTATGTGCCTTAGCAATGTGTTCCATTGAAAAACAATTACTGACATCAACACCAAATTTCAAAGAATGAGTTATTAATCATTTTGCTGATCGTAAGGAACGGCGGATGGATTTTATTTTCAAACAAGTTAATTAAATAGCATATTGAGTTTATTTTTTGTCTATACTTAATTTTTGATATTAAACACTCAGACTCCCGGTGCCCTCCCGTCCCAAAAAATCACGGGCCGCCATGCTTTTTACTTTTATTATTATTTTGTGCTCTTTTATTAACGATAGTGGATTTCGAAAAGGTTGACAGACTTTTACACTTTCGCATAAAAATAGTATTGTAAACTGTCTTTTGATACTTTAACATTAAATTACCTCTCTCGCTCTTGATTGTGTACCGGTTTGTGTCAAAAACAGTTCGAGAAGAATTTTAAGTAAAATATCCTATTGGCTTAACAAAATATATGTGTATACAGAGGTGTTTCAAAAGTTTATAAAAGTGGACATTCTAAAAAGCGTCATGCCAGTGATCGCCTTTTACAGGAAAGGCGCTTCAATAGGGCTTACATATAAAACTTGGGCTTTTTACTTTTATTATTATTTTGTGCTCCTTTATTAACGTTGGTGGATTTTTAAAAGGTTGACAGGCTTTTATACTTTCACATCAAAATAGTATTCTAAACTGTTATAATGAACAGGTTGGGCTTTTTGATCTCATTGTGTCTTTGGATACCTTAACATGACTTATGTTTAAAATTAAATTACTTTTCTTGCTCTTGAGTGTGTACCGGTTTGTGTTAAAAACAGTTCGAGAAGAATTTTAAATAAAACGTCCTATTGGCTTAACAAAGTATATGAATATGCAGGGGTACTTCGAAGGTGTATAAAAGTGAACATTCTAACAAGCGTCATGCCAGTGATCGCTTTTTACAGGACAGGCGCTTCAATTTAATACTTGGGCTTTTTATTTTTATTATTATTTTGTGCTCCTTTATTAACGATAGTGGATTTCAAACAGATTGACAGGCTTTTAGACTATCACATCAAAATAGTATTGTACACTGTCTTAATAAAAATGTTACGCGTTTTGATCTCATTGTGTCTTTGGATACTTTAACATGACTTATGTTTAACATTAAATTACCTTTCTCGCTCTTGAGTGTGTACCGGTTTATGTCAAAAACAGTTCGAGAAGAATTTTAAATAAAATATCCTATTGGCTTAACAAAATATATGTATATACAGGGGTGCTTCGAAAGTTTATAAAAGTAGACATTCTAAAAAGCTTCTTTTTACAGGAAAGGCGCTTCAATAGGGCTTAAATTTAAAACTTGGGCTTTCTACATTTATTATTATTTCGTGCTCCTTTATTAACGATAGTGGATTTTAAAAAGGTTGACAGGCTTTACACTTTCACATCAAAATAGTATTGTAAACTGTCTTAATGAACATGTTGGGCTTTTTGATCTCATTGTGCTTTTGGATACCTTAACATGACATGTTTAAAATTAAATTACCTTTCTCGCTCTTGAGTGTGTACTGGTTTGTGCTAAAAACAGTTCGAGAAGAATTTTAAATAAAATATACAATTGGCTTCACAAAATATATGTATACACAGGGGTGCTTCAAAGGTGTATAAAACTGGACATTCTAAAAAGCGTCATGCCAGTGATCGCTTTTTACTGGAAAGGCGCTTCAATTTAAAACTTGGGCTTTTTACTTTTATTATTATTTTGTGCTCCTTCATTAACGATACTGGATTTCAAAAAGGTTGACAGGCTTTTACACTTTCACATCAAAATAGTATTGTACACTATCTTAATAAAAATGTTGCGCTTCTTGATCTCATTGTGTCTTTGGATACTTTAACATGACTTATGTTTAACATTAAATTACCTTTCTCGCTTTTGAGTGTGTACCGATTTATGTCAAAAACAGTGCGAGAAGAATTTTATATAAAATATCCTATTGGCTTAACAAAATATATGTATAGACAGGGGTGCTTCAAAAGTTTATAAAAGTTATCATTTTAAATAGCGTTTTTTACAGGAAAGGCGCTTCAATAGGGCTTAAATTAAAAATTTGGGCTTCTTACTTTAATTATCATTTTGTGCTTTTTTCTTAACGACAGTAGACTTCGAAAAGGTTGACACTCTTTTCCACTACACATCAAAATAGTATTGTAAACTGTCTCGATGAAAATGTTGTGCTCTTTGAGCTCATTGTTTCTTTGGATACATTAACATGACTTATGTTTAACATAAATTTACTTTTCTCGCTCTTGAGTGTGTACCGGTTTGTGTAAAAAATCGTTCGAGAAGAATTTTAAAGAAAATATACTATTGGCCTCAAGAAATATATGTATATACAGGAGTGCGTCAAAAGTTAATAAAATCGGACATTCTAAAAGGCGTCATGACAGTGATTGCTTCTTACAGGAAACTATGAAAAAACTGTAAGCGGACGCGAAAAGAGCGATGCCAACTAAAAGAGATTGACTGACCCGCTGTAAGCAGAGGACCTGCTGTAAGCGGAGGACCCGTTGTAAGCGGAGGACCCGCTGTAAGCGGACGTTAGAGCTAGTTATATATACTAAAAGCGCACGGCCGTTTCGTGTTAATTTCTTGAGAAAAGACGGCTTAACCGAATCACCATGGTAACCGAGCGGACGGCTCAAAATGGACGAAAATTGGACGCACGGGGCGCAGTACTCGTCCCTGGATTCGCGAAATTAAAAGTTGTCCCTTTGCCTAGGCATAGGAGCATCTTTAAATTTCCGGTCGACGGAGAGATTTTCCTTTTTTTCGGTGCGCGTGCGGAGATATCCGGTGTCAAAGAGGAGCGTGCAAATATTTTGTAACATAAAAATGGCTTACGTTATTGAGATATATTGGTGAACACGAAAAAGTGACTTTTCGCTAATCTGACAGGTACACCGAGAAATTTGGCAGGTGTGACTTTAAGCGTGAAATTCCGATTTTTGAAGGTTTCAAGGACACGACAAGATTCAGAAATGCAAAATACACACATTTCTCGGCAATTTGCATTCCTATTCCGACTTCATCGACGTTCGATATCGATAGGACGACTGATTTAAATTCCTCATGCAGACGGACACGGTAGAAAAATGGTCGCAATATGTCACAAATACATGTAAACAATAAGTCGTCTGCAATGACAATGTCATTATGTACACGTACGTTCACGTGCAATGTCTCTTGATGATTATAAATTTGATTATTATTAAAATGCAATAATTCCGATACGCTTACGCCCTTTCCTCGGGGGGAAAAGGATTGCTTTTAACATTTACGTGCCCCGACGAGATAATTATTTGAATTATTACGCACCACAGAGTGGGCGGAGCCAAAATCACCTTTTTCTTACTCTGCGATAAATACAAAAGCATCATCAAACAGTTCGTATCATCACTTAATGTCTATAGGTATTTAATCTTTCAGGAATATTTTTAAAACACAATTTACCATCTTAGATGACAAATTTCTTTCCGTAATATCAAAACTTTTTTCTCATATTACCTACTACAAGTATCAGCTGATCGGTCATATATGTTTGTGTGGATGTACTTGTGATGTATTCTAGGTTATAGGACGTCTCATTTTAGTCAAGACGTTTCGAATTGCACACAAACAATTAGATTAAAATGTCTAATTGGTCTAGCAAAAAACAGACTCTCTTTGCAGACTGGTAACCGATCATGCTGAAAATCAAAAATGAACGATAAATATTGTAGAGAACGGAGCAGTTACAGAAACAAGGTATAATAATTGTATGTATTTCTATCTGCAAGTTAATAACGTAAATTCTATTATGTATATTATGATGAAGGTACATAGAAAACTAAAAATTGGATGGGAAAATATCAAACATGTATTTAAGACGAACGGTAATATAACATCTTATATGCATTGAAGCAGGTTTTTATTGTGGTAACGAATTTAAAACTGTTGTAGGTTCTTAAACAAACAATAATGTTTCAAGATTTGTTCCAAAGAAGATTCTACATTCATGCTGTAGAAATCATATTAGATATCAATACATACATACAGATGTAATACATATTTTATGAGGATCGGATAGAAATCGGTTAAAACAAAATCAGGAATTTCATTCAAATGAGGTATTGCAAATGCACTTTACAGATAAAGTAATAAAGTAAGAATAATAGTATTGTAGGGATGGGTATGTGATACGGTGGAATTTAAAGAACGGTGAATAAAAATATAGAATTTAGATTTTGCTAAATTTCAATGTGTCTACTTGGTAAATGTTACTTCAGACATGTGAGAATCTTTAAATTGCTGAAAGAACATTTGTCTACTGGTACTTTAAGAACGGACGGAAGAAAGGAAAATTAGATCTACAGTTCAAATAGAATCCTCGATTAAAATATCATTCACATTTATATCAAGTTATTGATGAGATGGTGTTTAAGTGTAGCCTATTCTTCATGTACGAACTTAATTTAAGCCAGTTGATATTCTTGAAGGTAACAATTATTGTTTTTACATATACATATAAGTACTAATAAAAATATATCATCAGTAGGTATAATTAGTAAAGCCGTTGCTCTGGAAAAATCTGAATTATATACATTTAGATCTAATAAATATGTATCATTTCATTTATAATTTGCAAATTAGTACTTTTTAAGGGTAAATAGTTTTTTTTAAGTATATATTGTAGTCCTCAAAAACATTAAATCATTGACATAGCGAGGCTTGAGTAATTTATGCTATTATATTGTTAAATGGGAATTATACACAAATTACATATGATTGGAGCTTAACTTCTTAAACTCTTCTTGTGTACCTGGCTATTTAATCAGAAGAAATAAGAATCGCAAAAAAAGATATTAATTATAGACTGCTTTTTTGCCATATTAGTACAATTTTGGCACAAATCTTTCCATGTCAGTCAACATTCCTCTTCGTTACTTTTTTCATGGATACACACCTTTCCAGATTTATTCTAGCATCATACAATGCTGCTAAGTATTAGTAAAAAGGGAAATGATGTTCCTGAAAGACTTAAATAATGAACTGTAAACTTCTAATTTTATTACAGAAAGCTTGAGAGCTTTAATAATAAATGACACATGCAAAGCATGTCTGTTATGTTCGCATTTAGATTATTGTGTCGAAAGCTTTAACCGTTAAAAGTTATTGCATTAATTTTTTTATTGGGAAGAGTGAAAATTCTTTTTAAGTCTGAAGAATACAGCTTGACAATATTTATATTTCAAACTGTAAGTCTGCAAAAAGCCAATGATTAAGTATTAAAAATTCAGCCAGGAGATGCTTCCACCACAACCAGCTTAAAATATTAATTCTTAAGACATATCTCAGTCTCGATATACAACACCTACGTTGTATAAATTAAATATTGATAGGCTTAGATTATTATTATTACATATAGTTTTTTTCAAAATTCACCGTTTCACTATAATATGGTGTATCATATTAAGTACAGGTTAAGTTTAACAATTGGTCGCATTCAGCAGACACAACGGTTGCCTAACAGTTCACTGCCGACCATGCGATCATTCTTTCGAATACGTAATCAAAAAATATATAAAGGTCTATTATGCTTGAGTTTGCGTAAGGTTTTCTCAATCAACCTTCTTTGATTTAAGAAATTTCCACAAAAAAACTGTTAAAACGTATTGGTTTTAGTACACAGTTGATATATGATCTTTCAGTAAAAGTTTCTGGCCTTTTACATCCTCCACAAATTTGGTGCAAGTTGAATTGCCTCAAATACGGCACTTGAAAGTGCAATATCTTATACTGTTAGAATAATAATTCATTAATGTTTGTAAGAAGTGCAAAAATTTAGTACTTGCTTGAAACGGAGGGAATAACTTTGTAAAATTTTTTAAGTAGGCAAGTCAGCGTTACTTTTAAATTTATATATCAAAATTGATTAGTTTATGTTGTTATGTGCTCATGTGGGATTCTTATGTCAAATTTGACAATTATAAAAATAGGAGAATACATTAATATTCTCATCCGAGTGAATGAAGAGTGGGAACATGAAATGACAAGTACCTAGGTCATTTAGAAAAATAATATCAAGCAGTTTAGTAAGTGTCAATATGGAGAAAAAAATAAGCGAGATGTGTATCAAAACAGACGATAGAGTTTCAGTCAAATGAAATGCGCTCATTTCGAACTTACTAATTTATGGATCAGACCACTTCGGTCAACTATTAAATAGAAAATTGATGGAAGTTGGGAACCTATTGAATAAATATATTTGAATAAAGTAAGTAAAGATGTGTAGAAGAGTTAGTAAAGGGGATACATCTTCACAATTCCATAATGATGAATTATATAAAAGCGCGTCCTACCGTCCATGTAGTAATTTTTCTGAAAAATTCAATGTTTGTATAAAATTTTATTTCTGAAAAACGGCGTATTAGATGGACAAAATTTGTTGCAGTATTGTTTACAATAAGAGGTCCTACTAGAAGAACGTTTTATTTTTTTACAGTTACTAACTGCATGTGCAGGAAACTGGATTAAAATTACATGACACGTTTTAGAATAAAAGTCAATTTTTTTAAATGGAACACCCTGGATATCTGTTCATTTTTGAATTGTTTATTAAATTTCATGTCAGAAACATGTTAGACGTTAATACTTTAAATGCCACTATTACTGAGCTACTGTCGTTTTTTGATATAATTTTGTTAGTTTTTGCAAAAAAGTCAATTTTTTCAAATGGAACATCCTGTATATTATTTAATTTTTGAATTTCTTATTAAATTTCACATCAAAAACATGTAAGACGTTAATACTTTAAAAGTGACTACTACTGAGCTATTGTCGCTTTTTGATATAATTTTGTCAGTACTATACTATATTAATTAAAACCACAAAACTGAAAAAATTATATCAAAAAGAGACAATAGCTCAGTAATAGTCACGTTTAAAGTATTAACGTCTTACATGTTTTTGATGTGAAATTTAATAAGAAATTCAAAAATTAAATAATATACAGGGTGTTCCATTTGAAAAAAATTGACTTTTTTGCAAAAACTAACAAAATTATATCAAAAAACGACAGTAGCTCGGTAATAGTCAAAGATAATATAACGAGATCTTGACAAATAGTCGACTATTTCATTGTGATCAATTTTTCGAGTGTGCGCTACGGCCAATTTGACGAGACCAAAATTGGCATTAATAATTTGACTAGAGCAAGAGAGCTTCAGCTCGAGGGCTTTAGTCTTTAATTATTAATGCCAATTTTGGTTAAGTCAAATTAGGAGGCACACGAGAAAAATTGAAACAATGTAATAGTCGACTACTTATCAAGCTCGAGCTATATTTGTTAAGATTATTTCCTAAACCAGTTGTCAAATCGATGTGATTATCAATAATTTGATCCGAAATATCGCTAAATCTCTTTTTGTCGGACATTTTCATCTATTTGACACGTTTGCCACTTAATGAAAAAATACATACTTGATTTGTTACCTACATTTGAATAGTCGATTTGTAATAGTCGCTGATATCAAGAACCGGTACCGTTCATTGGTTAATTTCAACTTCAGTGTTGATTGTGATTTGACAAAATTTAAATTTGACAGGTGAAGGAAATAATCACATTTAAAGTATTAACGTCTTACATGTTTCTGACATGAAATTTAATAAACAATTCAAAAATGAATTGATATACAGGGTGTTCCATTTAAAAATTACGTGATTTCTAACATATGTCAGTAGTGCAAAGTACCACAAATGGAAGGTGATCACATAAAGGTGAACGGTTCTGTACAGCGAACATTCAACTGTTGGAGTTGGACGGTTCCCGATCCATCTGCTGAATGTGACCATTGTTCAAGTTTCTTGCACAATTCTTTTATTTCGGTTGAGGTATTTGCATTTTAATTCACACAATTTTCCACTTTCCTTCTGTTTACTAAATAATAACTAATTAATTACTATAGTAGGCTAATTAAATAAAATTAAAAAATAATTACACTTCACAAAGTCTAAAATTTGGCAACAAATTTACTGGTTATTTGATGCGTCATCTCTAGAAATGAACATAAAATGTAATATATTGAAAACTCTAATACCGATCTGGACAAAGTAAAATGACCCAGAAATTTGACAGGTTATGTTCAAGTGTTGTCAAAAAATGGATGAGAAATTTATAAACACTGTAACTCAATTTTCGTTTTTATACGAGAAGTCCAATAAGTTGTTTAAGGATACAGAAAAAAAAAGTTTCGACTTGGGAAGAAATCGGGACGCAATTTAATATTTCAGGTACATATATAATAGGTACTATCAATTTGTCGCAATGATTAGAAACTACTGTATTTTTACTTCTAGGTGTAGCTGCTCAAAAATATTTCAAATCTATGCGTGAAATGTATATACACCTCGAAAGAGAACAAGAAAAACATGAAAGGAGTGGAGCTGGGGCTAACTTCAAAAACAAGTGGCATTTGTTCGAAGTGCTAAAATTTTTAGAAGAAGTGTGTCGACCAAGAAAGTAATTTTATATAAATATATACTTCATTATTTACATGAGTGTTACATATCGTTTTATGTATCTAATAAGTTGTGATATTTCTAAGAAGTTTTAGCACTATCCTCCAAACTTCATTGACAAGCCATTTAGATGAAAACATTTTGACACGGATTGTTTGATAGTGGCAACGTATCACCAAAAACATGTAAATACAACCTACCTGATGATGATGAAGTGTCATGTGATTTTAATGAAGAACACCCGATCAATGTTCAGAGCCCAATAAGGTTTGTCTAATAGTTTATTTAACATTTCCGTACCTACTCAATATTTTTTTGTGGTAGTTCAAATGAAGGTCCAATTGAATTTCTACCAAAAACACCAACAAATAGAAACTCTCAACCAGACCCAGAGTCGTCACTGGTCACTTTAAGTGGATCTAAGCGTAGCACAAGTTCTCTTGCAAATTCACAATGGCTGGTAATATGTATATATTTTTTTAATCAAAATACACACACCATTCTTGCAGCTTAAAAAAAAAACATGAAACTGGATGAAAAGCACATTGGATAACACAGCAGAGAAATACGCCTCCATCCCAAAGAACCAGTAAATATGTACATCCACTCATTTTGTTAGCAAATAAAGCAAGAAATGTTGCGACTTATAGAAACCATTATGGCGGAATTTAAGACAAAGAAAACAGAAGATATGCATGTGCATTTGTACTAGATAATAAGAAATAAAAATTTTAAAAGCATATTTTTTTATTATTATATACAGGGTGAGTCATTAGTAGCTGCTTCTTCGATTGCTCTTTTTAAATAAAAGAAAAAACAATTAGTGGAGGATCCATGGTTGCCTGTGGCGCATATTGTAAAAATACTTTAAGCTCTAATGCACTATCGGTTTCACCGGAAATGCATGGAACTTATTTCTTTTAAATGACACCCTATATATTTTTGGATTTTCTTGTACTACTCTAAATTGTCTGTTCAACTGTTTTTTCTTTTTCAAAATTGAGCCAATAGTTTTTGAGTTATTAATTTTTTTTGAAAATATTTGACCAAAACATTTGTTCAGAAAAAAAACATTTTCACATTGTTTTTAAAAGTAAAAACATTAACTTTGGTGGTGCTTGTACCCAAGAAATTCTGCATCATTTGGTTAAGTTGCACTCGACAATACCTCAAAAAAAATTTGTTTTTTCAAAGCCTACTTCCTGAAATTTTCAAATACCAAAACCTTTTTTTAAATGGAACACACAGTATTTTATTGGGGCATTTTGTTCTTATTTTTATTCCCTTTCATTTTTGTTAAAAGTCATATACCTATATTTTGTAATTTCTGAGATAATCACTATAGGAGCAATAGCGGTCAATTAAAGAACTACGAGCGCTATTGTTCTATGCACCAAAATATTCGTTCAACCAATGGAAGGGAGAAAATCCGAAGAGATATTCTCCTCCATTAACATTTTTATCAAAGAAATAAGGTCCACTTATATAACTACCCACTATTCCTCCCCACAGTTTTAATGACCAACGATTTTGAAAGTTAACAGGTGTGATAAAGTGGGGAGTTTTATGTGTTATAATAACGGAAATTGTGACGATGAACGTATTTACTTTAATAGAAGGTGGCTTCGTTGGTAAACAACAAAAAATTGAGAAAGCTATCATAATTTATCTGCTGCCAATTGACAAAAATGTAAGCGATTCTAAAAATTTCATCTAACCCTGTGTATGAATATGGTACGGGTGAATTACGTATCTCTTAATTATTCTGGATTCTCAAATTTGACTTACATCTAACTGACGACTAATTTTCGTAGTACAAGTATAGGTGTGTTCGATTACACTCGCAAGTACCATAAACGTCTTATCCTCACCAGTTATTGCCTTTTCCGCTCTTTCCTTCATATTCAATATTTTCTGTTCACTCAAACCGGCTCTTTCTACTTTCGAAGGTTTCTGGCTTCGGTTGACTTCTACCAGGAATCGCTGTGCATAAAGTCTGGATACTAGCAAAGAGTTTCTTTTAGATTCGCCCAAAACGTCAATTATATCTTAACTCTTCATAAGAATAATTCATTTGGATGATAACTAATAGCGATGCTTTTATAAGTTTGACATAAATGTATACCGACTTTCTTTAACAGTTGATCAGGCAGTCAGCCGCATTCTAGCCTTTATTGGACGAATATTTGGGTGCATAGAACAACGCCCTTACTTCTTTAATTGACCGCTAATTGCTCCTATAATGATTATCTCAAAAATTACAAAAGATAGGTATAGGACATTGCTAACAAAAATGAAAGAGAATAAAAAAGGACCAAAATGCCTCAATAAAATACTGGGTGTTCCATTTAAAAAAAAAGTTTTTGGTATGTAAAAATTTCAGGAAGTAGGCTTTGAAAAAACAAAGTTTTTTGAGGTATTGTCGAGTGCAACTTTACCAATCTATCTCATTGTGTCTTTGGATACCTTAACATGACTTATGTTTAACATTAAATTACCTTTCTCGCTCTTGAGTGTGTACCGGTGTGGGTTAAAAACAGTACGAGAAGAATTTTAAATAAAACGTTCTATTGGCTTAACAAAATATATGTATATACAGGGGTGCTATAAAGGTGTATAAAAGTGAACATTCTAAAAAGCGTCATGCCAGTGGTCGCTTTTTACAGGAAAGGCGCTTCAATTGAAAACTTGGGCTTTTTACTTTTATTATTATTTTGTGCTCCTTTATTAACGATAATAGATTTCAAAAAGGTTGACAGGCTTTTACACTTTCACATCAAAATAGTATTGTACATTGTCTTAATAAAAATGTTGCGCTTTTTGATCTCATTGTGTCTTTGGATACTTTAACATTAAATTACCTTTCTCGCTCTTGAGTGTGTACCGGTTTATGTCAAAAATAGTTCGAGAAGAATTTTAAATAAAACATCCTATTGGCTTAACAAAATAAATGTATATACTGGGGTGCTTCAAAAGTTTATAAAAGTGGACATTCTAAAAAGCGTTTTTTACAGGAAAGGCGCTTCAATAGGGCTTAAAAATAAAACTTGGGCTTTTTACTTTTATTATTATTTTGTACTTTTTTCTTAACGAGAGTAGACTTTGAAAAGGTTGTCTCGAGGTCTCGATGAAAATATTGTGCTCTTTAAGCTCATTTTTTCTTTGGATACTTTAACATGACTTATGCTTAACATTAATTTACCTTTCTCGCTCTTGAGTGTGTAAAATATACTATTGGCTTCACGAAATATATGTATATACAGGGGTGCGTCAAAAGTTAATAAAATCGGACATTCTAAAAGGCGTCATGACAGTGATTGCTTTCTACAGGAAACTATGAAGAAGCTGTAAGCGGACGCGATAAAAGCGATTCAAACTAAAAGAGATTGACGGACCTGCTGGAAGCGGAGAACCCGCTGTAAGCGGAGGACCCGCTGTAAGCGGACGTTAGAGCTATTATATATACTAAAAGCGCACAGGACCCTTTACCATTCTCACGGATTTAGTAGAGGAGGGGAAACGGGGTCAAAATGGGAAAACGACAGGCGAAGGATTTCTTAAAGTGGGCGTTTTAGGGGAGTTTTGCGAGTTTTACGTGGTCGGGTGTGCATTTCTACGTTGTAAGGCGGCGAAAAGAATTTTTGAAAATTTTAGCACGTGTAGGAAATCACGCTGCATCAATTTTTTTTCCCCATAAGGAGTACGTGGGAAACAAAAATTCCTCTGGAGCCTTTTATACTGAAACTCCCGACAAACGTCAAAGTGACAGGCGATTCGAAATGTATGCAAACTTTCACTTTTAGGCCTGAAATTCCAAAGGTTTCGAGGACACAACAAGATACAAAATCATAAAGTACTGACATTTCAGGACCCTTTACTTTCATATACCCAGTTTATAGTGGTACAGATACAAAGGTACGAACACTTTAAAGTTCATCTGCAGACGGATACAGTTTAGCGAAATGGATAAAAAATCCCGACAAACGTCAAACTGACAGGCGGTCTCATACGCATTCACATTTTCACTTTTTAAGATTCAGAAACGTAAAGAAGTGACATTTCGGAAACGTTTACTTGCATATTCCCAGTCTATAGAGGTACCTAGACGAAGGTACGAGTAAATCCAAGTCCGTTTGCAGAGGGATTTGGTCAGAAAAAGGGCCGATTCAATGTGCACTGATATCAATGTATTCCGGACAGGCGAAAAATCAATATCAAATTCATGTGCACTGCCGATCAATGTATTACGGTCCGGCGAATATTCGGCATCTCCAGAATACATAATGGTCTCCCACTTGATTTAATATTTTTATCTATACAGGGGTTAAATTTGAATTAAAATACGATAATACCAGAACGCGTATTTCCTCAAAGGGGAAAAAGAGGAGGATTGCTTTCGGCATTTATGTGCCCTACTACGAAATAATTTTATTTAAACTATTATGCAAACGTGCACTGTGGGCGGAGCTGGCTGAAATCAATTTCTCTCTCTCCTGATTAAAAGTAAAACTGGGCACTCGGGAGTTTCTAATTCAAATGTCGAAAAAAACCAAATTGGCCGAAGGATTTCTTAAAAATTGACGTATGAATGTGAAATATTAGATACGGGGGTATCTTAGGTTGCCGATCACTAATCCAAAGTCAAAATGTCAAAAAAAAAACAAAATGGCAGACGGGTTTTTTGAAAATTGACGTATGAATGTGAAATTTTAGATACGAGGGTATGTGCGGACGCCGATCACCAATCCATAATCAAAATGTCAAAAAAAAACAAAATAGCGGAAGAATTTGTTGAACATTGACGTATGAATGTGAAATTTTAGATACGGGGGTGTTGCGGTCGCCGATCACAAATCCAAAGTCAAAATGTCAAAAAAAAACAAAATGGCGGAAGGGTTTTTTGAAAATTGACGTATGAATGTGAAATTTTAGATACGGGGGTGTTTGCGGTCGCCGATCACAAATCCAAAGTCAAAATGTCAACAAAAAAAATGGCGGACGGGATTTTTGAGAATTGACGTATGAATGTGAAATTTTAGATACGGGAGTGTTTGCAGTCGCCGATCACGAATCCATAGTCAAAATGTCAAAAAAAAATGGCGGACGGGTTTTTTGAAAATTGACGTATGAATGTGAAATTTTAGATACGGGGTGTGTGCGGACGCCGATCACCAATCCATAATCAAAATGTCAAAAAAGAACAAAATGGCGGAAGAATTTGTTGAACATTGACGTATGAATGTGAAATTTTAGATACGGGGGTGTTGCGGTCGCCGATCACAAATCCAAAGCCAAATGTCAAAAAAAAAACAAAATGGCGGAAGGGTTTTTTGAAAATTGACGTATGAATGTGAAATTTTAGATACGGGGGTGTTTGCGGTCGCCGATCACAAATCCAAAGTCAAAATGTCAAAAAAAAAATGGCGGACGGGATTTTTGAAAATTGACGTATGAATGTGAAATTTTAGATACGGGGGTGTTTGCAGTCGCCCATCACGAATCCATAGTCAAAATGTAAAAAAAAAAATGGCGAACAAATTTTTTGAAAATTGACGTATAAATGTTAAATTATAGATACCGGGGGTGTCGTAGGTCGCCGATCACGAATTCATAGCCAAATTTCAAAAAAAAAATGGCGCAAGAGTTTTTTGAAAATGAATGTGAAATTTTAGATACGGGGGTGTTGCGGTCGCCGATCACAAATCCAAAGTCAAAATGTCAAAAAAAAACAAAATGGCGGAAGGGTTTTTTGAAAATTGACGTATGAATGTGAAATTTTAGATACGGGGGTGTTTGCGGTCGCCGATCACAAATCCAAAGTCAAAATGTCAACAAAAAAATGGCGGACGGGATTTTTGAGAATTGACGTATGAATGTGAAATTTTAGATACGGGAGTGTTTGCAGTCGCCGATCACGAATCCATAGTCAAAATGTCAAAAAAAAATGGCGGACGGGTTTTTTGAAAATTGACGTATGAATGTGAAATTTTAGATACGGGGGTGTGTGCGGACGCCGATCACCAATCCATAATCAAAATGTCAAAAAAGAACAAAATGGCGGAAGAATTTGTTGAACATTGACGTATGAATGTGAAATTTTAGATACGGGGGTGTTGCGGTCGCCGATCACAAATCCAAAGCCAAATGTCAAAAAAAAAAAAATGGCGGAAGGGTTTTTTGAAAATTGACGTATGAATGTGAAATTTTAGATACGGGGGTGTTTGCGGTCGCCGATCACAAATCCAAAGTCAAAATGTCAAAAAAAAAATGGCGGACGGGATTTTTGAAAATTGACGTATGAATGTGAAATTTTAGATACGGGGTGTTTGCAGTCGCCCATCACGAATCCATAGTCAAAATGTAAAAAAAAAATGGCGAACAAATTTTTTGAAAATTGACGTATAAATGTTAAATTATAGATACCGGGGGTGTCGTAGGTCGCCGATCACGAATTCATAGCCAAATTTCAAAAAAAAATGGCGCAAGAGTTTTTTGAAAATGAATGTGAAATTTTAGATACGGGGGTATCTGCCGACGCCGATCACCAATCCATAGTCAAAATATCAAAAAAAACAAAATAGCGGAAGAATTTTTTGAAAATTGACGTATGAATGTGAAATTTTAGATACGGGGGTGTGTGCGGATGCCGATCACCAATCCATAATCAAAATATCAAAAAAAACAAAATAGCGGAAGAATTTTTTGAAAATTGACGTATGACTGTGAAATTTTAGATACGGGGGTGTGTGCGGACGCCGATCACAAATCCAAAGTCAAAACAAACAAAATGGCGGCAGCATTTTTTGAAAATTGACGTATGAATGTAAAATTGATGAATGTTTGTGAAATTCTGGATACGGGGTGCTTGTGGTCGCTTATTGCGTCTTCAATTTGGCGATTCTTCGAAACGTGATTGAACAGGGCTTAAATTAATACTTCATTTTTTCTTAACGATAGTAGATTCGAAAACATCAGAATGGTATTGTACACTGTCTCAATGAAAATGTTGCGCTCTTGGAGCTCATTGTTTCTTTCGATACTTTAACATGACTCATGTTTAACATTAAATTACCTTTCTCGCTCTTGAGTGTGTACCAGTTTGTGTAAAAAACAGTTCGATAAGAATTTTAAATAAAATATCCTATTGGCTTAACAAAATATATGTATATGTGGGGGTGCGTCAAAAGTTAATAAAATCGAACATTCTAAAAGGTGTCATGACAGTGATTGCTTTTTACAGGAAATTATGAAAAAGCTGTAAGCAGACGCGATAAAAGCGATTCAAACTAAAAGAGATTGACGGACCTGCTGGAAGCGGAGGACCCTCTGTAAGCGGAGGACCTGCTGTAAGCGGAGGACCCGCTGTAAGCGGACGTTAGAGCTAGTTATATATAATAATAGCGCACAGACCTCTGTTGTTAATCGCCTTAGTTGAAAGAGCTTAACCGAGCATTTTCGAAACTATCAAAATAGAAAAAAGTCGACAAATCTTTGCAGAAAACTCCTCTCTGGATATGGGGAATTAAAGGCTGTGTTTTGGGGTGGGCCTAGGGGTGACATTGAATTTCCGGTGGACGGAGAGATTTTCCTTTTTAGTGGAGTGTGTGCAGAGATATCGTCCGTTGAAGAGGAGCGTGCATTCCATTTTGTAACAGAAAAATGGAATACGTTTTGACCGTTCCCGTGACAAGCGATAAAAATCTCTAGAAACGTCAAACTGACATCAAACTGAGTTGTGTCCACAGATTCATTTTTAAGCGTGAAATACGAAATTTTGAAGGTTGCGAGGGTCCAACAAGACCCGAGGTGTTAAAGAATGGGCTTCTCGGGACCTTATATATGCTTATTTCAAGTCGACAGACGCACGCAACCAAGGGCACGAGCACTTTCAAATTCGTTTGCAGAAGCATTTGGTCAGAAAAATGGCCGATTCAATGTGCAGTGATATCAATGTATTCCGGACGGGCGAAAAATATAATCAGATTCTCATGTGCAGTGGCGATGAATGTATTACGGTCCGGTGAATGTTCGGCATCTCCACACAATACATAACGGTCCCGCTTGATTTAATATTTTTATCTATATACAGGGGTCGATTAGTATTTTAATAATGATTTGAATTAAAATACGTTAATTCCAGAACGCGTATGCCCCGTTTCCTTAATGGGGAAAAGGATTGCTTTTAACATTTATGTGCCCTTATAACAACGATTACACATACATGCAGAGTGGGCGGAGCTATCTGAAATTAATTTCTCTCTTCTAATTAAAGTAAAATTCGGCACTTGGGAGTCTTTGTAGTATCATTGATCACGTATCCAAAGTCGAAATGTCAAAAAAAAAAAAATGGCCGAAGGATTTTTTGAAAATTGACGTATAAATGTGAAATTTTAGATACGAGGGTGTCTTAAGTCGCCTATCACAAATCCAAAATAAAAATGTCATAAAAAAACAAAATGTGGATGATTTTTTTCAAAATTGACGTATGACTATAAAATTTTAGATACGGGGCTTTTGGGGGTTGCCGATCACGATTCCAAAGTCAAAATGTCAAAAAAAAGAAAATGGCGGGAGATTTTTTTGAAAATTAACATATTAACGTGAAATTTTAGATACGGGGGTTTTGGGGGTCGCCGATCACGATTCCAAAGTCAAAATGTCAAAAAAAACAAAATGGCGGGAGATTTTTTTGAAAATTAACGTATGAACGTGAAATTTTAGATACGGGGGTTTTGGGGGGTCGCCAATCACGATTCCAAAGTCAAAATGTAAAAAAAAAACAAAATGGCGGGAGATTTTTGAAAATTGACGTATGAATGTGAAACTTTAGGTACGGGGGTTTTGGGGGTCGCCGATCACGATTCCAAAGTCAAAATGTCAAAGAAAACAAAATGGCGGAAGATTTTTTTGAAAATTGACGTATGAAAGTGAAATTTTAGATACGGGGGTTTTGAGGGTCGCCGATCACGATTCCAAAGTCAAAATGTCAAAAAAAAAAACGGCGGGAAATTTTTTTGAAAATTAACGTATGAACGTGAAATTTTAGATACGGGGGTGTTTGTGGTCGCTTATTACGTCTTCAATTTGGCGATTCTTCGAAACGTGATTGAACAGGGCTTAAATTTAATACTTCATTTTTTCTTAACGATAGTAGATTCGCAAACATCAGAATCTTATTGTACACTGTCTCAATGGAAATGTTGCGCTCATTGAGCTCATTGTTTCTTTCGATACTTTAACATGACTTATGTTTAACATTAAATTACCTTTCTCGCTCTTGAGTGTGTACCAGTTTGTCTAAAAAGCAGTTCGAGAAGATATTTAAATATAATAATAAAATATACTATTGGCTTAACAAAATATATGTAGGGGTGCTTCAAAAGTTTATAAAGGTGGACATTCTAAAAAGCCATGACAGCGATTGCTTTTTACAGGACAGGCGCTTCAATAGGACTTACATTTAAAACTTGGGCTTTTTACTTTTATTATTATTTTATGCTTTTTTCTTAACGAGAGTAGACTTCGAAAAGGTTGACAGGCTTTTACACTTTCACATCAAAATAGTATTGTACACTGTCTTAATAAAAATGTTGCGCTTCTTGATCTCATTGTGTATTTGCATACTTTAACACGACTTACGGTTAACATTACATTACCTTTCTGGCTCTTGAGTGTGTACAGATTTGTGTAAAAAACAGTTCGAGAAGCATTTTAAATAAAACATACTATTCGCTTCACAAGATATATGTATATATACAGGAGTGCTTCAAAAGTTAATAAAAACGGACATTCTAAAAAGCCATGACAGTGATTGCTTTTTGCAGGAAACTGTGAAGAAACTGTAAGCGGGCGCGAAAAAAGCCATTCAATAGGGCTAAAATTTAAAACTTGGGCTTTTTTTGGATTTTTGAGTAAAATGAATTTTAATTTCATTTTTATTATTCCTTTGTGTTTCTTCATTAATGATAGTAGAATTCAAAAAGGTTGACATGATTTTTTCACTGTTACATCAAAATAATACTGTAAACTGTCTTAATGGAAATGTTGCGCTCTGAGCTCATTGTTTCTTTGGATACTTTAACATGAAGTATGATTATTATTAAATTACCTTTTTCGCTCTTGAGTGTGTACCGGTTTGTGTCAAAAACAGTTCGAGAAGAGTTTTAAATAAAATATCCCATTGGCTTAACAAAATATATGTATATACAGGGGTGTTTCAAAAGTTTATAAAAGTGGATATTCTAAAAAGCGTCATTCCAGTGATCGCCTTTTACAGGAAAGGCGCTTTAATAGGGCTTCACTTTAAAACTTGGGCTTTTTACTTTTATTATTATTTCCTGCTCCTTTATTAACGATAGTGGATTTCGAAAAGGTTGACGGGCTTTTACACTTTCACATCAAAATAGTATTGTAAACTGCCTTAATGAACAAGTTGGGCTTTTTGATCTCATTGTGTCTTTGGATACCTTAACATTGCTTATGGTTAAAATTAAATTATCTTTCTCGCTCTTGAGTGTGTACCGGTTTGTGTTAAAAACACTTCGAGAAGAATTTTAAATAAAACGTCCTATTGGCTTAACAAAATATATGTATGTATATACAGGAGTGCTTCTTACTTTTATTATTATTTTGTGCTTTTTTCTTAACGAGAGTAGACTTCGAAAAGATTGACAGGCTTTTACACGTTCTCATCAAAATAGTATTATAAACTGTCTTAATGAAAATGTTGCGCTTTTTGAGAGCTCATTGTTTCTTTGGATATTGTAACATGACTTATGTTTAACATTAAATTATCTTTCTCTCTTGAGTGTGCACCGGTTTGTGTAAAAAACAATTCGAGAAAAATTTTAAATAAAATATACTGTTGGCTTCACAAAATATATGTATATACCGGGATGCTTTAAAAGTTTATATAACCAGACATTCTAAAAAGCATCATGCCAGTACTCGCTTTTTACAGGAAAGGTGCTTCAATCTAAAACTTGGGCTTTTTACTTTTACTTTTATTTTGTGCTCCTTTATTAACGATAGTGGATTTCAAAAAGGTCACACTTTACATAAACATTGTATTGTACACTGTCTTATTAAAAATGTTTTGCTTTTTGATCTCATTGTGTCTTTGGATACTTTAACACGACTTATGTTTAACATTAAATTACCTTCCTCGCTCTTGAGTGTGTACCGGTTTATGTCAAAAACAGTTCGAGAAGAATTTTAAATAAAATATCCTATTGGCTTAACAAAATATATGTATCTACAGCGGTGCTCAAAAGTTTATAAAAGTAGACATTCTAAAAAGCGTTTTTTACAGGAAAAGCGCTTTAATAGGGCTTCAATTTAAATTTTGGGCTTTTTACTTTTATTATTAGTTCGTGCTCCTTTATTAACGAGAGTAGACTTCGAAAAGATTGACAGGCTTTTACACTTTCACATCAAAATAGTATTGTAAACTGTCTTAATGAAAATGTTGCGCTTTTTAAGAGTTCATTGTTTCTCTGAATATTTTAACATGACATGTTTAACATTAAATTACCTTTCTCGCTCTTGAGTATGTACAGGTATGTGTTAAAAACAGTTCGAGAAGAATTTTAAATAAAATATCCTATTGGCCTAAGAAAATATATGTTTATACTGGGGTGCTTCAAAAGTTTATAAAAGTGGACATTCTAAAAAGCGTTTTTTACAAGAAAGGCGCTTCAATATGGCTTAAATTTAAAACTTGGGCTTTTTACTTTTATTATTATTTTGTGCTTTTTTCTTAGCGAGAGTAGACTTCAAAAAGGTTGACATGCTTTTCCACTATCACATCAAAATAGTATTGTAAACTGTCTCGATGAAAATGTTGTGCTCTCTCAGCTCATTGTTTCTTTAAATACTTTAACATGAACTATGTTTAACATTAAATTACCTTTCTCGCTCTTGAGTGTGTACAGGTTTGTGTAAAAAAAGTTGGAGAAGCATTTCAAATAAAACATACTATTGACTTCACAAGATATATGTATATACAGGGGTGCTTCAAAAGTTAATAAAAGTGGATATTCTAAAAAGCGTCATTCCAGTGATCGCCTTTTACAGGAAAGGCGCTTTAATAGGACTTCACTTTAAAACTTGGGCTTTTTACTTTTATTATTATTTCCTGCTCCTTTATTAACGATAGTGGATTTCGAAAAGGTTGACGGGCTTTTACACTTTCACATCAAAATAGTATTGTAAACTGCCTTAATGAACAAGTTGGGCTTTTTGATCTCATTGTGTCTTTGGATACCTTAACATAGCTTATGGTTAAAATTAAATTATCTTTCTCGCTCTTGAGTGTGTACCGGTTTGTGTTAAAAACACTTCGAGAAGAATTTTAAATAAAACGTCCTATTGGCTTAACAAAATATATGTATGTATATACAGGAGTGCTTCTTACTTTTATTATTATTTTGTGCTTTTTTCTTAACGAGAGTAGACTTCGAAAAGATTGACAGGCTTTTACACGTTCTCATCAAAATAGTATTATAAACTGTCTTAATGAAAATGTTGCGCTTTTTGAGAGCTCATTGTTTCTTTGGATATTTTAACATGACTTATGTTTAACATTAAATTATCTTTCTCTCTTGAGTGTGCACCGGTTTGTGTAAAAAACAATTCGAGAAAAATTTTAAATAAAATATACTGTTGGCTTCACAAAATATATGTATATACCGGGATGCTTTAAAAGTTTATATAACCAGACATTCTAAAAAGCATCATGCCAGTACTCGCTTTTTACAGGAAAGGTGCTTCAATCTAAAACTTGGGCTTTTTACTTTTACTTTTATTTTGTGCTCCTTTATTAACGATAGTGGATTTCAAAAAGGTCACACTTTACATAAACATTGTATTGTACACTGTCTTATTAAAAATGTTTTGCTTTTTGATCTCATTGTGTCTTTGGATACTTTAACACGACTTATGTTTAACATTAAATTACCTTCCTCGCTCTTGAGTGTGTACCGGTTTATGTCAAAAACAGTTCGAGAAGAATTTTAAATAAAATATCCTATTGGCTTAACAAAATATATGTATCTACAGCGGTGCTCAAAAGTTTATAAAAGTAGACATTCTAAAAAGCGTTTTTTTACAGGAAAAGCGCTTTAATAGGGCTTCAATTTAAATTTTGGGCTTTTTACTTTTATTATTAGTTCGTGCTCCTTTATTAACGAGAGTAGACTTCGAAAAGATTGACAGGCTTTTACACTTTCACATCAAAATAGTATTGTAAACTGTCTTAATGAAAATGTTGCGCTTTTTAAGAGTTCATTGTTTCTCTGAATATTTTAACATGACATGTTTAACATTAAATTACCTTTCTCGCTCTTGAGTATGTACAGGTATGTGTTAAAAACAGTTCGAGAAGAATTTTAAATAAAATATCCTATTGGCCTAAGAAAATATATGTTTATACTGGGGTGCTTCAAAAGTTTATAAAAGTGGACATTCTAAAAAGCGTTTTTTACAAGAAAGGCGCTTCAATAGGGCTTAAATTTAAAACTTGGGCTTTTTACTTTTATTATTATTTTGTGCTTTTTTCTTAGCGAGAGTAGACTTCAAAAAGGTTGACATGCTTTTCCACTATCACATCAAAATAGTATTGTAAACTGTCTCGATGAAAATGTTGTGCTCTCTCAGCTCATTGTTTCTTTAAATACTTTAACATGAACTATGTTTAACATTAAATTACCTTTCTCGCTCTTGAGTGTGTACAGGTTTGTGTAAAAAAAGTTGGAGAAGCATTTCAAATAAAACATACTATTGACTTCACAAGATATATGTATATACAGGGGTGCTTCAAAAGTTAATAAAAACGGTCATTCTAAAAAGCTATGACAGTGATTGCTTTTTGCAGGAAACTGTGAAGAAACTGCAAGCGGGCGCGAAAAAAGCCAATCAATAGGGCTAAAATTTAAAACTTGGGTTTTTTTTTGGATTTTTGAGTAAAATGAATTTTAAGTTCACTTTTATTATTCCTTTGTGTTTCTTCATTAATGATAGTAGAATTCAAAAAGGTTGACATGATTTTTTCACTGTTACATCAAAATAATACTGTAAACTGTCTTAATGGAAATGTTGCGCTCTGAGCTCATTGTTTCTTTGGATACTTTAACATGAATTATGATTATTATTAAATTACATTTTTCGCTGTTAAGTGTGTACCGGTTTGTGTCAAAAAGAGTTAGAGAAGAATTTTGAATAAAATATCCTATTGGCTTAACAAAATATATGTATATACAGGGGTGTTTCAAAAGTTTATAAAAGTGGATATTCTAAAAAGCATCATTCCAGTGATCGCCTTTTACAGGAAAGGCGCTTTAATAGGGCTTAAATTTAAGACTTGGGCTTCTTACTTTTATTATTATTTCGTGCTCCTTTATTAACGAAAGTAGACTTCGAAAAGATTGACAGGCTTTTACACTTTCACATCAAAATAGTATTGTAAACTGCCTTAATGAACAAGTTGGGCATTTTGATCTCATTGTGTCTTTGGATACCTTAACATAGCTTATGGTTAAAATTAAATTATCTTTCTCGCTCTTGAGTGTGTACCGGTTTGTGTTAAAAACACTTCGAGAAGAATTTTAAATAAAACCTGCTTTTGGCTTAACAAAATATATCTATATACAGGAGTGCTTCTTACTTTTATTATTATTTTGTGCTCCTTTATTAACGATAGTGGATTTCAAAAAGGTTGGCAGGTTTTTACACTTTCACATCAAAATAGTATTGTACACTGTCTTAATAAAAATGTTGCGCTTTTTGATGTCATTGTGTCTTTGCATACTTTAACACGACTTATGTTTAACATTAAATTACCTTTCTCGATCTTGAGTGTGTACCGGTTTGTGTTAAAAACAGTTCGAGAAGAATTTTAAATAAAATAACCTATTGGCTTAACAAAATATATGTATATGCAGGGGTGCTTCAAAAGTTAATAAAATCGGACATTCTAAAAAGTCATGACAGTGATTGCTTTTTACAGGACAGGCGCTCCAAAAGGGCTTAAATTTAAAACTTGGGCTTTTACTTTTATTATTATTTTGTGCTCTTTTATTAACGATAGTGGATTTCGAAAAGGTTGACAGGATTTTACACTTTCACATCAAAATAGTATTGTACACTCTCTTAATAAAAATGTTGCGCTTCTTGATTTCATTGTGTCTTTGCATACTTTAACACGACTTATGTTTAACATTAAATTACCTGACTCGCTCTTGAGTGTGTACCGGTTTGTGTAAAAAACAATTCCAGAAAAATTTTAAATAAAATATACAATTGGCTTCACAAAATATACGTATATACCGGTATGCTTTAAAAGTTTATAAAACTGGACATTCTAAAAAGCGTTTTTTATAGGAAAGGCGCTTTAATTGAGCTTAAATTTAAAACTTGGGCTTTTTACTTTTATTATTATTTTGTGCTTTTTTCTTAACGAGAGTAGACTTCGAAAAGATTGACAGGCTCTAACACGTTCACATCAAAATAGTATTGTAAACTGTCTTAATGAAAATGTTGCGCTTTTTGGGAGCTCATTGTTTCTTTGGATATTTTAACACGACTTATGTTTAACATTAAATTACCTTTCTCGCTCTTGAGTATGTACCGGTTTGAGTAAAAAACAATTCGAGAAAAATTTTAAATAAAATAAAAGGCGCTTCAATTTAAAACTTGGGCTTTTTACTTTTATTTTCATTTTGTGCTCCTTTATTAATGATAGTGGATTTCAAAAAGGTCACACTTTACATCAAAATAGTATTGTACACTGTCTTAATAAAAATGTTGCGCTTTTTGATATCAATGTGTCTTTGGATACGTTAACACGACTAATGTTAAACATTAAATTATCTTTCTCGCTCTTGAGTGTGTACCGGTTTATGTCAAAAACAGTTCGAGAAGAATTTTAAATAAAATATCCTATTGGCCTAACAAAATATATATATATATACAGGGGTGCTTCAAAAGTTTATAAAAGTGGACATTCTAAAAAGCGTTTTTTTACAGGAAAGGCGCTTCAATAGGTCTTAAATTTAAAACTTGGGCTTTTTACTTTTATTATTATTTCGTGCACCTTTATTAACGATAGTGGATTTTGAAAAGGTTTGACAGGCTTTTACACTTTCACATCAAAATAGTATTGTAAACAGTCTTAATGAACATATTGGGCTTTTTGATCTCATTCTGTCTTTTTACTGTTATTATTATTTTGTGCTTTTTTCTTAACGAGTGTAGACTTCGAAAAGATTGACAGGCTTTTACACGTTCACATCAAAATAGTATTGTAAACTGTCTTAATGAAAATGTTGCGCTTTTTGAGAGCTCATTGTTTCTTTGGATACCTTAACATGACTTATGTATAACATTAAATTACCTTTCTCGCTCTTGAGTGTGTACCGATTTTGTGTTAGAAACAGTTCGAGAAGAATTTTAAATAAAACGTTCTATTGGTTTAACAAAATATATGTATATACTTGGGTGCTTCAAAGGTGTATAAATGAAGGCATTCTAAAAAGCGTCATGCCTGTGATCGCTTTTTATAGGAAAGGCGCTTCAATTTAAAACTTGGGCATTTTACTTTTATTATTATTTCCTGCTCCTTTAGTAACGATAGTGGATTTCAAAAAGGTTGACAGGCTTTTACACTTTTGACATCAAAATAGTATTGTACACTGTCTTAATAAAAATGTTGCGCTTTTTGATATCATTGTGTCTTTGCGTACTTTAACACAACTTATGTTTAACATTAAATTACCTTTCTCGCTCTTGAGTGTGTACCGATTTATGTCAAAAACAGTTCGAGAAGAATTTTAAATAAAATATCCTATTGGTTTAACAAAATATGTGTATATACAGGGGCGCTTCAAAAGTTAATAAAACCGGACATTCTAACAAGCCATGCCAGTTATCGCTTTTTACAGGAAAGGCGCTTCAAAAGGGCTTAAATTTAAAACTTGGGTTTTTTACTTTTATTATTATTTTGTGCTCCTTTATTAATGATAGTGGATTTCAAAAGGGTCACACTTGACATCAAAATAGTATTGAAAACTGTTTTAATAAAAATGTTGCGCTTTTTGAGCTCATTGTGTCTTTGGATACTTTAACATGGCTTATGATTAACATTAAATTACCTTTCTCGCTCTTGAGTGTGTACCGATTTGTGTCAAAAACAGATCGAGAATAATTTTAAATAAAATATACTCTGCTCTTTTATTAACGATAGTGGACTTCGAAAAGGTAGTAAGAAAGTAATATACTTTATAAATTAAATTTACTTTACCCGTTCACATACATATGTTTGCGAGCTATATGTTTGAAGTTCGTCAGCATTCATTAGCATTCTATAAGAAAGTTTGAAAGCGACGCCCATTTACCAAACAAAATTTGTTGTAAACATGTTAAACACTATGGAGATACTACGTATATTTGAGCATGTCAATTAAAATGACGAGCCCGCGATAGCGGGCGAGTAGTATATATGTAATTCATTGAAAATTTAAAATGTTCTTCAATACAAGTCCTTCATTTTTAATTGACGTGCGAACTAATTTTGAGTATGTGACAAACGAATATTTCAATTATGCTGACCAAAATTTCATAATGAAAGCCCTGTTCCACTTCAAATAATTTGGGTGAAAATATCTCAGTGTCAAACTGATTATTAGGTTCTTTTTTATTAATATTGTGCATGCCTATCTTAAATTGTTTCTGAGCGATTGACATACTTTTTGTTAATATACTAAATTTTTCCACTGTTATTTCAATAGCGTATTATCCCGATTGTCTCAATGAAAATGATGCACTTATTGAGCATATTGTTTCTTCGGATACTTTAACATCATTCTTATGTTTAACATTAAATTATCTTTCTCGCTCTTCATTGTGTAACAGTTTGTGTAAAAAAAAATTCTAGAGGAATTTTAAATGAAATATACAATTGGCTTTACAAAATATATGTATATACAGAGTGTGCCACAAGTCTATAAAATCTTACATTCTAAAAACCACCACGAGAGTGATCGCGTTTTACAGGAAACTGTAAAAAGCTGTAAGCGGACGCGAAAAAGGCGAATTCAAGCTCGAAAAGATTGAAGCATTAGCTCACAAACATTCAGCACAATAAATATTGCAATATATAATAATTGGCCCAATGATAATAGTGTATAGGTAAGAAATTTATAAATTCGATTCCTTATTTGTTTATAAATACTTTCTACTCATTTTTAGCAATTATCATTACATGACTGGAGTCATTTCGTCCATGAATTAAGTTGTAAAAATACTTCAAAATATTATAAGATATTGTAAATAGAAAAAAGAAACTAAAATATATTCCTACCAGATTAAACAAGCACTGAATCATGTTGTTACTGTGCCAGGCGAATTGAGAAGTAATATCATACGTATTCAAAAAAGATTGTTTAATTATCATTGATGAAAATGAACTTCCCGCGACATTGTCAATTACAATAATTCAAAATAGAAATTCTATAACGATGTTTTACAGTATTTTCGAATATAACAATAAGTAATCAATATTACCATAATACATATATTATATCTATATATTCCGTAAACTGTAGGTGTACAACGCAAAAGAAAATAATTATGTACAGTGTGAACAAGGCTTTACCAACATTATTAAGCATCATACATAACTGACAGTTGTAATACAATTTACCACAAAGAAACACGGCAAATTATAAAAGTATAGGAATGGAAATCATTATAAAAAAAGCCAATGAAATAAATATTATTTGTTATAGAACAATGATTAAATCAATTATTTAAAAGTATACATTCGCGTCAACAAAACATAATTCTAATAAAGCTATCTACAAGTTTGTATAAAATAAAATGTTTTTTTTAAATTCTAATGAATTTTCATTTAAACCAAAAAGACCAATGGAATCGACATATGTATATGGACTGAAACACATTTTCCAACTGATGCAAAAAAACACAGATTTCGAGATTATTCTAATTTTATACCCACAAACAAAATTCAAACTATAGATAAATTAAGCAAACGTGAAATAAATCATCGGCAAGTCAAGGCACAAAAACCAATAATAGTAAAAAATTATAAATAGAGTGAAAACTACCGTCTGTGAGGCACAGGAAAAGTATGTGAAAAATGTCAATATAACATTAAACAATAAAATACATCTTATTTCATGGACAGCCGTTAAACATTTTCAATTTAAAAATTGCTATTATCACTAAATCTATTATTAATCATTTCATCCTATAAGCATTCTGAATAAAATATTGCATAGTTGTAAACTATATACAGGGGTGTATAAAAACAACTAAGCAATATTGAACATCTAAAACACAATTATATTTAGTTATTCGCTATATATCGGAATTACATGGTGTTTTATAAACTGAAACGCAATATAGACAAAATCCGCAATAAATTGAGAAAAATAAGGGGGAGCGGTACCTCAACTGTAAGCGGAATAAGAGGCGGCAGCGGGCCTTCTAGGCCTGCCGTATTAGCTAGTTTTTTCATAACCCCCAAATGCCGATTTTTGCACGCTCCCTTTTAAAAGCCCATATCTCTGCACACGCTCCACTAAGAAGGAAAATCTCTCCATCAACCGGAAATTTAAAGTCGCCCGTACGCCCACGCCAAGCGACAGCTTTTAATTCCGCTTATCCAGAGAAGACTTCTTCCCCCCGTGTAACCAATTCGAGTCGATTTTGACGGTTCGGTTAAACTATTTCAATCAAGGCGATTAGAGTTGGTCACTGACACAGCTTTTAGTATGTATAAAATAACAATAAACTATTGGTATTCTTATTAAACAGACTATTAAGACTAAGAATTTAAAGACTTTTTGAATAATGGAGGATTTAGATGTTGTTAGAGATTAGGTAAATCTGTAACGCAATTTGTCGGTATCCATAAATTTGGTAGTATATCTCAAGAAATAGCACATACTCAAGAATATACGGGACACTGCTTCCGGAGTACTTCCGCCACTTTACTTATAAGTGAAGGAGTTGAAAAGACATGGCGGGATGGAAGTCCCAACTGCCCAGCTAGTATTTGGAACTACGTCTGAAACAAATCAGCTAATAATATAGTAACTATAGGTAGAAGGATGGGCCAAAAATAAAAAGAAAGAACACTTATTCAAAACTAGAATTTTACTATTAATATAAAAAATAATTGAAGATAAGTTGAATTTTTTTATTGGCAACATTTTCCAATTGTTGTTCGTCGGAGAAAACAAATTATTGTATACCATCTACATTAACTATTCTCCGATCTTCTAAAGGAATTAATGAAACATGTCCAGTATAACCGAATTCTTTTCTGATGGTTTTTCATTACTAAAATATGAGTTAAGCAATATTGTTGAGCTAGGCCCATACTAAAATCGTAAAAATATTTCAGTAAAAACTTCCACGAAAAAATTCTATACTTTCACAAAATTGCTTTTTTTATACGCTCACCGTAAATAAACAACTCAGCCAATTTCTAAGCTGCCACTGCATTCACAATACCAAATGTCAAAATGTAGCAGTAGTTTGGGATAGATGATTCAATAATTTAAAAATGCCTACGGAACTTATTTGTAAACAATTATAGCAAGCACAACCTTTATATGGAACACGTCAGTTCAATTATATTCCATACAAGTTTCTTTATCCGTGGAGAGGTCATCAAACGTAATTTAATGACTGTCAATAGGTTCTACATCATATAAGTATATACGGTTTTTTTAAATAATTGAATAAGGAATAATTATTTATTTAAAGCGTCAATATTCGTTTCGCAGATATACTTCTAGGAGAAATAGTAAGGGCTGGCATATTCCTGAAGAGTTTACTTGCTTATAGTTTCACATTAGTGGAAAACACACTAAAGCAGCCTTGAGAACAGAACTTTTAGGGCATAAAAAACACAGGAAAGATATCTTTAGAATAGTCTACTTACACCAGGAGCTTACAAGACCAGTTCCACTAACATTCTTAAATATCTGAGTAATCTTGAGTTGATACGGCTTCACCGTTAAATACAGATTATTCTGACTTAATTGACCTGTATAGGAGAAATCTAAATCAGAAACGCTTTTTTTTATCACTGTAGAAGAAGTTATCCACAAAATCATAACAGCCATGAAGTCCACTGCTTCTGGGTGTTATGGTATGTCTGTTAACATATTACTGTATTGCTAGCCCACTATATTACCTTATATTACGCACATAATTAGAATCTGCTTGATTGATGGCGTATTTCCAGATAATTGAAAATGTGCGATTGTTCATCCGCTACCTAAGGTTGCAAATTCGTGCGTGTACCGTGATTTAAGGCCTATAAGCATCCTGCCAGTTCTCAAAAATTTTGGAAAAAGTAATGTCGTCACATTGAAGGAATATAATGTTTTACCATCTGTTCAGTCAAGATTTCGAGCAAGGTACGTATTGGGTACCTCAGGGATCTGTTATTGTCCGATTTTGTTTTCAATATGTACTTAAATTTTTTCTCAGGTGTCCTTTATTGCAATGCAGATGCATATGCAAGCAATACTCATTTCTGCTATTCTTTTGAGCCAAATAGCGAGAAAATGCTGTTGCTAATGTTAATAGAGACTTGTTCTACCTCCATAAAGTACCCACAGAACATTGTCTTACAATAAATCCGAATAAATCAAAAGTTATCCTTTTCGGTTCTAGAAAGATCGACTTGTGGTAATATATCTGAACAAGACTCTGGGACTGGTTATGGACAACATATATAGATACAGACACCAGGTCTATGGCTACATTTGCATTGCTTATTTAAATTTGATGAAATTGTCTCCTTACAGACATATATTCAACAAAACCATCAAGAAACGCCTTTGCAATACTTATGTTTTCTTTCAATTTTTATTCTGATTCAAAACTCGGTTTTAGAAAAGTTAATGCAAAATCTTATACAAAAAATACGAAAAACGACTGGGTGAGGTTCATGTAAGGCATATAGAAATTGGATCACATTTCGCACAAATTTATCTGTGCACGATGGTTGAATATGCATAATAGGAGTGAGATTCAGTGTTTGACTTTGTATCACAAAATCATTACATGAAAAGCACCACCATATTTATATTAAAATATCACCTTCAGAACGGATGTTCATAACCTCACTACGAGGTTTGAAGATAGGATTTCTCCACCATCGTTCTCCTATCAAATTTATTGTAAGTATAAAGGGTAACTACTGAAGCTCTTATGGCTCCTCTCCACAATTTTATGGAAAAAAAAATATTCCATAAACAAGATGTTTATGCTTGCTAGTGAATAAGTTTACTCATTTTGATGAATTATGTAGATTTAATAAATTAACGTTATTAATAATTCGTATTTTGTGTGTGTGTGTGTTTTTTATGAAAACCGTTACAATGGTAGATTAAAATATTAATTTTTTTTCGTGTAAGAAATTCTTTTGCAACGGTATAGCCTTGGGCATTCATTATCATATTACAACCGTTTTAGTTCAATGTTCAGGTTAAGTTGTAAAGCAGATTTAGCTGAACTTAGTTTTGTGATTGCAACTATTACTTACCTATGTACCTATGTTGATTATGTACTTGTAGACCCTTTTTTGCAATAAAGACACTTATTATTATTATTATTATTATTATATGTACATTTCATAACACATAATTCCGTGATGATAAGGAACAACGCAGTGTTTCTGTTTTACCAAAAATACCATGTTGTGTGACCATTTATTCTTAAACTAAAGATCAAAACTGGCGTTCAAGATTTTTTTAACTAATTATCTCACGTATAATTATTTTAAGCGTCAAGATTAGTTTTGCGGATATATTGCTAAAAGAAGGAAATTGATGGCTCGTTTATTTTATATCTGATTGTAACATCACGTTTATACATTCACATTACTTACAATAATAATCTTTAATAAAATTGTAATCTGTGATGGATATGCAAGAAATGGTAATAGTAGATAATATAGAAAAATGCCGCAAAAAGGAAAACGACAAAAATTTCGCAAAAGATGTAACATCTGTGCCTGACATTTTAAGTGCCATGTTCTGCACTTGCTGTTGTTTAGGAAAATCGTAAAAATCTGAAAGTTTAAAGAGATTAGTTTCGAATACCGTCGACGTAGCGCCAGCAGAGTGGGGCACCAGGTTACATTTATATAGAGATTTGGAAGGTTCGTCACACTTCCAGCGCGTAAACCTTTTCAACTAAAACGCTACCGGTATGAAAACGTGAATACGGATACATGTGCTTCTCGAACTTTTGAACTGGAATCCGTCATTATTTCTTTAGGTTTTAATCATTTTAATTAATTTTGACATATCAGTGACGGTGTTAATAACGTATTTACATTCTGGCAATTGTTTTATTATTATTGTTGTTGTTAATTAATTACCGCATCTAAATGACTTCAGGAGTTAAACAAACCGTCATAAAGTAAGTCCCTTTTATATATATGTTTTGCATTTTTTATTATACTCTAAAAATACACATAAACACTTAAAAAACATATTTGCGATATTGTATATTCCACGTTTTATACAATATTTTGGAAATGTAAATATGAGTTCAATAGTACTCATATTTTTATTTACATTACTGTCACATCATAAAGTAGTGTTGGTAAAATAAACTGTTAATTTTTGAAATTATACTGTTCATCTACCCATGTTCATTCAGTTATAAAATCATGTAAATTCCTTTATTTTTATAACACACAATCACAAATTTTACTCTGTTTTTTGACATAATCCCTGACTCTCTAATTAATATCTTAATATTAGGAAGAAATTATTATTTACTCTATAAAAACTCTTATATTAAGTATCTTATTTTTAACTATTTGCAGAAATGTATTAAATATTTAATTCTTTGAGTATAAGATTATCTTTAAAAATTTACGTAATATAAATGTTTGTAAGCATATAATGATACTTTATTAAAGTACTATTATCAGTTTTCGTAATTTTGGAATTTATATCTACTTTATATAAGTTTTATGAAGTAGTAGAATGCAGCAACCGAAAATATGTTCTTTAAATTGCGACCGTAACTGTCAAGTTGACCTGTAAACATGTATCTATAATTTAATATCCTATAAATTATTTATGTCAACTTCACCATTTTTTAAAAATACACGTTAATATAGTTTTCTAAAATGTGACATCTCATAACATAAGATACTTAATTAATTATATTTCAATATACTGGGTGATACAGAAGAATATGGCATCTCGAATAAGACTTTCGTTATTATTTAAAACATTTTAAATATTCGCTGCATGGCCGTATCGGGCTCGTATAATAATATTAATAAACATTTCATTGTCCAAAAAAACTACCGGTATAACAAACTGATTAAAGCATTTTCATGTAATGAATTTTTCAAAATGTATAGTAATGAATATTTAAAGGTTTATCCACCATAAGAAGCATTTTTAAACAATACATTTTTTATTCTATAGAACGTGCCACAATTTCTATTGTTGAATTTGATTGAACAAAGGAAGATTTAAATACCTGACATCTAATCAAGCAAAAATTGAAATATTCAATGACCTACTATGAAATTGTATCACTAAACAAGTACTACTATTTGAGAAATAAATGAATATTTGTTTATCTTTCGATGACCACCAGTATATAAGAATTTTCGTATATTTATATATACATATGCGCGGTGAAACAAATTTAAAGTAAGTCTAAATATGCTTTATTATACAATTATTATTAATAAATGTCTAAAGAGAAACATATACTTTAAAATTAGGAGTGGTTTAAGTGGCCCTGCACATCAAGACCGCACATCGCAGTTATACGTAATGAAGTCTGAATGCTTACCGAAAAAGAATAAAAATCATACCCAGCAGGCCAAGATCTATATAGAAACTCGAAAAATAAATCATTAGTGTGTCCACAGATGATACATCTATATTAAGCCATCCAAAATATATCGCAACGTATTTAAAACCATGCCAGAATTTCAGAGAATATATACGAAATTAATGACATTACAAGAAATACATATCTATAATGCCAGACGACGAAAATATTCACAAGAACATGAGTATAAAGATATATAATCTGTTTTAAATTCAATAGAATTAAAAATTAATTTTAATTATATTTGCAGGTTTGACAAGTTTAAATATGCAATCGCTGTGAAATATTTTGTATAAACGCAACATGTTCATACTGCAAATATTATTTTACATAACTATTTACAATTCACAATTTTAGGCACGAAGATTACACAAATTTATTTTATTTGTTTTTTTTTTCTAGATATAATAATATAATGATAAATAGATAATAATTTAGTATCCACATGAAGTAGAATAGTAATTAATTTTCAACAGTCAATATAATATAATATACTTATTGGAATATCTTACGCAATAGATACGTATACTACACAAACAAATTAATTATTTAAGAAACCTAAATTCAATGGCAACAAAACAGCTTTCTTTACTTTCTGTACCTGGGCAAAATTATTAAAATTAAAAAAGTAAAAGTAATATAGTAATAAAGTATTAAGAAATATTATTAACACTAAATATCTCGAAAAATATTTCTAATCCAAACTACTCAAAATTAGGTAATGAGTTTTTACATTTAATTTGTAAGTAAAATATTTAAATGGAAATTGGATCTCTAAGTTCAATTGAAATTGATACAAAGTAAATATTAACATACCATATATCTATGTATTAATATTTTATAATTAATCGCTAAATTAGTTCTGGACCTCAACAATTAAACATAGTTTACATGTAAAATAAAGTAACCCTAAAGATATCTAATATTTTCGTTTCTTTCTTTTAGAAAAAAACTTCTTCTTTACATAGGAAGCGGCTTACGTTCGTGGAATGGGGACAAAAGTAGAGAAAAAGATATACTTAACATTATTTTCCTTTTTCATATTCACCTGCAATCCTGACATTTTTCAGATCTTTTAATGCTTGAGTATGCGTTCATAAAAAAGTTTCCTCTTTGTCTGAAAAGTACACCAAAACTGCGTCTCTAGTCCTTCATCATTCGTAAAGTTCTTTCCAGGCAGCTCTTTTTTCTCTTTTAGGGTACAGGTGAAAATTGCTAGCAACCAGGTCTGAACTACAAGGTGGGTGAATCAAAATATCGGAGCCCACTTTATGCTGGGAAGCTCAACACGACTCTTATGGACGGGAGCATTGTCGTGCAGGAGCAGGACACCTTGCGTCAAGTGGCCCTTCTTTTTGTTTTAATTACTTCTTTTAACCGCTACAGGATTTAGGCGTGGTATTCTCCAGTTATAGATGCGCCTATGTATGTGTAGTCAACAGGATTCCTTATGAATCCCAAAAAAGAGTAGCCATGTGAGTTCCGACCAACTGTGTCACGTTAAACTTCTTTTGGTGGTGCTGCGCCTTTCTATGCCACTGCATAGAGTCTTGCTCAGGTTCACAATGATGAACCCAGTTTCATCCCCAGTAAAAATTCGAGTCCATTCACCATCCCTGCCTTCATTACAAAGTGCATTCTCGGCAGTCATCTTGCGAAGACCTTACTCATATCAAGATGATCATGAATAATGGTCTATCAGATACTCCGGTAATTCCTGCGAGCTTGTTCCATTGTTAATTGTTCGACTTTCTTAACAAGTTCTTTAATGGTTAGTTCGAAAGTCTTCCCCGACAGTGGGTCGTCTTCAAGTGATTCCCTATCTTGCTTATAGCGAGTGTGCCACTTAAAAATTATACTTTCTCCCCTGGCAAGATTTCCTGAAAACCGATTACATCTCTTCCAGTACTTTAAAAAGGGGCGATATTATATTTTCTCGAAATTTCACATTTTTTTTTTAATTAACTTTGAGGGTCGACGATAGTTTAAAAATTACTGACGCGATTGTGTTAAATCTTTATATTTATTCTAATAATGAGTCACTGAACACGTTACGATACGAAAAGGCTCTCCCACTACCATCCATCTCCTCCATTCCACTAACCTAAAAGTTCACCCTCGTATATTTATGGAAAAAGTAATAGGTTTTCTAATTAACGTTTATATTAAAATTAACATTATGGATAACATACAGACACCAAATTATGACCATGAAAGGATAAATTCAAAATATTTACATTTAAAATTAACTATATATTATGAAAACATAAAAGTATTTGGACTTGATATTGTATAGTAAATATATAATTATTTGAGGTAACATTATGTATGGGATGAGTTCCTAAAAAATCTGAATTTATATTAAAATACTAATTTTATAAAACATGATTTTTGCGCACAAACCGCTTGCGGTGGGTTTTCTAAAGAACAAAAGTGCAAAATATTTTCAATACTATTTCTTTTCTCTTTCAAGTTTTAATTGTACATACATATTAAATATAATAGGCATATTTAAGTTGGAAATTACAGAAATTTAGTTTTTACTCTTTTTTTGAACTATTTATAATGTAAATTTATTTTGGTTTGTCTTTCTTGAACACTCCAATAATGGGTGGAGACTGTGTCTCAAAATCTGAAACAAAATGCGAAAGGAAAAATTCTTTACCACACTAAAATTAAAAAGATATAAAAAAATCAAAATACTTATTTCGGCAACTAAGTTTACATCTTCAGTAGAAACCTGTACAAAAATAGAAAAGAGTGTAAAACGTAATGTTTTTGGCTAACACTCAATGTTACATACAGTGTTATCCCACTGGTAATTTGGTGAAGAGCATATTTTCTAAGGTTATACCTTACATTACGTTTAACACTCGTTTCTGTTTTTCTACAGGTTTCTACTTAGTTGCCGAAATACGTATATAGTTCTTTTTATATCTTTTTAATTTATGCGGTAAGGAATGTTTCCTTTTGCATTTTGTTTCTTGAACACTGTGTATAAATAAAAACATTTTTAAATTGTACAACTCATGCTTTATTAAAATGTTTGTATTATTTGGTACCTACATTATTTGATATGTACTTATAGAAGACATTGTCACATCGTTGGGACACCTGGTATATGATATTTTTATTGATAAAAATGTTATATGCGTAAAACGAAATAGAAAAGCAAATCCGAAAAGGCACCTTTTAGCATTCACATTTAAGCATCGCCACTATATTCCACACATAACATTAAAGGAAGTAATAAAAAAAAACAAATCAGACAGATATAAAAAAAACCTTGTACCCACATCTTCGTATTTTACATTCACGCACACGTTTTATACGAAATATTGGTAATAGATAATACCGGCTGCATATTTGTAATCCTTCATATTCACTTATCCACTGCAATTCTTTTAATTTCCCTACAGTCATAATTCTTATAATTATATAAATCGATTTCATAGAAAAAAACGTCAAGCTGAATACTCATTGTGTCTCGTGAGCTTCTCAACTGACAAAAACTTCAGACTATATTTAAATAATGCAATTGTACATTTTAATGACATTGTCAATATCGTATTTGCGATCAATGACAATAAAGTTATTATTATTATTATTATTATTATTATTATTATTATTATTATTATTATTATTATTATTATTATTATTATTATTATTATTATTATTATTATTATTAATGCTCCAATATTTCTCATAGAAAAGTATATAATAGAAATTTGTTAAGTTCACCACCATTTGCCATCCACTAAATAGTGTGTAATACAATAAGTAACATTTCTATAGGCTAATACTGTAAGCCCTTAGTGTGTGGTACTCCATAATAAACAAAGTAAAACAAGTATTACTTTGTTATATCATTATATTAAAATAATACGTCCCTGCAGTTTAAACCAATTCGGTCATTAACAAACACTACTCTGTTGGTGGTCATTGGTTGAAGCTGCAGCTACTCATTTACATTTATATAGTCATATAAAAAGTAAAGTTTTATTTAATAAACTTTCTATAATTTTAAGAATGTGACGTGATTACTATATAACAAATTTCCACTTAGTAATAGTTATTAAATTAACCAAAGCACAACATTTTGTAGTAATATCTGAAAGAATGATTAGCAGTAAATCTTTTTAAAATAATTTATATATTTCCCCAAAGTTCAAATAGTAAGTAACTACTCCTAGCAGTTTTACTATTTTTATAAACATATCTTTCCTTAAAATTTTATGGAAGCGGTCTCTTTTCTCTATAAAACTATCTTATGGTTATTATTTCATTTGATAAAACGTTACTCTTCTATTACAACTTGAATACGAGATAAACAGAAAATTAATATTAATAATGAAGAAACCAAAGTATAACAGTATCGTAAAATGTTAAGTACGTAAATCATGTTTTCTAATTAACACACAAAAGTGGCAGTATTTAAAAAGTAATAAATCTTTTTAAAGAACAGAACTACTTTTAGTATTAGCTTATTACAATTACATAAGCCAGTAATTTTTTATATATAATATACTGTCGCAACTGCAAACGTATATCAATGGGCTAAAAAGAAGCAGGTTATTGACACTTAATAACGGATAACTGGAATAGAAGAGGCCCCAGGCAAGGACCTAAGAGTACCATTAAGCATGCTATGATTAAATATAAATCCGTTATGATACATATAAAATAAGCTTATATAAAAATAACCGGTCCATTAATTAATTGATTATCAGGTCGAATGTGTTGAACTTCTGAAGAACAATTTTATTTGATTATTAAGATTTATATTGCATTCAATTTCTATGTAAAACTTTTAAAATAAATTGAGCGAAACATTCCAAAGCAGTCAAAAAGGAAACCGTGTTATAGCTGTATAAGAATACATCGTTACACAACAGCAATATTATACGCACGTAAACATTTATTGCATAATTACACTTGTAACCATTTTTAATGCTACTTTAAAGGCTCATTCTACATGTTCAATCAAGGGTAAACACTAACAAAGCAAAATATTTATCATTTACTTTCAAAGTACTAGATTATCGGTTAAATTAAAAGAGACGTTCACTCTTTTTTGTGTACGAACACATAGCTAAGTTAACTAATTTAATTTCTTAAATAACTACACTAAAAAAAAATGATACATGTTATCTTAAATATTGTTAGTGGTCATTATAACAATTCATAATTTACTGTACCCTATTCAGCGAAGAAATGGAGATGAAACTTGATGATGACAAATCAACTACGTTTATAACAAAATCTGTTAAATGTATACTTTTTATGATACACATAAAACGATTTATTCGCACCAAAGCTTTCTTGCTCAAAATTTCTCTTGATTACAATTTATATTTGCCACCCAAATTAAAAAAATATATATGGATTCCATATCAACTAGACTCAACGGTAGAAGAGGAGTTATTACATTGTTCTACTGCCATCTTTAAAATGCCATTTAATATATATGTTTCCATGATACTAAGTGATCTTTTAATCTTTTAAATACACCTTTGACACATTGACAAATTGTGTGTTATGGTTCAATTAAAACTGAGTCAACTTGATTGACACATGTCACCAATCTGTCAAAACAACCCGACAAGGCGCGAAACTGACAAGTAATTTTGTGTCATTCTTATCGTGACTAAAATGTGGTTTATAAACCTTTATGCATAATGTATAATACTACTAATATAGCCGAGTCATTTTGGCAACCGACACGGCCAAATTACGAACTAAAGATGACGATTCAATACAACTACAAATTTCGATCGGCCGGAACTATTTCAGTGCAATAAAATTAAACTAATAAATTAATATTTCAGGGTATATACCTTCCCATAGTAAAATACTATTACATGAAAGCCATTTACAAATTTAGAATGTGCAGATGACAATTATAACAAACGTTAAAAGATAATTATGACAAATGTCAAAAGATGTATGAATATTATTATTTATGACAGTCCTGAAATGACTTTTGTAGGTTATATTACTTGACAGGTAAAATTTTGCATCATCTGAAATTTGACGCCATTTTAATTTAGTGGCGCATGTCGGTTGCGAGAGCGACTCACCTATAGCAGTTATATAAAATACCTTAAAAAATGTCAGTGTAAAAATTGTCAGTCTTTGTATATGAAGAAAACATTAGCCCTGGATACACGTATAAGAAAAATGTTTGATATACCTATAGGACTGTGAAATACTGGTTCATTTTATACAGTAGCGTATTTGTATACTTCTTAAATTACTTGTTATCTTTTCTTTTATAGTTATTTTATGTAATAAAAATACCAATAAATTATTTGTTGTTATTTTTAAGTTATTGCTCACCTGTTGCTTGCCTTACTAGCAATAGGAATCTGAATGGCATATCTAGACCAAAAACAGTAACCATTAGATAAAAATAAACTCAGAATACACATTTATGTAATTATATGTCGGTAAGAACGTAAATATATGTTTTTCTTTTTCGTTCTGTAAAGTTAAATTTTATGGAACCCGCTTTGGTTATTAAATGTCTTAATTTATAACACTAATTTTAATATTTTCAAGTTGGTATGATATATAATAAAGAAAGCTGAAATTTGTTTATGCCGCCGCCATTTGCATTTTTGTGATTTTTACATTTTACAATATCTACCCATTCGTGAAATCAAATAATGACACTAAAATCCAATAAGCACGGTTTAAAATATTTCCTTGCAGTAATTTTAAAAATTATCGACATAAACTAATCAACTTCAACATAACACGAATTCGTAATTAAGGTTGCACGTAAGAACGATAATATGCTTACAAAGTGATGCTTATTTTGTAAAATAAATATTTAGGCAGACACTGGCGGTCTAACAGTTGAAGGAATACGTTTCCAAGTTGCCGAATTAATAACATAAAAATGTCTAAATCGCGTTGCGTAAGTCAGTTATAAACACGCATTATTTCATTTTAATTTAAATGCCAAATAAAACGTTTGAAAATGAAAAAATATGTGGCATACAGTTGAAGAAATGATAAGACATTTAAATTATTATTATAGAAATAATTATCAATATACATTTTAAACGTAAAACGATATGAAGATTTTAATAACGCAGACTTTAGAATCTTTAAACTGTTCAATTTAAGTCAGTGTAAGTACAATTAAGCAAAACAAAATTTTTAAAAATTTTCTAAGTAAACATGTGTATTATTTTAAATCTCTACAATCATTTAAACCGGAAATAGAAAAACCATTATAAAATACACATTTTAGTAGATATTTATGCACTTGTTCTTTAGAAACTTTGCCGCAAGCGACTTGTTATCTAAACTTAATCTCCTGCGCAAAAATTATGTCTATCAAAAATTATATTTTAATTGCGCACTTTCATAATTACATTTAAACTTAATTCTCTTTCCAGTCTCAAATGACATTAAACATAACTCTTAAAATTAGTTCCATGTAAGTGAACCTATTTGTTCGCACTGACAATTGTGTATTATAAGTAAATAAATAATTCTTTATTATTGCTAATAAATACGTCTCTCATACTAATTACTTAAATAATTATTTTTTAGCAATACTTAACTATGATATTATCACCATTTTATTTGCGATTTTTTATGTTTTTTTAGTTTTGTATAATTTACGTTAAGTATCTGCCCTTGTTTTGAAGTACACTTTAAAATGTTGTTCATTACTAATTTAAAACATTCATTATGTACTTAATGTGAATAATAAAACTTCAAGTTCTCCTCTATTATAGCTAATTTGTTCGTGTCCAGGTTTACCAATTTTGCTCACTCGTGTTTCCAATTTATACACCAATTATTGCGCCCATTAACGCTAAATTTGCTGCACGCAACTCTTCCATGAGAAATCCAAGTAATAACAAATTCGCTCATTACCATTTAAAGACAATCTAATTTGAAACTGAGTTGGTAAACCAGTACCTATATCGTTTGCAATTATTAAATAATAAAACAATGTGGTCAATGACAGGAATACAGTAAATGTTGTTGCCGAATTTCTGTTGTAATAATATACCTGGTAAAGTCTTTTCGATTTATTTCTGCTTTAAAGAAATACTGCTAGCACTATTTGTGTATATATACGTATGTACTCGTATATGTATGATACCTACTTAATTAAAGGTCATGAGATTAATACATTTTGAGCTCTATTTCTAAAACTATAAGAGCAAAATGATATGTAACTAACAAATAAAGTAGGATGACATTTATTAGTTCATGTTATTTAATTAATTATATTGTCCACACATCCTTACTATCTGAAATTTTTCAAAATCATATGATTTGATATATTATTTTTAGAAATTAATTAATTTCCTTATCACCGAATACCCACTGAACCTTTCATAATGACGAACAGCGATAGATAAAAACCATTTCGCACTTCGGTCATGTGTTTTTACCTCAGAAAGGTATCTCAAACAACTTTTTCATTAATTAATTTGGATTTTTTATTTTCGGTCGTAGCATAACTAAACATAGAATCTAACGTTATGGGAAAGGGCTGCACAACGCTGTGGAACAGAAAAAAACAATGGGCAAATAACCAATATTCATACGAATTGAATATATTCCACAATTACTAACAATTATGGCACTGTGCACATTTGTATTCAACTTACTCTTTATTCGGGCGATATTTTCATTCCATTTTTATTTAATTAATGCAGCAATAATATCCAAATATCGGTCAACCCATCTCATAAAAAGACAAGTAGGTATAACAGCATACATACATTACAACTTGTTGTTGCGTGAATTTACCGAAAGTCAAATAAAAGCTTTTTCCAGACATGCATACTTGTTTGTGTCTAAAATTAGCCATAATATAGGAAAAATGCAATCTCAATTTCCAGATGTCGCATCAGAAGAACCTTGATCTAAATTTCTCGATAAGTACAAACTATTTAAGATATACAATATATCTCAAAATATTATTTATCTGCAATAAAACCAGGGATATTACCAAAAGGTGCATGCATATTTTACACGATTTTTTTCATAAGCGTACGAAGAACATGAGATAAACAAATCTTCAAGATACAAGAATTCTCCATCTTTAAGTTAATTTTGCTGTGGAATTTCTAGGATAGTGGTTACTTGAATTAAAAGCAAAAATATAAATCAGCATGACTGTAATACTTCAATGGATTTGACATTTTCAGTATCATGTGATAGTAATTTCAGGTGTTTAGTATTTACTCAGAATTTTGTCAATTTCTTATTAAAATGAATAATAGAATGTCACTTCACTATAACTTTGAGATATCAATTTTTTTGGGAAGTGATTGGAATATAGACTTTTTCAGCGAGAAGTTATACTTAATTTGATGTTTACATACATTTTATTACCACGTATTTCACAGTTTACGCGGATAACTTGTAATAACTCTACAGTTAAAGATAATACATTCTCGAATATTTTATCCTGATAATGCCGCTAGTACAGATCACTATATTTACTTGTATGATCATAAACTCATTCTCTTAAAAATTAAGAGTAATACTTCAAGTTCCACACTAACATATTCCTAAAGAAGATATAATACGAACACAAAGTATAAAGGAAAACGGCAATGCTTTTCTCGAAGAATGTTTTCATTTCAAACACACCAAAACAAATCAAACTTTGAAAATTGATTAACCGCTGCTATCCAGCAAAACAAAGAAATCATCATTAACTGATATGTGGTACAAAAGAGATATCCTTAGTTGAATCATATTATAAGATATGAAGCAGGAATATGAACAGTTAGTTCAGCATACGAAAAAAGCTACTATTTAGATATTATAAACACCCCCAACAATAAAACTGCAGCTATGAGGAATATTGTAAATTTATTAAACTAGTCCAAAACATGTCAACATTTAGAGGGAATAATCGTACACTACATGGTCATGGTTGAGACTTTTACCGATTACCTTACAAAAATCCCTTTAAAAGTAAAGGCTGCAATACAAAATTCATTTCCCATTTCTGCACTTTTCATTAACAATAAGTCCATGAGCCTTTTGGAACTCAACGAGAAGGAGATTAATTGACTTTTTAACAATCTTAATCCAAATACCTCTACAGGCATCTACATCCTACATCACGACGAGATTTCTTTAAAACAATAAAGAAACTAATAAGAGTTGAGTTGTGAAATTTCGCAAATATTAATTTGGCATTACGCTCTTTCGATTTAAAATAGTTTCGAAATGTTGTTTCTTTCGGTTACACCGGAAATGGATATCGACTTCCTTATTTCAAATGGAATACCCCATTTTTTATGATTGATTCATATTTCCGACTTAATTTAAAGACTAATTTGTCTAACAAACTTTGCCTCTGAAGTTAGCCAGTTTCGAAGTATTTAAATTTTTGTAAAAAGAATTGCTAAAAATGCTAAATAACTGCTGTTATTTAGCTTTTTCTTTATCTTCTGATCTAATGATAACATATGGTAAATGCAATAAAGTAATTGACAGGACTTGTGTTTATGCAGACAAATATCCAAATCGATCAAGACCTACCAAGAGTATCTTAAGCAATCTTTTAAATTATTGCATTCCCTTGGAATCATTCTTGCCGAAAACAACCAGAAGAAACACCTGTTGTTCATAGTGAAAATGTAGAAGTAACAGCACTTACTTTACAACACATCCTAGTAATTCTCTAAAAGATGCAGAAGCTGAAGTATGTCTATCTAGAATGGGCATACATCGAATTTTTATAAAGAACAAGTGGCATTCATACAAATTTCATCCTGTTCAACATATTAAAGAAGATGATTTTGTAACAAGAACGCAGTATTATGAGCGGTTTTTAATGAAATCACAAGAAGACGATTTCACAAAAAATGTTATATAGACAGACAAAGCAAACTTTTGTAAAAATGGAATATTTAATCGCTATTTTTGGCCGGAAGATAACTCTCGAGTTGTTAGGCAACGAAGTTTCCAAGAGTCTTGGAGTTTCAATGTATTTTGGGCTATTAAACATGACAAAATATTTGCTTTGTATTTCTATGAAGAAAATTTAAATAGTGAGCGATTTATTTGCATCTTAATAAAAGTCTTAATTTTAAATTTAAATACACTATCGACAGAAGAAGCTCGTAGTGTTCTGATCACCCTGTATTATTTTGAAGCAATATACTTTCAAAATAATTACCTAGAATTTTAAATCTGCGCATGCATTCAATTATTGGGAATTTTGTTACGGGTAATAGCCTGCGGCTATCAATTTTTTTACAAATATTGAAATACTTCGTAAGTGGCTAACTTCAGAGACAAAGTTTATTAGGCAAACTAGCCTTAAAACTAAGTCGGAAATACGAGTCGATCATAAAAAATAGGGTATTCCATTTAAAATAAGGAAGTCGATATCCATTTCAGGTGTGACCGGAAGAAATAAAAATTTTAAACTCGTAAATCCCACCATCGAGCTGAGGACTGTTCCTGTTCACTAAAAGGGATTATTATCGAATACATAAATGATAAAAATGGATAAAAATTGCTCTACTTTCTAATATATAAATTGTTTGAATATGCTATGCTTAACGAATTAGTGTTTTACTTTCTTATACGTAGTATAAGGAAGTATTGTGATGATGAAAATTTTCGACCTTGAGATTTTTGCAGATGTCCACGTTTTGAAGTCCCCTGATACCAAAAAAGTGGTTTTTAAAAAATGTCTGTGTGTGTGTGTGTGTGTGTCTGTGTGTCTCTGTGTGTGTGTGTGTGACCACGATAGCGGTCAAACCGCTGTAGATATCAATTCCAAATTTTGTATTTACGTGTATAATCTCCCTCTTGAGATCTGATTAGTTTTTCAGTAAAATCGGTAGACCGGAAGTAGCAGTTTACTTCAGTGAAAAAATCGAATTTTGCCAATATTTCGTCAAATACTAAGTTTAAACAAATTTATAAAGAATCCATATGTACTTAAAATTAAAATTGAGAACAATTTTTTTTAAAAAGTTTTTCGAAATTCCTACCGGAAGTAGGTCTTTTACTCTTATCAAAAATCGGTTTTTTGCGAATATTTCGCAAGTCAAGCTTTTTAGACAGGTACGTTACGAGTGTAAAAGTATTTAAAACATACTTTTCAATATCTTTTGTATAAAAAAAATTTCAAAATTCGGACCGGAAGTAACAGTTTTACTCTTACCGAATAGCGATTTTTTGCAAATATGTCGTAAATTATTCATTCTATATATATTTATTAAGAGTACAAAAGTATTTAGAGTTAGATTTGCAATATTTTTTGTATACATAAAATTTCAAAATTCGGACTGGAAGTAGCACTTTTACTCTTAGCGAGGAGCACTTTTACTTTCTTATACGTAGTATAAGGAAGTATTGTGATGATGAAAATTTTCGACCTCGAGATTTTTGCAGATGTCCACGTTTTGAGGTCCCCTGATACCAAAAAAGTGGTTTTTAAAAAATGTCTGTGTGTCTGTGTGTGTGTGTGTGTCTGTGTGTGTGTGTGTGTGTGTGTGTGTGACCACGATAGCGGTCAAACCGCTGCAGATATCAACTCCAACTTTTGTATTTACGAATATAATCTCCCTCTTGAGAACTGATTAGATTTTGAGCAAAATCGCCAGACCGGAAGTAGTAGTTTACTTCAGTGAAAAAATCGAATTTTGCAAATATTTCGTCAATTACTAAGTTTAAACAAGTTTATAAAGGAATCAAATGTACTCAAAATTAAATTTGGGAAAAATTGTATTAATAAAGTTTTTCGGAATTCCTACCGGAAGTAGGTCTTTTACTCTTATCGAAAATCAGTTTTTTGCGAATATCTCGCAAGTCATGCTTTCTAGGCAGGTACATTACGAGTATAAAAGTATTTAGAATGTACTTCTAAATATCTTTTGTATAAAAAAAATTTCAAAATTCAGACCGGAAGTACCACTTTTACTCTTACCGAATAGCGATTTTTTGCAAATATGTCGTAAATTATGCATTCTATATATATTTATGAAGAGTACAAAAGTATTTAGAGTTGGATTTGGAATATTTTTTGTATAAATGAAATTTCAAAATTCGGACCGGAAGTAACACTTTCATACGTATAAGAAAGTCGTGTGGTGGCCACACCTCATTTTTTACTTTCTTATACGTAGTATAAGGAAGTATTGTGATGATGAAAATTTTCGACCTCGAGATTTTTGCAGATGTCCACGTTTTGAAGTCCCCTGATACCAAAAAAGTGGTTTTTAAAAAATGTCTGTGTGTCTGTGTGTGTGTGTGTGTGTCTGTGTGTGTGTGTGTGACCACGATAGCGGTCACACCGCTGTAGATATCAATTCCAAATTTTGTATTTACGTGTATAATCTCCCTCTTGAGATCTGATTAGTTTTTCAGTAAAATCGGTAGACCGGAAGTAGCAGTTTACTTCAGAGAAAAAATCGAATTTTGACAATATTTCATCAACTACTAAGTTTATAAAAATTTATAAAGAATTCATATATACTTAAAATTGAAATTGAAAATAATTTTATTTAAAAAGTTTTTCGAAATTCCTACCGGAAGTAGGTCTTTTACTCTTATCGAAAATCAGTTTTTTGCGAATATTTCGCAAGTCATGCTTTTTAGACAAGTACGTTACGGGTATAAAAGTATTTAAAACACAATTTTCAATATCTTTTGTATAAAAGATATTTCAAAATTCAGACCGGAAGTACCACTTTTACTCTTATCGAATAACGATTTTTTGCAAATATGTCGTAAGTTATGCATTCTATATATATTTATCAAGAGTACAAAAGTATTTAGAACTGGATTTTCAATATTTTTTGTATATATGAAATTTCAAAATTCGGACCGGAAGTAGCACTTTTACTCTTAGCGAGTAGCACTTTTTTTCGAATATCTTGCAAAGTATGCATTCTATAGCGATTTATTAAGAGAATGAAAGTACTTAGAATAGGATTTTGAATAAGTTCTGTATAAAAAAATTCTTAAAATTGTATAGTTTGAAACGCTCATACGTATAAGAAAGTCGTGTGGTGGCCACACCTCATTTTTTGGTAATATCTTGCAAAGTATGTATTCTATAGAGATTTATTAAGAGAATAGAAGTACTTAGAATAGGATTTTGAAGAATTTTTATAAAAAAATTCTTAAAATTTTATAATTTGAAACGCTCATACGTATAAGAAAGTCGTGTGGTGGCCACACCTCATTTTTTTACTTTCTTATACGTAGTATAAGGAAGTATTGTGATGATGAAAATTTTCGACCTCGAGATTTTTGCAGATGTCCACGTTTTGAGGTCCCCTGATACCAAAAAAGTGGTTTTTAAAAAAAGTCTGTGTGTGTGTGTGTCTGTGTGTCTGTCTGTCTGTCTGTGTGTCTGTCTGTCTGTGACCACGATAGCGGTCAAACCGCTGGAGATATCAATTCCAAACTTTGTATTTACGTGTACAATCTCCCTCTTGAGATCTGATTAGTTTTTCAGTAAAATCGGTAGACCGGAAGTAGCAGTTTACTTCAGTATAAAAATCGAATTTTGCCAATATTTCGTCAAATACTAAGTTTATACAAATTTATAAAGAATTCATATGTACTTAGAATTAAAATTGAGAACAATTTTATTTAAAAAGTTTTTCGAAATTCCTACCGGAAGTAGGTCTTTTACTCTTATCGAAAATCGGTTTTTTGCGAATATCTCGCAAGTCATGGTTTCTAGGCAGGTACATTACGAGTATAAAAGTATTTACATGAAAATTTTAAATATCTTTTGTATAAAAAAAATTTCAAAATTCGGACCGGAAGTACCACTTTTACTCTTACCGAATAGCGGTTTTTTGCAAATATGTCGTAAATTATGCATTCTATATATATTTATTAAGAGTACAAAAGTATTTAGAGTTGAATTTGCAATATTTTTTGTATAAATGAAATTTCAAAATTCGGACCGGAAGTAGCGCTTTTACTCTTAGCGAGTAGCACTTTTTTTCGAATATCTTGCAAAGGATGCATTCTATAGCGATTTATTAAGAGAATGAAAGTACTTAGAATAGGATTTTGAATAATTTTTGTATAAAAAAATTCTAAAAATTGTATAGTTTGAAATGCTCATACGTATAAGAAAGTCGTGTGGTGGCCACACCTCATTTTTAAATAAAGATTGTGTTGCGAGTTCTCAATATATCGTAGGCGAAAAATTATATCAACTATTAATTCAAATTAACACACGTCTCAACATTGTCAATTTGTAAAACAGTATGCAAGGAGTAAGATAGTTAAATAAATAGGGCTTCCAGTCAATAGGCCGCAAATTCAATCTAACAATACCTTGCTTACAGCTGGAAAAATATCGTTATAACCTAATTCTCAAATGAATAATCATCGATTTATAAATAAAAACATAGTTCTTAAATTCTTCATACATTTGAAAATAACATTACTTTCCGAACTTCCAAAACTGTATACCCAACTTAGACTACATGGATTGGTTCTAGTAAAATACACATAATCTTTGAATGGTCCTTATAAATAAAAATGCATTGATGTGTTAGGTTACACAAACAAATTTTGACTATATTTGAATTATAGAAATGAGAGCCTACACAGCTTACGATTTTGCAAACTTTACTTTGTTTAAGAGTAATGGAATAATTTATTTACATAATACTTCTATGTAACGCATTATTATGCATTATGTTCGTTTCGTGCAAACTTTTCGGGCATTTCACTTTATTTACAATTTACTTCTTTTAGAGTACCTACTAAATTGATGATGTTTTGCCTTATGTTACATTATGTATTCCTGAATAGCTCAGATTCTATCAAGTCTTCTTGTTCATTGTTCAATAGCTCCTTTTCTAAATCGCTTTTATAATAATAATACGTTTTTTGTATAATGGCCTAACTCGGTGGCTTTCACTTCTAATGAAAGTAATAAAATATACCATTAATAATTGCAGTTGTTATTTAGTACTTGTGAATTTATTAAACTAAATGTTAAAAATCTGAAGATTTAATATTAGCATTAAGTAAATACTATTACTTATCACTTAACTGTTATTAAATTGCGGTCATAAATTTATAAAGATATTTCATTCAAATTTAAATTAGATAAGTTTCGATTAATATAGTTAATAGATGGGATACTTAAAAAATCATAAATACTAGGAACACAGACGTCATGATGTAATGATTCTTACATAAGAAAAGCATGAGTACAATCATTATTGATTTTTTATGTCAGGACTATGGATAAATGACATCATTTTTAACATTCGATCACAAACTTTTCACTAAATACGTTTGAAATCAATATTACATAGCACAGTCATAAAATTACTTATACAAACGTGACTGAAAAACTATTCTTATCAAATTTTAAAACCTATTGCGCACTGTTCATACTTTTATTAGACTTACCTACAAGTTCAATGTTAAAAACAAGGTCATTTAACGTGATAAACTTATACATTTGCGAAATATAGAAGCAGAAACAGACATAGAAATATAGCTGATCAGTGAAAGATAAATACTCAACACAAAATTATATAATCATATTATTTCTACATATTAACGCCTAGTTTAAACTGCTTTAAACATATCGCACTAATTTCATGTCTATGTGAAGTTCCTAAATAGAAACAAAGAATAAGTTGGTATTATATAATAAAAATACGATTTGAGCTAATTGATTAGCCATTGCTATTTAATGTTACTACAAACAATAGATTATCGACATTATAATGACAGCGGACGTGTTGAATAGTTACAAAGCATGTGCTCACAGACTGAGACCTGGCCGGTGAGATGCCCTTCCCACAAGGTGCGCAGTGAATGCTTATAATATTAGGATAAGCACGAGCAGTCTGGAAAAATTTCCAAGCGCTACACATATATGTATTTCTTTTCAGTATATTACAATTTCTTATCTGCATTTACTCTTTCGTCCGGCTAACGTATGCGATGATGAACAAATGTTATCATTTCTTTTTTCCGAATACTGTCTCTGTCACGCAATGACATATAAATCTGCGCGACTTATAGGTCGAGGCTCCTCCCATCGGCCAATACTCAGTCTGTCTACTGTAGGTACATACGTGTGCCGATTTGCCTACTGCAATTTATTAAATCATCCGATAAGAAACTTAAGCGTAAAATATACTACATATTTCGTAATTTGCAACCGTACTGGTCGAGAAGCAACATATATATTTCTTCCATATTGGCATTTAAAAGTTCAAAAGAATATTTATAAAATATGCACACAACATAGAGTAACAACAGTAAATACCTTCTCTGCTTCGTCATGACCTTCCAGTTTGCAGTTTCATAGTTCTCTACTCAAAAATGTTTTGTTAAATTAAATCAACACACGATTGTTTAATAACTGAGTATTATATAACAATAAATTGGTGTTTTTACAATTACCTTGTTCGGGAAATAATTGCTGCTTTCTATGTATTATACAACAATTATTATTGTTGTTTTTTTTTTCTGCGAGCCATGAATTGAAGTTTCTAGATAAATATAGTATGCCTTGTATGTATTTTATTATTTATTTATTGCGTAAGTATGCTTTTTATACAAGTAAAGAAATGTATTTTAAGTCGACGATTTCTCTGCATCTAAATCTTAAGGTTACATTACAAGAGATTATGTTTCCATATATTTGATTAATTAAACTTTATACTAAGAAACTAACTTAGAGTATGTGTCTTGATACTAAACAAAAACACTAAAACACCTTTACCACACTAAATCACAAAAAAGACAACTGCTACTGAAGATGGCAACATAGTTGTCGAAATACGTTTTTTTTTGTACTGTAGTATGGTAAAGGTGTTTTAGTATTTCTGTTTAAACTTTTTACTGTTCAAAATAGAATTTCACAAAACATATTTCCTGTGTGCATATAGAGAAATAATTTGACCTGTTTAATATTTCAAATTCATGTTGATTTTTAGAACGTCTTGTTGTAAAATATCAGAATTAAATGACATTTTAATCAATAATTCATTTGCTGAAAAATTTCTAAAAGCACAATATATAGATAGTATAATGAAACACTAAGTTTTCTAAATACAGTCAAAACAGAGTAAGAGAAAAAATAGGAACACTCTAAAATATGTTCAGAACTAATAAGAAATATGGTCTCAGAATTAAATTAATTTATTCTGAGACACTAATATTCCCAAAAATAGGGTGTCACGTATTATGCATGTATTAGATAATTTTTTTCTATGAAATTTATAAGAAAATTTGTCAGCATTCCATCTAATAAAGTATCTTCTAAGTGATATGTAGCCATTCATTAGTAAAAAAACAAAAAATTTACCTTATTTAATAGTATTTTTTGTGCACTCAGAATGGATATAATGTCCATATCGCACGAGGATGAAGTTTGGGTACAACGCCGACACCGCAGTGGGGTCCAGATTCGCATGTATGCTGGAAAATTTTTGTACACTTTCCGTTAAATGAGTTAATAACAGACATTACAAGAATCATATATGAACTCATGCCTACTGGCAGATGGATACAAATAAATGTTTACTTGTACAATATTTAAATGGAGATATTCTATATTCCCGTGAGAATAAATACTATAAAATGCTATCTTCTATAGAGGTTGATTATTTAAGTAATTATTTGCAACAAACACATAATGAAATCCCTTTCTTCTCAAAATCGAATTTTTCTAACCGTAGACCACTGTGGCAAGCGGAGTGCCTAATCGTTCGACTTTTTCTTCCATTTATCAAGAGAAAATATTTTCTTCATTTCTTACCAGCGGTATCTACCGAAAACTCCAGAATTACATCTAAATTCATAAAATTGCATAGTAAACAAAACTGTCGTACTTGCATTTTTTCCTAACTATGGATATATTCATATCCTGCTAACTACCCGTGAATTATGTACTTATAGCATCTCTGTAGGCGACTGTGAATGGTAAATCAAGTGGTCGTATTTGTATCAAAGGAAATTATTTTTTAGCTAAAGTACATTCATAATATTAATTGAATAATTTATCAACTGTCAAACATTTGGCAGTAAACTATACAGCGAATCTAAATAAATCAATTGACGGCCCAGTATATTAAGTTGACAAACTTTTGTGAACTGTACATTAAATTAGTCAAATTACTTATAATATTTTGTTCAGAAATGCTAAATAATATCAACTTACACTATCATGAACATCGAATTATTTTATAGGAGTTGCATAGAGTCTTCCACGAAGTATTTAAATTTAACGGAGGTTTTAGTATACAATTATATTCACAATTTCTCCTTTCACTTCATACGCCATCTCTTTAGAAATCATTAAAACTTCTTTAAAATAAAGTGGATTTAATGTTGTTAATGCTACTATATTTCACATAATTTTCTTGTGATATGCACTTAAAAAATATTACTCAAGCAATTAAACCAAAATGAGTAAAATAAATATCTGCAAATTAAAATATTTTTTCTATACATTAGAAATAATCTAAATAATAGGTAACTTGTAAAATAAATAGGCAAAAAAAACCGGCCACGAACAGTAAAATTGTTTGAAATAAACTTCGTAAGTATAGAAAAACGATTTATAAAAAAAATTCTAAAATAAATAAACATACCAGTTTCATAAAACGGAAATAAATTGCAAGAATAAAAATTAATGACATAACGTCTCATTAATGATTATATTACGTGGGCGTTATAATGGCATGGTAATTACGAAACTAAGGCTTTTGTTTTATTTAGTAATAATGAAAAACACCATAATAAAGTGTTAAAAAAAAATTTTTTACCAAATTTTCTAGTTTTGGATCACGTTATATAGAAAATTCCTACTAGTTTTATTATGCATAGTGTAATAAAGTAGTGGTAATCATAAAAAAAATTAATGCAGATCTCCACGCTTTGGAATTCCTTGACAACAAAAATTAAATTTAATAATAATAGTGATAATACTCTTTATTGCGCAACAGGATACCCATTTACAGACGATACATATAAGTAACATTGATACAATACAAACAAATCAAAACATAAATCAATCTTAGTGGTAACATCTCTCTTATTAAAGTTAGTCTAGAAAAATAAAACAAATCAACAAAAATTAATACAACCCAAATATCATTATTTTTATTTATTCCGTAAGAGCACTGATTCATAGTATGACGCGCTGGGTAAATACCATCGATCTTATATAAAGCTAGAGTCTGAGAAGTGGGGTTAAGAATATTGGTTATATACAGTAAGTTGCAGACGTAAATTAAATTCAACTCATAATTCCAGAATTTTAGATAATCGTTCAATATGTACTTGGTCGATCACGTAATTAAAGATAATAAGTCATTGAACCTGAATAGCCTACAATATACCATTTACGATATATGCTGTTAAGCTGACACCCGTTGCGAATAATGTCAAGATGTACTCGAAGGTAGATGCATATGCTAGAGCAGTGCATTATAAAGAAGTACAGAAGAAGTTAGCTGTAGAAGTACAAAAGAAGTAAGCTGCGGTCGAAAGTATCGAATGCCTTTGCAGAATTAGTATAAATGACATTCTCCTGTTGCTACTTGTATTCAGATTACACTAATAAATCCTGTTATTTGAACCAAATTCCTAAAACCCATGCTAGTCTACCGATATATAAGGTTTTAAGCACTTATATATTTGAAAATACTGCACAATCAAATACCTTAACATACCCCAGACCAGATACTAATCGGACGATAACTGTAGATTTTAAAACAGTGGCCTTTTTTGGGAATAGTTCTACCTAATGCTATTCAATTGCTTAACTCATAAAAAAAGTAGAAATTTGCGGGATCAGGTTATAAATAAGTAACACTATCGAAGAACAATTTCTAATGAAAATATGAGGAAGGTCATCATACCCACAACTCGAATCAGATCCAAGCAAAGAAACCACCTAGATTTCATCGACAATAAATGGGGCAACATTAAGTTATTCCTGGTAGTACTACAAAGAGGACTCGCACAATTTTGCATTATTTATTTGCTGACCAAAAACATTGGGGCACACAACCGCAAATGCAATAACTATCAGTAGGATTTGATTATTCACTACCATCAAAGGCCATACATCTAGAAATTATAGATTCACCTTCCTTCGATTAATATACTGCCGAAAGCTCTTAGGATTATCTACAATTTCCCTTTCAACTGGCGAAAGATAGTTATTGTAATCGCTCGTCATCAAGTACCTAACCATACTTCGCATTCACACAAATTCCTTATGACGGGATAAAACACGTGTCTTTCCATTCTTGCAAATAGTATTCTTGAATTTAATTAGCTGTTTTAGTTAATTAGACTACCATGAAGAAAAACGGAGATATTTTAAGAACATGCTTATCAATTAGAGTACACACGATATTGTAAAATATATTCAGACTTATGGAAAACTGATAGTTTTATGAAAATTTACGGATATTGCAACAAAATTACAACAGTAAAACTTTTATATAAAAAAATATCGAAATTCTGACCCAAAATACTCTACTCTGAGCAAAAAACATAAGAGCGCTTTAGTACTCATAATTTTTTACTTTTTTATACGCATATAAGGAAGTATTGTGATGAAAATTTTCAACCTCGATATTTTTGCAGATGTCTACATTTTAAAGTCTCCTGATACCAAAAAGTGGTATTCGCAAACATGTCTCTCTGTCTGTCTGTCTGCCTTTGTATGTATGACCAGGATAGTGGCTAAACGGCTACAGCTATCAATTCCAGATTTTATTTTTACTAGTATAATTTCCCTCTTGAGATCTGATTAGATCTAGATTTACTAAAATCGGTAGACCGGAAGTAGAAGTTTACTTCAGTAAAAAACTCGAATCTTACCAATATTTTGTCAACTACTAAGTTTAAAGAAATTTATAAAAAATACAAATTTACTCAAAAGCGAATTTGAAAAAAAGTTTTTTGAAATACCTAACTGAATTGGGTCTTTTACTCTTATCAAATGTCAGTTCTTTGCAAATATCTCGCAAGTCATGCGTTCTAGGCAAAGACATTATGAGCATAGAAAGGTTGAAAGATTGATTTTCAATACTTTTTGTATAAAAAAAATTCAAAATTCCCCCCCGGAAGTAACATCTTTACTTTTATCGAATAGCGATTTCTTTACAAATCTCTCGTAAATTATGCATACTATATATATTTATCACGAGTACAAAAGTATTTAGAGCTAGATTTGGAATAATTTTTGCATAAAAGTAAATTCAAAATTTGGTCCGGAAGTAACACTTTTTTCTCTTATCGAGTACCTCTTTCTTGAAAATATCTCGCAATGTATACATTCTGCAGAAATTTATTAAGAGACTAGAAAGTACTTAGAACAAGATTTTGAATAACTCTTTAATAAAAAAAAATTCAAAATTCCGACCTGAAGTAAGACAATTTACTCACGCAGGTTTATTTTTTACAAAGCTAAACATTTAGAACAACTTATGCATAATATGAAAGGCGCATACGTATAACAAAGTCGTGTGGTATCCAGACTTAATTTTTTTTTATTTCTATTCATACATTTGTGCAAACGCGGAAACGCAATAAACTCCTCAATATGTAATTTTAAGATGCACAACTTGTAAGGCCATTAGTTTATTCACCACATTATTATGCAACCTTGCAATTGTTTTAAACGACAAATGACATTGTAATTTCTTTATTATCAATAAACATGAATTGCGAAGGAAAGTATTTGCATCGGAAAAATGTTGTGTAACCTCATCGAGTAAACATAACAGCGCACACATACACAAACATACACACAGAAAAAGGAATTTTTGTATCAAACAAATTATATTTAAGTTAAATAAATCTTTGTTTCCTATATACGCAAATAAATCACATTCTCCAGACAAGAAAAATATTTCTTTGAATACTTAAGAAAATTTTTCTTATCCCAAGAAGCAATTATTCATTGTAATAGATTTATCTACTTGATTCAACAATATTTTGGAATTATTGGAAGATACACAGTCTTACACCAACTAAATGAAATGCTTGACTTTTTAGAAATTTCTTTGTTTGAAGATTATCTTTCATTAAGTGAAATATTTTCTATATTTTACTTAAGATACATTTACTTGAATCAAGAACATTTTAGAATTATTGTAAGATACACCTTCTTACATCGAGAAAATTATAGGCTTGATTTTTTAAATATTGTTTTGTCTGAAGATTATCTTGTATTAAGACAAATAATTTTTTATTTTACTTAAGATGTACTATCTTCCATAGAGAACATTTATTCATTTCGAGTAATTTTACATGCTTTGGTTAACAAAAATTGTTTCTTGTCAAATACATATCTATATATTTCCACCGATGGTAGCATTTAGAAGATCCGACGTCTCTACAGAAAATATTCTGCCGTCTCAGGGTAGAGCTACCCCAAAGATGCCAGATTTTCCGTAGAAACGTCGGATCAACTAAATCCTATCAACGATGTAAATATATAGATGTATATTTGGCAATAAATCAGTTTTTCTTAACTAAAGCATGTTAACTAGTTAAGTAGCTAACGACTACACGTATTCGGACAACAAAGTTCTCTTAACTAAATACATTAAGTATAAAATTAAATAATCTTTGAAGAAAAAACTAAAGCTGAAGTTAAAAAATAAGTTAGTGGTTTATTTTTTATAGGATCTATTTGCAACACTTACTTCCTGTTACTTACCATTAATACTATACCATACTACTACTCCGCGAACAGCTTTATATGAAAAAATAGAATAAGGAACAAAGAAAAATATTTGGCAGTAATTAGTATATTTATTTATGAAATTAATGTTTAACAAAACTTATTCAAATTTACACATAGAAACATATACATTATATAAGGTATTACTTTATCAAATTTTGTTTTTATGTTGTAAACAGACTTTTGAATCAGAATCCATATATGTTCGGAAGGTAGAGGATACAAAGTATTTAACACATGAAATGACTTAAAACATAAATCAAACCCTTCCATGAAACTGTTATACTGGTAGTGTATTTTGTCAATTATGACATATACCTGATTTATTTCTACAAAAGAAGGACCCTCGATTAAAATGTAAGGTTGTATAGTTATATTCTTGTCAATAGCTCTTTGTCTCTGATCAGAAACGATTTTTTCTATATCACCAGGAATCTGAAATTAAAGCTTATGTAAATGTATATAAACTAAAAGCATCTTATATACATATGAAAGCACATAACATCTAATCAAGAAATCTAATGAAATATATAAATGTTTACTTGCCTTTGCATGTAATACAATAGATTCGAGTGCCTCCGCAGTTGAAAACTTCCAGTGTTGGTCACGGATTTTAACACGCCTCTTGGGAGGTACTAGATGAATCAATGTCATCAGTTGACAGATTGTCCTTCCGTCTGTAAAGAAGTTAAAATTATAAGTGGTAAAATAAAGGGTAATGAAATGCTGATCCGCTCATGCAGGGTGCGAACATCCACGACTCCACGGTACTCCAATTCAAACAGTTACGGCAACCGCAGCTTGCATGATGAGATCTCCTGTATACACATACCTTCTGATAGATTATCACGTTCTAAAATTTCCATGTAATTATCAATTGTAGTGCTTATAACATTTCCTTTTAACGACAGAATTTTCTTAAAAAATGTATCCCAGACTAACTTCAAATGACTACATTTAGTAGTATATAATTTTTGAAAGTCCAGATCAATCCAGAAAACAAAGTTCACAAAATTATAGTACTAATATTTCTTGATATTTACCAAAATATTAGACCTTGGCTGCTTCAGTATTGGCCATTCATCAAGAAAGTCTTGCGCAGTACTACATCGGGAATTTCTTCTCAACAAGCCTGCCATTTTTCTAGAACAGTAGTCCACGGTTCGCTATATTGTTTCAACCATTTATAATTGACATTCACTTCAATATCTGTGATTTAATTAATAATATTGTAGAACATGTTATATTGAAATAACCTAATTAACAGACGTGCTTGCTTACCAAAATTGCAATTTTCTTCCTCTGTATCAGAAGAATTATTATTGGATGCTTGTCGTCGTTTTCTTCTTGTTGGCAATGATTCCCCACTCTTGAATAACAAATTCCGACATTTGTGTACCAAGCGCCCTTTTGCCAATATTGGTCTACCAGTTACAGAATTCTTTTTAGATACAGATGGAACATAGTACGTGGCTGCACATTCCTTAGGGAACAAAGACATTATTTTTGCGCATAATACATTATACTCATCATGTGTTAGGCGACTAAATAAATATAAAACAATATAAATTAGTGTTATATTTAACTCTATATTAAGTATATTACTGTTTTAAGATGTATGTAAATATATGTTTTATTATTATATCTACTAGATGTGATCGCCTGCGATTGTCCAAAGTTTTATTATTTCCATAATAATTTAAAATTTCGAGTCCCAAAGGCTGAGTTTGAAGTAATGTTTGAAGATCAAATTCCGGAAACTTGTAATTAATATGCATATGTTAAAAAAAATAAATTTCTAAAATATTCTTATGGAACATAACAATTATTTTGTCGAAATAGTAGTAAACAAATAAAAAATAGTATAAAATACACGTTTCATAAGACATTTTGCTCACTCGTTCTTTAGAAAACTTGAACTCACGATCAAATGTCCTGTCGTTTGGAACTTGTATTTTAATAGGTATACTATTATACCACGCCACTGGTCCCACCGTCCTCATTTCTTGGACTCACAAAATATGGACAATTAATTTGAGGTGTAGAGTTAATTTGATATTGAAATTACTACATATTACAAGTATATTGAATGGTTAACATACAGAAACTATATTAAATTAATTTTTAATTAATTGACAATAACGATATATTGACGTATTTTTTAATACTTACTTGTGAAACGCCATTATAGCCAATACGGGATATGTATGTATTGATATAATGTCTTTAAACTAACCTTCAAAACTTTGGAATAAGTTGTTCGAATCCCCATTCCTTTAATGTCAATTCCATATTCGAATGCACTGCAAATATGTGCGTATTATAACAGTAATATTTAATATGGATACAAAGCTGTAGCTACCAATAATTCAGTACCATTTAATATGAACACAAAACACATCACATAAGACGTAATTACGTATATGTCCATGCATGTAGAAATTACCTCCTACCCTCTTGTTGCGCAGGCGTTTACATTTTTACATAAGAAAATACTTATTTGGATCAAGAAACAGGAAGAAATAAATTTTTATTTTAAGAATAATAACTATGTTTGTTTGAAAACAGATTAAAGTTTTGAAGTGAATATTCATTTGCTTTGCACTGAAATATTTTATTTGAATGGAATCATTTCCAAATTTAAGAATAACTTTTCTTAACTCTAGAACATAGGAGTGCTTAGCATAAAACACTTGTTTTAGTGTAAGCATGTATCTATTTATTACAAGTAAAGCGTAAACGAGAAAATTTATTGTTTTGATTGAAGAAATCCTTTTTCTGTGTGTATGTGCACAATATTCAAGAATTAGATTAAAACAATAGCCCGCGAGAATGTATTCGCATTTTCTCTCCTCAATATTAGTACATTTTTATAAGTTTATCTGCAGTAACTGTTTATATAAGAAACTTTCCCTCAGATAACGGGTACAACAAACTGACAGGAAAGCAAAGTGAATGTTTGCGTTTCGATATTAAGAAAGTATAAAAGTGTGGTTAATCTCGCGACATAAACGGAAACTTTTAACCATTAATTATTGCGGAAAGCGATTTTTATAATATAATTCCATTAATAATATTATGATTATTACAGGCTGTGATAGATTAAGCGAAATTAATATTTGTTTCCATATTATCACACAAAATTTCTGTGGGTATAAGTATGTGTATTAATTAACTACCTCTTTTTTTTGGGGCGGGGGGGGGGGGAAATCTTGCATAAGACACCCGCTTTGGTCTTGTGCGCGGGTAGTGTCGGATTCTTACCGACTACCCCCCCCCTCTCTCTCGTCTTTACCTTCACACCGGAAACCGCTCTCGCATTACTTCAGTGTGAAGGCTGCCTCATTCTCATCTTAGCTATACCATGTGTCTTTCCTCAATCTCCTTTGTTTCTACGATCTCTCTTATAAGACTATAGGCTCTTGTCCATGTTTCTTAGGATATTATCAGGTCTTCCATCATATTTTTCTCATCAAAGTTTTTTCCGGCTATGTTTGTGTAGGACTCCCGTGCACATTCCCATCTATTGCAACTAAACAGGGTGTGTCCCACGTCATCTACCTGGCCGCAGTATAGGCATTCGTTGTTTTCCGCCTTCTTTCGTTTGTGCAAATAGTCCCTGAAGCATCCGTGTCCTGACAGAGCTTGGGTCAGGTAATAATCCACCTCACCGTGGTCATGGTTTATCCATATGTCTAGTTGCGGAATCAGTCTGAACGTCCATCGCCCGTAAGTGTCATTTGCCCAAGTTCGCTGCCACTCTTCCATCAGTTCAGTTCTTGCTTGTTTAGCATCTTTGCCGTTATACTTATCCGCCCGTTACCTGATAAGTAGCTGCAGGGGTGGTGTTCCCGTAATTACATTCACTGCCTCTCCTGATATGGTCTTGTACGCACTGCAGACACGAATCGACATGTGACGTTGCACTCTGGCCAGCTTACCCACCAGCGTTTTATTTTCCATGGCTGTGTGCCACACCGGTGCGGCGTATAGCGCCTGCGAATTCATGACACTCGCGAGTACTCTCCTCTTAGAAGATCGCGGTCCCCCCACGTTTGGCATAAGCCTCACCAACGCCGACACAGTCTTTTCTATTTTTCCCACCGTCTTTTGAATATGGTCACCGAAAGTAAGCCTCTTGTCCATCCAAACTCCCAGGTATTTTATTGATCTGCTGGGAGCAACCTGCATTCGATGGACATCAAAGACTACTGGCGCTATTTTCCTTTTTTTAGTTAGGAGTACTGCTTCCGTTTTCTCTGCTGCCAGTCGGAGTCCGTGGTTTTGTAGCCACTCTGATACTAACTTCAGTGCGGCGTCTGCATTTTCCATTAGCCCATCCTCTCTTTTGGAGGTCACCACCATTGTGATGTCGTCTGCAAAGCCAACAAGTGTGGTTTCTTCCGGTAACTGAATCCTAAGAAGTCCATCATAGAGGACATTCCAAAGTGTTGGGCCCAATACTGACCCTTGAGGGACACCGCTAGTGATCTCTATAGTCTTCTCCTCCCCTGCTGCCCCTATAATAAGGGTCCGGCCCGAAAGGTGCGACGCTATTAGATTCTATAGGCTGTTTTCTATGCCTCTGGTGCGCAGCTCATTCAAAATAATACCCCATGAAGCGCTATTAAGAGCGTTCTGCACAACGAGCGTTATAACAACGCAAAGCCTGCGGTATTTCCAAGAGAAATCTCCGGCCGCTCTAGCTAAGTTGACTACGTCGTTTATGGCATCTGCAGTCTGTCGTCCCTCTCTAAATCCATATTGCCTGTCCGCGAATCCGCCAGTCCTCTACAATTCTTCCTTCAACCTTTTGAGTATAAGTTGCTCAAATAGCTTACCTTCAACGTCCAAGATACAAATGGGTCTGTAGAACGATGGTTCCTCTAAAGCCTTGTCGCCCTTTCGCAACAAGACAAGGCTAGCCCTTTTCCAAATTATTGGAAAATCTGCCATCTTGGCAAGCATATTATATACCGCCAATGCGTGTTCAGGTTTCTCTTGCACAAATAGCTTGACGACCTCTGGTGGTACCTGCCCCGGTCCCGGGGCTTTTCCGACGTTAATTTTTGCACATGCCACGCCTAGCTCTTTTACGGTGAAATCATCAAAACTAGTGTTTTTGTACGTGGTCCAATTCTTTTGTGCGTGCTTTGGGAAAAGACACTCTTTCTACTGTCTCCATTGACATCTGCGGTCTTGGCGGATACCCAATCATATTTCTCATGACGGTTTTAAAACCATCTCCCCACGCATTGTTGTCGATGCTAGCACAGAGCAACCTCCAACTTTACTCTATCTCTCTATAATTAACTACCTACTCTTATCTATAATATATTTGACGCCACATGTCGAGTTTAGACCCACAATCTTCTGTTCTTTAAATAAACGCACTTCTAATTGCCTTAGATGAACCAAATTTCGAAACACCCTAAATTACATAAAGGAATTAAAATAAGTAATTAATGATACCAATACCAAGTCCTTTCTGAGCCAATTGTTTTTTAATAAAAATTTAATCAACTAAAAAATCTGTACATACTCATAAAAGTAAAGGCGTCAACGTGGCTTTAAAACTTCCAAACCTCATCCAAGCGCTTACACAAAATTATAAACTACAGCTGAAGTGTATGTCAGTTTGATATGCTTCTTTGAACGTATTTATACTTATAACTTTTATATTATAAATGTTCTTTTTGCTTTCATTTTTCGAAGTAATGTATACTATTTACCGAAGTTATATATATGTACTTTTCATTATAAACCGTTCAATTTTAAAAAGATTATTACGACTTATAGATTGATCACATATATGTATATATATTTGTGATCAATCAATCTATTTCCCCTAAATCGAATAGCGTTGTTTCTAAGAAAAATAAAGTTGTGTTTATATAAGACTTCAGTGAAGAACTTTTAATTTGCCCTAAGAATTAGGTGAAATCTCTTTCGGCAAGCGATTTTGACTTTCTAAATTTCAAGTTAAATACTAAATATCTCGGGTTTCCTTCATTACTGATAATACTTAAAATATATGAATTGGTATTTTCCTGATTGAGCACTTCATTTACTTAAAACAGATTTCAAACAAACATAAACGTATTTTAGTAAAACTTTTACAAACAATATTTTTTATATGTAAATTACTTATGCTCGAAAAATTTTCTAACATAAAGATTATCTTTGATTAGGAAGAATTTTAAAAATTTGTAAAATTTTAGAAATGATATTGGAAAAAAATATTTAATTATCTATAATTCAGACAGAGCCAATTTTTAAAAACCCTTCTACATTTACAATTTTAAAGCTTATACTATTGTAAGTCAGGTGGGTTAAAAATATTCTTGCATATTCAATTTTAAAAAATAAAAGAAGAACTGGTTAGCCTAAACAATAAGACAGAACCAGCGGCCAATCACGATTAAATCTAAGTTTCAGTATCTATTGCATAAACGTAACAACAAAGAAAAGGTAATGACAGAAATATCATCAATGACGTAAAGAAGCTTATCACACTTCTACAAAGTATCTTAATCATTTACTAATCACGTTGTTTGGATGACTCGCGTGCATAGTTCATATATTTCGAAACCCTTAAGATGATTAACACAACGTCGTTTTGTGGAAACACGCATTCCAAAAGATACAGTGTCGGCACCTCTGCAACAGTATTACTGTAACAATGTCACAATAGCAAGTGATATAATTTTACTTTATTAGAACAGTTTTCCTTAACCCTTCGAGAATACATCTAATTAATTTTCGTCTAAAGGCGTTTTCGGAAATTAAACCTGGGCATTGCGATTACAAAACGGTTAGCTCAAATGCTTGCGTTAATTCAGTTGGGTAAAAACAACCGTGTTCGTAAAATCGAAAAAGTAACCGGGTTCAACAACCCGGTTCGATTTTCATAACCCTGCGGTAAGTCAGTAGGGTAGTGTAGGTTGTTTTACTCCCTCTTCGGATATAACCTTACAAAGCGTTAGTATCAATTCATAGTACTCTTTTATTTTTATTTTTTTACGAAACAAATTTAAAAAAGGCCAGTTGTATTTTGCGACAACTACTTTATAGTTTGCAAACGCCCTACTTGTTCCTCTTTTCGTTGAGTTATACAGATTATAGTATCATCGTCAGATTCAAGTACATACAAACTTGCTAATAAAGTTATTTAACGAGTATATGGAGTTGGAGTATTATTCACTGTGGTATTTATTTCTTCTTTCATTCTGCTGCTACAGAATCTAAACTAATAATATAGGTTATGTTTATGTTACGTTACAGACATGGCCGAAAAATGCGTTCGGAAATGTTAGAAATAACCGGGTAAAATTTGTGAACCTGACAGGTACTGTCTAACCGGTGCAGCTAAATGCTATACATTTTCTGAAAACGCCTTATTTTCCCCCAGTTTATAATTTATACAAAGATATTTTACTCAATTCAGTATGAACAGATAAGTGCCAATCTAAAAATAATACATGCAATTCTTTGATACAGAGCATGTTAACGAAAAATGTAGTACCCAAAATAAGTCAGTTAAAAAAAATAATAAGATATAAATAAGAAACAATTCTATTTAAAACAAAAACATGCATCAGTCAGTGTTCTATTAACAGTTTTGTGTTTACCTAGTGTAAGGTACTCATTAAAATATTACATAGGTATAGTTTAATCTACGCAAGTAATGTATCAGACGTGAAGGTTATAATAATATCTTGCCTAATTTGGTATGTAGATTTTAATATGTGCGAAATATAATTGTATTGAAATTGATTGTAATACTACAAGAAGTCACATATCTAAATACTTCAATCGGTTTCCTAATTTGCCTAGACGAATACTCAAACTATATAGAAAATACTTTTCTTGTCAGTGATCTAGTTTTGAAATCACCTAATAACGAAAGAATGATTGCAAGTAGTAGTTTACTTCAATGACAAAATCCAATTATTTCGTCAAGTATTTTCTTTAGACAAACTTTTGAAGAATACAAAAGTACTCAGCAGAAGCTTTTCATAATTTATATCGAAAAGAACTCTTACTCTTATATCAAAAATCAGTATTTGGGGAATGTCTCACTAAAAATATGTATTTAAGACATTATGAAAATATTCACAACTTCATTTGTAACTTTTGAATAAGGTAAACTAAAATTGAACCTCAAATAATACTTTGATTCTTATCGAAAATCACTATTTTGAAAATATCTTGCAAACTGCGCGCAACTGTACGCAAATTTACTTCAAACATGAATCTATTTAGAGATATATTCGGAACATTTTTTTTGTTATTAAAAAGAATGCCACGTTCTTACCGAAAGTAACACTTTTATACATATCAAAATGCATTTTTTTTTTGGAAATATGTCACAAATTATTTATTCTACACAGATTTATCATGAGTATCAAATATATGGATCAGAATTTTGGAAAACGTGTATAAACAATTCGACCGGTAAATAAGCATCTCATATACTTTACATTACGATACAACTGTTACAGCTCATACAAATTCGGAAGAAGAAATAAGCTGCAATGCATAACAGATGTCGGCTCTTGTTAACTATTGCGAAAATAATGTGTTATTCGAAACATCAATTACATTACGTTCATTATTATTCGATATGCACACTTTCAGAAGCTAGTGTTTGAAAATGTTGCCCATGGTCTCTATCAGTCAAAAAGAAATCATAAAATAAAATATTTTCTAAAGTGTAAAGACTTAGAAATTATAAGCATCCCAATTAGCACTAATAATTCTCCATGTATATTATCACTTATCAGTGTTAAATCCTAGGACTGATCCAGACCAAATCATCTAGAAATATTTATTTTTATATGAGCTGCTGCCGTGCTTCGGGGGAACGTAAAGAAGTCGATATCGGTGTTTCGGCAGTCGGTAGGCCATGCTCGGGGCGCTTGTGCTTTCTAAAAACGACTATAAGCCAAACCCTTACTCAGATGGTATACTATATTTTTTATTTATTTATCAGTGTTAACTGAATATATGTATTTTGAAATTGATTTCAAATACATTCGTTAATTGCAATATATACAAATATTAATTTCCGGTAAAAACGTCAACACTACATAAGATGATAAAAGCTTAGTTTCTGTGCTTCTTTAATAGGAATATTAATAAACTTAAAATTATGAAAGTACAGATACCACTCTTTCATTAAGGCTAGAGGCTGACTTGTCTTCAATGAAAAAACGAAAGAGTGTTTTGTACTTATTAAATTAAATTACAAAAATATACTCTAAACATATGCATTGCAATAAACAAGTGTTTTACTTGATTGTACTAATTACTCATATCATAGTCTTCTAGTGTTAAATAGTAAAAGCAATTTTCATTACCGTAACTAAGATAATTCAGCGGAGACACAGCAAAGTACTGCTACTATATCGACATACATCGACATATGTTAACAAAAATTAACAATTTTAAAAAGGATGAAAACTAAAAGAGATATTACAAAATTAACTTGCTCATTTGAAATACATATAATTACATATATCACTTACAATTACAATCCTACATAACGGGCCTTGAAGGTTCATGAAATGCAATGTCTCTTGAGTCTTTTGCGTACATTAGGTGTTGCGAACAGCGGTATGCACCAATTGACGTTTGTTACTCCAGATACTTACTATCAACTATCAATATCTAGAGTCGGGCCTAGAAGCGTTCTTCTCGTTAGGTCAGCCCTATATGCATATTTAATGCGTCAATTATTACAAAAGAATGTTTTAAATCAATACCGGGTGTCAACGAGATCATGTATCAGCATTCCATTTATTTATTAGTTAAAATATATATATATATATATTAGTTAAAACTTTGAAATTCGGACCGTATATATGAGTGATTGGTGGGCTTCTTCAGGTACACTCAGTTTTTCTATAGCACTTCCAGTCAAACCGGAAGTGACGTTAATTTTGAATTTTTAAATACAACATTTATTATTTCTGTTCATATTCTGTTTCTTCTAAAAATTTGCCATCTAGTGCAGGTTAACTTTTGACATTTCTGTCAAAGATGGCGGTATCTGTTAAATTCATCCATTAAAGTGAAACTGCTTCACAACAATTGTCGAAATGTAACAACCATCAAAGTTAGCTTTGAAAACAATTAAGAAACGTATTTTTCACATTTACACGCATTGGCGAAGAAAACATGTATTTCACGTTTAAATTACTAAAGAAAATAAGATTTTTTTTTTTATTTTCAAATGACAGGTACGCGTTCTTTTTTAAATAGTAACACCTATTTTTTTATTACAGTGCCATATTGGCATAATTTTTAGCTTTCAAGTGATATAAAATATGCTGTGGTTTAGTTGTAGACAGGTAGTATAAAATATATAATGTCATATAAAAAATCCTCTTTATTCTTTACAAAATTTATTGATTTCCACTAGGGGACTAGTTTCGATTATTGTCATCCTCAGCCTAGAATAGTCAATATTAAGTTTCATATTGACTATTCTAGGCTGAGGATGACAATAGTCGAAACTAGTCCCCTAGTGTAAATCAATAAATTTTGTAAAGAATAAAGAGGATTTTTTATATGACATTTAAATTTTGGCTTTACAAATGGACTTTTATTATTTAAAATATATAATGTTTTAAAAGTAGTCTAATTCTAAAGCAACAGAACAATTACATTTCAAATGAAAAAACACAGTTATCATAGGAAATAAACGACTTCCATAAACACAAAAATAAAGAAATAAATACATGTTTCCTTCGCCAATGCGTGTAAATGTGAAAAATACGTTTATTAATTGTTTTCAAAGCTAACTTTGATGGTTTTTGCATTTCGACAATTGTTGCGAAGCAGTTTCACTTTAATGGATAATTTTAACAGATATCGCTATCTTTGACAGAAATGTCAAAAGTTAACCTGCACTAGATGGCAAATTTTCAGAAGAAACAGAATATGAACAGAAATAATAAATGTTGTATTTAAAAATTCAAAATTAACGTGACTTCCGGTTTGACCGGAAGTGCTATAGAAAAACTGAGTATACCTGAAGAAGCCCACTAATCACTCATATATACGGTCCGAATTTCAAAGTTTTATTTTAACTAATAAATAAATGACGGACTGATACACGATCTCGTTGACACCCGTTATATAGCATGTCCCAGCTAGGACTATCGGGTCATATATCTCCATTATTATTGAACGAATTTCTTTGAAATTTAAAATGTAGATACTTTATTGAAAGAGGACTGTTCTGCTGCTTTTGAAATCAAAGTTAAAAAATGTGATCTTTTTTTCAAATTCCACGAAAATATCTTTAGATGGTTAAGCACCAAAAATCAAGCCTCTACAGAAAAAATGAAGTAAAACAAAATTTTGGTTTCAGAGAAAAATCAAATTATGTTGCTAAAAATGTAATTTAAATATTAAAACAATTACTGCATAGAGAACTTTGAGAACAATTGAATAACGTTGCCGGGATTTAATTTGTAATCCCTCATAATTTTTGAAAAAGTCAAATGTCATTGTTGACAGTTCAGTAAAAAGTGTTAATTGGCGCCATGTACCTATTATTTTTACAAAATGAATTTCACACTTTAATTGGACATCTACCACGTACATATACTAATGAAATAGTCTTTATGAAAGATGGAGCGCCGCCACATTTCGCTATACCAGTCCGTTCTCATTTAGATACAACTTTTGGACCTCGATGGGTAGGAAGAGGAGGCCCAATACCTTGGCCGACCCTATCACCAGACCTCACCCCCTGTGACTATTTCCTGTTTATTCAAGTTTATTCAACACCGCCTACAACTCCTGAGGATTTGCAGAAGGGAATCCGAGAAGCATTTGCTTCAATAAATGCTAACATGATGCGTAACGTAATTGATGATTTTAGGATTCGTTTAGAGAAATGTATTGAAGCGGATGGTGATACATTCGATCATCTACTATGACATTTTCATCTGATTTTTGTTTTAGTGTTCTCGTTTTTTGGTCGTTCTTTGGTATCAACTTTTGTTATTAAATTGACTACTTTCAGACCTGAAATTCAAAGTTTTAACGTTCTTGTTGCCCCGAAACCCTACTTAACCTTTATTGGCAGTTTAGTGGAGTATCTATGGGTGTTCTGTGACTTGAATTGTTTGCACACTGTAAATACATTAACAATAGGATTTACTGAAACCTGGAAAGTCTGAAACCAGTATCTTGCATTTAATAAAGTATGCTGCCTTTAACTCGTCTGAATATACAATAACAGGAAATAAAAGCTAGTTGAATTCACGTGTTAAAGACTATGGTTGGTTCAGTATAGCGCAACGATTCTTCACTTAATAAATTGTCTATATTCCAAATTTTATAAAAATTCGTTCAATAATAATGGAGATATATGACCCGAAAATCTTAGCTGGAACACCCGGTATGTATCTACCAGTGAGAAAAAAAATTTCTAGGTGTATATATCTAACTACCAAATTATTAATTATAAATTCTTCAAATTTTGCTTTGTACTATTATATCATAAATTTGTATATCTTTCGAATTTATATTAAGATTTGTTACTAGTTAATAAAATAACAATATATAAGTGAATGATTCAATAGAGCAATATATGCATGCATATGTATTAAGTATATTGTATAGTTTTGTATAACAACCATTAATTAATACCAAAGAGATTTTTTTTATTATTATAAAACTTATGTTATTGAGCATATATGTATTTATAAAGGGCTTGTATGTGTACTGTACATACTTCTGCTATATATATCAGCAGATTGTATCATTCATCATTTAATCGAAACACACACACATACCTCTAAAATATATATGTTAAAATCATGGAGCGGTCGATAAAGTATTTTTAGTAGATATTTTTAAAAATCATCTTTATTTCTGCCTTTTCATCCTGTTACGCTTACCGTCCATTCATCATTTACACGTCAATTTTACAAAGTGATATTCCGCTGCTGTGAAATATTTATATTCTATTTCCAAAAGAAGCTTTAAAGAACAGAAAATTCTAAAAATAATATATTCCCCCATCCATATTTACATTATTGAAATAACGTACATAATTAATAATTGATAAGTACACAAATGAGATGTATGAAACAGCTCAGAACAGGATCCAAAAATATGTGATTATATATTAATCAAATATTTATTATAACTAATTAATAATTTATATAAGAGATGTATCACCGAAATTAATAATAAACTTCTAGCTGCTAATTACACCTCACTGTTTCAAAATAAAAATTATACAGGAGCGTAATAAAAAAATAGAACGAAATATATACGAAATCATCATATTTACTACATATGCGACAAAGATTCAAGTAATTATTTCTTGGGCTATTTAAAGATTTTTTTCAGAAAGACGCTTTATTTCAAAGAGAAATCAATACTTCATTACTTAATTCCGGTTTCTAAAACTGCAAACATTGCTGAAAATATTTACGAGTAACTGCAATGCATATATATCCCATCTTTTTCTCATTAACTGCCGAATTATCTTAGACACGGCATGGTTCTTTCCTATGCACATCTACTAATCAACCGATTTTTCAAATCTCTTTCATTTTCTACGTGAGTGTTAATTCAAATGGTCCTATCGGAAAAAAGCAAGGAATTTAAGTCTGAGAATCAAGTAATCACCTCAACCAATCCAGCGATCATCAGATATTGCATTTAAAATTTCACAAGCAGCCAATCGTACGCAAATCAGAATACATTTCTCATTGCCAGTGGTAATTCCTCAGTAAAACAGATAGCGACTCTTTAGTAATAGAAGCACTCGTCCAATTAACTAGTGTCCCACAATTCCAACTCAATCGTTTAAGGAATATGCATGTTAAGAAGCATCTTCTTTTACCACGTATGAGTCTTTGTCATCTCATTCATGATTATTATAAAAGTTCCTAATTACATTTATGTGACTGCAAATAGTATTGTTAAAGAGAGAATCTTTTCAAAAATCAATCAGACCAAAATTCATAAAATAGCGCAAGTAATAACCCTTAATTATTGCTAATTGTTTACACATACACTGACAGAAATAATGCGTTAAATCAACGCAAAATTCATTCACCCAACGACCTTGTTTAGTCACCTATTAGCAATGCATGTAGCACGGTTCATGTAAAATACAAAAAATGTTAAAAGTATTAAGTTGTTTTAACATGGTTTTAAAAAAATATTTTTGGTCCAACCAAAATTAAATGTCACTTTATAATTTTATACTACAGCCAACATTTGTTGTTTCCTCCTTGAAGTAAAATTTTTTGAATGTTCTCTGAATACAGCGTTATATGTTTCCTTAATTCACTATTATTTAACAGAACTTTTAAAAAATTGTAAAAAATTGGTTGGTTGAAGAAATCCATTTTTACTTTCTTATACGTAGTATAATGAAGTATTGTGATGACGAAAATTTTCGATTTCGAGATTTTTGCAGATGTCCACGTTTTGAAGTCTCCTGATACCGAAAAAGTGGTTTTTAAAAAATGACTGCGTGTATGTGTGTGTTTCAGTGTGTGTGTGACCACGATAGCGGTCAAACGGCTTTAGCTATCAATTCCAAATTTTGTATTTACTAGTATAATCTTCCTCTTGAGATTTGAGTTGATTTTCAGTAAAATCGGCAGGCCGGAAGTACTAGTTTACTTTTAATTTTAAGAATTTTTTATATAAAAATTATTCAAAATCCTATTATAAATACTTCTATTCTCTTAATACATCTCTATAGAATGCTTACTTTGCGAGATATTCAAACGAAAGTGTTACTCGCTAAGAGTAAAAGTGTTACATTCGGTCCGAATATTGAAATTCCATTTATTCAAAAAATATTCCAAATGCAACTCTAATACCTCTGTACTCTTGATAAATATATAGAATGCTCAATTTACGACATTTAACAAAAGAATCGCTATTCGATAATATAGTGAAAGTGTTAGTTCCGGTTCGAATTTTGAATTTCTTTTATACAAAAGGTATTGAAAATTAAGTTCTAAATACTTTCATACTCGTAACGTACCTGTCTAAAAAACATGACTTGGAAAAAACTGATTTCCGATAAGAGTAAAAGACCTACTTCTGGTAGGAATTTCGGAAAACTTTTTTAATAAAATGATTCTCAATTTTAATTTTAAATACATATGAATTCTTTGAAAATTTGTTTAAACTTAGTAACTGACGAAATATTGGCAAAATTCAATTTTTTCACTGAAGTAAACTGCCGATTTTACTGAAAATCTAATCAGATCTCAAGAGGGAGATTATACTACTAAATGCAAAATTGGAATTGATAGCTATAGCGGTTTTACCGCCATCCTGATCACGCACAGACACACAGACACAAACAGACATTTTTTAAAAACCACTTTTTCGGTATCAGGGGACTTCAAAACGTGGTCATCTGCAAAATGTCGAGGTCGAAAATTTTCATCATCACAATACTTCCCTATACTACGTATAAGAAAGTAAAAATCGAATTTTGCCAATATTTCGTCCAACAAATTTACAGATAATGCAAATGTACTCAAGATTATATTTGAGAAAAATTTGATTACAACAGGTTTTTCGAAATTCCTACCAGAACTAGGTATCTTACTCTTATCAAAAATCAGTTTTTCGCGAATATCTCGCAAGTAATGCTTTCTAGGCAAGTTCATTACGAATACAAAACTATTTAAACCGTAAGTTTGAGTAGCTTTTGTATAAAAAAAAATTTCAAAATTCGGACCAGAAGTAACACTTACTCCTTACGGAATAGCGATTTTTTGCAAATATATCGTAAATTATGCATTCCACATATATTTATCAAGAGCTGGATTTGTAATATTTTTTGTATAAACAAAATGTCAAAATTCGAACCGGAAGTAACACATTTACTCTTAGCGAGTATCACTTTTTTTCGAGTATCTTGCAAAGTATGCATTCTATAGAGATTTATTAAGAGAATAGAAGTACTTAGAATAGGATTTCGAATAATTTTTGTATAAAAAAATCTTAAAATTGTATAATTTGAAACACGTATACGTATAAGAAAGTCGTGTGGTGGCCACACTTCATTTTTCTGACTGTACTAAATAATAAATTAGTATAGTTATATACGAGTAGACAGACACTATTATCAGCAGAAAAAGTAATACTAAAACTTGATTTAAGAATTGTAGAGATATTATTTTACCAAGCCGAATTTTTAGGTCGTGATGATTCTAGGATGTCGTTTGCTGATTATTTTAACTCCGCCTGTTCTGCCGCTATTATTAGAAACTGCCTCTCCTTTACTGAGATGGGCAACTTAAAATATTACATATTTCACTTATACAATCCCGTCTGGAGTATGCATCTTTGATATGGTATCCTCTTGACCTGAGCCACAAGCGTCAAGTAAACAAGAAGAATGAGTGTGCTTAAAACCACACGGCAGAAGTGAAAACTTCATCAAGGCGAGGTTAATAATACGAAATATACGCGTATAATATTCAGTAACGTATTAAATTTAAACGTAAACCTCGACCATCCCCGTATCTAAAATTTCACATTCATACGTCAATTTTCAAAAAATTCTTCCGCCATTTTGTTTTTTCTTGACATTTTGACTTTGGATTCGTGATCGGCGATCTAAGACACCCCCGTATCTAAAATTTCACAATCATACGTCAATTTTCAAAAAACTCGTCCGCCATTTTGTTTTTGTTAACATTTTGACTTTAGATTCGTGATCGGCGACCTAAGACACCCCCGTATCTAAAATTTCACATTCATACGTCAATTTTCAAAAAATTCTTCCGCCATTTTGTTTTTTTGACATTTTGAATATGGATTGGTGATCGGCGACCTAAGACACCCCCGTATCTAAAATTTCACATTCATACGTCAATTTTCAATAATACGAAATACACGCGTATAATATTCAGTAACGTATTAAATAAAACACATTCGTACATTTATTACATTTACGCGAGCGGCCATTTCGTTTGATCGGTTCGGACGTATGTGTATGTATAAATAGACGATATAAATACTCGCTTACGGTCCCGCGTTTGGTCTGATGGTAACATCCCGCCGTCTTCATACCCGTGCAGCTCGGGATCGAATCTGTTCTGGAACATGAATTTATTTATTCATTTAAATTTCAATTTAATCGAAATTAAATACCTCTACATATATGATACATTTATTTATCTTGTTCCCTTAGCCGACTTTACCCGAACGAGCGTTACACACACCCGAGCGTTACATATCCGAGCGTTGCATGCAGTCTTGTTCAGTGCCTACAATCAGCGCAACGCCTAAAGAAGTTTACACTTCAAAAATTTTCAACGCAGGTTTTTAAGTATTTAGCCTTCCGTAGAGACGGAGTCTAACCTCCAATTGTTGTCGAGAACTGTACTTTTATCACCGTTTGGTTTAACGATGCATTGCACTACCGGAGGATTGTTGCCAGAGTCATATTTTTATGTAACTTAGTCCACAATATAAGAAATTGTTTTTTTTCTGCTGGATCGTAGTTTTTAAATAGCTGTAATTTCTATTGGGATGAGATGCTATTCTCTGAGAAGAGTGAAAGCATCGCATATCTTCATTCTCACCCAAATGTCGTGAGATACTTGATTGTTTCTAATATCGGAGTATGCAATCAGCAAAACTGTACTGTCTGGTATTTGACCCCAAAATCTCGCTTCATAGCTCAGTATTCTAACCTGTTGCTGTTTACTGTTAGTTAATAACTCGAATATTACCATGTCCACATTACCATCTTATATACGTCGTTGAGTAGTAGCAACAGATCTTGAATATTGGTCTATACGTGTATGTTGTTTTATAGATTGTATTAAATGTTTAGGCTAAATAAGTGCGAATTTTCTATGCAATTTTATTTAGAAATAGAGTAAATATAAAAATATATAGTCAGAGCTGAAAGTAGAAGAGATATTTATTAATAAACTTTCTTGTTCAGGTGGAACATTTGTCAGGAAACTATTTCTAATGTGCTCAAGGAATACAAATTCTTTAAAATTAGTTCTAAGAAAAGACACTTACCAAAACACACCCAAATTACGGGAGAAGATTTTTATGTTATTTACCTAGCTATGATAGAAAAGAAGTTGGAGACCCGTAATATTTTATTTTTCAATAAATAAATTATTCATGACCATATATTTATTCCAACGTTTTCATGCGAAGAAAAGAATCCCATAAAATTCTCTTTTTATTTAGAAAAGAGATACTGGTCTCTGGGGCCCAAATCTGGGTTGTAAAGTGTATATTTCAACTGGTATGTATGGCTCCAGCCTTATAGATTTCTCCTATTACAGTAGAGATTATGTATGTATTAATTCACTAAGAGGCCTTCCATATTTTAAAACACCATCGCCTTCAGCTTTCTTGCAGAATTCTACGTTCTTGCCTATTTAGGCGATGCAGATTCCTTGTGAACCTACTGCATAGATTCCTGATTTGCCTATGGATCCCACGTTTCATCAGCTGTTATAATTTTCGGAAAAAGCTCTTCGTCGTCAGCCAAAGCCATCAAATTTTTGTTTCCAAATGTGTTTTCAAAACAGTTTTTGTATGGAAGTAAACAATTTCGCAACCCAAAGTACTGAAATCATATAATTTTTAAAACTCTTGCAAAATTCTGACTCTGTAGCTTCCAATATCGCTAACTTACCGGCAATGACTAAAACTCTTAACATTCGATCTGTCAAGAGCAGAACCTTAACTTCTCTGCTTCATTTTCAACTTCATCTTATCGCAAAATATATCAGCGCATTCCAACATACTTATTAACTGTGGTGAATATTCTTGAGTCCATTTCCTTGTCTCGTCAAGAATAGGATTACATTTTTATATTCTAGCTAACTTTTACTCATTTTTTGTTAGTTAGACGTACACACGTTGCATTGGCTATATGAAGCGGGGGCATTTTTCTGATGTAAAATGCAAGCTTCCGTGGACGTTTCCGTTTTATTGCTAGATGAATCTTTTTTAAAGCTCTCTTGTTTGCATTGATAGCATAATAATAAATAATAAACGTAAAGATAGTTTCAAATAATTTTTATTGTTTCACTCACAACAATATTGTTTCGCCAAACTTTGGCTTCATCAGGTGATGACGGAATAATGTTTACCAAATCATTACAGCCATCTGGATATTTATCTGTGCTAATAATAACCAACAACAGACAGTTATACGAAGCTAAGCGCTGAAGTATCATATCTGATCCTAAAATTGCGTGAACAGATCTTACCATGCGCCACCTGCCAACTACAGGCAAAAGTAAAACGATGTATACGCAATCTCAATTTAACATTTCCCCCCCTGCATAGCACTAAGCGTACCCAAACTGGTTCCGAGATCTGCCGTATATGTCAATTTTCATTAGATATTGGGATTCAATGTTTACGTGCGATTTATACGTATACAAGTAATACGTGACAACGTGGCACCCCTACTGTCCTTCACCAATCCCGGCAACAATCGACATCACAACGAGTTTCTCCGATCTTCCCACTTCTCCCGACCAGATTTTACATTCAATGTTAGCTGCGAACACGTTGCGATCTAGTCTGCAATAAAAGCCGTCTTATTACTGGAATGGGAAACATCAAATGGCCGCCGCGATCTCCTATCTAGTAATTTATTATTATTTTCAGAATCCTTTTTTATTTACCTTATTTTTAATTTTATTAGAATTACGCTTTTGTTTGTGTCATGCAGCGTGAACGCAGCTTAATAATTCTCTGCATTTACTAAAAGGAAAAAGAAAAACAAATCCTTGCAACTCGTAAATATTATTTCTGAACGCATTACAAACACCCAAGCCGGTGGTCGAAGAGTTACTGCTAACCACGCTAACTTGTATTTACTTACGAGCATGCATCTGTCGTGCTGGCATTGGAAAGGAAAGAAGGGGTACTATGTTGCCACATACTGTATGGATTAATCGCCTATGGCTAATGAAAATTGACACATGCTGTATGTAACTAAACATAATACACTCTTGTGAGTTGTATTTATCTACTGATATACACAAACTACATAATTCTAAGTCGTAGGCTTGGTTTCTGGTTTGAAACCGTGTCGTTGTCTCTATCTTTGCTGCTGACGTTATGTCTGCTATTTTAAAATCAACAGCCCTGAAGATGACTCTTAGGATGGTGGTCGAAATGTCGGCGCGCAAAAGTAGAGACCATGATACGGTTTCGGCACAGAAATTAATTAAATCGTTTTCTTACAAAATAATTTCCACTGGACTGCCAGTGAAGATTTTGCCATATAGTTTGTTCTTGTGTTGAATTTTATTTTATTGTTATATACCTTACTATTTGTTATATAACTATGGAAAATAAAAATAAATTGTTATAATTTGATAAGAAAAAATGTCCCCAATCTGTTATATTTCTTATTTTGATTGAAAAGGTTAGTAAGTTGGAAAACATTTGTAAAACTTAAGGCGCATTTTTTATCCTAATACCTACATTAGATAGGTATCTCTACATAAAATTAAATAATCCTTGTTGATAAAGTTTGTTTATTCACCGGAATACTATTTTCTTTTGTAATTTATATTAAGTGAATGCCAGACCTATACAAAACGATATAGCAACTAAATCGCGGTTAAATATGAATACCTTAAATCCAAGCAGCAGGTACCTGATTAATCTGGGGAAATTGTAAATATTTGTTGTGTGTTTCAAAGACATTCCTGTGGTATGACTCGCAAACAAGCTTGAGGTAGACCCATTTTTTGCGGTTTCACTGTTTATCACTTGTATTGTATGTCTTCATTGTTTTGAGTAAGTTGGACGAGTATACTATACGTATAAAATTAAATATAGATACTATACAGAGTGGTTCACCGGTAACTGAAGCGATCGATTGTGGAAAAACTATAGCTAGGAATGATCTGAAATTTTGACGCTATACTAAAGTCGATGGGGGCTATTCGCCTAAAATATTTTCAAGATGGCGGCACGTCGGTCTATGCCGGAAGTAGGCACCAACTTCCTAATTTTAAATAGAGTACCCTGTATATTGTCAGGTTTCTAGATTCTTCGTGAACTTCTAAATATATTTCATGTATAATGTCATATATCTAAGTGTAACCCTTTTTGACTTATTGAAATTCTTATGTTAAATTTGACGTTTGCAGGCAGAAAATCAATAGCACTTTCTCCACATAAAGATGAATTTATTATTTAATTTGAAGTAAATTCTCTCAAATAGATGGTCTAATTAAATACTATTTGTATAAAATTGTTACAATTATTAATACAGGGTGTGCGAATAATACGCCTGAAACCGAATTAAATAAATAAATGGGAAGCGGAAGCGGAAACTTTTATAATTTTATCTTATTCTGCGTTAAAAATAAGGATCACTTTGTATAAATATGTCTATTATAAAAATTGGTAGTTTTCGAAATATTGCCAAGTTAGTGTTTGTATCTTGTATAATACATACTGTTTGCATTAGTTCCTTTTTCAATAGTTAGCCATGAGAGTATTTACCAAATTATAAATTGCCATTCGTTGAAGAAAAGTTATACCGGGGCGCTTAAATTATACAAACGATGATTATTTAAATTTATTTATTATTTATGGGGAATGTAATAAAGTTATGTCAAGAACATGTGATACATTTGCATTGTATCTGATGTTCTTGACGCAACCAACAATCACATTGCTGAATTCTCCGTATAATTACCTTTTCAATGATGTATAGTATTTAGTACTTTCCCTATTTAAATTGTAATAGTTAGAGTGATAGAGGGGAGGGGAATGACGTAACACAGTTGAAGATATGATGGAAGGGTGTCCCCCTTGGATCAAAAATCGACCTGTTTTTGCGTTTTTTCAAAAAAGTGTTCTCCTTCGAGATAATCAATCTGTTTCGTTTTCGGTGGGGCAGCCTGTATATAATCCTGCATTGCAAATACACAAATTTCTTATTTCTTTTTTATAAATATGTATACATATTCTATTTTTGTGTAATTTTTAAAATAAATCATTGGCAAACAAACATTGTCAAATGCTGAGCGTTCTTCAGTGCAGTTTGTATAGAAAGAAATGTCACGATTTCAAAAGAAGTTCTCCCAAAATTCCACCACACTATTCGTATTTAGTTAGTTTTCACCTTTCTTCATCTCTTTCCTCGTCTAATCTCCAAACATGTTGATTTAATATTAAGATCTAGCTCAAAGTTATTAGGCTTACACCGTACATTATTAGAACTTTCTATTAAGGTAGTTCTAAATTAGTTCACTACATTAGCAAAAAAACTCAAACTCAAAGGCTTCTATAGCATGCATTATTTCAAGACACCACATCGATTTCCTTCGATCATTGCATGTTACTTATCGCGGTAGATCTCAAACATTCGTGCTTGAGAGCATCGTTGCTCAATTACATGTACATATTGAAAAATATCGGTATAGAATTATGTTTTCTTAGCATTCTTCCATGTTATCGCAGAGCATAGTCTGGGAACCAGTGACTTAGATAACTGACCATGCACTGAAGAGCCTGCTTGAAGTTGTACTAGAGTTTTGTACATTTTGACATATTTTCTCAAATTTTGCTAACTTTGATTAAAAATATAAAGAAGAACCATATCTGAAATTAGCTGAAACTTTTCATTCAAATGTTGGGTAGATAATATTTAATTATAAATATTGCAGACAAATTATTGCCCAAAATTAAACAACACTTTTTATCAACAAAAAATATTAATTTCATGTAATTGTATTTTTGTAATTACATATTTTAGAATAAAATACAAAAATTCTGTACCAACATCGAATTAACAATTCAACAGAAAATCTAAAACTGCAAGTAAATATCAAGGTATAATCTCCGTCATATGTAAAACATAAAAGTTGAGAGATTGAATAATAAGACTATTCCCTTATATGCCTCTGTAAACAAATATTTCGCGTTCACCTTTTTAATTTTTTTTCATAAGTCTGTAACAAGCTACCTATTATGCCTTCAGTGTTAGAAAAAATGAGGTGTGGCCACCACACAACTTTCTTATACGTATGAGCATTTTAAACTATACAATTTTAAGACTTTTTTTACACAAAAATTATTCAAAATACTATTCTAAGTACTTCTATTCTCTTAATAAATCGCTATAGAATACATACTTTGCAAGATATTCGAAAAAAAGTGCTACTCCCTAAGAGTAAAAGTGGTACTTCCGGTCCGAATTTTAAAATTTCATTTATACAAAAAATAATGAAAATCTAAAACTAAATACTTTTGTACTCTTGATAAATATATATATATAGAATGCATAACTTACGACATATTTGCAAAAAATCGCTATTCGATAAGAGTAAAAGTGGTACTTCCGGTCTGAATTTTGAAATTTTTTTTATACAAAAGATATTGAAAATTATGTTTTAAATACTTTTATACCCGTAACGTACTTGTACCGATTTTACTGGAAAACTAATCAGATCTCAAGAGGAAGATTATACACGTAAATACAAAATTTGGAATTGATATCTACAGCGGTTTGGCCGTCTGAATTTCGAATTTTTTTTTATACAAAAGGTATTGAAAATTATATACTAAATACTTTTATACTGGTAACGTACCTGTCTAAAAAGCATGATTTGCGAAAAATTTGCAAAAAACTGATTTTCGATAGGAGTAAAAGGCCTACTTCCGGTAGGAATTTCGAAAAACTTTTTAAATAAAATTGTTCTCAATTTTAATTTTAAGTACATATGAATTCTTTATAAATTTGTTTAAACTTAGTAGTTGACGAAATATTGGCAAAATTCTATTTTTTCACCGAAATAAACTGCTACTTCCGGTCTACCGATTTTACTGAAAAACTAATGAGATCTCAAGAGGGAGATTATACACGTAAATGCAAAATTTGGAATTGATATCTACAGCGGTTTGACCGCTATCGCGATCACAGACACACAGACACACACACAGAGACATTTTTTAAAAACCACATTTTCGGTATCAGGGGACTTCAAAACGAGGTTAAAAATTTTCATGATCACAATACTTCCTCCTTATACTACGTATAAGAAAGTAAAATGAGAATTAGATGATAAACCTACGTAATTTTATAAAAATGATTACACTGGAAAGAGACAAAGTGTCTTATAATGAGGATATCTAAGATAGTGTAAAACTGAAATCAAGGGCCGCCTGTCGACATATTTCAAACGAACTTTTAAATACTAAACGGTCAGAAATTAATACAAGTAATATTTGAAACGATTCAGTCTTTTCTTATTGAATCTCGTTTTTTACAATTAATTATAACTCAACTAATACCGAGATTTTTAAAATTTATAGAAAACTATAAAATTAATAATTTGTAAGTGTATACGAGGGTAGTCTGAAAAGTTTCCGACCTAACAAAGATATAAGACATTTTTCCTACAACATTATTTTTATTTCTCTACATAGTCTCCTTGTAAGTGTATACACTTCACCCAGCGATGTTCCCATCTCTCTAGTCCGTCCAAATAGTACTTGCCGTCTTTTTCGGCAAAATAGTTGTTTACAAAGGTGATGGCCTCCTCATTTGATGAAAATCTCTGTCCTCCGAGTGCAACTTTTAATTTGGGGAACAAAAAGAAGTCGCTGGGAGCTAAATCTGGTGAGTAAGGTGGGTGATCAAACAGTTCAAACCGTAATTCGTGGATTTTTGCCATGGCAACCGTAGAGGTGTGAGACGGCGGCGCGTTGTCTTGGTCGAACAAGATTTTTTTTTCTGCAAATGTGGCCGTTTTTTCGCAATTTCTGCCTTCAGTTTGTCAAGTAATGATGCGTAGTATTCTCCTGTAATGGTTTTCCCTTTTTGCAGATAATCAATAAAAATAACTCCATGACTGTCCCAGAAAACAGGCGCCATCTCTTTCCCAGCCGAAGGAACAGTCTTTGCCTCTTTTGGCGCCGATTCCCCCTTGGCAGTCCACTGTTTTGACTGTATTTTTGATTCGGGAGTGTAGTGGTGTATCCAAGTTTCATCAACAGTAATTAGCCGGCGCCAAAACTCTGATTTATTGCGCCTAAATTGCGCCAAAAGAGCGATCGAAATGTTCATTCGAACACGTTTCTGACCCAACGTGAGCAACCGCGGCACCCAACGCGCAGACAGCTTCCTCATGTCTAAATCTTTATTTAATATGTGACAAACACGTTCTTTGGATATTTTCATGGCTTCTTCTATGTCTCTAACTTTAATTCGGCGGTTGTCTAGCACCATTTGGTGAACTTTAGCAATGTTCTCGTCAGTGGTTGCAGTTTTCGGACGTCCCGAACGTTCAACGTCAGCCAAGCTGGTACGGCCACGTTTAAATTCATCTGCCCAAAATTTCACGGTGGTAAATGATGGTGCAGAGTCCCCGTACACAGCGTCCAACTCTTCCTTGATTTGTGTAGGCGTATTGCCTTTCAAAAATAAATATTTAATCACAGCTCCATACTCAAGTTTTTCCATTTTCACAAAAACACTCACAGCAACTTACTCAAACGATTGTTAAACAATAACTGAGCGTCCGAGGTGGCTGAAGTTTTGGGGCGTACATGTCAAAACATGCATAAACACGCTCCACTACTTTTGTCAACGAATGCTGCCATCTTCATGTTGAGGTCGGAAACTTTTCAGACCACCCTCGTATATGTCAGGAGACAGCCATATAAGCAAGTCGAAGTTACCTATTCTGGATAACCTCATAACGTTTGAGGTTATGTATGTAGTATGAGTTTTCTTAAATAAATTTAAAAGTGCATTGGCAGTATATTTAAATTTTACTCTACCATACTTTTTTCCATGGAAACGGTATCTCGAAATATTTAGTTGTTTAACATCAGGATCTGTTAATACTAATAGCACTATACACGTTTGGTCTGCGATTATCTTGCATGCGGCTTCCCGTACATAACGCGAAAGGAGTTGCCAAACCGTACCTACCTAACAGATATACATACGAGAGCCGACATGTAGACTTTCAGCGAAAGCAAATTAAATTCAATCATAAAAATAATAAATCTGAAGTATTTTTTATAATATTAACTTAAGATACTTTTATAAGAATATACGAATGGGAATAATACCTAAAAATGAAGATAACAACCCCTGCAATATGCACACATGCATTATAGTGGAATCTTATGATCGTGATGATCGTATCGGCTTGTCGTCTAGCGTCGAACAGTACTTGTCCACATGTGTATAAATATTGGCAACAACCTTCGTTTCAATACATGCACTTTAGCTTGAATGCAAGGTAAAAACAGACCGAACCTGTATATTAACTCACGTAGTAAGAATACCCTGTTATATATTTTAACTTTACGCTCACAGTATAAATTGCTGATAAACTATTCATTCGTCGATAATACAAAACGAAAATGTAATACAACCAACCAAATTGATAATTTCATACATGAATTTATTCTTAGCGACAATTTAATTAAAATTAGTTCATTTGAAAAAACAATTATTAATGTATACTTAAACAACCACAAAGTAGCCGGATGCTATTTATGTAAGTCCGTCTAAATTGGGCGATTCGCTGCCCTCCTTACATGCCCTCTACTCCAGATCAGAAAACTCATGAAAATATATAAAAAGGAAGCATATAAAATTCATATTATGCGTTACAGTAAAACAAACACAATAAAAACAGTGGCCGTTCGAGATCTGTCATAACGATTACAAACAAATTCCCTTATTTTCAGTCTTATTTTCACTAATGGTGCCACATGAGTTACCGTACGCACTTCCATTTTTAAACTCGAAAAATACTTGGCAAAGTTTAACATTTTCGGCATTAATTTCAGTATCAAATTTCAGATCTCGTTTCTTCACGAAACTACGAGTACTAGAACTTCTTAAATTTCCTAATGTAATTCATTACATTTAAATAATACACCTGCATTATAGTTTCACAAGATTTTTTTTAATGAAAATGTGAATGCAGTTAATAAGCAGTGCGTATTCGGTCAAGTAGTAAGCGGTACCTCTCACTACCGTGAACCCAATCATCTATCCCACCGTAAAAAATGTGGAATCAATCATCACGTAATTTTTGCTCTTTAGATGCTTTTCGATCGTAATGAGACTATGTTTATAAAAATATATCCTATTTATAATAAAAAGAGGACGCTTCATAAGAGTAACCGCGGTTTATTCAGTAAAATAATATTTAATCGACATGTTCCAATCACATTAGGCTGTCACGTATTTATAACAGGTAGCATAATGTGGGAGGAAAGTAACAAAATATTAAAAATATAAGGTAATGAAATAATTAATCATAATTAAAAACATTTTTGGTATCAATATATAATTTTTTTTTATAACTCGGTTTAACAACGTCCGTCGTCTTCCGATTTCCATTCTCCACTCGTTTCTATTCGCCCACAACTTGTCATCCAGACCTCTAAACCTCATTTCGCTGTCTATTCCTTCTCTTCAGCTCCTCCGTGGTCTTCCTCGTTTTCTTCCCCCATTTGGATTCCATTGTATTACTTGTTTAGGTAGTCTTTCGTTCTGCATTCTCTGCAGATGCCCGTACTATACCAGTTGTTTCGTTCTTATCTCGTCCACTATCGTGCGTTCACCCACTGTCATAATTTCTCTTATTCGTTGATTTGTAACTCGTTCTCTTCTTGATCTCCCCACTGCTCTTCTCCAATAATCCATTTCCGTAGCGGACAGCATTTTCTCTGTTCTGTCCTTGATTGGCCAAACCTCTGAACTGTACGTAACAATACTCTTTACTATGGTGTTATATATGAGTTTTTTGTTCTGTTTCGATATACTCTGGTCCCAGAGTATTCCATTTATTAAAGTTATCGCTTTTCTTCCTTGTACATTTCGGTTTTTTATAGCTCTGTCTAGTGTTCCTTCCGTCCGCTGTTATTTTTAACCCCAAGTATTTGTATTCGTCACAAGACTTAATTCGCTGTCCCGTATTTAGTACTAGATCTTGTTTTATTTCACCAATGCACATATACTCTGTCTTTTTTATATTGACCTCCAAACCCCACTTTTTGTATTCTTCTATCAGTTTTCGACTCATATATTTCAAGTCGTCATACTCCCGGGCCACTACAATTTGATCGTCGGCAAAACACAATGTGTATAAAATGGTGTCATTTAATGGAATTTCCATGTTTTGGCATTTTCTTTTCCATACTTTAAAGGGCATGTTCTAAATAAATCTTGAAGAGCGTTGGTGAAATACAACAACCTTGTTTATGACCTTTATTCACTTGGAACCCTTTTTTTGTCAGTCTTTGTTTTATTTTGACTTTTGCTTCACTATTGTCGTACAACTCTTTAATTGCTTTAGTTAACTGAACGCTTATGTTTGTATTCTCCAAAGCCTTCCAGAGTAAATTAAGTGATAAGCTGTCGTATGCTTTTTATAAGTCTACGTATAGTAAATGCAATTCTTGTCCATATGCCATTTTCTTTTCGATAACTTGAGTTATACAGAACAGATGATCTACAGTCGATCTACCTGCCCTGGATCCGGCCTGTTCTTCTGCCTCCATGTCTTTGTACTCATTTTCCATTTTCTTTTCCTATTATTTTGCCGTAGACTCTGCTCAGCGTACTAGCCACAGATAGGCCTCTATAATTGTAGCACATATCTTTCCTTCCTTTTTTGTGAATCATGGTTATATATGATGTTTTCCACTCGTTTGGGACTTTAGTTCCGTTTAGATATTTTTGGAAAAGATTTCGAAGTCTCACAAACAGTTCATTTGTACCGTATTTAATAAGTTCAGCCGGGATATTCCCAGGTCCGGCAGATTTTCCGCTTTTTAAGGCTGTACGGTTTTAACTTCAGGAAGTGTTAACGGTATTGGAGATCCTGTCGTTCTAAAGGCATCATTTATTTCTTCTTCTTGGAGTTCTACTCTTTCTTCCGTTAAAAGTTTTTTAAAGTGTGTATGATATTGGCGAAATTATATCTCTGGTCGTATCTTTTCTAATTGATTTTATCGCCTTCCAACTTTCGGTACTTCTTCGACCTCCTAAATAAGAGTCTATTTTCTGGCATTTTTGCGTCCATACTAAATTTTTCTTGTCACTAATCATTCTTCTTACCTTTGATTGTGCGCTCTTGTAATTTTGTCTTGCATTCTCTGTTTTTTGAGATAAGTAAATGTGATAAAGTTTTCTCTTTTCCTCTATTTCTTTTCTAATCTCAGCATCCCACCAATATGGTTTTCTCCTCTTCGATTTTTCTTCCACTAAACCTAGTGCTTCTTTTGCGGCTTGATGAATGCTTGAAGTAATGCAATCATACTCTTCATTTGGGTTTTCGCCTGAACGTGCATTGAGCTTTTCGTTAAGTCGTTTTTTATATAGGTTTTTTACGCTGTCATGCTCTAGGTTTATTAGGTCGTATCTACAATTATCCATTTCTTCTAACCTTGTGTTCTCCAGCTTTTGTCGGTGAAGGTTTTGGCCTTGACAAGGAAAGAGAATTTTGGCTTCCAGAAAATAGTGATCACTTCCGCATGTTAGTCCGCGTTTTACTCTGACGTCTTGGATTTTTATTTTTGCCTTTTGTTTAGTAATAAGATAGTCAATTACTGATTTGGGATTTTGGGAGGGTTTGGTCCAGGTGTATTTGTGTATTTCCCTGTGTTGGAAAAAACCATTTTGAATTTTTAAGTCTAGTTGCTCGCATACCGTTATTAGTCGGTTTCCATTGTCGTTAACAATCTCTTTTCCGAATCGACCCAATATATAAATAAGTTGACTAATTCATCAAATGTTGATAACTATAATAAAGATATTGGAAATAACATTGCCATTATATATGATTTTACATTCTCTTTTGTGGTTTGAAGAAAGTTATACGAATTTTTGTTTTTATTTTTTTTTTATTGTTTTAAAAAGCACAAGTATTTTGAAAATCATTGTTTATTTACTTCATATATACCGTAGAATGGGGTGAATAGAATCGCTGAGGTGAATAGGATCAGAAAGTGGGATTTTTTTCATAATAACCACAAAACCTAAATAAGTCACACAAACCTTTCTGCTTGACCTGAATTGCCTTTGTATATTATAGTCACATAAAAGTTGGTAATATTTCGTCACTATCAGTTGGTAGTATTGAAAACCAATGCATAACTTAAAAACGTTGTTAGTCAGCTATTTTAGTGGGTGCAAAAACTTTGTCTGAAACTCCGAACATAAACGCATATATTCAGAATAATTAGTGTAAGTGACTCCAACAGGTTAGTCATTAAGACTCACGAAATAGTTTAAGTTCATTTGTACACAAAAACATTCTGGAAGAATATTACTAATTCGTTGTACGTTTTTTGCTTTCTTGGGGTGAATAGAATCAATACTTATGTAAAAATGCCTAGACATTATGAACCTAAACTAGCGGGAAAACATTACCGAAAACATAACCCGGAAATAATTCAAAGCGCTAAAAATGATGTCATTAATGGTTACAGTATAAGACAAGCCGCGATAAGACACAATATTGCTTACACCGTGCTTCAAAGACATCTCAAAAATGAAAATGTAAAGAAGCAAGGCGGTCAGACAGTGTTAAGTGAAGCAGAAGAAAGAAGCATAGCAGAAAAATTACTCATATGCAGCGAGTGGGGTTACCCCTTGGATACATTTGATTTAAGATTGCTTGTCCAACAATATTTAAATAGAGTTGGTAGAGTTGTTCCTCGTTTAAGAGATAATCTTCCGGGTAAGGAATTTGCATATGGCTTTTTAAAAAGACATTCAAATATGCTATCAGAAAGAATGTGCCAAAATATAAAACGGGCTCGCGCTGGTGTTACTAGAGGAATCATTACAGAATATTTTGAACGTCTTGCTACAGAATTAGAAGGTATTCCAGCCAGTCACATCGTAAACTACGACGAAAGAAATCTTTGCGATGATCCGGGTCGCAAAAAAATAATAGCCAAGCGGGGATGTAAATATCCCGAACGTATTATAAATCACAGCAAATCGTCCACCTCAATCATGTTCGCTGCTTCTGGTAGTGGAGAATTACTACCATGTTATGTCGTCTATAAAGCCATAAACATGTATGACACTTGGACAGCTGGAGGACCACCTCATACCAGGTATAATCGAAGCAAATCGGGATGGTTTGATAGCTATTGCTTCGAGGATTGGATACATTCAATTGCCATACCATATCTGAAGAAGTTACCTGGCAGGAAGATACTAATGGGTGATAATTTGTCGTCTCATCTTTCAGTGCTATCAATAAAAGAGTGCTCGGAGAACAATATTAGCTTTATATTTTTGCCGAGCAACTCCACCCATTTGACGCAACCATTAGACGTAGCTTTTTTCAAACCACTGAAGGTTGCATGGAGAAAAATAGTTGAATCGTATAAAAAGGGACCGGGAAGGAAGGAGTCTGGTATTCCAAAAAATGTCTTTCCCAGTTTATTGAAAAAGCTACTTGTATCTATTGACGCTAATACGTCTCACAATATAATTGCTGGCTTCAATAAATGCGGAATATTACCCTTGAATGCTGATCGTGTGTTGCGCATGCTGCCTGTGGAAGATCCAGTAAATGGAATACAAGAAAATGACATAAACAACTCTTTTGTTAATATTTTAAAGTCCATGCGATTTGATGAGAATCAGCCTAAACAGCGAAAAAAGAAAATTAACATCCCTGCTGGTAAAACTGTGGCAGTTGACGACGTTGAATCTTCTGATGAAAGTAACCAACATTTTAGCACTCACGATTCAAATTCAGATATGGATCCCATGTCTGAACGTGAAGAAAATGAAGAGAACCCTGCTGCCGAATATGAAGAGGTTTTTCAGCCGTCACCTATTATCTCTGTCATGTTAAATAAATTGCACCAAGAATCTGTTTCTAATAGCTTGCTTCCTGTCAATAGAGAAGACATCAATATTGATGACTGGCTACTTGTAAATATACCTTATAGCACCACTAAGAACAATGGAGAAGGTACATCCAAGACCTTTAATAGATTTTTTATTTCACAAGTTATTCAATTAAATAAAACCGGGAGCAAAGGAAATTTCTTACGTGAAAAAACCACTATGGACTATTCTGGTTATGTCTATACATTTCCAGATGTTAAAGATGAATATGAGTTTACCTTGCAGCAAATTGTAGGAAAATTACAAACTCCTGAAAGATATGGAAGAGGTCTTCTTAAATTTAAAATAAATTTATTTCAATATAATAAGCAATTCAAATAGATAGATGTAATTCCTAACAGGTAATTATAACAATAAATGTTTGTAATTAAACTTTCTTTTTAATAAAATTATATTTATATAACAAAAAATAACGTTTTTTATTCGTAGTTGAAGACATACATGTTCCTATAGGGAAATTGCGTGATCCTATTCACGTTAGAGAAGTTTAAATAGGATTATACAAGATAAAACCTTCTGTGATCCTATTCACCACATTGGCAGGTGAATAGGATCAGAGAATAAAAATAATTATAAATGGCAAACTAATCGGCATAAAAAAATGTTGACATCGTAAATGAATACACTAGGTATAAACTAATATTTTGGTGTGTATAACAATATTACGTGTCCCTTACTTAGGAAGTTGCACAGGTGCAAAGTTTAAAAGTGATCCTTTTCACCCCATTCTACGGTACATTATATATATATATATATAAAACAAGAAAAAGAGAATATTGGGTGAAATCCGCTGTAGTGCAACCGTAGACACGTGTTTCTGACTAATTGGTCGTCATCAGTGCGGTGTAGCCAAGGAATAAGGTGGGATATCCTTGGAGATAGAAGCATATACGGGAGACCATCAAGTGACAGACCACCATTTGCAGCTTCTGTTAGAAGATCTTCGGTTTTGAAGACAATAACTAACATCGCCACGAGGAAGACATTGTCAACCTGCGTGCCATCCGAATCCAGGAAAGATAATCAATAAAGGAATTATCGCGGATACATAAAATAAAACAAGAAAAAGAGAATATTGGGTGAAATCCGCTGTAGTGCAACCGTAGACACGTGTTTCTGACTAATTGGTCGGATTTCACCCAATATTCTCTTTTTCTTGTTTTATTTTATGTATCCGCGATAATTCCTTTATTGATTATCTTTCCTGGGTTCGGATGGCACGCAGGTTGACAATGTCTTCCTCGTGGCGATGTTAGTTGTTGTCTTCAAAACCGAAGATCTTCTAACTGAAGCTGCAAATGGTGGTCTGTCACTTGATGGTCTTCCGTATATGCTTCTATCTCCAAGGATATCCCACCTTATTCCTTGGCTACACCGTACTGATGACGACCAATTAGTCAGAAACACGTGTCTACGGTTGCACTACAGCGGTTTTCACCCAATATTCTCTTTTTCTTGTTTTATTTTATGTATCCGCGATAATTCCTTTATTGATTATATATATATATATATATTACTTCGAAAATAGTTTTTTACTTTAAAAGCCACTTAAATAGAATTTATTTTAAGAACAATGGTTAGATATTATTAGGTACCTATTTACCAGTACATTTTTGTATCACAGTGCTTTTTATTTAAATATAAGTAATTTTTAGTTCAAATTAGTTAGTATAAGCAGTACCTATTTTTATTATTAAATTTAGCAATTTTTACTTTTTAGAAAAGTGATGTAATTGTGATTTTCCTCTAACATTGTTTTCATAACAATTTTTTTAGCAACAGTGGCTATTTATTTACATAAATTCTTTTGTGACAATCATATCTTATTTACATGTTATTTTTACTTGGAATTTAAGAGTCGAAACAGTACTTTTACTATCAGCGTCATATTTTTTCATTACTTAGAAAATAGTAAGGGTACTTTTCCACCTCATTGAAATTAAATTAATTGTTTCTCATCATAAAATACTAAATTGTTTTGGGACTCACTTCCAAAGAAATATCTAATTCATTTAGGACGGATTGTGTACTGGAAAATAGCTAAATTGGAATACGAAATTAAATCGTTTTTCAAGCTTTTGTAAAGTTTTATTGCTTTCTCAGTAAAGCTTATAAAATGTATATCAATTAGCTTAAATATTAAAAAATGAATACAGATGTAGTACAGTATACATAATAAATTATACTCTCACCATTAACACTAGACGGATAATGAAAACAAACACAAAATAAAAATAAAACCTATGAATTTTGTAATCTAAATGCAAATTAACATAAACTCAAAGTGTCTGCAGTAATATAGTTGTTGTATAATCAAAAGATTATAGCAAACATAGAAATTATTCATTAAAAAATGTATTGCATTGTATACTTTCGTTATTCGCCTAGTGTTAATAATAATAAATATATTTTTTATGTATATTATACTACAACCATATTATTTTTGATTTGATCAACGTTTGTGTTGAGAAGTTTCAGTAGACTCCAAAATCAGACAAGAAAATGAAGATTGTTGGTCAAAGCTTTACTAGGTAGACTTTTTAGATATTCGTTATTATTTAACTTACGAAAACGGAAGTAGACTTAGATATTTCGCAACAATATCTTCATTAGATTTTGGTTGTTTGATGAATGTGATGGTCAAAAAATGTTCATCAAGAAAAATTATATTGTTGTATCGTTCTTATATGTAAATAGTTATTTTTATTTAGAATTAATAGTAGTAGGTATACCCGTATAATTATTAGTACATCAATAACTGAAAATTTAACACCTACTCTAGTTACTACTCTAGTCGACGGTGTACCCATTTAGTTTATCAAAATTATTCTAGAAGTATATGAATCAGCAGTGTCTAAATATATAAACAAGTGTATCGGGCAACATGGCATTTTCTATAAATTTTATCACCCATGGGTGAGAACCTAGTTTAGTTAGAACAACAGTGTCATCAGCTTGTATTTTTGTTCAAAATGTTACTGATCATCTAAGTCACACAATGCCGGGTTTATCGTTGACTATCACTTCTTAATTTATGGATTGAAATAGATCATTCTAACTTGTTCTTTTACCGATGTTTTGTCCATTGTCAGTCCGTCTTAGTTGTTCATAAAAACAGCAGCAAATTTTTAGGGTAACGGATGAAATGTCGGTAATAGGAAAAAGACGACAATACTATTTATTACTGAGAATCACACTGCTTGAGAAATACTAAATCTAATAAGAAAAATTCAAGAAATCGTTGCTCTTTAAGGCCATCAAATTAAACAATAATTTAAGTGTAAATAAGCCCTTATTAAAAAAAATATTAAATGTAAACTAAATAAAATGCATTTTGCAGATTTGCTTTGTAACAAAATAATTAAGTAATTGATTGAAGACGGAGATACGTGTTGAAACTCCATAATTTACAAGTAAAAATTGAAATAAATTCAAATTGAGTTCAAAACAGTTTTATTCAATTCACTACAATTGTTTCACCCTACTAGGGCTTCATCAGGTGATGAATATTATCAGTTAACGTTTCGGCATATTTAATATAAATGTCTTCATCAGAATACTGTAATTATAAGTATAAGTTACAAATAATGCTTCAAAATTAATACAATATAAGATTATTTACGTTAAAAATAGGTATAACAACTAAAATTGTATAAATAAAATGCTTCTTTTAAAATTTTGTCAAAAGACTTGACATACATCAAAATATAATTATAAATGATAGCATATGATTACTAGATTAACAATTTAAAATTGTTGACATATTCTAATAATAATGTCATTACAAAAATTTTACAATGCAAGTATCAAATAAGCATTAAACGAACTGATTTTTGAAAATATGGAAGGGAAATATGTAAGTAAGGAAAAATAAATTTTTGAAAGTGCATTAATTTCACTTCGGTCATTCACACAAACTGATTCATTTTTCTTAATTTGGAAGAGTTCTAATATTGATCGAGATTTATTGTTAATTTCAATATTTAGAATTTTAGTGTTATCAAAATTAAAATTATGTTTAAATTGTTGACAATGTCTTTTTAAAGCCATTGAATTTTTGCAATATTTATGACCTTTAATTCTTTCTTCTAAATATTGCATTGATTGTCCAATGTAAATTTTGTTACAATTATTACAAGGAATACTATAAACAGTGTGGGTTTTCTTTAAAAAAGGAGTTTAAGACTTAATATTAGTACTGATAAACTTTAAATTATTATGATTTTTATTTGCTACTTTAATATTAAATTTACTAAACATTTTAGTTAATTGTTCTGATAATTTTGTACATATGGGATAGATAAATATTTAATTTGACTATTATTTAAATTTTGATTTTTGTTTTGTTGTTGGTTGTAAAATTTATAAGTTCTTTTTTTAATGATATTTTTAATTAAATTTATTGGATAATTATAATATTCATCACCTGATGAAGCCCTAGTTGGGTGAAACAATTGTAGTGAATTGAATAAAACTGTTTTGAACTCAATTTGAATTTATTTCAATTTTTACTTGTAAATAATTTTGTTTCTAAGTTTCTGTTTGGACTGTTCACCGTATACATAATTATCAACATTTCTAGAATTTGTGTTTATAAGTGTATTTTATATTATATACCTATTAATTTAATTTTATGTTATATTTATTTGACTTTCTGTTAATGATATAATTAAAATGAATATTGCTTATATTTTTTTCTAAGTTTAGTATCTTGATAAGGTATTTGAAATATCAACTTTTATTTAGTTAAAATGTTTTTCCTACTCAAATTTGTAAAAATCAGCGTCATATTATTATATGTCAGAATTTCTGTTGTATAATATTTAGTAATAAAATTAGCTATGAAAAGAAAATCTCAAAGTCATTTGCTTCCTTTTTGGCCGCCCCGAAATACTCTATAATTAATTGCCAAAAACAAATCATGTGATATTTTCCTTATTTTTATATGTAACTTAAAAAGTAAACAAGTTTATTTTCTACTACTGAAAAGTATTCTACGCAGTAAAACAAATATTTTCAATGGATCATTCAATCCGATTTTCTTTATTTGTCTATTCAAAAAACTGAATAAACAAATAAGGAAATTCGGATCAACGTCCTATAAATGACAACATTAATATTATGACTATTTTGAATTACACAACAGATGTGTATTTTCGAATCAAAATCCAAATGCGCCAGCCAAGCGCCTTCAATAGCAACTATAATCATTTGAAAGCAAGGTGAAATGAATGAAGTGTACGTTCATAATTAATTTTAATAGTAGTCTTGAAGCGGAGAGTTTTTTTTAGTTTGTAAGCGTTTCCAGGTATTGTGTTCCGCAATAACTGCAATTACGAAATTTAATGTAAACCACATAGATTTTTCCTACAGTATCTGGAAAGTGTTTTATATGAACTATTACAGTTTTAATTTATTTGTGGTAGAAGGGACTTTATTTTAAATGTTGCATGGAATTATTTAAGTGGCTATTAAATATTGTCATTATTAAAAATTACAAACGTTTCCGAAATTAATAAATTCCACATTTAGAATTTATTTTCAAGAAACGGTAAACATCTGACAGATAGATGAAATGTTTCTAGACTGTAATAAAATCATGAGAAGTTCATGTAGTATATGTTATGTTGTAGGTGTCCATGACTTACCAAAAATCGTAATATCTTTTAACAATAAAGAAAGATTAACCAGCTCATATCGAGAGTGACGCTTAACTATTGATGGGTTCCAATTGTTATTAGGATACCTAAGTGTGAATCCTGGTAATGAAAGATTATCATCAGACAAGAAATTACTTATATTTTAAATAAAAATAAAGCTTGGTATATCATATCGAGTATTTAGTATATCCATATGTTTCTTTTTGCTACTTTAGTATGGCTTGTATACTAATTTTGTACTCTAAATTAATTACTATATAATATTAAACGTTTCGTGTTTTGGCCAACAAGAAGTGTAATCGATGAGACTATGCCTAAAACACTGAAATAGAAATATTCTAAATTTCAATCAATATTTGATTGCGCAGAAGTAAAAGTGAGGCAGTCAAATAGGATTGAAAATATAATTTGTATGTATTTCAACTATAGAAGTATATTTACAGCTTTCTTATATATATATACAGGCTGACTCATTAGTAGCCCCCTCTTTGGTTGCTCTTTTGAGTTTTAAATAAAAGAAAAAACAATTGTTGGAAGATCCATGGTTGCTTGTGGCGCATATTGTAAAAATAGTTTAAGCTCTGACGCGCTCCCGGTTTCAACGGAAATGCACGTAACTTAATTTTTTTAAATGACTCACCCTATATATTTTTGGATTTTCTTGTACTGCTTGAAATTGTCTGTTCAACTGCTTTTTTTTCAAAATTGAGCCAATAGTTTTTGAATTATTATTTTTTTTTTGAAAATATTTGACCAAAACATGTTCAGAAAAAAATCATTTTCACATTGTTCTTAAAAGTAAAAAACATTAAGTTTGGTGGTGCTTGTACCCATGAAAATTCTGCATCATTTGGTAAAGTTGCACTAGACAATACCTCAAAAAACTTTGTTTTTTAAATGCCTACTTCGTGAAATCTTCACATACCAAAAACTTATTTTTTTTAAATAGAATACCCAGTATTTTATTGAGGCATTTTGTTGCTTTTTTATTCTCTTTCATTTTTGTTAACAATGTCATATACCTATCTTCTGTAATTTCTGTGATAAACACTATAGGAGCAATTAGCGGTCAATTAAAGAACTACGAGCACTGTTCTATGCACCCAAATATTCGTCCAATAAAGGCTAGAAAGTCAACTGTTAAAGAAAGTAGGTATACATTTATGTCAAACTTACAAAAGCATCGCTATTAGTTATCATCCATATGAATTATTCTTATGAAGAGTTAATAGATATGATTGACGTTTTGGGTGAATCTGAAAGAAACTCTTTGCTAGCAACCAGACTTTATGCACAGCGATCGCTGGTAGAAGTCAACCGAAGCCAGAAACCTTCGAAAGTATAAAGTGACGGTTTGAGTGAACAGAAAGTGTTGAGTAAGAAAGAAAGAGCGGAAAAAGCAATAACTGGTGAGGTTAAGACGTTTATGGTACTTGCGAGTGTAGTCGAACACCCCCATACCAGTACTACGAAAATTAGTCGTCAGTTAGATGTAAGTGAAATTTGAGAATCCAGAATAATTGGGAAATATGAAATTCACCCATAGCATATTCATACACAGGGTTAGATGAAAAAAATTCAGAATCGTTTACATTTTTGTCAATTGGCAACAGATAAATTGTCCTGGCTTTCTCAATTTTTTGTTCTTTACCAACGAAGCCACCTTCTATTAAAGTGAATACGTTCATCGTCACAATTTCCATTATTATAACACATAAAATCCCCCACTTTATCACACTTGTAAAGTTTCAAAATCGTTGGTCATTAAAACTGTGGGGAGGAATAGTGAGTAGTTAGTTACATATTTGGACCTTATTTCTTTGATGAAAATATTAATGGAGGAGAGTATCTTCGGTATCTACGGACGGATTTTCAAAACTTTTTTGAAGACATCTTCAAATATGTCAGTAAACATAACCTTTATTTTATTTCGATGTTAACCAACAGTGTCAAAAATGAAATACTGCAACTGGACATTGCCGGAATTAAAAATTGAAAACCGATGCTCTTCATTCTGTAAAATTATTACTTTTGGGATAGTTGGAGTTAACATTTACTTTGTTTGACAGTTGACTAAGGAACTCGGGCGCTATTCCTGCAATCCATTGGTTGAACGAATATGTTGGTGCATAGAACAACAAACAGCGCCCGTACTTCTTTAATTGACCGCTAATTGTTACTATAGTGAGTATCTCAGAAATTACAAAAGATAGGTACAGAACATTGTTAACAAAAATGAAAGAGAATAAAAAAGGGAACATAACGCCTCAATAAAATACTGGGTTTTCCATTTAAAAAAAATAAGTTTTTGGTATGTGAAAATTTCAGGAAGTAGGCTTTGAAAAAGCAAAGTTGTTTGAGGTATTGTCGAGTGCAAATTTACCAAATGATGCAGAATTTTCTTCGCTACAAGCACCACCAAAGTTAATGTTTTTACTTTTAAAACCAATGTGAAATTTTTTTTTCTGACCACGTGTTTTGGTCATATATTTTGAAAAGAAATTAATATCTGAAAAACTATTGACTCAATTTTGAAAAAGAATAAACAATTGAACAGACAGTTTAAAGCAGTACTAGAAAAACCAAAAATATGTAGGGTGTCATTAAAAAAAATTAAGTTCCGTGCATTTCCGGTGAAACCGGTGCTATTATAACGATTAGTTTCGTTCATCTCATCAGTTCAGCAATCAATGCTTCTGTCCATGTATTTTTTCGGAAGTTGTATATACCGCCTGTGTCAAGAAATATTAGCCATAGCGGATCTGTGTATACGTATATATGTATGTACGATGTATAGACATCGTGCTGGGACGTATTACATACATACGTATAAACTGATTCACTATAGCTAATGGTAATTGACACAACCGGTATACTTACCGACACGGTCTTAGTTGATATGAGATAGAATTTCTTATTATCTCACCGTACAGAAGGACATATTAAAGTAAATATGTATTTACCTTCTACCAATTTAATTCACATATCGTGAATCAATTATCGGAAATGTAGAAAATCCCATTTTCATTCGGGATGATTAATATTAATTAAATATGTGGTTAAAGGTGCAAATCCACAATGAGAATATCTCATGAGATTTTTGTCTCACTCAATAAAAATCGCTTCAATTTCATTGTGGAAACGGTCGAAAGACCAATGAAATTGGAGTTATCCTGCGATTTTTATTGCATGAGACAAAAATCTCATGAGATATTCTCATTGTGGATTTGCACCTTTATAGTTGCATATTAAACACGTCTTTTTTCTTTGCCGTATCTATATTAATACTTGTGAAACATACACATGTACAAATGTACATATAATGTGTAATTTTCTTGAATTTAGCGGCATTTTTGAAATTTTTTAATTAATGATATCATGGAAAAGAAAGCATTACTGAAGACTAATTACTATTATAACGATTAGTTTCGTTCATCTCATCAGTACAGCAATCAATGCTTCTGTCCATGTAATTTTTGGGAAGTTGTATATATACTTACCGACACAGTCTTAGCTGATATGAGATATAATTTCTTATTATCTCATTGTACAGAAGGACATATTAAGTAAATATGTATTTACCTTCTACCGATTTAATTCACATATCGTGAATCAATTATCGGAAATGTAGAAAATCCCATTTTCATTCGGGATGATTAATATTAATTAGATATGTGAAAAAAGACGTGTTAAATATGCAAATATTAACCACATATCTAATAAATATTAATCATCCCGAATGAAAATGGGATTTTCTACATTTCCGATAATTGATTCACGATATGTGAATTAAATCGGTAGAAGGTAAATACATATTTACTTAATATGTCCTTCTGTACAGTGAGATAATAAGAAATTATATCTCATATCAACTAAGACCGTGTCGGTAAGTATATATACAACTTCCGAAAAATTACATGGACAGAAGCATTGATTGTTGAACTGATGAGATGACCCAAACTAATCGTTATAATAGCAATTAGTCTTCAGTAATGCTTTCTTTTCCATGATATCAGTAATTAAAAAATTTCAAAAATGCCGCTAAATTCAAGAAAATTACACACTATATGTACATTTGTACAGGGTTATTGACTATATTTGGACCAATAGATAACTTTGTTATTTGAAGGATTAGAAAAACGTTTAAATTAGGAAAGTTGTAGGATTTCACTCAAGGCGCTAGAATTTGATATCAGAAAAAACAAACGAACGTCGTAAAGCCGTCAAAAACGGCTAACTTAGGTTTTTTTAAATGGAATACCCTATATAATGTTACATAATCTGATTCTAAATAAAATTTCGAGTATATTCCATTTATATAACATATACCTACATTCAACTGTTTTCGCGCTATCGCTGATTGAAGATCGTACTACTAATATGTTTTCTACACCCTTCGTATATGAATTTACGTAAGTCATTACGGGGTTTCTATGGAAACATAGCAGTAGTACGATTTTCAATCAGCGATAGCGCGAAAACAGTTGAATGTAGGTATATGTTATATAAATGGAATATACTCGAAATTTTATTTAGAATCAGATTATGTAACATTATATAGGGTATTCCATTAAAAAAAAACTAAGTTAGCCGTTTTTGACGGCTTTACGACGTTTGTTTGTTTTTTCTGATATCAAATTCTAACGCCTTGAGTGAAATCCTACAACTTTCCTAATTTAAACGTTTTTCTAATCCTTCAAATAACAAAGTTATCTATTGGTCCATATATAGTCAATAACCCTGTACATGTGTATGTTTCACAAGTATTATATATATATGTATATACCTTCTAAATTTCCAAAAGGAACTAAATAAATCTAAATATATATAAATCATTTTTATTATATTTCGTACATCTTAAAAAGAGGTTTTGACGTAATCTATTTTTATTTTTTTTTTATTGAATAGGGAGTTGTTTTAGTTCTACTTGATACCACTCTTTCTTTATAATAAAAATATTTTCAGTTATCTATATATACATTTTATTTTTAATTTTGAAGGAATGCCTTGAAGGAATAATTAATATATCTACGATTACAATAATTCAGTAGGAGTGTTACAAGTAATTTAGAAGGACCAAGCATTTTACATTAGACCAACTCACGTGTCAAACATTTATAACCCACTTACACCTTAATTTTCCAAACATATGACTAATAAGATTGTTAATAAATCAATGAAGTTTTTTATGTACTTAAATTATTTCAAATATCGAGCAAAATACACTCGATGGGACACTGGAAGATGTTTATTTACTCTTTTATGTATATTTATCTAAGAGAGACAACCTATTATTATTTTCATTGATTTATTCATAACACAAACGTTCAATGTGTTTTATTTATTAATATTACTTCCTGAATCCTGATGAACATAAATAGACATATATTACACACCTTTATCGAACACTGACATCCATCATAAAATGACAAGTTCATAAGAGTTAAATATATGTATTCTGCTCAGTCATACCAGTGTCTAAAAAGATGTAATAGTTTGCTTTCAATGAAACAAACCAATTTAATGCTATAAATTTATATCTCTTTTTGATGTGTATATTATTATTCACTGTTATTCAACCGTATCAATGTAATAGTATATTATGCAATGAGCATTTAATGATAGTTATTAAGACGCCTCGTATTGTAATGAATACGAGTGTCTTAATAGCCATTAAATGCGAGTTGCATACACTATTTTTGCTACGACCCCATAATAAAACATATTTTTTGAACAATCCATTTCATAAATTGAGCGTTAAATTTTCCGTACGTTTTTGCGAATTTGGCTGGTAATAAATTGTTCGTGGCTACTAAGGCTTGTTCCATAATTTCTATTGGAGTCAATTATTACATTTCACTGTCATTATCCCTCATTTTTACAATTTATATTATCAAAAAGCACAAATGTTAATTGCTTACTTGTAAATTGCAGAGAACTGTCACATTTAATTAATTTTTATATCTGTCAGATATGCAGTCGCCATATTGAATATTGTTTGAATATTGGAATGTCTCATTCCTATTGGATATAAACTTGTATCATAATGAAAATCTGTATCGTAATGGACATCATTAAGGTACAGGGTTGGCATATCTAATAATAAAATTAAAGTATGGGAGTACAAAAATTATATTTTTTGTTAACTAACTGCACTATAAGAAAATATTTAGCTTATCGTCGTCTCTATGATGTTATTCCAGGATATCTTACCAACGTATTAGTAACTACCAATAGCGACTATCGATTGGTACTGCCGACAGTTACTGTCGATAGTGACTATCAAGAATTACTATCGTTATCCCCTATCGATAGTATCCAATACTATATCAAAAATAGCAAATACTTGACGCAGCTATGATATTAGCTAACAATAAATTTTATTGGTACATATACAAACGCCCGATCTGTAATAACATAGTTATATAAAAAAGCTTGCAAATTTTTTAAATAAAGAAAGTCAAGAATTCAAGGTTTACAGGAGTACGTATAAATTTTTTGAGATGCCATCTGTTAAAGTAATACATTTAATATTCTATGGTATGTGTATTAATTTATTAACGATTCATTAATAAATATTGCTGTGTAACGGTAAGGAAAAAAATAAATAAATCATAATAAATAAGTAATACAAATGTATATGTATATATAGTTACGTAAACAAATTAATTTTCTAGTTTATTTATCATAATAGTTAAATACACGAGAAATAAACGTGAAGAGCAGACAACAACAACACATTTTTAACCTATGTGAACAATAAAAATATGTACATACAATGCCTCTCACAGAAGTTTGAGCAACAAGAAATAGAGAAAACGAACGGAAAGAAAAACAAAAGAAATAAAACAATTAATGTTTATTTAAGTAATACAAATTAATAATAAAATATGATATTATTGAATCTTTTGAGAACCTGCGCCTTGTTTTCGATAATGTTTTTCTTCCCTTGTTGAAAAGAAATATAAAACCTCGAATGCAAGTAACAAATTTGTACAGAATAGAACTGTGCGATAGTACAGTATAGTTTATATCAGGTCGCGTTCGATTATGATATTGTAGGTGGAAGGCCAGTCAGAATATTAGTGAAATACTAAGTATTTCAAAATTAATATTCAATAATGTTATTCATAGGCATCAGAACTGAGTGCTGTTGAATACCGTGTAAAAAACGCCCAGTTTGAGACAAACCCGGTCGCTTTGTTTCAAACTACAGAACAGAAACATTGCCAGAAATCAATCACGGAGTACAACGTGAAATTTCGGTAAATACATTCAAATGTTGCTTGCAAGAGAGTAACTGGTACAAAAAAGCAGTGTATGTGTTTTGTGTCAGGGTAATCGACTGAAAATGTTAGAATGGGTGCGGCAACATCGTGGCTAAAGAGTCGAACAGTGACAAAATGTCCTTTGGGCTAACCAGCAGAACAATACACAGAAAGAAACAATCCGAAAATGAATCAGATGTTGATCGGACAGTACTCAATGCCAAAGGAAGATTTTTTGACGAAGAACGAGTATAATTTACGAAAGGACATCTAATAAGTTTATTATAAAATTAAAATTATTTTGTGTTTCGATTATGTTATTTTATTCTTTTAGAGCAATATATATTATTTTGTAGTTTCATTTCTTACGTATTTTTTATTTTTCATAATTTTTCTGTTTGACCAAACTTCCATAAACGGTAGTGTATATACGTGCACAGTTTTAAACCTATTTTTTTTGTATATTTACTTTTAACAACTACACAAGAAATTTTCTGTTACTATGTACTTTATTTATATAATTGCAATAACTACATACATAATAATTATGCAATTGTTCTTCAAATAATCCTTCTGGTATATCTCCTTGGAAATACCACGTAAACCTGCGTGATTTTAACGTAAATGTATATTTTACGTTTATTAATTTTGTTAGTGCATCCTACAAGATCAGTTATGTATTAATAATTTAATGTAATTTAGTTTTGGCAGTCGATTCAAATTTATATTAAAAAAAATTATTACATTTAGGATTCGTATCTTGTCATTCAAGAACAATAAGAGTGAATTAATATTTATTTATTCAAGTCATTGCCTTGTAGTACGGATCAGTTATACATATGTATATAAATCACAATGCAGAAATATTCCAAGAGTTCCATAACCTACAATGGTTTATATTGTTTACATATAAATGTAATCAGTTAATGACATGTACTCACATACTTTTTGCCATAAATACTTAAGTGTTAAGCAAACAATTAACACAAGCGTTAATTTTTTAAATTTTTTTTAAGAAATTAATGACGAGAATGTTACGTTAATCACAATAAATAGAGGGAGAGCATCGGAGTGTGCATTGTACGGTTTACAAAACATATTACCCGATAGTATGAACGTCAAATAAGCGGAAAATAAAAATTCAAAAAGGCAGCGCTTAATTTCATGAAAAGAATCTAATCCAAATATTAGAAACTGGTACTACTTTCATAGTAATACCACAGTATAGAGCTGTATAGACACAGTAGTTTCTCTCGCCGTCGGCACCTTTGATGTTTGTGTCCCAAAATGGTACTGCGCATTCACGCACGCGCAACCATAGGCGTAGTCAATTTTTCTATTCAGGAATAAACCAGTGGCGCAGAACCAAATCGTTTATGAGATAATTATGTTAATCTATTTTTAAAATTATGAAAAATCTATATCAATAATACAAAAAACGAGGATAAAACACTGCTTTTTGTTAAGTACATATTACACACGCATTTAAAATGTAATACATTATACGCACAACACAAAAAAAGGCTACTTTAACCTAAGGATTACTTAAATTTCTTGACACAATTCATCAATGGTGTTGTAAAATTGTTATTTTATTTGAATTGCAACTAACTTTGAAATTTCTATTGCAAAATTTCAAAGTATAAAAAATTCTTGCACGAATAAATAGCTTTATCAAAAATTCAGTAGGAAAATTTTTGCAGGGATGTTTATATGATATTTCCACCAACTTCTGTTTTAATTTAAAGCTAACATTTCGTTCGAAGGAAAATGAAGAAAAAAATTCACAGAAGCCTTTTTCCTAATGCGGTATTTATATATATACTGAAATTATGGTCGGGCGTTGCCAAATTAGTAAAGCTGTTTCACAAAGTTAGGACATGCCTTAAAAATAAGTGTAAAATTTGACTTCATTAATGTTTGTGTTTTAAACGTATACTTGTTGGAAAACTATGCTTTTCAAAACATTTGTGTCCCGAATAACCTACAAAATAAGTGAAGGCATTTTGTTCAGTTATATTTTCCCATTGTCGGTAATCAATCTTCGAAAATTAAATTTTGCGTTGGTGGTGGTGGATTTGTCATGAAGTTTGAGTAATTATTCACAACTACAATAAACAATATACACATTTTAACAGTTGAGGAAGTTTTAATGCACGTGGAGAACTTACCGCATTGGTTCTTTCGAAAACCTGAAAAAGCTTAATTTAGAATTGTTCGAACTATTCTTGCACCGAGGTGCACAACAATAATGTTGCATTTTTGTTCCAAGTATTCGCGAAACGAAACACTACAATTATTGATAAAACGTTATGCTGCGTGCACACTAATTATAAAAAACAATTTGTTTGTCAAAAATGTTAGAAGTACGTCAGCATCCATTAAATTATATGGAAATGTTTCAAGGAAATGCACAATAATCAAACAATAAATGTTGACACATTTTAAAAACAAATTCTAAATTAATAATGTGTTAACAAATTTATTTGACGTTAATTATAAATGCCAAAAGAATGTATAATTTAGTTTTACATAAGTATGCCTTGTTTAATTTGTGTACAACTACCCATTAATTTGTAAATTAGTGTTCAAAATAAATTGTTTGTCAAACATTTTGTATAATTGGTGTACACACAGCATAACTTACATTAACGGCCATTCACAAACCGCATGTCGAGCAGTCGCATCAAATAATCCCGCCAACTCAACAGCTGATGGCTGACTACTGCGCAGTCCCGCACGCGTCGGTTTGCCGGTGGACAATTATTTCCCTCGAGAGAAACTACTGTTTCTATTACATAGCTATACCGCATGTGTCAATTTTCATTAGGTATAGGGATTCAATGTTTACGTGCGATTTATACGTATACAAGTAACACGTAGCAACGTGACACCCCTACTGTCCGTCACCAATCCTGGCAACAATCGACATCACAACGATTTTCTCCGATCTTCCCACTTCTCCCCACCAGATTTTACATTTAATGTTTAGCTGCGAGCACGTTGCGATCTAGTCTGCAATAAAAGCCGTCTTATTACTGGTACGGAAAACATCAAATGGCCGCGGCGATCTCCTGATCTAGTAGTTTATTATTATTTTCAGAATCCTTCTTTATTTACCTTATTAGGGTCAATTTTTAATTTTATTAGAATTACGCTTTTGTTTGTGTCATGCAGCGTGAACGCAGTTAATAATTATCTGCATTTACTGAAAGGAAAAAGAAAAACAAATCCTTGCAACTCGTAAATATTTTTTCTGAACGCATTACAAACACCCAAGTCAGTGGTCCAATAGTTACTGTTAAGCTAACTTGTATTTTCGAGCATGTATCGGTCGCGCTGGCATTGAAGAAGAAAGTAGGGGTGCCACGTTGTCACGTATTGCATGAATTGATCGCCTGTGGCTAATGAAAACTGACACATGCTGTATACTGTGGTAATACGGCTTTACATATACCTTATGTTTGAAATATTTTATACTTTACTAATACAACGGCAAGAATATTTTAGTCCTTACAATTCCTATGTAGAGGAGATAAAACTTGCTGATTGTGCCGTTAAAATAGGGTTGTGGCTCGATGGAAGGTATTAGTTAGTATTAGTTCGTACACAGGTGTGACGTCTATAACTTGAACATCATTGCAAGACTTTTAAGTACATTTTATTGTGATATTATTGACACGTTAAATTAAAAAAAATCATTTTTTTAGTTAATTTAATACTATTTTGTCCATACTGTTTGCAGTGAAAGCGATTTCCTCAAAATAAAGTTAGTGGTGATGGGAAGCACATTTCCATTTGTAATGACCTGTAACAAAATATCCAAATTAATTATTATTCAGTAAACAATCTTTATAGGGTGTAGTAGGATTATACATTTATGTAAACAAGAAACAAAACGGCAGTGTTGAAAAAACTTGCAAAAACCATGCGTATTAGCGCATACAGTATATCGCCAATATACTTTACGTACTTCACACCAAACCATTCCATTGATCGTTTGAACATTTCGAAAACACCATTTTGCCAAACTGCCTACCTCATTTGCCTTTCCATTGAATACAAAGTTTGCACACATTTCATTTGATTATAACATCAACAATTTTACTTGAGTATTTTCCTATTAGTAAAAAAAGTGACGAAAATCCTCCGTTTGCCGATGACCCGTTCAATGAAACCGAGAATTCATTCGTTCTCCGGGAGACTGCGTTCTACATTTTGTAGTTTTTCTTCAGGTAGTGCTTTTAAAAACAACACTTGAAACTGCTTTTCGGCAATGTATATTTTATCTATAATTGCATAATATGCACTATTACACAAACCAATATTCAAATCCGGCATTGAACAAGAAAAGAACAATATGAGAACGGTTAGAATGTTGATGCTGCCGTAGGTCAAGTGACAGGCTACTACTACGTACTCTTTTCTAAATGCTATAACTTCGTAAATATTCAGAATTTTGGGATGAATTTTTTACAATATACTGATCATATATTTTACCTCAGAAATATGTAAGTAAACAATCGATTTTTTGAAGCCATCACGCCGAAAACCCCCTTTAAATCTCATATTGAACATATGAGTATTAGTCCAAAATTTGATGTTAAGATTCCTTTACTAAACGAAATCTGTGAAGCAAGACTGCAAGTTATTTTTCCCATGCGTTCATTTTATAAATCATTTGAAAATGGATGTAATAAAATATATCCCACAATCACAATATATGTATATGGAACCAATAATCAGTCTAGAAGAGTCAGCAATCTCTGAAGTTCCAGATCCAGGCGCTTATTCATATAATTTAGAAATCACATGTCCTATATGGGCATTGTTATGCAAAAAGCTACCAACCCACAATCTGACTTAAACTAAGAAACTATCCCACCTACTTATTAGTCTTATGCAATATGGTTGGCAGATTTGTGAAGTGTGTCTCTCAACATAACTTTAATTTTAGATATTTATTAAGTAGTGTCATAACTGTGTAGCACAATTTAATAAGAATTAAATTACCAAACCACTATTTTCATAAAGGGATAACCTGAATTTTGAAGTTGACAATAATCAATGACAGATACATATTAGTTTTTATTTTAACTTTTGTTTTGCCAGTAAAATATATTAGTAAAAAAATGCACTGGTTTTACAATTTGCAGACTCACACACAAAAAAAAATGTTAAAAAAAATTAATAAATTGACAGTGTATATTCGACGAATAATACTATTTTATACGAAGAATTGATAAAAATTATATCCAGATTGACTTTAATTTAATTTTCAATTCCAAACCTTACTTTAAATGTATCTCGGTTCTTGATCCGTTACTGTCGATAGGATTCTGCGTAAGTATCCCCAATGAAAATTGTGATTACTGTGAAAGAGTTCGATTAGGCTTCTACAGGGACTGAGTTATTCCTTCCTCAATATCTGCGAAGCTTTAAGCTGTCAGTTTTATTGATCTGCTATCACCTGGTTTTTGAGGAACACACATTGTTTAACGAAATTTCTTAGCGTATTGTTCAATAATTGGCTGCAGGCTCCATCATTTTGTAATTCTCTGAAATATTCTAGTTTTACGCGACTTTAAACTTAGTTTTCCATAAAAAAGAGCTTTGTGATTTATTGTACACATACAATTGTCAATAAACCAATATAAAACACATAATGACAGTTGAATTTTATTTGTGCTTTCCTATATAATATTTTTAAAAGAATAATTTTATGGCTTTCCAATATACTGTGTGTCCAAAAAGTCTGGAAACACCCAAATAAAATCGAAACGGATGATTTTTGAGCAAAATGCAAAAACAGGTCAATTAGTATTTTCAAAAAACTACTGGCTGATGGTATCTGTCTGGAATTTTTGATGACCTTGAAAAAGTTATGATGTCTTCAAAAAAAATTTAAATTGCAACGTCGCATTTTTAATTTTATTTTTGATAGATCTTTTAATTGTTTAAGTGACTGTAAAAAAATTTTTCATTTTACTTAAGAAAATGACCGAGAAAAATTTAATTACTTCTTCGAAAATGGAAAAGTTTATCTTTAAAAAAAAAATAGTTGGCTTAAAAGTCGATTATTTTTTAAACACATTTTGTTTTATTTGTGACATTCTGTCAAATACGAATTGTGCGTAAGTTAAAAAAATTTGTTTAAAAATGGTTTTAAGTGAGAGGGAACGATTTCAAATATTGAAGATGATTGGTTTTGGGGATAGGGCTCGTTCAGTTAGAAAAGTTTGCGACTTATTTAATACAGAACATCCGGAGCGTGTCCCAATTAGTATTTCTGCAGTGAGTAAGATTCACAAAAAATTTCAAGAAGAAGGCCATGTTCGAGATCGCTCTAGAAGTGGTCGTCCAAAGATCGCAGAAGATACGCAACTCGACGTATTATTGTCAGTAGAGGAAACTCCAAATTCTAGTACACGGCAGCTTGCTCGGGAGTTTAACGTGTCGAAGAGTACAATTGGTAATATTTTCCGGAAAACCAAGTATCATCCCTACAAAATCTGTTTAGTTCATGAGCTGTCTGAAGACGACTTCGACAGGTGTGTACAGTTTTGCGAACAACTGATGCCTATGTGTGATAATGATCCGTTTTTTATCAGAAATATCTTATTCTCAGATGAAGCTACGTTCACATTACATGGGACTGTTAATAGACAAAACTGCAGGTACTGGGCACGCCAAAATCCACGCTGGATGGGAGTGGTACGAACTCAGTATCTTCAGAAATTAAATGTATGGGCTGGTTTAATTGGTAACAGAATTATAGGGCCTTTTTTCTTCAACGGTAACCTGACGGCGGAAATGTATTTGGATTTTTTATAAAATTATTTAATTCCGTCATTAGCAGAAATATTTCCGAGGCAAATTAGGGAAGATCCTAATTTGCCCAGCCAAAGAATTTGGTTTCAACGAGATGGGGCTCCACCCCACTATGCGGGAAATGTTCGGCATTATCTCGAGAATACCTTCCCAAACAGATGGATTGGCAGGAGGGGGGCTATCGAGTGACCGGCTAGGTCGCCAGATCTAACACCTATTGATTATTTTTTGTGGGGTTACCTAAAAAATAAGGTATACGCAACTAAACCTGAAAATTTGGAAGACTTGCGTCAACAGATTGAGATTGAAGTACGAAGGATCACTCCTGAAATGATAGAAAACGTTCAAAATGAATTTTATTATCGTTTAGGGTATTGCCAAGATGCTCATGGACAACATTTTGAACATTTATTGTAAGAGTTTTTGCTGATTTCTACGATTAAAATTTTCTTTGTTTTCTATAATGATTAAGTAGAATGAAACATTTTTTGACTGTCGTTTAGACAACTAAAATATCTATCAAAAATAAAATTAAAAATGGGACGTTGCCATTTAAAATTTTTTTTTATGACATCATAACGTTTTCAAGGTCATCAAAAATTCCAAACAGATACCATCAGCCAGTAGTTTTTTGAAAATACTAATTGACCTGTTTTTCATTTTTCTCAAGAATCATCCGTTTCGATTTTATTTGGGTGTTTTCAGACTTTTTGGACACACAGTATAAAGATATTGATCATTGTACTATTGATTATTAAAATGTATATTTAAAATAAAGAGAAAGTATTTATCAAAATAAATGATTGATAAGGATTTTCGAATGTTTTTTATTTTGTACTCCAGATTTTACTAAATAGTAAACGTGGTATTCAAATCTTTTCGTTGTGAAAAAATTATAGTATTTCTACTTATTTAATCAATGTAACAAATGAATAATATTCTTTCTTATCAGAATTTTGATTGATATAAAATAATTTCCTAAATTATATTTCCGAGGAAACGAAAGAGAAAATATTATGGAATTCCCATTTCCACACATTCCAAGGCTTGCTTATGGAAGGTGCAAGGTTCACTATATTTTACATACATATACGCTTATTAGCATATCTCTGTGTGCTTTACAAAACACGTCAACTCGCCAGCAGACCAATGACTGCGGTAATATTTACAGGTCCATTAGCGCCATTTAACTGAAATCGTATCAGTTTTCTTAAAAATGATATGCTGAATATAAATTAGCGTCTCATTTTGAATAACCTTCGATAAAAATTAACGGCCCGTTTCCGTTTAAAATGTGCGCATAATGCGATAACGGGTGGTTATATTTATTCGATCTATTTGCAGTTATTGATTTATAGGTGTCGGTGATTTAAGTTCAAGTGCACAGGTACAATAAATATATGGTCTCAGTTCAAATCCATAAATCAGAGAAAATTTCATCGTGAGTAATATTTATTCCTCAATGTATACAATCGATGTATGTGATTCTTTAATTGTGCTAACCATATACCATAGTCGACATATTTTAATTTCTGATACGAAAGTAGAAAGAGGAAAAGAGCGCGATGAAATAAACTAAAGATAAACATAAGCGAGGCTACCAAGACAGTACACTCGACAAACGTTTCCTATGAAATGTAAGGCGTGAGGGTCCCCCGACACTGCGTTGCTCTCCCACCACTGTTAGCAAGCAGCCATCGTTGCATATTATAAGGTCATTTTCTGCATGGTATAGAAGTATAAACCGAAATTAAAATTTGACGACTACGGTATATTACTTAGATAATGTCTGTGCATGCACTGAACTAACTATAGACATCTGTCAAACATAAATCGGTCAAATACCTTATAGAACGATATACTAATTTAAGTCTAATATTTCTTAAATTGATAATACAAAAGATCATTGAGTGGACTATGAAAACTTGCCAAATCCTTTTGTCTTTATTTTAGAGTACTTTCCAATATCTGATCGGTATATTTATCATATATACTAATATAATTTAATTTACATTATCTGATTACAAATATGTTACTGTAGATGTTAAAATACATATCCTAAAAAGTTTGGAGGCATTTTTGGAACTCTTTGGTGTTGACATACAATTTGTATGTCTCTGCTAAAGAATTTGTGTTCTATTGATATTTAATATCGATAAATGTCAAACGATTAAGGTTGTTCAAATCCCCAATTCTGAGCAGTTCTAGCACTAGTTAGAATGACGCATGTATTTGAATAAAAACTAGTCAGATCATACAGCTCTGGAACTACAAATTCTGAGAATTATTTGCTAATTTTGGGTTTTTCAGAATTCCTAATTCAAGAACTGTGCGGAACACATGCAATTCTGAGCATGCGTAATTTTCATTCGAATTAGGTTTCGCGCTTTTCTGATTATGTTTATTTTGAATTTAGGAGTTATTGTAGGTTAGCTTAATTTCAAAATTTTGGTGTTTGTTTATTTATTTATACCTTTATTCGTTTACTATCATTATTTCATTTTAATTTTGCAATATCATAAGTAAATAGATATAAGTATTATTGATTTTTCAAATTTGTTCAAATGCTAGTTTTTCATTTTAGAAATTACTATATAACCATGTTCTCGAGTTCAGAGTGATTCTTTCTCTACGGGTAAAGGGCATGCAGTAGTACAATTGTAGGAAAAAAACATGTGAAAAGTTAATTTAGAATTGTCCGAAACTAACTGATACATTCCTTAAACTTAAAGAATCTAGTTATGTCTCTAAATCTTAAGAAAACTTCTACTTTCTGATCCGTTGCGTGCCCCATTATAAAAATAATGAAAATATTGATTCATTATAATTAGTAATTATTATAATTATATAATATTTATTAATGTGTATGTGTATTTGATATTAGTGCCAATTTTTAATAACAACTTGTATAAAACAGATTTCTTTTATATACCCCGTTTATCAGAAATATCCATACAAGATTTAGAAAAAAATATTTCTTATATTTACTTTTTAAATCCTGTCGTAATTTTGGTGGTTAGCATTAGATATTCATGATTTGTTCATTATTTACGCATAGTTACTTTATTAAATATATCACAATTTTGTATGAAAAAGCTTCAGTGACGGAACACAATGGTTACGTGACATTAATCAAAGCACTACAATGCACATTTTAATGCAAACCTCTGCTTACTGCCAACCCCAGAAAATTGACAATCGGCAGCGGATCAGACTTTCTGTCCAATATATAAGTTCCAATCCATAGTTATAAAAAAATCTATTACTTTGCACTATTCAGCATTTGGGCATTGTTTTCACACCAATTTCGTATTTCTTTTAGGAAAAAGTAATTACTTGCATCTCTATTAAGAAATTCGTACCTACAAAGATTGATTCTTGAGGAAAACATCTTTTCTGGTGACATGGATAGCATAACACATCGCCTCACAACATATAACTTTCACGGAATTATGAATAAAATACAAAGAAATTCCCAAATCTAAATTGTTTCCCAAGCGTTTTTCGAAATCCACAAAATAATAATCAGCCTGCGTACTCCGAATTACTAGAAAATTGTGTTTGACTACATGGAATATTCTCTTTAATTTAATAGTACTTACATTTAATGATTATTTCGAGGAACACTGACAGGAAAATGATGTGGCTGTATTGTGCAGATACAAGATTAAAATGGAAGGGTTTTCGTTATTGTCATGGCAGATCAAGGCAAGAAGCGACACTCCTAGTGGGTTCAGATTTTGGACGACGGCGACGTTCCAAAACGGAAATAGTTGAATGAAATATTTCTGAAATAGAAATGCAGATTCATGTTTCTATACACACGTTGCTTTAATTAAAATATAACAGTAGTAGTGCAATAAGTGATGCGATTACCCGATAAATAATGAATTTAGAAGCTGTCACGTTAATTTAAATATTCCAGTAAAGAAAAAATGTCATGATAATATAAAAGCTTTCTATTTAAGTAATTATCAAAATGCATTATTTCACGCCCGCCCCCGCCTGTGTTTGAAGTGACAATAACGTTTAGAATCCTAGTGTTAATGAAGACTACATTCTGTTCTTATTATACTGTTAATCTCATCAGTTTGAGTAAATTTTATGAATATTATATGATATTATATAAATATTCTCTGAATTATAAGAAATAAACGCGTTTCGTTATTTTTGCATTGTATATATATGTTAATATTGTATTAAATTTTCTATAATTACGTATATTTAATACCGCGCGATCATTTAAATTCTAAATTAGAGCAGTTTGTGAAATTTAAATGAAGTTGGTATATAAGTACTAATTTACAATTTGAATTGTCAAAGTGACGTTTCAAAATGTTTGATTTAGAACATAAGATTTTTCTTACTGAAAGTTATTTTAAAAACGCCGAACGACAAGAGAATGGTGAATGGACATATTCAGTACCGCACTGCATCAATGATTTTCAAAATGCCTTCCCTAATTTTCCTGCGAATTATCAAAAATTAGTCCAAGAAATTTACACATGTGTGGCGAAATTTCGTAATGTTGGAACTGTAGGTAGGAAAGCTGGTAGTGGCGCGCCCAAAAAACGGACTCCTGAGATTGTGGCAGATGTTGCAGAAAGAATGGAACAGTCTCCCAAAAAATCTCTTCGCAGATTAGCCCAAGAAATAAACCTTTCATATGGAACTTGTCAAAAAATTTTAAAAGAAAATTTAAATCTTTATCCCTATAAGATTAACGTCGTTCAAGAGCTATTCCCTCGAGATTTTCCTGTACGAATAGAATACTGTCAGTGGTTTTTGAATAATTTAAATAACAACAACACTTTGGATTTAACATTTTTTTCTGACGAAGCATGGTTTCACCTATCCGGCTATATAAACAAACAAAATATGCGTGTTTGGTCCTCGGAGAATCCTCATGAGTTTATTCAATCGCCTCTCCATCCGCAGAAAATTGGTGTTTGGCTAGCGGTTTCTAGAAGGCGTATATTTGGACCTGTGTTTTTTGAAGGAACGATAAATGCTGAGAGATATCGAAATAATTTACTTGAATCGTTTTTACAAAATCTTCATGATGACGAACTTTTACATGGGTATTTCCAACAGGACAATGCAACAGCTCACAAAACATGGGAAAGTATGGCTCGAATTCGCTAGTTTTATGATAATCGAGTCATTGAATTTCCGCCTCGCAGTCCGGACTTAACGATTCTTGATTATTTCATTTATCCGTATCTGAAAAACACAGTTTACAAAAATAACCCACAAAATCTTGAAGAACTACAAGAGGCAATTTCTAATGCATGTAACGCTATAACCGTTCAGATGTTGGCAAATGCTTTTGAAAATATGAAACGGAGGGTTAACAATTGCATTGCAACAGGGGGAGAACACTTTGAACACCTTTTGTAATTCACAATAAAACCAATTTATCTTGTAATGCTTTCATTTCCATTAAATTTAAATCGATTACACATAAGATTCACAAATGTCACAAAGTATAACATAACCGCAAATTTCAATTAATCAATAATTGACATTCTGGACAACCTAATAAAAAAAATCCCGCCTGCTATAATTTAGAATTTAAATGATCGCGTGGTATTAACATGTAGTAATTTTCACATGATAATTTAATGCATGTGTAAAAAGCCAATAAGTCAGAATTGTTTTGTCACTTTGACAGCGATAAAAGTTTACTTTAACTTTTATATCGGCAAAAAAGTTGTTTACCTTTGGTAGGCCTGACAACAACTTGTGTTTTCTCGTTATCTCATACACTCAACGAACCCACTGTCAAAATGAAATGTCAAAGTCGACGCAACCTTAAGTTTTGCGTACTATCTTTGGTTGATCCGACATAAATTTGCTTACTTTCCCATCATAGTGTTCGTTGTGAAGTGATGTTATGACAAAATTTGCAAACTCATTTTAAGTAATCTTCACAAAATATATAAGAACAGTGTTTTTAATAACTGTATTTTTAAATAGTATGATTACTATGTAATAAATTTTTCAGTAATTGTTTACACATTTAGTAAATTATCTTACCGAATTACATTCGAGCTTTCATTTTATCTCCAAATAAATTTTCCATTTTTAAACTCAAATTGAGTTGCTAAATGGTAACTGAACTCAACAAATTGCAGGCAATTTGTTCCGCACAGTTACCTAGCAACAAAAATTTTCGTTAAAAAGTGAAAATTTATCCGGAAAAAAGAAAGCTCTCGTGTAATTATAAGTGATAATTTTGCTACTTCCCTCCAAGTTTGTTGTTCCGTCTGATCTATTACTGTCATTCCTATCTTATCCGCCTTCGTGGGAGAATTTTGGTTTTACAAGTACAGTAGCTTGACCAACAAATATTTATTATTTTTTGCTGTCCGTATCTAGAGTTTACAACAATGTGTAAGTATTGGTTTCACAATGGCTTTGTATACCGTATGTGTCAATTTTCATTAGGTATATGGATTCAATGTTTTCATGCGATTTATACGTATACAAATAATATGTGGCAACGTGTGTCACCCCTACTATCCGTCACCAATCCCGACAACAATCGACATCACAACGACTTTCTCCGATCTTCCCACTTCTACATTAAATGTTTAGCTGCGAACATGTTGCGATCTAGTATGCAATAAAAGCCGTCATCATCAAATGACCGCCGCGATCTAGTAGTTTATTATTATTTTCAGTATCCTTTTTTATTTACCTTATTTTTAATTTTATTAGAATTACGCTTTTGTTTGTGACATGCAGCGTGAACGCAGCTTAATAATTCTCTGCATTTAATGAAAGGAAAAAGAAAAATCCTTGCAATGCGTAAATATTATTTCTGAGCGCAGTACAAACACCCTAGTCAATAGTCCAACAGCTACTGCTAACTTGACCTTGTATCGGTCTCGCGCTCGCATGGAAGAGGAAAGGTGGGGGTGCCATATTGTCATGTATTGCATGAATTAATCGCCTATGGCTAATGAAAATTGACACGTGCTGTATATTCATATTGGTTCTTCTACACACTTTCTTAATTTAAGTGCTAACCTATGGTATAATATAGTTTATTTCTTTACTGAATTATTTCTTTTAGATCTTCCTTCACCTTACGGCAATTGTTTTTCTTAGGTAGTTGAACTCCTGAGCTTGCTGTATTGATTTTCCCTTTATTTCTATGCACATTTCTTCTCTTTCATGTTTTTGCTATTATCTTTGTCTTGTTTGTTTAGTCATTAGTCTGTTCTTTTTTTGAGGGTTATTCCAAAGAATGATTTTATTTTGCAGATCTTTCTCATTGTCGAACATAAATACTACACCATGTGCAAAAGAACATTTTGTATATGTAGAGGTTCCATTTTAACAGGCTAGTCTACACATCTTAATTACATAATCCATTACAATTTCAAGTAGTACAACACCCATTTTATATTTCCCTGTCTTATTAGTGATAAATTTTGCTGATGATGTTGTTCTTCACTCCCTAGCTTGTTGTATAAATATTAACGAGCTCTCATAACTCTTAACGCCGCTTTTCACTAGGCTTTCTCATACTTTTTCCTGAGACACTATCAAAAGAAATCTAAAGAGGCACACGCTTTCTTACTGTAATTAAGTATTTTATTTATTATTTGTTTTAGTATTGGTATGTGGTGCTATAACCTAAACCTATCTTCTATAACTTCGGCATTCTTCTTCTTTTGCACTATTTTGCTCATTTTTTGTATTGTTTTTAGTTTCTACAACTTTTTGTACATTAGGAAGTAGTAGTTCAATATATTGCCTTTTAATGTATCATTTCTGTTATTTTCGTCATTTTGCTGTTTTTTTGCTAAGTGCTTATTCTCATCAATGATCTCTTCCCTTTTTTAACTTGTTTACGATTAAATGAATCATAAGGATAGCTTCAAGATATTCTTTGCACCTGTCCTTTATTTCCTTCACTTTAGTTAGAATTTTATAATTTTTACTTAATATTGAATTTATTAGGTATGTTTTTTTCAGAGTTTTAACTTTATCACACTTATCTTTATATACATGAAATAATAAGAAAGAGAATAATAACGGGTAAATTCCGCTGTAGAGCAACCGTAGACACGTGTTTCTGAGTATTGGTCGTCATCAGTACGGTGTAACCAAGGAATAAGGTTGACATTAGTCTTCCTCGTGGCGACGTTAGTTGTTGTCTTCAAATTTGAGGATCTTCTAGCTGAAGCTACAAATGGAAGTCTGTCACATGATGATCTTCCACATAGCTTACATTTCCAAGGTTATTCCACCTTATTCCTCGGCTACACCGTTCTGATGACGAGCAATAGTCAGAAACACGTGTCTACGGTTGCTCTACAGCGGAATTTACCCGTTATTATTCTTTTTCTTTTTCTATATATATATATATATATATATATATATATATATATCCTTTTTTTTCTATAAGGTTTCCTATTAATTAAAAAGAAAAACCTAAATATTTGTTTTCTTGGGGTAGCGGCCTATTTTCTTAGTGGGTTCCTTTTTTAAGAACGAATAATTACAACAATACTTAACGTTTCGACATATCACATGTCTTTATCAAAATATTATTGCATAAAATCATACAAACAGGACAAACACATTTAACATATGTATGCTGTTGTCTTTGTACATTATGTAAATTCAGTCTTTATTCATAAATAACAATTTATTTCCATTATTCTCTTATAATTTGTTATAATAAAATTCAATATAAAATATAATATAAATAATTAAGAAAAAAACAAGTGGTAACTGTTTTTCAGAAATACGTTGTTCAGTAGCATTTAAATATTTGAATTTTTAGTTATTAATAAAAGAGAAATTTTGTCTAAATTATATAATTAAAATATAGGTTTTATTTACACTGAAATAATTTATTCTCTATAAATAGCATGACAACCAGCCCGTCCTAAATACATAATCAAACCGTAATAAATTCTGAATTGTTCTTATTAAATTACAATAAGATAACATTTTGCACATTTTGTAACAATTACCAAGGCCAATGGTTGTCTAACTTTATAAATAACTTCGCTTAAAGAAATAAATACATATTTCTAACATTTCAATGGGAATATATTTGTTAAAAAGTTAAAATTGACCTCTTATTAGATTACAATTAATAACAAATTTTCCTAAAATAATAGTTTAATTCATTAGTAATAGATATAATACAATTCTTATGTTTTAATGATAATCTAATAACAATCATATCACATAAAATACGTATACCCAAAACTATATAACATGTCATTGAGTAACAATAATTTGAAAAAATACTCTTCGAATGCCCATACCATTATCCACACAGTATCTGTTAATTGATTACATTGATTCAGACAAAAATTAGATAAAATTGCTGCTTAATTATGAAAATGCATAAATACTTCTAGGATATTAAGTTTTCATACCGCATGTGTCAAATTTCATTAGCTATAGGGGTTCAATGGTTGCATGCGATCTATACGTATACATATAATACGTTGCAACATGGTGCCCCTACTGTCCGTCACCAGTGCCGACAACAACCGACATCACAACGATTTACTCCGATCTTTCCACTTCTCCCGACCAGATTTTACATTCAGTGTTTAGCTGCGAACACGTTGCAAAAGCCGTCTTATTACTGGAACGGGAAACATCAAATGTAGTAGTTTATTATTATTTTCAGAATCCTTTTTTATTTACCTTATTTTTAATTTTATTAGAATTACGCTTTTGTTTGTATCATGCAGCGTGAACGCAGCTTAATAATTCTCTGCATTTACTGAAAAGAAAAAGAAAAACAAATCCTTCCAAGGCATAAATATTATTTCTAAACGCATTACAAACACCCAACCCGGTGGTCGAATAGGTACTGCCGCTAACCAGGCCAACTTCTATTTACGTGCATGCATCGGTCGTGCTTGCATTGGAAAGGAAGGAAGGGGTACTGTACTATGTTGCCACGTACTGTATGGATTAATCGCCTATGGCTAATGAAAATTGACACATGCTGTATATTATTGCTGTTTTTCATCGTTTGTTTTGAACTGTAACCATACCTGACGTTAAAATGTCCGCATGGTCAGTGTAATATGAAAAGAAAAATGAAGTGTGGCCACCACACGACTTTCTTATACGTATGAGCGTTTCAAATTATAGAATTTTAAGAATTTTTTTTACAAAAATTATTCAGAATTCTATTCTAAGTACTTCTATTCTCTTAATAAATCTCTATGGAATGCATACTTTGCAAGATATTATCAAAAAAGTGCTACTCGCTAAGAGTAAAAGTGCTACTTCCGGTCCGAATTTTGAAATTTCATATATACAAAAAAAATTGCAAATCCAGTTCTAAATACTTTTATACTCTTGATAAATATATATAGAATGCATAACTTACGACATATTTGGAAAAAATCGCTATTCGATAAGAGTAAACATCCGGTCAGAATTTTGAAAATTTTTTTATACAAAAGATATTTAAAATTATGTTTTAAATACTTTTATACCCGTAACGTACTTGTCTAAAAAGCATGACTTGCGAAATATTCCCAAAAAACTGATTTTCGATAAAAGTAAAAGACCTACTTCCGGTAGGAATTTCGAAAAACTTTTTAAATAAAATTATTCTCAATTTTAATTATAAGTTCATATGAATTCTTTATAAATTTGTATAAACTTAGTAGTTGACGAAATATTGGCAAAATTCGATTTTTTCGCTGAAGTAAACTGGCACTTCCGGTCTACCGATTTTACTGAAAAACTAATCAGATCTCAAAAGGGAGATTATACACGTAAATACAAAATTTGGAATTGATATCTACAGCGGTTTGACCGCTATCGTGGTCACACACACAGAGAGACAGACAGACACACAGACACACAGACATACACACAGACAGACACACGCACAGACACAGACACACAGACATTTTTTAAAAACCACTTTTTCAGTATCAGGGGACTTCAAAACGTGGACATCTGCAAAAATCTCGAGGTCGAAAATTTTCATCATCACAATACTTCCTTATACTACGTATAAGAAAGTAAAAAAATGAGGTGTGGCCACCACACGACTTTCTTATACGTATGAAAGTGTTACTTCCGGTCCGAATTTTGAAATTTCATTTCTACAAAAAATATTCCAAATCTAACTCTAAATACTTTTGTACTCTTCATAAATATATATAGAATGCATAATTTACGACATATTTGCAAAAAATCGCTATTCGATAAAAGTAAAAGTGGTACTTCCGGTCTGAATTTTGAAATTTTTTTTATACAAAAGATATTTAAAAGTACATTCTAAATACTTTTATACTCGTAATGTACCTGCCTAGAAAGCATGACTTGCGAGATATTCGCAAAAAACTGATTTTCGATAAGAGTAAAAGACCTACTTCCGGTAGGAATTTCGAAAAACTTTATTAATACAATTTTTCTCAAATTTAATTTTGAGTACATTTGAATCCTTTATAAATTTGTTTAAACTTAGTAATTGACGAAATATTTGCAAAATTCGATTTTTGCACTGAAGTAAACTACTACTTCCGGTCTGGCGACTTTGCTCAAAATCTAATCAGTTCTCAAGAGGGAGATTATATTCGTAAATACAAAAGTTGGAATTGATATCTATAGCGGTTTGACCGCTATCGTGGTCACACACACACACACACACACACACACAGACAGACACACACAGAGAGAGACACACAGACATTTTTTAAAACCCACTTTTTTGGTATCAGGGGACCTCAAAACGTGGACATCTGCAAAAATCTCGAGGTCGAAAATTTGCATCATCACAATACTTCCTTATACTACGTATAAGAAAGTAAAAGAAAGTAACTAACTCTAAAAAACTGGTTTTGCATCTATCAAGTTCTAGATCATCTTATCTTCTTAAAAAAATAAAGCTATGAGTAAATATGTTACTTCAGGTTCGAATTTTAAGAAACCTCTTATACAAAGTACTCTCTCTTCTAAGTACTTCTATATCCTTAATCTCCCTTGAATACATAATTTGTGAGATATTTGCAAAAATAACTGCTACCGATAAGAGTAAATTGTTACTTCCGGTACAAATTTGGATATTTCTTTTATACAAAAATTATTCAAAATAAAGCTCTAAGTACTTGTATACTGACTAGTCTCTATAAAATGCATAATTTACGAGGAATTTCCAAAAAACTGCTGCTTGATAAGAGTGAAAGTGTTACATCCGTGCCCGGATTTTGAAATTCTTTTTATACAAAAAGTACTCAAGACCAAGCTTTAAATACTTTTATACTCATAATGTACCTGCCTAGAAACTATGATTCGTGATATATACGCAAGAAAACTGATTTTCGATAAGAGTAAAAGACCTACTTCAGGTAAAATATCGAAAAACTTTTGTTATAAAAAAATATTCAGATTAACTTTTGTGTAGTTTTGTATTCTCTAGAAATTTGTTTAAACTTAGTAGATGATGAGATATAGTTAAAATGTGTTTTCTTGAAGTAAGTAAACTACTACTTCTCTTCTACCGATTTTATTGAAAACCTAATCACCTCTTCAGAAAATAATTGTACTTTTAAATACAAGGTTTGTTTTAAGTGTATAGGAATAATAATAATAAGTATGAGTAAATACACCAGTTCTTTCGGTATCGTGGGAGAGAAAGAGAGAGATATTTTTTAAAATCCATTTTCATTTATCAAAAAAAAAACAACCAATTGCAAAAATCTCGTGGTCAAAAATTTTCGTCATCAGAAATGCGTATAAGAAAGTAATAAAAATAGAACAAAGTCTAGTCTTATCGAAAAACAGTTCTTTGCGAATATCTCGCAGGCCATACTTTCTTGTCGTTGTAAGATTATTCAAAGCTTGATATAAATAATTTTTGTTAAAAAAGAAATTAAAACCCGAACCGGAAGTAGCAGTTTCGCACTTATCTAATAGCAGTCTTTTGCAAATGCGCCCAAATTATACATTCTATACAGATTTATTAAGAACATAAAGGTATTTATTGCTATATAAGAAATAATTTTAGTATAAAAGAAATTTTAAAATTCGGACCGGTCGTAACACTTTTACTCCTATCGAATAACAGTTTTTTTGCAAATAATATACAAATTATAAGGAATAACTTTTGTATAAAAAAATTCGAAACGTAAAAGTGTTGTTTTCCTTTAATTGTATTAATTCTATTATTTTCAATGTTCATGTAAACTGCATAGAAATTAAAATAAATAACTAAATGCAATTACAATTTCTCAAATCAATACTCTATATTTCGTAAATATACATATACTTACTTGTTAACATGTATAGTAAATATAGTTCTTGATTGTTATTCTTTTTATTATTCGTTAAGATCACATTTTTGGCACTTCGCCAATCGTAAATTTCTCAGTCAAAATAATATCCGTCTGGTAGTACTTTACAATCTTATCAGTGACTAATTGTGGCAGAGATAGGTTTATTTTTAAAACGAAAATATCACAGTCTATTATTGAGCCCGTTGACACTCTGAATAGCCAAACCACAACAAAACTAATTTTGCCGACATTACTTGTTATTTATTTCAACACGTACCGGTTGATATTTTGACAAACACATTCTCATAAATTAAAACACCATATTTCATACTAACGGGAAGTGTACATATGTTGTTGTCAGTTTGTCAGAAATATAGGTAATTTATTTTGTACATGAGGAATAATTTTTCATTTCAAAATACAAATCTCTGACATTTGAATTTGCGTAATGAGAATATGTTCAGTGACATAGTTCTTAGAATACAGTTTTTTTTTACAAATGCTAATTGTCTTATTATAATGTTAGAAATAGCGTTTGACAAAATTGATAGAAACCAGTTAGAAAAAGATATAAGAAATATAAAGATCATAAAAAATTTATGAAATTGATCAAAATGATAATGCCGAGGTGAAATAAAGGTGTCAAGTAATGAAAGAGTAACAGAGACTCTTACGACTCTTGTACAATCAATAAAAATGTCAGACTAGGCAACGCTCTCTCTCTTTAATTTACTTAAAGAAATTAAGATGAGAGTGATCAAAATGGCAATACATGAAAGTGAAGCGATAATACGAACTAATAAAGAACAAACAATGGTAGTTACAAGGTGTAAGGCAAGGCAATGCACTTCTGCACTCTTTAATATAGTTATGTAGGACATAGTCACGAGTGTCGATATAAGCAATACCCTGAAGATGACGCCAGTTATTACATATTGCAACATAATTATAAAAATAATGATAATTTTTATTATATTTGATATATTCACTTCTTTCTTAACAGCACGTACTTTGTAAGTACGCGTGAGTTCTGGCAGTGTATTCAGCCTCCTTTTCTCCTGGTAAATCTCTTGCTTATTTTTGTTTAGGGATAAGGTTATAATTTGTATTAAAGAAAAATCTAAGTCTATATAAAATCATACTTGTATATTTTATTCAAACATTAATACTAGATAGCATCGCTATACTATATTCACCACAAAAATTATAAAAAAAACACATAATTGAAAGAAAACCTTTATACCGTATTCTCGGTTGTAATGTTTTGTAGAATAAATATATCGATAATGCTAATCAAAAAAAGCTTTATCCTGTTTTAAAACAAAGAAAACTCAATTAAATGTCGGTAATCTGTTAATATTGTGCTAATTCTATTTTACCAGAAACATTATATTTGCAGGTAATGCCCTGATAATTCTAGAACTTCGCATTGGTCAATGTTCGGAGATAAGCTTGAATTGATCACTGGCAACAACCATTCGCACTTATTGCAGCCAGCGTCTCAAAACCCGCCACAGAGAAACATTTCCCTTTTTTAAATGAATATTTTATTTTTGAGTTTGAAATCAAAAATGAATTGCGAGAATTAATGATGCCTGATAAAGGTATTTGAAAATAAACATTCGCACGTTGTATTCTCTTAATACCGAACACCATTAATAATCCTTTCTGTGTTATATAAAAAAAACTAACGAATTATTATTTTACAGGACAATATCTATTTTATCCTTACTGCTCAACGTTATACTGGAATAAATATTTTCACATAGTATTCCTATAAACGCATTGCAGCATTGATATTTCTTTATAATTGAAAAACTCACTTTGTTTCATTAAACATTTCTTCAAATTCTGCCTTAGGCATCTCCATTTTAAAATACAAAAAAAATATCAAAAGAAAAATTATTATTATAAATGAAATTGAAATGAAAATGAAATTAATATACTAATACAAAATGAATAAATATATATCAAGTCGTAGTGTATTTTACCCTACGCTTAAACCTTTATTAGCATTTTCAAAAGTCTTTATCTTTCGAAGTCGAAATCAGAATCTAATCTTGTTCATTCCTGTTCTTTGAATTTATATCCGAAAAAAAATATGTAACGCTCGTTACGCCATCCATCGAACTAAAATTTAGGTTAGCATTGATACATCTTTAGTGAGATCTCTGCCCTCGAGTTGCCGTCGTGACACTAACACACGCGCACATATTGTCTTTGACAGTTCCCTTCACTAAATGTCAATACTTGAAATTGTTTGCTTACTCAAAAGTCTTTCACTAAATTATTCGGTATCTTCAACGGTTGGTATATCTTTCTTAATACAACCCCTCCTTGTATTTGTTTCTAAACTTGTTTCTCCCATTCGCTAACATGATCTTCAAGTTTCTTTTAGAGATGTTTTGGACCTGGTACACTCGAAAACACATTGCAGATGACAAGAATTCTTCTTCCCATATCGCTTATATTACAACGATTAGTGAGTTCAACCACGTCAGTTCCATTTCTAACTAGGATTTTTCCTACAATAATACATTTATCTGCAAGAAACTATCAACAAATTTTATACAATATTCCTTTTTGTAGGTCTCCAAACCATACAAGTCTTCACAGTATATGAAACTTGTGTATTATACATACATGTTCATGAATGTATATATTTTAGTTGCTCAGCTGTCGTTTATATAAAAACATTATTGCTGATCGTATCGTATCAGAATGTATACTTATATCCTTTTCTGTCTATAGTTATAAGTTAAGGTAAATTTTATCCTTTAAGCATGATTTATTTAAAGTCTCTTTTATTAAATTCATCACATTATGTACGTTTTAAATGCATTATTTATTCTGTAATATTTTCTTCTCGTGTAAGACGAATGTGAACTCTTTCATACAGTTTTATTGTGTTTAAATGACTCACTCTCTTTTATTAGCTTTAAGTACTTTTTATTTACTTTGTACTTATATAATTTTAAATACTTATTTAACCTATAATTATAACAATTTTTAAAAATATCATATTGGATAACTCTTCTACATTTAAATATATGCAACCCATCATACACTTATGTTATTAGTATTGCATGATGTCGAAATTTTTAAACGTAATAAAATTTTTGATATTACTATTTCTTTTATTTTTAATACTTAAACTAGTTCTTAATACTATTCTTATTTTCATTATGCAAGAGACCACGGCAATATGCTGATGATGTAATTATAACCTAAAACACAAACAAAACTTGAAGCAGTATGTAAAAGGAATCAAAGAAAAAGCGACTAGGGGAAGTGAAAAAATACAATTAAAACAACATCCATTTGAAAAAATGAGCAATTTTCAGTAACTTGCTTTATATATAAATCAGAAAAATTAAAATAATTGAAATAGAAAAGAAAATACAAGGCGGTAATCGTGCATATTACTATTAAAAAGAAATTATTAGAAACAAAAGATTTAATAGAAAACCCGAGACAAGTATCTACAAAAGTAAAATACAAGTTCGTAGTTACCTACGCAGCGGACACAATGTGCGTGACTTACGCATACTTGAATAGTTATTTACAAACCCAGTACGGGAAGACTATATTCCCCATGCACACATTTTACTTCAAAATTAAATTTTGAGAAAAAACTTGTTAAAAAACTCCGGACCGGTAGTAACACTTTTACTCTTAGCGAGTAGCACTTTTTTTCGAATATCTTGCAAAGTATGCATTCTATAAAGATTTATTAAGAGAATGGAAGTGCTTAGAAAAGGATTTTGAATAATATTTGTACAAAAAAAGTCTTAAAACTGTATAATTTGAAACATTCATATGTATAAAAAGTCGTGTGGTGACCACACCTCATTATTTACATTACGAACAACTGAAAGGCGCGGCGCGGGTGCCTGTAATTGTCCGGATGTGCGGGAAATATCTTCACGCAAGTGGTTTGTACAATAGTGTTTGTACAAAAGTTAAATTAAACATTTTGTTTTAATACATCATAATTCAGAGCTAACCTAACAGTTAAATGCCAATGTCAATGGTGCTTAAGACATCGCCAAATAGATGTCGCTTACAAATTTTTTAGAAGAGTTTTTAGCACATACTCCTATTTCCTTAACTTTTACTGAAGAAAAATCCAGGTATAATAAGTGACGGAGAATTGCGGATAAGACAAAAACGCACACAAACCTATAGAGGCTCAAAGAATCGTACAAAAGTAGACTAACTCACCGTGGACACGGGAGAACTCCATTGAGTGGTTAATATTTCTCAAGAAATGTAATACCAAAAAATGAATAAAGGTAAAATAACAAATCACTAAAATTGTTTTTCAAAGTACGTTTTTGCCGATTCTCTTTTCATAACTAGAAGCTTTATTATTCAGAAGCCTTAACTTGTAAGGAAAACATTTTTTTTTTGATTTCCTTTAATTATGATTTACGTACATTAAAAAAATAACACTTGAATTATCCTTTACTAAATCAATCAATCAAGTAAATAAAAAGTATTAGAATATGAAATTCCTAATTCCTGTAATTGTTCAAGCAATTTTTAAATTTTAAACTTTCAGCAAATACCAATGATATGCAAGAATTAAGCCGAATTCGGGCTTCTATGTATTTAGCTATAAATGCACTTAGACGCAGGAAACTGAATCAGTGTATTCCAGTGAGCACCTACGCGTCATCTAATATATGAACTCGCACCATTCCCAAACATCATTCTTTAATAAACAAAGAATGGAAAAGAGAACCACGTCCAGTGCATCACTCCACTCACCAGCAATAGTCCACATTACTTCAATGCGCTTTGGGGTGTGCTCTATCATCCTTCTTATAGAAAAATTGCTACTGAATGATAACAACACTACTGCGCGATGCTTTTGAGCACCAAGACGTTGCAGTAAAAATAGTCGAAGACTATTAAGTGGTGCGTACATATTTCAGGGAATAACACAACTTGGAGACATGTCTGATCGAGAAAATTCACCAAAAATTTGTATAAATTGAGTGCATGTGCTTAGGTCCATAACCTTTAAAAATTGATAGAAATGTTATCGCAAATTTGAACGAATGAATTCAAACTCATCAAATTAAAAGAGGCTTATTCTTTATTATGGGTCATCAATTCTTATTTCTATAACGATAAAAATAAAAAACAAGTGCAAAAAAAGCAATTAAATTTAACGGTTCTGTATTTATTGATTTCGATCAAAATAAATCCAAAAACTTATCTTTAGTAAGGCGTATGTCTGTAAAAGTTTCTCACTGTTATTTTGCAATTTTCCAAGAACTGAATTTTACCTACTATCGTACCTTCAAATAGACAATCTCTTATTTTATACTTTTAGGCTGATTTATCATACGTACTCCATTTGCAAAAAGCTAACGTCTTAATTCTGATTTTTTTTTGTGTTACTTACGTTACTAAGTACATAAATTATTGCAAACTATATGCTAGTCAAAACTCAAAACTGTAATAAATCATTTTAATTTTTGCGTCCAACTGTGTCCGCGCGAGTCAATATCGAATTACGAACGAGTCTGAATTCTCTTTTAGCTTATTTTCCTCGCATGTATGCACATGCAAAACGTCAAATATGCTATTTATTTGTACATTTTGTCACACGTGCGTGGCGTTGTGCATTTCAATCTCCGCCGCAATTTATTTATTTTCATACCATACATCCAAAAATATGTAAACCGCTGCTACTCTGCTTCATTTCCATTTTATTCGCGTAAGTTTTCTTACTAAACACAAATCAAACTAACATACGTTCTTCTTATGCCAAAGTTACTTTACTAATTATACCCAGGAAGTATTGTGATGATGAACACTTTCGTATCTCGTCTAGCTTTGAGGTAATACTACTTCAGTGAAAAAAATACAATTTTACCAATATCTGTCTATATTATGAATTGTATCTACCTGGTCATATAATAATATTATAAATAGATAGATAGATAAGATAATTTTATTCGTTCCATGATACAAAAGTATGCTAGTAAATAACACGTCAGAGATATCACAGGTAATGATTAATACATGTACACAAACATTTTAAAATTTCAAATTATATTCAAAGAGCTATTTAAATTGTAAAACACTTTTGATTAATTTTCATAGACCCAATATCCTCAGCAATTCAGGAATCCTCCAACGAATAGAACGCATTGTCCATCAGAATGTTCTTTACAGTTAGCACATATTTTTGTAGAGAAGCATTCTCCAGACCACCATCCACGGCGTTTAACTTGTTGTATATTTTAGCCTCTTTATTACGTGTTGCGTAAAGGTGTGTGTCGCCATTTTTTGAAAAGGTATGCTTGTTTTCATGTACGCATTTTGCTGTTGTTAATATATATATACATGGAATTGTAAGTATTCTTTAGCTTATAAACCACGGTTTACACGATTCATCTGATTTTAGATTACACACCACTCTCACAGCTCGTTTCTGGAGCAGAAAAACCCTTTCAGCGCCAACAAAAGCGCCCCAGACAGGACAGAAGTTCGCGAAGTATACCTGTCTCACAGCTTCATAGGTGGATATGGATTTCATTCTTCGCATACTGTAAATTGCGGCAGTCAGCTTGTCTGCAATCCCTGCTGCATGTGGCAACCAGCTAAGCCTGTCGTCCACTGTGAGTCCTAAGAACTTCACAGTTTTCATCTCTTCGCTTGTTCCCCTTGCAAATTGTATCCGTTGCGTTGTCTTGTTATTCATGTGGAGACCATTGCTTGCAAACCATTCTTTAGCTTCCCGCATCACCATTTCTGACTTGTAATCTCTATCCTCTTTCGACGATGCTTTTACGAACATCGAGGTGTCATCCGCATATAAGCAAATGCGGTCGGCTCATATATTTACTTGTAGATCATTCATATATATTATGAACAGTAGTGGTCCAAGGATAGACCCCTGAGGTCCGCTTTCTGTAACATCCATTAAGCACGATTTTTGCCCGTAAAACTCCTCAAATTGCCGCCTACCCTGCAGATATGAAGCCAAGAGACTATGCCCAACTCCCCGAACCCCATAGTGCTGTAGTTTTTCCAATTAGATGGTATGGTCCACTGTATCGAATGCGCGCGTCAGATCGCAACACATCAACTCAGGGTATTCTTGGTTGTCCAACGCATTCATCAAATGATTAAATATGTCGATTATAGCTGTAATAGTTGATCTGTTTTTCCTGTATCCATGTTGCGCATCATAAAGCACCCCGTTCAGGTCGAGGTAGTCTACAAGTCTAGTGGCCACGACCTGTTCGAAGATTTTCGACACAGCGGGCAATACAAATATTGGTCTATACTTTTGGGGATCTTCTATATCTCCTTTCTTGTGGATAGGAACCACTCTACCTATTTTTAATTCTGATGGAAATATCCCCTCTATTAGGCATTTGTTTATCAGTTTTGTCATTGGTGCTGGTATGCTATCAATTACAGTCTTCAATAACCTTGTGGACACTCCATAGCAGTTCAGTGCAGCTTTTGGTTTAATTTTATTAACCAATACTGTAATTTCATCTTCCGTCACTGGTCCAAAGTAACAGGATCCACTGTAGGCCACATTTGCCCTCTCCAGGTATGTTGAAAATCTTTTCATATCATTACCGATTTTATTCACCCTGGAAACACCTGTTGTCCAATAATTATTCAATATTTCCGCGGTTACCGTTATAGGATGTGTTTTTGTTGACTTCTGCTTTGTTTCCTGGTTGACTACCCTCCATAATGTTTTTTGTTTATTTTCAGAGTTGCTTATTTGTCTCATATAGCTCTCCCTTATATTATCATTCAAGGCAGCTTTATAAGTTTGTTTGTATTTATGATATTCCTGATGTGCAGCATTGTCTTTTGTTACATTAGCCATAGTTGCTAAATCAAAGGTGTTCCTCATTTTTTCAATTTCTGGTGCTAATTTTTTGTTAGGTTTGCGTTGTTTTATTTCTTTTTCAGGAAATGCTTGATGGTAAAGATCCCAGAAAATATTAAAAAACGTCTTGGACGCATCAGCTGCGGATTTATTTGCAAAAGCATCGTTCCATAGGTATACAGAGAGACTTTGCTTAAAGTTATTTATGGTTCTATCATTTATTATTCTTATACTTTTCACTTCTTGTTTATTTTCCGTTATTTCAGGTATATAATCCGTATAAGTTATTTTCTGAGCAAGGTGGTCAGATATATGAAGATTCAGTGTTTTCGTCTGATATTCGCCCTTTCCTACATTGGAGAAGACATTGTCTATACAGGTTGATGTGGTCTGTGTCACTCGAGATGGTTCTACAATCATAATAAATAAGTTGTGTGACTTAAGCAGATCTAATAAAGCATCTCTCTGTATTGTTTAATCTCTGAAATCTATACTAATGGCAGTATATGAAGCAAACAAACTCATTAACGGTTTCATTATTTCCTAGATTCAATTTCACTTTTTAATCTTTCTTCTCGTTCATTTCGCACATTTTTGGCTCTTTCCTAAAACACATTTGTTACTCCATCGTTCTACACTAATGTCAGTATGTGGGTTTACTGAAAGGCTATAATAAACTCTGTACACATACACATGCATATTTTTTTAAATTAATCGTAGAAATAGATAGCATGGACAATGGTGCTTTATATGCGTAATTCTATATTTAATATTAGTTTTCCAAATGATTGGAACTCTATACACTATTGCAATACTAATTGCATTCATCAAATATTCACAACTCATTCAGTATAAAATATATAAGTTTATTAAAATAAAAGGCAGGCTAATCTAAATATTGCACTTCGGGTATTTAAATTACAATTTGTTTTATTTGAAATACTTTATTGATATTTTTTCAAGTAGCCTTTAATGGCACATTTTAAAAATAGCAAGTACAAATAGGGTGTCCCAGCTAAAACTTTCGGGTCATATATCTCCGTTATTATTGAACGAATTTTTATAAAATTTGGAATATAGACAATTTATTAAGTGAAGAACCGTTGCGCTATACTGAAACAACCATAGTATTTAAAACGTGATTTCAACTAGCTTTTATTTCCTGTTATTCAGGCGAGTTAAAGGCAGCATACTTTATTAAATGCAAGATACTGGTTTCAGACTTTCCAGTTTTCAGTGAATCTTATTGATATTGTCTTTACAGTATGCAAACAATAAAACTCACAGAACACCCATAGAAACTCCACTAAACTGCCAATAAAGGTTAAGTAGGGTTTTCAGGGTAACAAGAGAGCTAAAACTTTGAATTTCAGGTCTGAAAGTAGTCAATTTAATAACAAAGTACGACCAAAAAACGAGAACACTAAACCAAAAATCTGAGGAAAACGTCATAGTAGATGTTTTACTTCATTTTTTCTATAGAGGCTTCATTTTTGGTGCTTAACCATCTAAAGATATTTTCATGGAATTTGAAAAAAAAAGAACGATGAGTGAAAATTACATTTTTTAACTTTCATTAATTTCAAAAGTAACAGAACAATCCTCATTCAATAAAGTATTTACATTTTAAATTTCAAAAAAAAACGTTCAATAATAATGGAGATATATGACCCGAAAGTCTTAGCTGAGACACCTAGTATAATACTTAACAAAATAAATATTATTTATTCTAAAGATTTATTAATTATCAATTTTTTTGTGATTTCTAAGTCAATTCCGGTAAATGATACCATAAATTATGAGAGGTATTTATACCATAATCACATCATGTTGATATTATTTATCTTTAAATGGAAATATATTATAACAACTTGAATATTATTTACATATTCAAAATTCTTGTGAGTTCTAATCATTTATGAATCGCATACATAGTATTTGTATAGCACAATCATCCGCAAGTTCATTAATACAAGATGGAACGATGTGCAGAATCAACATAGTTGTCATAAGGAAACTGAAATATCCGAAATTTATTTATTTTGTTATTTGCATCTACTTATGTAAATATCGATTACTGTAATAAATAACACAGAATATATCCAAAGAATGCCAAAACGTACAATATACATGAACAGAGATGTATATATACGAATTATGTAAATGACATGTTCGTACCGTTAGATTTGTTATGCAAAATACATTGAAATCAGTTTATGAAGGCTTAGAATAACGTTCGTTTAAATAAACTGAACGTTAAATGGACATTGACTGATGCAGTAATTCGTATACATACATATACCTACAACAAATACAACAAAATAATAGTTTTTTTTTCTTCTAAGCAGTTGGAGGTTTTTTGTAAATAATAAGATATTAAAATTTAAAGAAATGTAATATGTTTTTAATGCGTGTATTAGGTCTTATTGAAAATTTTGAACTACTGGTATAACAAATTAGAATTTTTTAGATTTTTATTAGATACTAATAATTGTTTCTATATATATTCCATCAATTGCCAAGAATGTTCATCTAAAACTTTCATTATGTCGAAACAATTGTTAGGTAAAGGGCGCGAAACAAGTCAACTGTTTTTAATTTATTCTTCAATGTGTTCATGCAATTATAGCGTAAATGGTTTAGTACTACTTGATTTAATAAATATATTGATTGATTATAATGTATACGTTATAAAACTTTGATTGTTTATCAAGAATAGATGTGGGCAGTTGAGAACAGCCAATTAGAAAAATATATAGTGGTTATATGTAAAATTATACAGCTCGAGCTTTTTGTAATTATGAAAATATTCAAATTCAAACTAATAAAATATTTTGGTAATGGGCATATCATCTATACTCCTTCTTCTTAATCTTCTAGAAGATCCGTAGATCTGTTCTGTAACTGATTATTATTTTCCTGCGGCAGTGAGCTCTAACTGTTTTCACATCTTTTTGGTGGTGTTCCTAGAGGGCGTTGTCCTCTCAGTCCCCCTCCAATGCAATACGGATTATTATGTTTGTGTCCATCATTTTATGTGCTGGTGCCAGTATCTTCTCCGGTATCTTCACCATCTTTCTTTGTCTTGACTGACTAATGTCATCATTTCTTACTCAATCCCAAAGCGTTTTTCTGCTATTGTCCTCAGAGTGTTCCCTTCGGTTGATCACATTGTTCTTTTTGTTTTACTCGATTGGATGTAAGAAATGACGTCAAATGGACATATTTTATCTCAAATTACTTAAAAATACAATAGGTCACAAAATCTGCTTGAACTGGTTTTTAATTCGATATTTTTTATCTATACTTTTCTATATCTGTAAATATGACGTGGAGCGTAGTCGTGTTATAAACACCAAGCCTTAGAATACGAAGTATTGGCTTCGGAAATGTAATTTGAAATCCAAAATCAATGGGCTTATATGTATTTGGTAGCACTATAGTTAAGCAGACTATACACTATACCATCGATAATACACAATTCAATGACACCACGTTGTCAATCCCGAATAAATCAATATTTTCTAAAAAAATACTTTCTGCATAATATGCCTATATTTGCCTCATAAAATAATAATAATATGAATGGTTAGAAACAAGCATAACGGCTGGCTCGAAACTTATTCACTAGTAGTTATTGATCCATGGTCGATTACTTCTTTTAGTCGAGGCGCGCACCGAAATGGAAGTGGCGTAGTGACAACGTGGAATGTGGCATTTTTTAAACGAGTGAGATCAGATGCGACAACGCGCATCGACATGGAGTGGCAGTGATGAGATGTTATAGATGTGGCGTGGTGCCACTCGGTCGCCACTGCTTTCTGACAAGTTTAATCTCGAGTGGCGTCTGGCGTGTGGCAGTAAGTATTTTTCCACTTCAGCTAAAGGGAATATACTGACTCCACCAAAGGAACATATATCTGATATATTTACTGAGGATGTCTCCTCAAACGATGACTGCGTATACCTAGATGAAAAGAAAAAGGAAATCGGTAAAAATACAATGAATTATGATGTACACGTATTATTTAACGAAGAAGACGATCTACATATGTTCCAGACAGATTTTACAACAAGTAAGGAGCCCAATTCATTGCAAGAAAATATTAAAAGACAACTGGAAAATAGTAAAAAGACGAGTGATTTACTCGGTGATAGCAGAATATAGCAACGTAAAAGCATTCAAAGTCGAATTACTTTAGATAACATAAATAAATCGGCTTTTCAATATTTTGAAAGAAAAAGACAAAAATCATACAGGGTGCCTAATGTCTGAATATACAAGGACGCTGATGCACACTTTTTCTTAAGTGTATTGCCAAAGATGGCAGAGAGACCGACACGATCTTTTAAATGGGAATTTTGACCCTCGCCGGGAAAATCTTGAGCCTACAACTGATATATACGCATCTCACTCTTTTGCGGCCTCTACAAGTAATAATGCACTAACTGCAGTAGACAACACGTCAAGTCGTTCACCTACTACTGTAGCCATGTAATCTGCAAAAAGTGTTTTTTTTTCATGCGATAAAAAAGTTTAAATATTTTGTCGTTCAAGTTTAAATCATTGCGGTAAACATTATGAATTCCATACTACATATTTGTCTGTCACAGTGGATGAACCCAGTGCTCTTTTCTACGATTATTCAATTACCATTGAGGTTAGCGATTTGAACAAATGCGTAAGCATAGTCACTCTCGGATGATGATGACATTACGACTGCATAATCACAATAGAGGAATGGTGCGGCTGCCACTTCGGTGCGCATTAAACCACTTTACAATCATACTACCGCTATTCCACAGCCATACCACGTTTGTGCCACTCCTATATCACTTACCATTCCAAATCCATGCCATCGCCACACCACTTTGGTGCGCGCCTTGACTTACACGGACGTTCACCGTATGCATGTACCAAAAGTTTAATAAATGAGGGGTTTTATGTTTTTAACTTGAGTACCAGTCATGGAACTGAACCCTCAGTTACACCCATTCAATTTATTAGCAAAACGCATGAAAAACGAAGTTCCAACAGAAACCGTTATAAATAACCATAACAAGTATAAAATAATTTTGTAATTTGAAAATTACTTACGAAGAAAAGCATGTATGCTCATCCAAGATAAGAGTTGTGGCTTTGTGAAAAGAAAGAAAAACATCTGCAGAAATTATAAATAATGCCAAGACTACCTACTAACTATTTATTTAAAACGGTTTCGAGTAACTTTTTTATTTTTAATTAACCTATTGTTGGATTTTCCGCAATAATTTTTCATTAGAGTGTTTACTGTATGATTAATTTTAAAATAATAATTTATATATGATTTTAACAATTAATATTGACACAGCAACTTTTTAATTTATGCAGCTGCTGGTAATTAAAAATAAACTAATTATAACTTTTTTACCAATACTCAATAGTATATCCTCATAAATTTCAAATAGTGTGCTGAACAATATAGCTGATTAACTCTACACGAACAGAAATATCTGTAGGAAACGATGGCCTACGAATCAATTTTTTAATTATATAAATAATTTTGCTCAACAACCAGTTCCTAATCATACAGAAAATTTATTAAGATTTACTTACTTTCTTCTTAGATTTCTCAAGATGTTTTAGAAACAACACCCTGCCAAATAAGTAATGACGCATTTCATTATGTACATGTTCAAAACCATTTTCTTTAAGATTTATTTCTGCATGGCATTTTTGATCATGTCCGTATGCATTAAATTACTTTTGAATTAACACGAAACTTTGGCTGGCTGTTTTGCAATACCATTTTCATTGAACTACAGAACTAGACGTACTTTTGCTACCTGCTACAGAGCCGAATTAAATTATTTACATTTAAAAATATATACTTCACACATATTTCTAAATGTATTATATTTTTTATAGTATGACATGACGATTGAAATCAAGTCAACTACAATATTATCGGGAAATAGTCTTTGAAGCGATTGTTCTATCAACTAAGAGGCTGACATTCTTCAAAATCTGAAGTTGAATTTCTCTTTAACATTCAGCCATGCATACGTATGTAGAACGTGTACATATCTACATATATACATCACAAGGTATATTGATTAGTCAGCGTCAGACTGTGCTTCAAATTGTTTCAATGGAATCAATGTATAATTATTACGTAGAATGCCGTCATACTGTTCAAGAATTTATAAGAACGATGACATTCAAACGTATAATACCATAACGCGATACCTACTCATTTTAGGTTTCAGAAAAGCTATAGTTATTATTTACTACTATTTATTACTATTATAATTATTTAATTTATTTGGTTTCAGGATACCTGATAACAGATATTACTACATTACAATTTCCTATACGCGATATGCGCACAAACAAAATGTTAATGAAGGAAATATTTAGCTTTAGGAAAATGTTGATTGAGTATTCTATTACAATAAAAATCGTTCCAAAGTCATCTCCACCTAAATTATTTTACCTCTATTTTGCCTTCTAAGCAGCCTTTTCTGGATTTTCAGGAGACGCTAATATAATAATACTGCGTATTACATTAATATTATAAAGTCTATTCATAAAATCATATTAATCTTATTTAAATTATTTTTATTAACCGATAAAATATTCACATTAACTATTATTATATCAGAAAATTTATAATCAGTGGTGTAAATTGTGAAATTATTAATAACCTTGATGTTATTATATTATTTAAAATATGTAAAGAACTACATTCAAACCTTCAAAAATAGCACAGTCAGAAATGAATACAGGTAATAATTGAAAAGAATCCGCTTTTAGTTATTAACAATCGTTTTCATCATTTAATTATAACACAACTGATATAGAAATTTTCACACATTATTGCTGTTTAACATAATACAATACTTGATATGCCATCACAGTGATTTCATCGCGTATGTGTGTATGTAAGAAATTGTACCTACACAGGTATACATAAGAATTACTTTATACCATTCCAGTTTCAAGACTTTCACAATTCGATCTTGTTTCATAATTATGTACAAATCTTAACAACATATCTTCTGAAAGTATTGTAAGCCCACAGTTTGCATCATTAAATCGAGGTAATGAAATATAACCAGTTACGATGTCATGTCGATTATCCTCAGTAGAAAATATTTTACTAAAGCAGCTTGTATTTCTTTTGCGACCAAAGCGAAAGGAACAACTCATTCAATGACTAATAGCGTTGATTGAAGGAATGCATAAACACGCGCACTACATAGCACTGAGCGTAGCCAAAACTGGATCCGAGATCTATAGCGACTGCATCAGTCGTTTGGGTCTGAGATTCGAAACAGCCCGAGACAGCGATGACGTTTCTCGGCAAGAGGTTTGCGGGACGACTTAACGGAAAGACACGCAATTTTACTATAGCGTTGCGCATCTTCAATCAACGCTAATAGTAATAATGTTGTCTTTATATCCTGTCGCAATGGTGTATGTCCTGAAAGGGGCTCCGATTACTATATGCTTAAAAGTTTACTTCTCTAAATGATAGAAGGATAATTCTTAGTATTAAATTCATAGATAGCCTCTTACGTGATCATATTGACTGTGCATGGCTACTGAATAAGTTAACATCAATGTTCCAAAACAGACAAATCCCCATCAACATAGAACGTTTTATTGTGAGGCTATAAGAACCAACATGCTATATACATCGCCTATATCTACGTGTTGTACCAATTATAACAGGACATGTAATGATTGTGATTTATGTTATGATACATTTAACAAAATATCCAATCTGACACTGAATTAATGCATGGAGTTCTCTGTTATACTGTGGATAAGCTTTTTTTCTTTATTTCTTTTTGTGTACTCCCTGTGTTTTGTGTTTTGTATTTATTAAGTACCGTAAAATGGGGTGGATCACAACATGAGTGTGAATCACAACAATTTTTAGGAACAAGTTTTGTATGTGTGTAGAGTTGCGAACATTGTATCAACTAAATCACGTCTGCGTACATGTATTGGTACATGCTTAAACTTACTAGAACTAGTTGGGTTTGGCCGTTAATACCTGATGTTTTCGTTAAGTGCACGTTTAATAAATACTTCGCGTGTGTCAATTTTTTTTATACTGCCAAACTTCTATTGAGAATCGCTAAATACTACCTATGCTTTCTACCACAATTTTTTTGAAGGTTTATATCATTTGCCCTCCTCGTGGGCAAATAGCCAATTTACATGAGATTTAAGTGAGTGTTGTGATTGACCCCGACTGGAGGGCAAATCACAACACCGAAAAAAAAAAACAAAAAAAATTGTGATGCAGTTGAAAATTTGATATTACTTGCAGGTAAAGTGGAATTGTAGATAAGACTTTTGCGCTATTTACCAATAGTTAGAAAAATTTTAAACGTCAGATATTTGAATCAAACGGTCAGAAAGTGTTGTGATCCACCCCATTTTACGGTAATAATTTTCCTAATTAATAATATTACCAATCTATGAGAAAATATTGTCTACTTACCTATAAAACTAATATCATTAAATTTAAACTAACCAAAAACACTATATTATATCAAATATACTAAAGAACTAGGCCATCTAGTAATAAATCAAGAATTGGTGGTTAAAAATAGTACTTACTCAAAATGAAAAATAATAAAATAATAATTAAAATAATTCTTATGGCAAACAAATAATATTTCTCTGCCACAAGCTTAGTTTACAGTAAAAAATAGTATATAACCCGTCAAACAACTATTTCCGCGGATTTAAGTGTATTAAATTACCTACAAGTTTGATACTATATATAACAAATATTTTGCAAGCGTTAGATCAAAAGTGGCTTGTATTTCAATTTCTCAACTAATTACAAGTAAATTGAAATGAAACATATATTCTATCTTGATGAAAGATAGTTTGGTATTCTTATTTGTCATATGTATAATAATTAGATTCCAAATATGTAAGGAAATTTACCAGGTGCAATATAGAGCCTGTTCCAAATCTTGCCAAATCTTTTTCATACTTTGTAATTTTGACTCATCACTTTTGCGTACTATTGATGTAATATACCTACTTATAATTTTGCAGAAAATAGATGCCTTCTTGAAATTATATGAAATTATCGGTGACACACATATGTACCTCAGTTAAGAATGTAAAATATTATTATATAATATTTAAAAAAGCAGTCGAGATACTGGTAACATTCTGTATTAACTGAACGTTTTACATATTTTGCATAAAATACTGCTAAATAGGTAAATTCCACTGATTAATATTATCAATGTTAATTAGGAACATTATAATTTTTAATAATTCTTTCCTACATAAAAAAAAAGGTTTTATGTATGAAATAACTCACCTATCTTGCACAAATCACATTTGTTATCTGCCGTTTAATATAAATTATGACCTAAGACTAAGAGATTCATGTGTCCGTCTTTTTGGTAGCTTTATGATAGAGCACAGGACTGACAATCCCGGGATGTGTATTTAAATCGCACCGAAGGCATAATTTTTGTGAAAACTTTCGCTCATTAAAATTGTGTTATTGGAATGTTTGTAATTTTCGAGACATAATATGTAAAACTCAGTGACTAAATGTCCGCCGGTGGTCCTGCCCGTATAAACTGAGAGTTCCGCCGACGGACGAAATCTTTACGATTGTTGTAACGTGTCCGTCACCAAGGACATTGTTTTGTGCGGACACGGCGGAATGCAAGTATTTGTTTTGTCAATTTCCGCCGGTAGGCGGCATGTTACACTATTACATGAATATTTTGTCGTTATAGTAATGGTCATGATCATAACCTAGTTTTATTTATTAGTGTGCGTGTTAATCTGCATCACAGACTGCGTGCAAGCAGAGTACATTCTAGCAATATCTAACTTTGATATATTATCTAAATAGAAAAATATGTTTGAGTTACTTTGGTCATTGTTAAGAACATAACATCTTTTATTTTATTTAATATTATTGTTTCTTGCTTTATATATGAATGTTTTATTTTTTAACTTTTAATTATATTGTCATATTTAATGTATTTCTTACTTACAAGTATTGTGAGCATACTAAGTATTATATATGATGCGGAGCTGGCTTCGGGCGCATACAGTCTCAGCGGCCGAGTTTACTGTCTGCCGGCCCGGCAACACGACTGTACACCGAAGGCGATGTGAGACCTCCTATGTAAGCGTACGGAATGCAGTGTCTGGCATCTGCACATACATAGGGGTCCATAGCTCCTCAAGCGGTTCACATGTATATGCTATATGTTATCGTATGTTCGATGCCGGCGCACACCGAAATTAAATAAATGTGTATTTGAACTGAAATTTGAGTTTTATTTTACAGTACTTCCTAAATAGGAAGCTTCCTTAACAGTCATATTACTTGCAAACATAAAAACATGTTTCTAAATCTGTTACAATATAATTATATCTAACACACACTTTTTCTATTACTTACTTTTATATTAAGAAATACTCGTTTTATTACTTCACAAACAATATGTGCTACTTATAACTTACTACATATTGATTGTTTTCTTGTTAAAAATTACATAAAAATCATTATACAAATAGATTTTAATAAATATGTTTCCTAATAATAACAACACCACTTAATTTGGTAATAAACAAGAAAATGGGTGTGCTTAAAACCACACAGCAGAAGTGTAAACTTCATCAAGGCGAAGTTAATAATACGAAATACACGCATATAATATTCAGTAACGTATTAAATAAAACGTATTCGCACATTTATTACATTTACACATGTACACACGCGTATAATATTCGGTAACGTATTATACGACTGACGCTCTGCCATGTAACGGTCGCCGAACGAGTATAGCAGTGACGCGAGCGGCCGTTCCGTTGGGTTGGTTCGGACGTATGTATATATATATATAAATAGACGATATGAATACTCGATTACGAGTCCTGCGCTTGGTCTGATGCTAACGTGCCGGCGTCATACCCGTGCGGCTCGGGATCGAATATGCTCGGGGACATGAATTTATTTATTCATTTAAATTTCAATTTAATTGGAATTAAATACTTCTACATGATATATTTATCTTGTTCCCTTAGTCGACTCGAGCCGACATTACCCGAACGAGCGTTACATATCCGAGCGTGACGGTCAGTCTTGTTCAGTGCCTACAATCAGCGCAACGCGCCCAAAGAAGTTTACACTTCAAAAATATAATAAATACTTAAAATATTTACCGTTATGATAACTGCGGAATTTTCATGTAGTATAGTGACATGCTGCTGACCGGCGGAAATCTATAAAATAAATACGGGTATTCCGCCGCGTCTGCACAAAATATTGCCATTGTCGGTGAACACGTTACTACAATCGGGAAGCTTCCATCATTTAGCTACAGCGTATATAAAAAGCAAAAATATATATAAATATATATATATAAATATTCAATACTAAGCTTCAAAAGGTTTAATTGCTTTCGTATAATTAATTTTGTATTTGATTTTTTTTTTCTGGACTTAATACTATGTTAAGATTTTTTTAATGTTTTTTAGACCTCGGAAACCTTAGATATTTAAACATTCCAATTTAGTTTTAAAAGTAATACGTTATTAGCTAAAGAGTAGTACTTAATTCAATAATACTATTACTGGAGACGGAGAAAATCCGTGCAAAGATATAGTTCACAAGGACTTCGCGACAAAACAACAATGTTAATGAAAATCATAAAATGTGAATTAAACTATTTCGAAATTTAATTACAAATAATGCTCGAACAAAGGATTTCATAGAAACTAACATATATAAAAAAATATATACGTAAGTTAATTGAAGTTCTTTATTATTAAAGAGAATATTTTGCGCTGCGTTGCTTAGAAAGGTAATTTTTTGGCCTTTTGAATACAATAAATAATAAATGGATAAATCTAATGCATCAGTACACCGAACTGACTGTAGTAAATAAGTTATTTAGTTGTACATAATAATCTTTAATTCAGCTTACTCTGATTATTATATTACTGTCTTGAATTTCGTAAATAAGCATAAATATCCTCAACATTAAGTTTGAATGCCTTGCACGCTTGATTTTATAGTTGTTTCAAGGATTGTTTAATCGTATTGCATAGTATTGTTTATTCTTATCGTTTACCTTCTGTTTAGTAACGCAATGAAATCAGAAAATTACCGCAGTTGTGTCTAAACCTTTAAGGAAACAGCATTGTTATTATTATGCTTATTATATAGAGGCCGTAAATGCAAATTCGCTCTTTTTACCTACAATATAATTAAAAGAATGTTTAAGACACATGTATGTTTGAATTTCGTTAATTCCATGTTATGGTAATTATGGTAATTATTGCTTTGGTATTGCCCGAAATAATCGAGTTGGATCTTGTGATATAATTTTCTTACAAAACTGATTGTTAATTGTGAACATTAAGTAATCCTTTACTGTACTATCTTAAAGCTAGGAGAATACTAGGGCATTTCCAAATGCTGACACTTCAGAGAGGGTTGCCATGTAAAAACTTATAATATCCTTGATTATCATGTGTATAAAATAAAAATTTGCCAATAGTATTAAACCTATTAATACTATTAAACCTATACTTTTAAAAACTGATTGACAAAATCAAAAATGCTCTCATAACATTACTTTAAATTTTAATTAAAAGATTACTTAATGTTCACAATTACCAATAAGTTTGTTGCATGCTCCAACGTTTTCTTTTTCTTTATAAAGAGAGTATAAACTTCAGAAGCAGCCATATTCGACATATGAGCATGGTCGTACAAGTAACATGAAAAATATTTAGCGTACTGAATGTATGACCGATTTCACGCTATTTGACTCTCCTGAGACTGATATACAATATGCAATTGCAATTCATTTAATATCCACTATACAGTGTGGAAATAAAGTAACAGATATAGCGATTTTAACTAAGGGGAATATTTTCATCGCATTCTCAGTTTCTTACGTCATTTGTTTTTCATGTTATGTTTTTTTTAATGACAACCTCTAATTTTTTTTTTAATTTCAATAGTATTTTCAATTCCCTATCCAACAGCATAAAACTTTTAATATATTACGTTTGATAAAAATTGAGAAAAAGATTCTTAAAGTTGAAATATTAAAAATTCATTAAACAAATTTAGTCACATAAATTTGATGGAAAGATTGACGGCACCATTCGTTTTTATTATGGAATTATAAGAATGTTGAAAAACCGAATTATAAATTTAATATCTACTCCATACAAAGTTAATAATGACATTAAAACTAAATTGATTAACCAGAAAAAACTCTAACAATAACATCAAACGCAAAAATAAGCCTTTTTATATTACATTTACACTAAGTGTTCAAAATGACGATCCTGTACCATGTAACAATACTCGAGACGACTATAAAACTCATTTTTCACATTCTGAAAAGTTTGAGCTCATATTAATCCAGTTTAATGCCAGATTCTGTGCTTGAGATCTTCTAAATTATTAGGTATTTTTATACACTTTACTTTTTAAGTATCCCTATAGAAATATATCTAATGGCTTTAGATCTGAAGACCTAGGCGGTCATTCCATCGGACTTCTTCTTCCTATCTATCTTCTTGGGAGAACTTGGCCCAAGTAGCATCGCACATTAATTGCATAAAGAGGTGGAGCACCATTATGTTGTAACCAATACTATTATTTGGTAGGTCAGGGCTGTTTGCATTAGGAAATAATTCAGCTAATGCAGGCATCAATTCGAACTGTAGAAATTATCTTTGTGCAATCAAATTGTTAGCAAAAAAGAATGTACTTAGGATTCTGTGACGAATAATGCCTGCCCATACGTTAACTTTCTGAGGATATTGCTCAGTAGTACAATTTTTATTAATAAATAGTTTGCAAAAGGTAAATTAACTAATGTTTTTTTGTTTTATGCGCCGGTAACTAAATTCATGTTGTCGTGAATTTTTAATATTTCAATTTTAAGACTCTTTTTCTCAATTTTTTTCAAATGTAACATATAAAAAGTTTTATACCGTTGGATAGGGAATTGAAAGTACGCAATTTAAAAAAAATGTAGATTGTTATTTAAAAAAAAAGTGGGTGACGTCATAACATGTAAAATAAATGACGTAAGAGACTGAAAATGCGATGAAAATATTCCCCTTAGTTAATATCCCTATACCCCTTCGAGATTTTTTTTAAATGAATGTTATCCGGTACTTTATTTCCACACTGTATAGGAAACATTAGTAATGGTGTGTGCATGCGATATTCTCTCTAATTCAGACAAAACATTTTCAAATTCACTATTTGATTGTTTGAAAATATTTTGCATAATTATTTTAATCATTTGTTCATTAAAAATTAAGCTTTATATCCATTCTTCAGCATCATACACTAGATTTAAAAAAAACTCACTATGATAGTCCTCGATTTTAATTTTTTATGTTGGAACAATTTTTTAATATGTGAACTTCTAAAACATTCTTAAGGGAATATTTTCTAAATAGATCACCTTTTAATGATCGAAATTCAGTGAATTATCTTCTATAAAAGAAATTGGTTTAAGAACATCCTTTTCAAATATAACCTCGTAAATTTTTAACCGTAAAAGGCAGGTAGATTCTCCCAAATTAGATTAAAGACGAACTTTCCTATCTTAAACGATTTTCTCTGCAATATAAATAAATCCCTGATAGAAATTCCAGGCGCCTCGGCTTCTTTTTATTAAAAGCTTACTTCACCGTTTTATCAATAGACTAACAAGTAAAACAGATATATAAATTGACCTGCAATGACATAATAAATCGAAATAAGCATTTAATTATAGAAAGATAAAAAATAAAAAAAAAGTATTTATAATACTAACTAAGTTAAGTTAAACGGAGAGGCAAAACTCAAGTAATAGACAAGCTAACATTTATAAATATTAGCCTCTCTATCTAATCTGTGCCTGTAATACAAAATGAAAAATTAATATTTTTCTACTTCCTTTCTTCTTTCAAGAATAAATAATCCAATATAATATAGATATTTACAAATATGACAACTGTTATTAATTGCGTTTGTTATGCAACATTCAATCTAAACAACAATTAAGTGTTGTTCAAAGATTGATCAAGTAAATCCCTGTTTTTGACAGAATATTTGTTACCAAGATTTCTAATTCAAAGAAAACATAATAGAAATGGATCCCTATTCACATTATAAACCAATTGACGATGACAACCTTTTATAGTTTCTTTATCAAAAGCAAATCAGAAGATAACGAATTATTAAACACATAAAGCACTTTTTGCATAAACAACAGTTAATATTGTTATAGTCCAACATGAGTAACTTTATTATTCCAATGTTTTACACGTTTTGACATTGTATCATTCATGTAAAAGAGTTTACCTAGGTACTAGGATTGTTTGAGGTAAGGTGAGACTTAGAATAAATATTTAAATAATGACAACAGTATTGTGATTTAACACATAAAATATGCACTTGGTCCAGCGATGCCATTATACCAGTTTAATAATTATCAGCATCAAATTCGTCAACTATACTCTACTTCTGCAAAAACTTTCTCGTCGGAAGGTAATTCAAGACCTTGAGCAGTGGCGGCTCGGGGTGGTTCACATAGGGAGTGCATAATTTCAAAATTAAAAATTATAATACAAGACCGCTTACCCAATCTTTATAAGTTTCACCGACATACTGTTCCAGACAGGTACTGTTCATTGTACAGTTTGTTTTGAGGGAATAGTAAATATAACACTACAGTTTGATTACATCTGACGATAAACGAAGCCCATTTTGCTTGTCTTTGACTTGCAGAACAGTTCTATCACTTTTTCATTAAAATTTGGGAAATCATTTATAAATTAATTCTTTTTCACAAGATAACATAGTAAGGGCATTTAATCTGTCTTCTTTCATTGTATTTCTCAGGAAAGTTTTTATTCTCTTCAGCCGTGAAAACTGGCCTTCCGCTACAGACGTTGTCATTGGGATTGTAATGACAATTTTTAAAAGCTTAACAACTTCATTAAAGGTGTCGCTTAATCCATCCAGCAGAAGGCCTAGCAGACCTACAGCACTGACTTCTATATTTTGCCTAAATTCTTCTCTAGAATATAGAACACTTAATTCAGTTCGTAGTCTGCTTTCATTGAGGCATGGATAAAATTTTACTGCTTCTTTAAGGCAATCTTCCAGATTTTTTTTTTTGAAAAGAGGAGAACTGTTTAAAAGAAATTAAGTTTGCTAATATTAAGCGCCCTGTATACCGAAATCTAGTTTTTATTTCAAGCAAAATAATATCGCACACTTCAATAGTTTCCCTCCGTCTTTGGCTACCATCAGTTACTCTTCGTCGCGTTGATGGTCGAGGAGTCAGTTCTGAGTCATTTTGTTTAACCAACTGATTATCTGTGTCAGCGATTTCGGTTCGAATTTTTCCAATAGCGCGTTCAAAATTATCTAAATTATTCTTGATTTTTAATGCATCTGTATTGACATTTTGTAATTGATTAAACAATATGTCCACATGTGGCATAATTTTATGAAAGAAAGTTAACCAATAGATAAAATTTTCCTCCTCTAAAATTCGCAAATTGGCACCAGCTTGATGAATGGTAGTTTGTAAACTAGCTTCTCCCTCGATTTGTTCTAGAGCTTCAATTATTTCTTCTCGGTGCTCATATATTGTATTCACTGTCCTAGACTTGAGGCATCGGCCGTTTAAGATTTTTTATTGCGATTTTTTCATCATACGTTAACCGCGAAAACGTGTTATTCTGTAACGCAGAGACGAAATTCATCTTACAACAGCGGTGAGCAGACTGGGGATCTTGCTCACACGCTATGTATTATACGATATCGAAGTAGAACAAAATACAGTTCTCCCCCACCTTCAATGTAATGTTAATGGCATACGGGGCAACGGTTGGGCTTTGCTCATGGGTATGTTTCTCTCGGTGGAAGGGGTAAACATTCGAATAGTTTCTCGTCTTTACATCCGTGCGCTGTTAGTCGTCATTATATCTGTGACGACGATCGGTGCATGTAGGTTGTTACGCGGGCCGCACACGCCACGTTCCTGTTCAATAACTATGAATACGTAATAAATAAATACTTTCACAGTTAGTCGCCGCTTGGTTTGTTTTGTTTCAAAATTCCAGGGGGTGCAATTGCTCACTTGCTCTCATTAAAGAGCCGCCACCTTGAGATTTGGAAAGGTGCTAGAATCCGTGAATGGGGTGCTTAATGCACAAAGTAGAATCATAATTTACTTCGTTCTTTTGATCAATGCAATTGATGTGTGATGAATTGTCATGATGGTATAGTTCTTTCTTTCGAGCCATTGCGGATCTTTTTTCGGTAATTATAATTTTGATTTTGTTCCGAAGAGCAACAGAATACGTCTTGTTGATATATTTTCCTTTTGCGAGATAATCGATGAAAAGTATCTCTTCCAATCCCATTATATCTTTGCCATTACCATTCCTGCCACTATGCATCATACACTGTTGAGATTCAGTTTTGATTTTGGCACATACTAATAACGCCAAGTTTCATAGACTTTATTAAAGCGACGTCAACCATTTCTGAATTGGTAACAAGTTTTGATTGTTCAAAACGTTTTTCATTGTTAAGACTCATGTCGCCACTTTTAAATCGAGCATCCGAGTGGCAAATTGTTTTTGAAGGAGTAGTTACTGTTGCCCAATGATTACTTTATATCGGGGTCAAAAGCTCAATTGTGTTGATCTTTTTAGAAGATTGCACTGAATTGCATCACGATTTTATACACTTAAAACTTTTACTAAACACATCTTTTTACAGTAACTGTATCTGTCAAACAAAACGTCAAACGATAATGAAAATTTAAATTTTCTCGTGTAAACACATGGCCTAATCAAAATTAATATCAATATTTTCAACAAACCTTGATAGACTAGTCTTACCTTCTATGAAATCACTCTCGTACATACTCCTTTACTTATAAAGTATATTATAGAACACTGTATCAAAAGCACTAAAAAATCTATAACATAAAAGTCCTTGTTTTTGTATCACCAAATAATTTAACAGTTTTCAATATACGTAAATTTTTCTTCAAACTTTACAATACAAAAGTAATTTACAAGCAATGTCAAATAACAAGAATTATCCTTATCTATAACAAAATCATAGAATTATTTATTTATATTAAAAGATTTTTTATTACAAGAAGGTTTTATTAGGACGAATTTATCCGCATTTGTTGGTGTTAATTCCATAACTTAATATACTATGTAAATGAACCTTGTTCTATTAGAATTGATAAATTCGTCTTCAGAATAAGGAAAAGCGACATCGTTCAGTTCCACTCTTCCAAACGGAAGCGTAGAACTTCCGTTGGAAACGAAAGGTCGCAGGCCACCAACAACTGTAATTAACGTTCGATCAATCACTTTCTCACAAAGGAGTATTGTCCATTTACTACGGTATTTTGTAAGTTATACAACTTAACTTTTTTGTCATGGGAATGTACACACATAAGTTACTAGTTTTGTTATTGTTAATTTCTTATGCTGATGAGGTAATCTTGCACCTAGGAACCTTACATTGTTTTTCATTATTTATACATAATTAGATAGAATAAAAATAATTAGATAATAAATGCAAATTCATAATTGCATTCAATTTTTTATTTAAAATATTTTAATTTTCTGGAAATCTTTCATATCGCTTGCATGTTTTTATTTATACGTGACCTCCGCAATTACATACACCTATTAGAATAGCTACAAATATCTTTCACTTACGGCTCGTTTTAGGTTTCTAATAAATATAATCCTCTTAAATTATCCTTATACAGTTTACCACTTTCCTTTTAATCCTTTTTACCAAAATCTATCAAACCAACTGTACGTCTCCTTCAATTAAAAATTTGTACTGTCTTTTTCAATGTTTTAACACATTGATTCTGTGAAAAGGAAATATTCATACGATGCTAAAAATCATAATAGATACATAGTATACAGTCTATAAATATAATTTATACAATAATGAAGTTCTTTTGTGTTTTAAAACAATGATTCTGTGAAAAGGAAATATTCATACGATGCTAAAAATCATAATAGATACATAGTATACAGTCTGTAAATATAGTTTATACAACAATGAAGTTCTTTTGTGCACAATTAAGAAACATATAATGACATAATACATGTGTGTGGTGAGTTTTCAGGAAGTGTCTCGGGGTGAAATTTTTTTGTAAATAATTGTGTTTTTTTTACAGTATTAAAACAAACAAAAATGAATTTTAATATGTTGTGTATGTACAAACTGAGGAAGATAATATGCAATTGTTGAAACGTTTTTTTAAATATGACTTTTATTTTACCATGTTAATTATTGAATAATGGTAATAAATCAATAAATGGTCGCAAATGCCAAGAAAGATACATTTGGATTTTTATGTTTAAAAGAAACGACCAAGAACAAATAATTTTATTTATATATATATGTTCTCTTTCAGGTTTCCGCGGGTAGTAGTATGTGTTGTCACTGGATTCCGGGTTTTCTTCCGCGTTTCCACTGCTTGGTCTTTGGAAAGACCGATGCTGGTTTCTTGACGACGTTTCGGCAAAATCACACTTGCCATCTTCAGGTCTGCGATAACTGTCTGCTTCTGCTTCGTGTTATTCGTAAACTGACGTTTTCGGGATTCGGATGGTGGTTATATACTTCGTTAGCGTGTCGGTTGGTTGCCCTTGGACGAGTGTGTGCATGGTTCCGTGTCGTTGGGCTCGTGTTTGGAGTGTGACGGCTGGTTTGCGATGTAGAAGTATTAGTTTGGTGTTCTTTGTTGGTATCTGTTCTTGTTAGTGCTGGTTTCCATGCTGTTGGTAACCTCTGGGTATCATCTCGTGAATTCATATTGTTCGGATGTTTTTCAATTTCGATGGCTTCCCTGATGATTCTGGTTTTAGTATGTTCGATGTTCGCTAATAGCTTGGTGTTACTGAAGTCTATCGTGTGGGATGTTTCTTTTACATGTTGAGCCAGAGATGAAGTTTTCTCGTCTTTTCTTACGGAATTTTTGTGTTCGTCTCTTCTTGCGTTTACCCTTCTGTTCGTTTGTCCAATGTAAGTTTTTTCACAGTTGAGGCACGGAATTTCATAAACTCCTTGGTTTTCTAAAGGTATTTTTGTTTTAGGGTTTCGAAGGACTGTACTGATTTTTCTGTCTGCTTTGAATGTTGTTTCAATGTTGTGTCTTCGTAGGATTTTGGATATTCTATCGGTGGTGCCTTTCACATAGGGTAAGTAGGTTTTGGCAGTTGGTGTTTCTTTTTCCTCTTGTGGTGTTGTTGATTTCGGCTTGGATGCTCTTTTGATAGCAGATTCACTGAAACCATTCTGTTGGAGTGCCTTGTGGAGTTTGTCCATTTCTTGGGTGATGTGATCTTCGTCTGCTAATCTCTGCGATCTTGTCACTAGGGTTTTCACTACTGATTGTAACTGAGCTGGGTGGTGGTGAGACTGAGCGTTCAGATATCTGAACGCTCAGTCTCACCACCACCCAGCTCAGTTACAATCAGTAGTGAAAACCCTAGTGACAAGATCGCAGAGATTAGCAGACGAAGATCACATCACCCAAGAAATGGACAAACTCCACAAGGCACTCCAACAGAAACCCATACAGACAGATATCTGAACGCTCAGTCTCACCACCACCCAGCTCAGTTACAATCAGTAGTGAAAACCCTAGTGACAAGATCGCAGAGATTAGCAGACGAAGATCACATCACCCAAGAAATGGACAAACTCCACAAGGCACTCCAACAGAAACCCATACAGACAGATATCTGAACGCTCAGTCTCACCACCACCCAGCTCAGTTACAATCAGTAGTGAAAACCCTAGTGACAAGATCGCAGAGATTAGCAGACGAAGATCACATCACCCAAGAAATGGACAAACTCCACAAGGCACTCCAACAGAATGGTTTCAGTGAATCTGCTATCAAAAGAGCATCCAAGCCGAAACCAACAACACCACAAGAGGAAAAAGAAACACCAACTGCCAAAACCTACTTACCCTATGTGAAAGGCACCACCGATAGAATATCCAAAATCCTACGAAGACACAACATTGAAACAACATTCAAAGCAGACAGAAAAATCAGTACAGTCCTTCGAAACCCTAAAACAAAAATACCTTTAGAAAACCAAGGAGTTTATGAAATTCCGTGCCTCAACTGTGAAAAAACTTACATTGGACAAACGAACAGAAGGGTAAACGCAAGAAGAGACGAACACAAAAATTCCGTAAGAAAAGACGAGAAAACTTCATCTCTGGCTCAACATGTAAAAGAAACATCCCACACGATAGACTTCAGTAACACCAAGCTATTAGCGAACATCGAACATACTAAAACCAGAATCATCAGGGAAGCCATCGAAATTGAAAAACATCCGAACAATATGAATTCACGAGATGATACCCAGAGGTTACCAACAGCATGGAAACCAGCACTAACAAGAACAGATACCAACAAAGAACACCAAACTAATACTTCTACATCGCAAACCAGCCGTCACACTCCAAACACGAGCCCAACGACACGGAACCATGCACACACTCGTCCAAGGGCAACCAACCGACACGCTAACGAAGTATATAACCACCATCCGAATCCCGAAAACGTCAGTTTACGAATAACACGAAGCAGAAGCAGACAGTTATCGCAGACCTGAAGATGGCAAGTGTGATTTTGCCGAAACGTCGTCAAGAAACCAGCATCGGTCTTTCCAAAGACCAAGCAGTGGAAACGCGGAAGAAAACCCGGAGTCCAGTGACAACATATATATATATATATATATATATATATATACAGTTTCCTTTCGTGGTTTAATATATACAGGGTGAGTCATTAGTAGCCGCGTCTTCGATCACTCTCTTGTGTTTTAAATAAAAGGAAAAACAATTAGTGGAAGATCCATGGTTGCTTGTGGCGCATATTGTAAAAATACGTTAAGCTCTGACGCACTTCCGGTTTTACCGGAAATGCACGTAACTTAAGTTTTTTAAATGACTTACCCTATATATTTTTATATGTTCTTGTACTGCTTTAAATTATCTGTTCAACTGTTTTTTCTTTTTCAAAATTGAGCCAATAGTTTTTGAGTTATTAATTTTTTTTGAAAATATTTGAAAAAAACACGTGTTCAGAAAAAAATTATTTTCACATTGTTTTTAAAAGTAAAAGCTTGAACTTTGATGGTGCTCGTAGCCAAGAAAATTCTGCATCATTTGGTAAAGTTGCACTCGACAATACCTCATAAAACTTTGTTTTTTCAAAGCCTAATTCCTGAAATTTTCACATACCAAAAACTTATTTTTTTTAAATGGAACACCCACTATTTTATTGAGGCATTTTGTTCCTGTTTTTATTCTCTTTCATTTTTATTGACAATACCCTATACCTACCTATCTTTTGTAATTTCTGAGATAATCACTATAGACGCAATTAGGGGTCAATTGAAGAACTACGAGCGCTGTTGTTCTATGCTCCAAAATATTCGTTCAACCAATGGAAGGCAGGAATGGCGCTTGACTTCCTTAGTCAACTGTCAAACAAAGTAAATGTTAAATCCAACTCTCCCAAAAGTAATAATTTTACAGAATAAAGAGCATCGCATTTCAATTTTTTAATTCCGGCAATGTCAGTTGCAGTATTTAATTTTTGTCTGTGTTGGCTAACATTGAAATAAAATAAAGGTTGTGTTTACTGACATATTTGAAGATGTCTTGAAAAAGTTTTGAAAATCGGTCCGTAGATAGCGAAGATACTCTCCTTCATTAACATTTTCATCAAAGAAATAAGGTCCAATTATGTTACTGCCCACTATTCTTCCCCACAGTTTTAATGACTAACGATTTTGAAAGTTTACAGGTGTGATAAAGTGGTGGGCTTTATGTGTTATAATAACGGAAATTGTGACGATGAACGTATTAACATTAATAGAAGGTGGCTTCGTTGGTAACAACAAAAAATTGAGAAAGCCAGGATAATTTATTTGCTGCCAATTGACAACAATGTAAGCCATTCTGAAAATTTCTTTCATCTAACCCTGTGTATGAATATACTACGGGTGAATTTCATGTTTCCCAATTATTCTGGATTCTCAAATTTGACTAACATCTAACTGACGACTAATTTTCGTAGTAGGTACTAGTGGGGGTGTTCGACTACACTCACAAGTACCATAAACGTCTTATCCTCACCAGTTATTACTTTTTCCGTTCTTTCTTTCATATTCAATACTTTCTAATTCATTTCGATGATAACTAATAGTGATGCCTTTATAAGTTTGACATAAATGTATACCGACTTTCTTTAACAGTTGACTCAGGCAGTCAGCCGCATTCCAGCCTTCATTGGACGAATATTTGGGTGCATAGAACAGCACCCGTAGTTCCTTAATTAATCGCTAATTGCTCCTATAGTGATTATCCCAGAAATTACAAAAGATAGGTATAGGACATTGTTAACAAAAATGAAAGATAATAAAAAAAGGAACAAAATGCCTCAATAAAATACTGGGTGTTCAATTTAAAAAAAAAAGGTTGTGGTATGTGAAAATTTTTGGAAGTAGGCTTTGAAAAAACACAGTTTTTTTGAGGTATTGTCGACTGCAACTTTACCAAATGATGCAGAATTTTCTTAGCTACAAGCACCACCAAAGTTAATGTTTTTGCTTTTAAAAACAATGTGAAAATGATTTTTTTCTGAACACGTGTTTTGGTCAAATATTTTCAAAAAAAATTAATAACTCAAAAACTATTGGCTCAATTTTGAAAAGGAAAAAACAGTTGAACAGAGAATTTAAAGGAGTACAAGAAAATCCAAAAATATATAGGGTGAGTCATTTAAAAAAATTAAATTACGTGCATTTTCGGTGAAACCGGAAGTGCGCCAGAGCTTAAAGTATTTTTACAATATGCGACACAAGCAACCATGGATCTTCCACTAATTGTTTTTTCTTTTATTTAAAACGCAAAAGAGCAATCGAAGAAGCGGCTACTAATGACTCAGCATGTATATATATATATTGCCAATATACATCAAATGTATTAAAAATGATCGTAACTCGTGGTCGTAGAGGCAGTAGGCCCGGTACCTACTGCCGGCGACGTATATATCGTACATACGTATGCATGAGAGTCCCTATGGCTAATGCTTGTTGACACAACCGGTATACCGTTTGACTGAAATAAAAGTAGATATAGGGAAATACAGACACGCACACATGTGCATGCAAACATGAAATGGAGGGGTACGATAGTAGGGGAGTACAGATGAGTTCATATCGGGACACCGGGGTACCCAGGCTTTAGTGCAAAACGTTGAAAGTTAGTATGCAGACGTTTGCTTTAAGGAATTGCTACGCGGCTTTTATATAATATTTTGGTAACTGATGTATAATGTATTAACATTGAACTGAAACAAAACACTATAAAATTTGTAACTAAAATAAAATTCTTATAAAAAATTAAATAAAATTCTCACATTTAAAACGAAACAAAATATTATACTTAATGAACTATACAAAATTTAATGTTGAAGATGTTCAAATGTCTGTCCCTCTTGCATCAAGCAGTACCCTAAACGATTATAAAACCCATTTCGTACATTCGATAGCATTTCAGGAGTAATCATTTGTATGGCGTTAAGAATTTGTTCTCTTAAGCCATCCAAATCAATCGCTCTATTTCCTTCAGCGGTATTAATATTTGCGAGTTTGCTCAGATACAATGTATGTACGTTCACGCTCTAAAGTTACGGAACGAATGTGTTGTCCCCGCTCTCGATCTCCCCACTATCTCCCCACACCACCGGTCTTATACATAGGTACATATTTATGTGTGTGTATTTGAAGGTGCATATTAACTTTTAACTACGACAATCTGTATATCAAACTACCTAATTACTACATTTATTATACTCAAATAGTTTAAAACGCAGTGTGCATAGAAAGATTGACTTTGCCAAACGAAATTTCGTTTTATTGCATTCGATGATGTGCACGTTGTAAGTTTGCCAATAAAGTTTGTTTAAATAATATGTTCAATTTAAATTAAGACAGATCTCAAAGTATTTAAATGAAATAAATTTCTCATGAAACATTATCCAACAAATCATTTAAATGAAAACAAGATAATCGGAAATATAAACCTACAAAACATTATTATTTCTTCTGTTGAGAAATCGAAAGAAAGTGTGTTAATTTTTTAAAACGGATACACATGTGTGTGTACACTCTCTGTCTAGACACACTAATTAGAAACGTCACGTTCCGTCCTTAAGCAATATTAAACATTTCTCAACAGCTCTATAACGGTAACAAATTAGAGAGAAACATACCTATCTGTGAATGATAATGAAGATGATACCTATTCTTTAAAGAATATTATTTATTTGACGTACATATAATACAGGTTATTTTAATTAATCCTTATATGGAAAAGTATCCATCGGGTAAACCTGAAATAAGTCTCACCTGTTGTATATTAGCAGTAGATCCTACTCAACCAAAATATATACAAGTACGTGTTATTTCCGTTTATACCGAAAGTCGTTGCCAATTTGATTATCTGAAGCAACTTGATTATTTAGACAACATTATTTCGATTAGACATTGGTTTCTGGGTTGAAATTGCGGCATCGTTTTTATTACTACTGGCAGCATTTCGTCCACTATCGTAAGGGAAATCTTCAGGACTTCTACTACTGCCATAATCTGAAACAGACAAGCGTGTTTTGGAAAGGCAATGATTTGTTTCGAGTTTAGTGCTGCAGTTCAGTGGAGCGTGTACGTAAAGGTAGATTTAAATTTGTATGATGGACTTCCAAGAGTAATGGAGATAGTAACCATCGTCCCCGTTCAAGTTGTTGTAATGTTTCTGAATTGCGATGAATTCGCGGATTTTGCGGTTGTATTAATGGAAATCTTTGGAGAGGATTTTTGAGGAATTGAACTGGATCTAGTGTCCGGCTTCCAATATGGAGTCAGCTAGTGCAGACCCAGTGCAAACCCAATGAGATTCCATCGAAATCCAGAAACATCCTAACAACTTACACTGAGCACTAAACTGCGCCATAACACCCCCCCTGCCAACACAAGCCAAAAGTAGTAGCTCTCAAAGTGTTTCTCTGGGTAGTGAACGAAACATGGACACTAGAAGCAGAGATAACGACGTGGTTTTACTATATTCACTAATCAGATTTTAAGAGGAAGATTATAACCGTAAAATAAAGGTCGAGGTTGACAACTTTAGCCGTTTAGCCGCTATCTTGGTAAGAGAGAGGTATTTCGAAAAACACTTTTTCAGTATCAGGGGCCTTCTAAACTTGAACTTTTGCAAAAATCTGGAGATCGAGTTTTTTCTTCATCATAATACTTCCTTGTACTACGTATCCTGTATACTTTTAAGTTCAAATTTAAACTTATTAGTTGACAAATTTGTCATATATATATATATATATATATTTGCTGGAGTTCAGTTTTGGCTGAGAGTGTATACATTTTTGAATTGTTTATTAAATTTCATATCCATGTAAGACGTTAATACTTTAAATGTGCCTATTACTGAGCTACTGTCCCTTTTTAATATAATTTTGTTAGTTTTTGCAAAAAAGTCAATTTTTTCAAATGGAACAGCCTGTTTCATTTTTGAATTTCTTATTAAATTTCACATCAAAAACATGTCAGACGTTAATACTTTAAAAGTGACTATTACTGAGCTATTGTCTCTTTTTGGTATAATTTTGTCAGTGCTCTACTATATTAATTAAAACCACAAATCTGACAAAATTATATCAAAAAGAGTCAATAGCTCAATAATAGTCACTTTTAAAGTATTAACGTCGTACATGTTTTTGATGTGAAATTTAATAAGAAATTCAAAAACGAAATAATATACAGGGTGTTCCATTTGAAAGAATTGACTTTTATACAAAAACGTGTCATCTAATTTTAATCTAGTTTCCTGCACATGCAGTTAGTAACTCTAAAAAAATAAAACATGCTTCTCTTAGGACCTGTTATTGCAAACAATACTGCAAAAAATTGTGTCCATCTAATACGTCGTTTTCGAGAAATATAATTTTATACAAACATTGAATTTTTCAGAAAAATGGGAATAAGTCAAAAACTTTATATTTTAGGCCTATACTATTTTATTACTTTTTGACTAAAAATTATACGGGGAATACAAAAATGCAACAATATATAGGGTATTCTATTTAAAAAACTATAACTATGGTTAGCCACCAAGTTATGGAACACTCGGTATAATACAAAATATTTTTAAAATGTGGTCCTAATGAACAACTATCACAAGGAAAAACCCGCTTCGAAATATCTTTACTCATAAAGGCATAATCGGCCTGGGCGTATGTCAACTCGACCACGGCTAAGAATATTTCAGGTAATTCGAAAATGTAGGGATTAGTATTACCGGTCAGCTCGACCAGAGATTTAATCCGCTTTTACTCTAAATTCTATAATACTATATCGGCATAATTATAGGATTAAATTTTTTTACATACACATTAAAATAGAGTCTAACCTATAGTATATAACAGTGTAGAAAGTAAATTTCTCATTAGTTATTTATTTTACCTTAAACGGGCTCTTAATATACTATATAGGGACAGAAGTGAAAAGTAATTTACAATTTACGAATAACTCTTGCTGTGGTGTGTTCCTTACTGTGTTTATCATGAAGATGACAAGTCAAAGAGGTGGTAAACTACTTGTGGTAGAAAATCACAAGTTTTCAAAAAGTAGCATTAGTAAATGCGGAAGAATTCGCTGGAGATGTTGGAAACGCGAGCGTCCTGCAAGAATCTATTCTATGATCACAGATGAAAATCACATAATCGAAAAGGTTGGCGACCACATCCATATGTCAGATCAAATTGTAAGGCAGGCCTTCAGTAATACTATTAAAAGGAAGGCGGAAATAGATCTGTATAAAAAACCATCAAAACCAGCAAAAGAAATAATTTTATTTTCTTGCTTTACTAATTTACATCTTTTGTGTTCAGTTGAAACAGTTTATATGGACGGTACCTTTCAGTTTTGTTATAATTATTTTATATAATTCAGTTCAGAGAATATTTGCAACAAATAGCTGCGAATCTTTTCATTCACACTTTAATTCTAGTTTTTATCACAGCCACCCAAACATATATCCATTTACTAATGTATTATTGAATTTTCAAACAGAAATATATGTGAAAATTACAAGCGCGAAGACCGGCAATAAAAAATTTAGAAAATGTATTTTAAAGAAAATAGATTTTATTGATGACAACTTGTTGAAAAAACAACAAAAACTAATATCAATATATACATTTGTAAGAAATGTATCATTTATATGTTTATTATTCTAAAATGTTGTATTATATAAAATTTATGTAAAATAAAATTTGGTTTAGTATCTATTTTATTTATTTTATGAGAATATTTTTTTTTCTGTGACGGGAAAAAATTGTGACATTTTATCCTTCTTGACAGGTAACAAAACGTCACTTTTTCAACCCGGGCAGAAAGTGATCACTTTCTTCCCGGGGAAGAAAGTCCTCACTTTCTGCCCGCTTAAATTGACAGATATTTGATTATTTTACAGGTTTCCATATCAACGCAGGTGAAATGTTACTTGAAATGTCACATCGATTGATTTTCTGACTTTAATATAAAGTATTAACGTGTTTTTTTCAATGTTAAGTCGTCGTTTTTCCCTTCACAGAAAAAAATTGTGTATTATACACGGGAAAAAAATTAGATTTTAGCTCTCGGTAGTTTATCTAAACCCAACCTCGAGCTAAAATCTAATACTTTTTTCCCTTGTATAATAAATAACTATTATTTTTGCATGGGTGTTTTGTTAGTTTCTACTAGAAGTATTAAGTATTGTAAATATCAGAAATATAATTTATGTATGTATATTTCTGTAAAATAAAATTTGAAAATAAAAATAAAATAAATGTAAAAGTATTTTGATTTATTATTATCTGTTATTACATTATTATTTACGTTTATTTGGATAAGGCATTTTAATCTCTTAAGCTCTAGAACTTAAATTTTGTGGTCGAGTTGCACGGTCCTTTTTCTGATTACCTGTATTCGTGGTCGAGCTGACAAGCGCCGATCGGCCTTACCCGCTTAGATGACTCACCCTGTATATATATATTATATATATGCCAGGCAGTTAATAAAATATATTAAAATTCTTTGCCAAATATACAAATGTATTGAAAAACTGAATATCTTCTTGATAGTAGTGGCAAATGATGAGCAAAAGTAATAACAATATGACAACTGGTTGTCATTTAAAATACATTGACAATTGTAGAATGTAAATCAAATATGTATGAATGAAAATGTAAACAATAAGCATAGGACAATCGGTATTACTTAAGCAGTTCCATTAAAAGGTTTAGGTCTACCTTAAACTGTTCAATTAATGTAATTATATAAATAATAACGATGCAACTGTGTAATTAAAAGAATTACGAGTAGAGCTGTTGGCATTATGACAATATAGAATGTAAAATCAGTCGTGTATAAATGAAACTGTAAGCAAATAAGCATAGGACAACCGGTATTACTTATGCATTCCCATCAAATGGTTCACGTTTACCTAGATATGTACATACATTTGATAGAAAATACACAAAATAATAAATGACGCAACTATGTATGTATTAAGATGTGTTTGTAGCTACAGATATATATATGTGTCCATCTTGTTTGGTTTCGTCAGTGCAGCATAACGAGGAAGGTGTATGTTAAAGCACTAAATATGTGTTGATTAAAAAATATAGTATTATCTTAAAATGTAAATCCAAAAATGTCCAAGTGTTAAACAACAGTGCACTTACTTAATACTGTGTAATGCCTAATTTCAGCCAGGCAGTTAATAAAATATATTAAAATTCTTTGCCAAATATACAAATGTATTGAAAAAATGAATATCTCCTTGGTAGTAGTGCAAATGATGAGCAAAAGTAATAACAATATGACAACTGCTTGTCATTTAGAATACATTGACCAATTATAGAATGTAAATCAAATATGTATGAATTAAAATGTAAACAATAAGCATAGGACAATCGGTATTACTTATGCAGTTCCATTAAACGGTTTAGGTCTACCTTAAATTGTTCAATTAATGTAATTATATAAATAATAAGGATGCAACTATATAATTAAAAGAATTACGAGTAGAGCTGTTGGTATTATGACAATATAGAATGTAAAATCAGTCGTGTATAAATGAAAATGTAGTAAAGCATAAGTAATACCGGTTGTCCTATGCTTATTTGCTTACATTTTCATTCAAATAATAAAAGCAAAATATAATTGTCAGAGTTTTTATGCAATCAATTTGCACAAATTACAAGTGAAACTCCAAGTATGGAAAAATCCATTGAATGGATACACCACAAATTTCACATTTCTCCAACTTAGCCCCTAGTCCACTATAGGATGGGATATATAATCAAACACAAGACTAAGATAGCAAAAGACAACTATTGAGCATCGCCCTTCATCAACCAAATCTACAACACTTACTTTTCTAACTTTTTGTTCCGCGTACCTCAAGTACGTTCGGAATTTATAGAAGGACGGTAGACGTATCAGTAACATAGAGAAATTGATATTTTGTATATATGATGCATATAAAAAGTTATTTTATATTTATTTAAAATAATGTTCAGACATTTCTAGTAAGTCCTCAATATTAATTAGCCACTTTACGCAATATAACAACGCATGAAGATATGCTGTTAATTAGAAAATTGTAACCTTCCCAACTGACATTGATTTGAATATATGTACATCTCAAATTTGCCGGGCCTATAGTCTTCCAACTAAAATTCGGAGCAAATGTTGAATTTTATAAACATCTTAAATTAACGCAACGTTCTTACATAGACCTGAAGTTTCGGGATTGAGAGATTATAAAATTGAAAGGGTACAAACAAAATGGTCTACAACTACATCAAATATACATTACGACTTGAAACTACGCGATATGCATTTAAAATTTGAAATATTAAAACGTGTAAAGTGACACAGATACTAAATAATGGGTCAATCAGTTTTGTTTAATTATCAAGTCCCGAGTATGATTTGGGATATTAGAAGAACGTTTTTACCGGATCACAACTACAAGCTACATGAAGTTAAAACGAATTTATCATAGAAATAAAATAATTTACTAAATAAGTCAGTTTTTACATATTCTATATATAGAAACCGGTCTTTCTACTCTATTTCAAACCCTCAAGAAAATGTGTTAATAAAAAATCTTACCACATAGATAGTATCTGGATGGCGTAATAAAATACATGTCTTTTACGTTCAATGAGCTATGGTTCTTTTTAACTAGTTTTAAACATGTATTATCTTTTTCCTTTATAATTAACTAATTTGTACTGCACTTAAATGGCACGTTAGTTAAGTTTATATTTTTTATTTACATTTATTTGTTCAAATCATAAAAAGCATTATTATGACTATTATTTCATTTTCAATATCAGATTTTCTTCCAGGAAAGCTAGCATAGACCGTTTACATACTATTTATTTATAAATCTCCCTGTTAATAAATAATTTCAACAATTATACGACAAACCGTTATTGTTTCCGTTCTCGTATCGCAGGAATAGTTGCTCCCATCTATGCCAGTCGATCCACAAAATAAACTGGTTTCCATTGGCTAAATCTGCGTTAATGGACTGTATGTTGATACACACAAAACGAGGTTAGCAAAAGAAAGTGTTAGGAATAACTATGTAGGATACTTATAAAGTAGAGTAGTTTTCGTAAATGAAAAATCTAATGTCATATGTATACATTTGTTATATTTTGAGCACAGCCTCAGAGTTGCGTCACAAGTAGGTATACGGTCCACTTTCTTAACTTAATTATTCATTTTGTTAGTTATGTGTCCTACATTGCAAAAACACTAATTATTCATAGCACAATCTACATTAATTTAACATTTATGTAATAATGCAAAATTACGTATGTTTACTTAAAAGAAGTTTCTCTAATATTGAATAATACGGTCTATATTAAAAACTTGGAACTTGTAACGTTAAAAAAATAAGATCATAAAAGATAGCTAACTTAGTGAAGGACCTGTCTCAATGCACTTCAATTCTTAAAAGTTTAAAATGAAGGACATATCAGAAAGAAAATAATGTACATCTATACTTCTAATTCACAAATATATGCCGACAGCACAAATAATAAAAATTAACAACTACAAAATTAAATAATATTAAACACTTAAAACATATCTTTGTATGATTTGTTATAATTAAATGACACGTAAAAAGGGGAAATTTAACTAACACGAGCTTGTATTCTCGCTCGAATCAGTTCTATATGTTAGCTTAGCAAGTTCAGAACAAATTTAGCACTGTAATATTCACTGTAGTATGACAAATTGACATATTGAAAGTCGTATATGCCATTAAACTTATACAATCTACCGCAGAACCTTTTAACTTATATGATAAATATTTTAAGAATCTACTTTGAACACGTTCTATCGAATCTGCTAATGTATGTGTACTATATAATAGACTAGTGATGCATATTTTTTATATCAAATTTAGTTATGAATGAGAATAATTAGTTTATGTAATATATAAAGTCTAAAATATTTAAAAATGTCTCAAAATATTTTAAAAATTACGATGACCACATTGCTTAACACCCAAATAAAATTAAATTAGATTACTAACTAGTCATAAGTATATAATAATATAGAATAATTCTTCGTCTTCGACAAGTATTCGACGTCGAAAAAAACATGTAAATATTCATTATGTTCTTCATCTTCGAATCCAAATAATATACTCTAAATATTTTTCAAATTAATATTCTCCGGAGTACTTCTTGGAAGCTTTATTGGCTACGCTTGAGTAGAATGTAAAACATAGTGTGGATCTTTGATATATTTAAGAGCAGTGAATGCTTTTTGTATATGCAACTTATTAAACATTTGCGTCATTCAGCCCATCCTAAATCCTGACACAAGGAATTATAACAAATTGTAACCAAACGATACCTATACAAATATTGTGGAATCTGTGAGTTAATTCAAATGTTTCACTTGATTTAAAAAAATAACAATTACTACTCGAGGTTGTGTACATAGTCAATTTCAAGCAAGTTAATAACCTTTAAAAAATGTAAATTAATTCAACATTTTCTTTTAAATAAAAGTAAAAAAAAAGTATTATGATCTACTAAATATTGGGAAATATTTGAAAAAATTATAATAAAATTTACATGATTTCTGTATGTATTATAGGAAGTGTTAACTATTAAAAATAAAATAAATTATTTTTTCTAATGAAAAAAAAAAACACTTTTACGTTTATATCAAATTCAGTCCAAATAATTATTATTTCATAAAAACCGTAAAATATTTGTATCATCTTCTTCGATTTAAACAAAAAGTGTACGTCTTTTTATACGGAGTGATCCTCAAGTGAAATGTATTGGTGGCATAAAACTCCATAGAGTAGTGCATTTTTGTTTGAAATAGATACCTAGTCTGATTTCATTCCCTATCATTTTGTTACTTTGGTTTATTGCCATTATTTGCCTTTTTCAAAATTTATATGCATGTTTCACGATATACAGTAAGGACGCGCGGGTTGGAATAAATTCATTTAAGATTTTTGGTTTTGTTTTATGGAAAAACGCTCGGATAGGTCGATTTTTATTTTTAGCTGCGGTTTTTCTGATGATAAATTGATGTACAAAGGTTGGTCCAAAAATAAGTTACGACCATCAATTTTTTTTTCAAATGGAAACATATGTTTTTTATTTAATTTGATAATTCTACATAGAATTCTAAGTATGTTTCGTGTACCATGTCCTATACCCAAACTCAACAGTTATCGAGAAATTTACAATTGAACATATCAATAACTGCAGTTATTAAATAAAAAACATGTTTCCATTTGAAAAAAAAATGATGGTCGTAACTTATTTTCGGACCAGCCTTTGTACATCAATTTACCATCAGAAAAACCGCAGCTTAAAATAAAAATCGACCTATCCGAGCGTTTTTCCATAAAACAAAACCAAAAATTTTAAATGAATTTATTCCAACCCGAGCGTCCTCACTGTATATTCAAGTTTTAGGTAGACTTTGGGTAGACTTTGAATGCTAGTAGTTTAGGGCAAATAATCTCTACTAGAGATGGATCAGTCTGTAATCTAAAACAAAGGTTTATGATATCAATGAATAACAATTCATGCTTTAACGTAGCAACTAAAATTCTGAAAGTAAACAATAAATTAGTATGAAACTAAACAAAATGTTTCAGTAAGTATAATTTAATTGGAAGTTAAGAATGGAATTATTAAAGAAAAATGAATTTCTACAAGTACTTAATTATTTATTAAATGCTTAAATTAGTCTCCCTCTTGAGCTTAGCAGTAACCCAGCTGATTATAAAAAATTCGACGGACATTTGTTAACATTTCCGGGGTAACATGATTTGAAAATTCAATAATTGTCGCGCATAGTTGTTCTAAATTAGATGGACGAAGCGCTATTTAAAAATGTACTAGTCGACTAGAGATCGAGCTTGAACAAAATTCAAGTGAAATGCGCAAGCACAGCTGCTATCCTTGTTGTACAGATTAAAGGAGAGTCAATCTAGCCTCGTCGTAAATGTACTGGAAACCCCTCTTTTCCAACACTACATTCACCCAAAAACCAGTTTGTATATTGCTTTCTCGTACTAACTCATACAAACTCTGGGTGTCGTCGTTTTATCACACAGTATTGGTATGCTGTAGATGTATAGACAAAACGTGCCACTTCCAGCATACATGTGATATACTCGATATAATATGCCTACAATTTTGACGTTTCAAAAGATGTCTTAACTTTATAAGACTATTTAGATATGCATTGTGTTATTATTAATACTCTACATTTTATGAAATCAAATTTACATATCAACGTTCATTACAAATGAATAATAGTTTGAAAAATAAATATTCTATTACAATTTCGAATTGCATAATATTTACGATTTGTAGTCAGTGGTCATATCATATCAGACTCATTTATATATTTAACATGTGGTAGTTAAATATGATATCAATATTTACCATAGTAATGTCTTTTGAAAATCTTGTTTCGGCATGATACGTAGTGTATCTATACAGATTTGTAATAGTTTTTTCTTATTCTGCACTGATACTTATGATACAATTTTATAATAATTTTAAACAATAAAGAAAAGAACTTATAAAAACTATAATTCACTTTCTTCAACTTCAGTGTCAACATAGTTGAGGCTAAAATGTCATTTATCACAAATATAAGCATTTAATGTCTGTTGATTGATCAAAACCTAACACCAGATAATATACGATTTTTTTTTAATGGATAATACACAACAGTGTGAGGGGGGGGGGGAGATCGCGTAAACATTACGTTAATCACTTTTAAAAAAAGTGGGACTGTCACCTATAACTCTATGATACGCTAATATAAACAACGATTTGTTGTACTTCAATAATATAATTTATTACCTAACGGAAAAAAATATTTAAGCAGTGAAATTTATCCAAAGGAAAAGAAGCTTAAAATTTAATAAATACACAAAAAAATAAACATCTAAAGCAGTCCAAGTATTCTAGGAATAAAGTCGTAGGCTTTCACGGTTATAGTTGATATCTTCTTGATTTCTGGGTTGACACCATGTCGGCATCTCGACCTATGCTGCCGGCGTTTGATATATCTTCAGCGACATCCCAATTTTTTTAAGATTATTAAAACTTCATGAGTGAACCATTAAATGTTACGTCGCGCGTGACCAGTCGGCATCTTACATTTTACAAGTCTACAAATTTAAGTTTAATATTGTTAATCATCTCAATCGAGTCTATAGTACCTAGTTAATAAAAGAGCAATAATATGCATCAATAGCACTAATTCAAAATATTTATAACCTATTGTTTCAGAAGTAAAGTGGCATTTAAGTGTACATTTTATTTCACTTGTTACATTAAGTTCGTGTTAAATAATAATATAGATGCTAATAAAAAATTGTAATTAAATAACGTAATTTCCTAATGACATTGAGTCAGTTAATAGTTATTTATTATACAAGGGAAAAAAGTATTAGATTTTAGCTCGAGGTTAAATACCGAGAGCTAAAATCTATTGTTTTTACCCTTGCATAATACACTATTTTTTTCTGTGATGGGAAAAACGACGATTTAATATTGAAAAAAAAACATGTTATTTCTATACCGCATGTGTAAAATCATATTGGGGATAGGATATATGTATACTAGGCACACCGGCAACAACGCCCAATCGTGACCGTATTAGTCATGGTACAAGGAAACATGGTATGCTTTTGCACATCTCTGGATGACGCGCATTTATCGAAAAAAATGTCACTTGACAACTATGACAGAAGTCACTGACTGAACTCACTGACAGAAGTACCTGACAAAAAGCATTTTCCAGGACTCCCTTTAACAACTTAAATTGTATCTGGAGATCGTGTCGAATAGCGTCGTTCTGTGTTTGTGAGAGGAGGGGTCAATTGTAACAATGCCTCGCTACACACCAGAAGAAAAACAGCAAATTATTAAATGGTACTATAGTGGTCATTCTGCAAAGGATTGGATAAATTTATTTCCGCAAATATTTGCAGACAGACCCGTACCCTGTGAGCAAAGCATATTACATATTTGGATAGCTTTGAAAAATATCTTTGTTTAAATAATTGCACAGTGTAATCCTAGAGAGGTAAATCCACTAAAAGCTGAGGAACGAGAAGAGCGGGATATAATGATTTGTAGCACTCTCGAAGTAGAGGATACGCTATCTACCAGAAGTGTTGTAGAGGAATTGGGTGTGAGTAATAAAACCGTCGCAAACATATGGAAGCGAAATAAATTAAAATGTTTCAAATACTCGAAAACACAAGAAATATTTCTCGATGACAATTTTAGAAGAATGGAGTTTTGTAAAACCGTAATGGAAAAGACAAATGAAAATGAGAATTTCATCGCAAATATTGTATTCACAGATGAATCGTCATTTCCATTAAATAGAAAGCACAATCCTTCTGTTGTTCGATATTGGGCTCGGGAAAATCAGCACAGACATTTTGTTAAACACTCCCAATATCCCTAGAAAGTGAATGTCTGAGCAGGTATTTGAGTGACCATTTGCTTGGTCCATTTTTTATTGATGGTACGTTAAATGCGGACAAATACCTCGATATACTACAGAATCAGATACTTCCTGCTATTGATAATACCGGAATAGATCAGGATATTATTTGGTTTCAACAGGACGGTTGTCCTGCAGATAATGCGGTCAGAGTAAAGCATTTTTTAATGAATACTTTTCCTGATCATCTCATTAGTGGAACAGGAAACATTCGTTGACCTCCGCGATCTCCTGATCTATCACCAAATGATTTCTTTTTGTGGGGATACATCAAAAATAAAATATACAATGCACAAGCTGGCAGGCTAGAAAACTTAGATATTTTGAGAAGGCTAATCATAGAGGCTTTTGAATCCGTAACAGTCGATGTGATTCGTAATGTGTGAGAAAATTTTTATGATAGGGTCGGACAATGCCTTGCTACTGAAGAAGGCATTTTTGAACCTAAGCAATAACATTTTATTTTTTAGTATTGTTTAGAGTATATTTTTTATTTTCACTAGAATTCCGTTCTTAATAAATTTATATATTAATTTACTAAGAATTAATGTTTAATTAGAATTTTGTGCTTTTATTTTCTTACTGTGTTGTATTGTATTTCTGTTAAAAAGGACTTTATTGAAATAGTGTCCTGTGAATTCACAACTTTATTGAACTGGTAGTACTAGAGGTCGAATGCGCGTCATCCAGAGATGCGCAAAAGCATACCTTGTTTCCTTGTACCATGACTACGGCCACGATTGGGCGTTGTTGCCTGTGTGCCTAGTATACATATATCGTATCCCCAATATGATTTTACACATGCGGTATATTATTAATGTCAGAAAATCAATCGATGGAAAGTTTTAAATTGGTAGGCTGTTGTACTTATAGCGACATTAGACTTGCGTTGCTAAGGAAACCTGTAAAGTAATCAAATATCTGTCAATTTAATTTTGTGTTTGATTTTAAAAACTTGGGAACTTCAATTGATTATTAGTTGTTGTGAATGGAAGGTGAAAAAGAAATGCAGTTCTTTCTCGGGGAATGTGTTATTGGCTTACATAAGTAAATGTAATTTTTGTATAATAAAATATATTAAAATTAAATGGCTTCGTGTTCTTACTTATGTGTATATATCCGGGAAAAAGTAATTTCATAAAAAGTGACATTTTGTTACCTGTTAAGGGTGAACTGCGGAAATCAAGAGGTTAGAAATTCAAGTTTTTCTCCGTTATTTTTGAAGCGATTTTATTTAAACAAAAACCAACAAATATTTTAAGGTTTTCCGGAGGTACCTAAAGAATTAAATTTTATAAAACTTATTAAAATATTTATAGATGGACCCTAGAAAGTGACTCAGGTTTACCATATGTTTTCTATATTATTTTTCCACAAAGGGAAAAAAACGTCCTTTAAGTACATTCAATAAATCTTACTGTAAACGTACAGCCTTAATTCAACTTAATTTACAAAATAGTTATTGAGAAAGACTTGAATTACAAACGTAAGTTTTGCCTTCTTTCTGAATACACATAGCCTAAATTTTCAGTATTCCTCTCATAATGAGTCAATCATAAGATATATTTAACTTAAAACACACGAATATATTACTTTTTTTTTGTATTTGTTCCACAAAACAGAAAATTACAATTCTCGTCAAGAATCTTACTGGCGGTGGCAGTTCGCCCTGAAGAAAGAAAAAAAGGCAATTTTTTTTCCAGTCACAGAAAAAAGTTATTTAATTCTTTTTGCATAGCTAATGCTAATAGTAAGAAAAAATTAGTACATAAATGGCTTTACTTGCCACAACATAAATTAGTTTCTGATAATTTACTATCTGCTTTGGTAGGTTATATCTTAGTTAAGAAATTATGTTTTCTAATGAAAGAAGGTTATTTCTATAAATGCATCATGCATGTAGATTTATATATATATTGATTTTCGTTAATAATCATATGTAAATATACCGTAGTCGTTAAATTTTAATTTCGGTTTATACTTCTATCCCATGCAGAAGATGACCTTATAATATGCAGCGATGCTTGCTTGCTAACAGTGGTGGGAGAGCAACGCAGTGTCGAGGGACCCTCACGCCTTACATTTCATAGGAAACGTTTGTCGAGTGTACTGTCTTGGCAGCCTCGCTTATGTTTATCTTTAGTTTATTTCGTCGCGCTCTTTTCCTCTTTCTACTTTCGTATCAGAAATTAAAATATGTCGACTACGATATATAACTGCTCTACAACATAATATTTCATAATAAATATGCCTTCTCATTTTATTGACACAAGTTGGTTGCTAGACAAATAAAGGATCGCCATCAATTTATTAATTTAATTTCCTAATTAATTTTCGAACAAAATGTAAATAAAATAGAAACTACTTTTATTCACAGTATGACATATTTTCTTATATTGCATCATATTAATAATAAAATTATTTTGGCGGGCTATTTATTTGAAGGAAATTAGATGATAAATATCCGATTAAGAAAATTCTAATAATTAATGACATAGTATTGACATATTTCCTATAACGTTAACTATAATGTTGCTAACACCAGAACTTCTCGGAAGTAATTTACTAAAATAATTGCCAGCCAATCCATGTATGACAGTATATATTTATGAAGTATGTGACATTTATTGCTTGCAACTTTGTCAATCATAGTTGTGATGACGAAAATTTTCGACCTCGAGATTTTTGCAGATGTCCACGTTTTAAAGTCCCCTGACACCAAAAAAGTGTTTTTTAAAAAATGCCTCTCTCTCTCTCTGTGTATGTGTGTGTCTGTGTGTGTCCGTGTGTGTGTCCGTGTGTGTGTGACCACGATAGCGCTCAAACCGCTGTAGATATCTATTCCAAACTTTGAATTTACGTGTGTAATCTCCCTCTTGAGAGCTGATTAGTTTTTTAGTAAAATCGGTAGACCGGAAGTAGTACTTTACTTCAGTAAAAAAATCGAATTTTGCAAATATTTCGTCAATTACTAAGTTTAAACAAATTTATAAAGAATTCAAATGTACTCAAAATTAAATTTGAGAAAAACCGTATTAAAATTTTTTTTCGAAATTCCTACCGGAAGTAGGTGTTTTACTCTTATCGAAAATCAGTTTTTTGCGAATATCCCGCAAATCATGCTTTCTAGACAGGTACATTACGATTATAAAAGTATTTAAAACATAATTTTAAATATCTTTTGTATAAAAAAAATTTCAAAATTCGGACCGGAAGTAACACTTTTACTCTTACCGAATAGCGAATTTTTGCAAATATGTCGTAAATTATGCATTTTGTATATATTTATCAAGAGTACAAAAGTATTTAGGGTTAGATTTGCAATGTTTTTTGTATAAATGAAATTTCAAAATACGGACCGGAAGTAGCACTTTTACTCTTAGCGAGTAGCACTTTTTTATAATATCTTGCAAAGTATGCATTCTATAGGGATTTATTAAGAGAATAGAAGTTCTTAAAATAGGATTTTGAAAAATTTTTATAAAAAAAATCTAAATATTCTATAATTCGAAACGCTCATACGTATAAGAAAGTCGTGTGGTGGCAACACCTCATTTTTTCAAATATTTACTATAAAGGAACTTTACGTCAAGAACTCTTAAAATGTAAAATTTTCTACAATCCCTTCCGTGAATGTCGTTAAAAAAAAGAGATCCTAATAATATAAACATATAACGGAAATAATCCAACATAACTTCTATTTTCTATCTAATAAATTTAATTAATTATATTTTCATTAGAATATAATTCTAAAAAAATGATATTGAATAAAATATATAAGAGCAAAATTATTATTAATTTTTCTCTTACTAAATCAGAGGAGCCACACATGATTAGAATGTTCACTTTTAAACTTCTGAGTTTAAATCTGAGTGTTGACTTAAATATTCGTATTTGGACACATTCCAGAAAGGATGATTTTGTTCTGCTTATCACAGTGTACATTGTCGAACTCGGTGGAGTTGTGTTGCTCGGCCGCCTCAACAAAGTTATATTCAGTTAATCGCCTAGATATGCAAATAAAGTATGAATTTAGAGACAGGCTAGCCAACCTAGGACCCAAGACCATTGTCTATATGACATGGGTGATTTGAATCCGACCTGTCATGTAACGTATAGAGAAATACATACATAAATGTGATACGAAAGGACGTAACATTTATAATAGGGAACACAGGTAATGAATCACAATAATTATTAATCTAAAATACAAAGCAACCAGAGCGATTTCCTTAGTTAAAATTAAAGATAGCACCGTTAACTAAGAAAATATATTCAGTATCTTTTTCAGAAAGGTTGAGAAATTATTCAACTTTCATATCTAAAAGCAGTTCAGGACGGATTCTATCATTTTCAACGAATTACTAAATTAAAAAACAATGTCTGCAATCCGCTATTAATTTCTAGAGTTGCTTAACTAAATACTTAGTGTATTGTCGTACTACAATACTGCTCTGTGATACATTTTCCCTAATATAAGTACTACAAGATTTTCTATAATGTATTACTGCACTAAATTTGCATTCATATGCAAGATTATACAAAACGTAGATATTGTTGTAAACTCTCTTCTCAATCACTATATCACTATACATTATCGACAAAAATGAAGGGGGTTATTCCTTGATCAATTTCAAGATTCCTTTGTACATGGATTGATTTTCGAAATGACGCTTTCTTTCGGAAATACCGCGCAAGAAAAAGTTTGGGTATTGAAATTATGAAAGCGCCCTAAGTAAAACTATGGCGTACTTCACTGTGCAGTGCTTTTATCCATACCACATTCAGCACGTTCACGCACTAAATCTTACTAATTTTCCTCCTCGTATTGTTACTGCCGCTGATTTACTTTACCCACGAACCACATTTCTGAAGAAATGCAATTAACAACCATGTGAAGACTACCTATATGCCGTTAAAAATAAGAATAGTATTAAGAAGTAGTTTAAGTGTTAAAAAAAATATTAAGTTTAACTTTAAAGAATAAACTAAAAATTTCGACATCATGCAATACTAATAACACAAGTGTATGATGGGTTGCATATATTTAAATATAGAAAATTTAAATAGGATTTTATTTATTATTACATTATAGCTTAGATAAGTATTAAATAGATAGGGTGTTCATTAGAAGCGTAAATTTGATTGATTTTGCACACAAAGTTTGTTGATGAAGAATACAGTGGAATACACCTAAATCTTCTGTATCTATATTCTTACTGCATAGGTCAAATTTGACACCCAAACACCTAACTTGTAGTAGTGAGAAAGGAGATAGGAAATAAAAATTATCTCTTCGGCGTTTGGAAACCATATTTAATATTAGGTGAACTCCCATTTGAAATATATCCACATATATGTATATATACAGGGTGAGTCATCTAAGCGGGTAAGGCCGATTATGCCTCTATAAGTAAAGATATTTCGAAGTGGCTTTTTCCTTGTGATAGCTGTTCATTATGAGCATATTCTAAAAATATTTTGTATTATACAGAGTGTTCCACAACTTGGTGGCTAACCATAGTTATAGTTTTTTAAATGGAACACCCTATATATTTTTGCATTTTTGTCTTCCCCGTATAATTTTTAGTCAAAAAGTAAAAAGATAGTATAGGCCTAAAATCTAAAGTTTTTGACTTATTCCCATTTTCCTGAAAAATTCAATGTTTGTATAAAATTAAATTTCTCGAAAACGACGTAATAGATGGACAAAATTTTTTGCAGTATTGTTTACAATAAAAGGTCCTAATAGAAGCATGTTTTATTTTTTTTACAGTTACTAACTGCATGTGCAGGAAACTGGATTAAAATTACATGACACGTTTTTGTATAAAAGAACTTTTTTAATGGAACACCCTGTATATCAGTTCATTTTTGAATTGTTTATTAAATTTCATGCCAGAAACATGTAAGACGTTAATACTTTAAAGTGACTATTACTGAGCTACTGTCGTTTTTTGATATGCTTTTGTTAGTTTTTGCAAAAAAGTCAATTTCTTCAAATAGAACACCCTGTATATTATTTCATATTTGCATTTCTTATTAAATTTCACATCAAAAACATGTAAGACGTTAATACTTTAAAGGTGACTATTACTGAGCTATTGTCTCTTTTTGATATAATTTTGTCAGTTTTGTGGTTTTAATTAATATAGTATAGTACTGACAAAATTACATCAAAAAGAGACAGTTCAGTAATAGTCATTTTTAAAGTATTAACATCTTACATGTTTTTGATGTGAAATTTAATAATAAATTCAAAAATGAAATAATATTAGGAAAAATTGACTCTTTTGCAAAAATTAACAAAAGCATATCAGAAAACGACAGTAGCTCAGTAATAGTCACATTTAAAGTAGTAACTGTAAAAAAAAATAAAACATGCTTCTCTTAGGACCTGTTATTGTAAACAATACTGCAAAAGATTGTGTCCATCTAATTCGACGTTTTCGAGAAATATTATTTTATACAAACATTGAATTTTTCAGAAAAATTGGAATAAGTCAAAAACTTTAGATTTTAGGCCTATACTATCTTATTACTTTTTGACTAAAAATTATACGGGGAATACAAAAACGCAATAATATATAGGGTGTTCCACTTAAAATACTATAACTATGGTTAGCCACCAAGTTATGAAACACTCTGTATAATACAAAAAAATTTTAAAATGTGCTCCTAATGAACAGCTATCACAAGGAAAAAACCGCTTCGAAATATCTTTACTCATAAAGGCATAATCGGCCTTACCCGCTTAGATGACTCACCCTGTATATTGGATAAAAATTATTCCGTTTATATGTTTGGTAAAAAATATAAAACAATAATCAATGCAAAATTAAATATCTCATTGGGTTTCTAAGGGCCAGTTTCATGAGATTTAAACATTGCTACGTGTGCCGGATTAAATAAAACTGGAAGCCCTACGTTGCACATGCCTGCTTTACATCATATTTTCAATTGATTTAAACCAATTCTTGGAATAACTTCTTTAAATTTGTCTGAAATTAAATATTCAAATAATCGATTAATTATTATAATCAACATAGTAATTTTTTAAAGTTTACATATAATTAATATATTTGAATTTATAAATCATTACCTCATTATTAAATGTTAGCATCAACATATTTTATCCAAAACAGGAAGTATATTTTTTCTTTGTTCCATTTCATTGTAGGTATTATTCTATTAAAGCAACGCGAGCGGCGTAATTAAAATCGAACATTAAAACAATATAACCGTTCAAATTGTTTGTAGGACTCCTATTAACTAGATCTGTCAATTACATTTGTAAACGCTTTCAATTAAATTTTTAGTTGGTTTAGACCAATTGCAGGAATAACAGCTTCAATATCAAGTTTACATTCGTTTAAATAGGTTCTTATTCATCAGTTTTTTTTTTTTCGTTTTCCAGAATTTATTTACAAATTACGTAGTCTCGTACTAAAACTAAATTAATGCGCTTCAAAATTACAAAATATAATAATCCTCAAAATTAAAATTATTTTTAAACAAGAACTTATCAAAAATAAACTTCTTTATCACTGCGGTATGTGACGCTATATAATTAAAAATTCTAACGAATTGTGGTATCCAATAGTTTAACTTAAAAACGTGCATATGTAATATGTTCACACCTGATCCGATAAGTACTGTATTTAGTATTTCCCTGTCAATTACCTTATTCAAATAGATATTTACCCATTTCGAGTATTCACTTATTCGCAATTAACACGATTGCCACTCTATACGTAGCAACAGCTGTTGAAATCTCGTTATCAGCGTAAAATTAAAAAGCGTGTTGCAAATAAAGTGAAAAGCTAATAGTTAATAACGTCATTGATGAACATGTGTTCTCTTTTTCTTTATTAAATTCAATATTAAAGCCTAACTACAACTACCATAATAAAGTACCTATTCAATTTGCTTACTCAAACACATCACAATAAACAAATGGTATTAAAACAACCGGTAGAGAAACAAATATTTCTAAATCCTAAACTCGTATTTTCTTTTGGTAAACGTACCCAATACTACACAAATGCTTTTAAATATTAGTTAGTAATTGCAAATTTAATAACTTCTGTGTGTGGGATTACATTATTCAAAGTGAAATATGGGCGTCCATATATTATATTTTGCTTTCTTTATTAATTTTTAGACCAACATAATGCGACATCATAATAATAATATTTTATTGTAGAATACCTGGAATATAAATATTTACATTGTCATTAGAAATTAGTCAAGTACATGCAGTGAAAAACAAAATATTAATAACCATTACTAATTAATTAGGTTACTCAAAATAATAGAAACAGTGCGATAATATAAACACGAAGTTATGCTAACCGGAAGGGTTCGATAACGTAAACAGTTCGCTGGGACGATTAGTCACGGATTTATGTAGGAATTTCCATCTGCAACCCAGCTGAGTCGGTCGGGTAGGTGACGCGGTTAACAAAAAATATAGAGTATCGAAAGCAATAATCTGTAAAATGGAGCGTTTAAATGCATACATTTTACGAAGAACATATACATTTGGAGACCCGGAAGAGCACCTAGAATGGAAAGTTTGGTGTATCAGTTGATGACTGGCAACATTGAAACAAGATATGGAATTTGACTGTTGCCTATATTTGGTAAAAAAATATCAGCACTACAACAATTACTAAAACTCTTCAACGTAAATTAATGAAGAAAGTCAAAAAGCTAGACTTAAATATGGAACAAACGTACAACCCTGATGAAAGTGGCCTTTATTGGAACCTCTTACAAGAGAAACCATATACTGCATCATTTAAAAAATTCGTTTGTTAGAAAACCGAAAAAACAACCACTGAGGTTTCTAGCACATAATAATGCTGATGATTCACACCAAATAATGCAAATAATAATGACAAACGCAAAAGATCCGCGCTTATTTAAAAATTATAATATCCATTGATAGAGAAAAAAAATTTTGGGTGTGCGTAAGACCACACGGCAGAAGTGAAAACTTCATCAAGGCGAGGTTAATAATACGAAATACAACTTTTTTTTTCGTTTTATATTCATTTACATTTACAATTTCCATTTTCCATTTTCGTTCTATATATATTACATTTAAAAAATATATATTTATTATTATTGTGTATACATTATTTTAGTACATTTCGCTCGGTCTGATCAAGTTTCCACTTCAAAAATTCATACGTACGCATGTATATATGCAAATATTATAATTCTCATACGAGTGCCCGCGATGGTCTAATGGTAACGTGCCGGCCTTATACCTGGGCGGCTCGCGTTCGCATTTGCACGCGGACAAGAATTTTAAATACCCCTAGTTAGTATTATAATACAAAGCCGAGCGTCGAGCCGACTTTACCCGAACGAGCGTAACATTTCGAGCGTGACGGCTCAGTCTCGTTCAGTGTCCAACAATCAATGCATCAACGCGCCCATAGAAGTTTTCACTTCAATAATGAATTTGTTATCACAAATATCCTACACAAAAACACTAAAACACCTTACCACACTAAAGCACAAAAATGGCTAAATACGTATTTCAACAACTAAGTTGTCATCATCAGTAGCACTGATTAAAAATCGCGCTGTCTACACACCGTAGCGTAGTTGCTAACTTAGTTGTTGAAATACGTATTTAGCCATTTTTGTGCTTTAGTGTGGTAAGGTGTTTTAGTGTTTTTGTGTAGTTTCAAGCCACATACTCCAAGTTTAGTTTCACAAATATGCTATACATTTAACGATATGCATTCAATTTCTAGGTAAAAGATTTCTTCAAAAATTAAATCTTCCAATAAAGATAATTAAATAATGCACCAAGTTATCCTCCAGGAGTACAAATGATGAGCAAGGATGGGTAATTTTTTGATATTCATGCCGTCCAACATAACTCCATCAATTCAACCAATAGAGAAGAAAGTAATAAGACTCACAAAGCTATATTACCAAAATTTGCTCATTACCAGAAGCAATTTTAAATTTTTGCATAGTCCAGGCAGCAAACAATTCAACAATGGCGTGGAATAATCTCTCAGTAATGAACCAAATCCAACGCAACCCAACCCAAAAATATACTCAGATATTTGTTAAAATGCATGTATAAGTAGGAATTATATTATTATTATTTTATAAAATTATTAATACTTGGACGCAAAATGTTACATATGCACCCGTGGCTGGAGAAATGTAACAACCCCTGGGGGGACAAATGTAACAATGTTTTAATATTCAAGATATTATTTTTTATTAGTAAATAAAACAAGTTTATGCAACATTTAGAGGATAATACTACAAACTCAAAACAAACATATATTGAAGTGCACTAAATAACTAAAACCAAATCAATTTTTGTGAAATGAAAAAAGCGAGAAAAAGCACTCATATTTCAAACTAAAGTGTCATACTGAGAAAATAAATCTAATCACTTTCATAATCATTGTCATCACAGCATTTTAAGCACAAGACAAAATCAGGTTGTACCATCCTTAACATTTATTCAATCCACGTTGCTCCAGGATTATTGGTAAATGGTTTCAAGCAATACAGACAAAATGTATCCTTGCCCTTCTTCATCAGAGGAATCTAGTACTTCACCTATTGCTGCGCTGCTGTTTTTGTAACACTCTTAGAATATTTTTGTTGGTTTGTAAATTCTTTAAATTGTTTCTAGCAGCAGTCTCTCTGGCGTATCTGTCAATATAGCGCTATGTTTTCTGCTTCTCTTTGGCAATTATTTTTGGGAACGCAACGTCTTTGAAAGTGGCTGGATGTCTTAAAGAATTTAAAAAATCCATCTAGTACATCTTTGGCCATAACTTTCCTTATGCTTGGACCTGTTGTTACCCTCTCTGCGATACATCTGTTACTTTCCACATTGGCCTTTTCTTTGGATAAAGGTGCTACTGGGTGTTCATTAGTAGATCCTTGTCGGTTATTAATAAAGGGGAAAATTCGTCGGCGCCGAAAATGCCCCTATTATATGTTCAAACTCCGGACACTATAAATTCTCCCATAATATTCGTTGGAATTGCTGTTTTTAGAAAAGCCTCAGCCACTACATTCGGTATGTCGTAGATGAGCATTGTTTCACCAGGATGCGATAATATATAAAATAGCAGTAGACACCACGACCTAGGGGCTGTAAATTGTACGACATATATGGGGTAAAAGACAAAAACACTATTACATTTATCTTGAAAAATTTTATAGCTGGAACATATAAATGGGAAATATGGTTGTCCAATAATAGCAAAACGTTTTTTTCGGGCGAGGGTCTTACCTACATGGTCTACGAAGTGATTTATAAAAATCAGAAATGTTTTTTTATTCATCCCACCTAAGCCATTTGCCTCGCTGATGCATCCAGGAGGTCAGCTTCGTAGAAAATGCATTTGAAATTTTTTTCGAGGTAAGAGAAATAATGGTGGCACCGTATTTCCAACAGCACTTATAGCTGTGCAAACAGTTACTAAAAATGCATCGTTTTCCAGAGGTAATGCCAGCTACAAGTTTCGAATCTTTTATAGCTACGTTGTTAGGTTTTGCACGGGTGTCACCCCCGTTTGGTCGACATTGTATATAGCAAAGGCCTCAAATTTATATTTCTCAAGAAGAAGGGACAGCTTATCAAAAAAATGTTTGACATATTTTGCTTTGTTAAAATTAACCTCTGGTGCATAACTTGCCGGCTCCGGAGTCCTTATAGAAAAACTGGGGTGGAGTGTCTCCTCATGAAATTCGTAAACCAGTCCATACCAACTAACCCATTTCCTGACCATTTGGTACGAACGGTTGATTCATTTTGTATAGCGAATTGATAATCTGTGATAGAAGTTTAAACTATAACATTTTTTCTTATTCTAATTATTAGTTGATCTACTAACCAATTTGTATATTTCTTTAGGTGTTAACCCAAACTTAATATGACATCCGTATATATCAAAAACGCGTTCTCTTCTTCCTGTGATAGAATTTTTTATGTGGATTGAAGTTTATTTGATGGTCCTGTATTGGTTTCTCTCATTCTTTGACGCGGTATTATCTCCTACACACAACTTGTAATTAATTTTATATCAAGGATGTCATGCATACAAGTGTAACATGTTACAAATGTACTTGCAAATAATTTTACATTTGTACCACCGTGACATTTTTATAATTTTGGCTTTTATACTAAAGCTAAACAAAACCTAACCTCAAAACACTGGCAGAATATTTGCAAGGCATATTTACCCTAAACATCCACTATGAACTGATTCTAACAAATATTAACTTTCAAAGGTATCCTAAAAACAAAAAAAGATTTAAAGTTTACTTACCTTTGAAAATAAACAATGTGTAGTAATATTTTAATAGTAATACACAGCGCCCTCAAACTCTGTGCTCAAACTCGTAGCTCAAATTAGAGGCTGTTTTACACTTATCAATTTCTTGACCAAGTTATTGACCAAGAAGAAGAAGTTTTTTACCAACGGTGTAAAATGTAAACACAAATTCCATTTTAGAATATCCTTAAAAATGACATATTAATTTGATACTTCTTGAAAGAAGTGTGTGCGTAAGTTATTTATTTTCTTTTGAATCTCTTGTGTAGTTATTTTTACATTCAATATCAAACACAAATCTTCGGTAAATTTTTAATTTTTTTTAATTCGTACTGTTGCACTACTAATTCACCTAAAAACTTGGTGAAGAAATTGATAAGTGTAAAACAGGCAAGGTCAACAATCACTTGATCAAGAACTTGACGACAATTTCTTGATCATTAACTTGGTCAAGAAATTGATAAGTGAAATACAGCCTTAACGTAATGTAGTACGTCAGTTGACACTTGTGCGCTAACATATTTTAGAAGTATTGTTACATTCGTACCGCGTTACAATTGTACCCGACTTCCTCTTGGTCGATCATTAATCAAGAAGTAAGTCAGTCTTAAAATCAAATAAGGTATCGCTTGTGCGATACCTAATTTCATAGCCGTAGCGCGCGGCGGGGCGTCCTATTATCAAATACATACATATAAGCTGTTAGGCAAAGCGCAACTACTCAAATTGTCCCTGTATGCTCGATATCTTATCATGAAAGTCCATAATCGCATAACCCCGTGAAATTAGAACACGTTTTTATCCACATATATCTGAAGGAAGAAAATATCTGCAGCATACGTAAGAATCAAACAGTCTAGATGATACATATGCTTTATACATACATATGTGTATGTGAATGTATTTATATGTGTAAATAGTACTTATCGCTTTATTAGTACAACTCCGGCGCAATCTGAAATAGCAACAAAATTAATTTTAATTACTTTCGTGTCTCATATAAAATTATCAAGCGACCTTCAACGTCAACCACTAAATATTTACTATAGCGAGGATTTTTACATTCACTTTTATAATAGAACGTGGCTGAATTCGCTTCAATATAAACCAGTAATCCGCTAATATTTCTGAGCGCCAGTGTCATACAAGTTGAGTCTTTTATGCAAAGTAAACATTACTATCTATTCATAACAATATTATTATGAATGAGGTACGTATAGAAGAAATACAGTGAACATACCGTTTCGCAACTGCAAACACAGTCCAGAATATGCTAACACTTGAGGATGAAGAAATTTCATACTATGAATTGTCGAAAAATTGGCGCTACAACTGCTGTTACATGATAAGGTAAAGTGAGATTCTATTTACCTCGGACCGTTCTATTAACACCTCAATATGATTATATAGAATCACGAGCAAATAAGTGCTAAGTAAAATCTCAAATTGAAATATTCAATTATAACAATGTATAATATATAACAAACAGATCGCCACAATTTTCTTCATTTAACAACGAACACAGACTGACAGAACAACTTAAGTGTCTCAAATAACAATAATCCATGTATATACCTACGCAGTAAGCTTAAAGTACCTTATTTCTTTAACATCACTAAAGTTCAAGTGCCAGTGTGTGTTTGTGTTTAATTCTTCTTGTACTGGGATCCGCCTGTGATATATCCAAAATGAAGATTGATATGGAAATGATCAAAAGTTACTATTGTGAAATTTATTTTTTCTTTAGGTAAGAATATTCCTATTTTTAACGGATTTACCATTACTTTACATATGAAACTACAACACAAAGGTATGTCTTAATCATTATTCCACTTTGAAACAGAATTATTCTGTGACAATAATTAAATGAACTAGAAATAATATTTATAAAACAAAGATATTCAAAAGCACTTGGTCAAAAGGTTGCGCTGATGAATATAGTATTAATATAGGTGTAGATAAGACCATGAAAACGTTATCAACATAAGACAAAAAATCGCTTACCTATATATTTTCAAGACCAAATATAGGTCATCTTTCAATCGAAGATTTCGTTTAAGCACAAACTTCTTCCGTAAAAACTTTAAATGAAGAGAAACAAACGCGAGTTTTTGCTATTGGCTGATAATTATGTTATGGGCTTACCTATACGCGATAAGTAAAAATTATAGTAATAATAATAAAAAATCATAAGTCAAAATAACCTCAAATAATAAGAGTGATAAAGAGACGCAAATTAAAGATAAGAAAATCAAAATATAAGTATGTCGAAAGCAAATTTACAGCAGTGATTTCAAGTACATACACATAAGTCTATTTAGGAAAAACAGCAAAAAATCTTAATGTCGGGGCCATTCTTTCGATTACCTTAATACTACTTCTGTTCAGTAATAAGATAAGTAAAAACTAATTTAACGTGTAATCTACATTCTACATTCTACTGAAGTAATGAAAGATTACTTCTTTCACTTTTGCAGACGCTTCCAGTTGAATATTAAACAAAGTGAAACGTATGCTAAATATTCTGATTACTTACTCGAAAGCTGCTAATTCGTACCTACTCTTAAAGCGAATTACGTAAGACAAAAATATTTTGATATAGATAAAATTGCTAATGAAAGAGTATTTATATAAATACGTCATTTCTGCTTGTGCTAAATCATCTAAGTTTGCTTATTAGTCTTGTAAAGGTTATTAGTGTTGAAACATGATACAGTAAGTCATGTAAATGTGATAACGTGTTACTACGGTAAAACTTAAGCAAACGCTATTTTAAACTGCAAAATTAGGTATGTACGTAAAGAGATACTAATAAAGTTCACGAGAGATTTTTTTATGGCAAATAGGTCTAGTTAGCACTTTAGGTGCATATTATAATATAATATGTCAACTATTTGTTAATTTTGGCTATATTCCATTATGTACTACAAATTAAAAATTTAAATGCACTATAAATAATATACTCAGCATATGCTTAAGTCGCATGCCTGTAATTTTGTTTCGTGACTTTGTTGTCCATCATCTCACCGTTAGAGGGAAGAAGTGCTTATTTCTTGACTCTCATCCAACAATGTCATAAGAAAGAGGAGGAAGGGTTATAAAATTTGTATGTAACTAAAAGTAATATTTATAAATAGCAAATTAATGTTTCCGCTAAATTATTAATGCTCTTACTATTAATTACTATTATTCCTTAAAAGTAGTTACTTGTAAGACCAATATTACATACATCACGTTCAATCACAACTATATAAATTCCTTATCGAGAAAAATAATTATATGATCAGGTAATTTCAAACATAACTCAAGAACAGCATCAAAAATCATATGCATATACTATCATTTACCAAAGTCTTATGTGATTTATACTGGAAGTTCCTTGTGAACCTTAACCGATAAGAGTCACAGCTGAAAGTACACTCTTAGAAGAAGAAAAAACTACTTCCCATAACGTAATATAATACATGCTTATCAATTGTGATTATAAATAAATGTTATTAGAATGTGTCTTAATGTATTGTGTTATTCCTATCGATATATTAAAAAATATGTTTATTCTCTTTCAAAATTGGGTTGGCATGGAATTATTTGCATTAAAAAGTAAAATAAATTACTTGAAATTACAAATTCAGATGCAATTGCATTGTTTGCAAATATTTCGTCAATTACTAAGTTTAGACTAATTTATAAAAAATTTATAAGTATTTAGAACTTAATTTGCAATAACTTTTATATAAAAAAAATTTCAAAATTCGGACCGGAAGTATCACTTTTACTCTTACCGAATAACGATATTTTGCAAATATGTCGTAAATTATGCATTCTATATATATTTATGAAGAGTACAAAAGTATTTAGAGTTGGATTTGGAATATTTTTTGTATAAATGAAATTTCAAAATTCGGACCGGAAGTAACACTGTCATACGTATAAGAAAGTCGTGTGGTGGCCACACCTCTTTTTTTCATTATTGATAATTTTCGTTCCCAGTCTTCCTCTTGACCTACCAACCGTTTAGAACGCGTCGTATGTCTCCTCTTTCGAAGCCATTCTAATTTTATGTTTATTGTAAGAAATGGTTTCTTATTTGACTGATACAATGTATGGATTGATTTTACCCTTCACTCTTCATGATTCATCCTTGTACATTGCCCAATATTTTTTGTAATAGTGATTTTATATTCAGGCCCTATGAATATATGTCAAAATAACATTAAATGTGATCTCTTAAAATTTATTTATTATAGACATCATAATGAAAAATTAGGATGGACATAAAGCTTATTATCTCTTATATCCCAAACTTGTCTGTTTAATTTTTATCAACACCAGATGTAACAAATGCCTCAATTAATGTACTTAAATTTAAGAATTGCATATGTAAGTACATGATAGTAGTACACATCTCGAGTGTTCTAAAATGTGTATGTGGTTATTGTAAGCAGTGTTTCAAAAACGTCTGTTTCGTCTATAATAAATAGGTATAGTAAGTTCGCATCAGATCGAGAATTATGGTAAATACTAAATGACGTATTTCCACTGAAACTCTGAAAAATAATTTCGCGTCATTTCTTAATTAACTTATTGTATTAATTAACCTTGAAATTGTGAATACATTGTTTGTACACACCGATGTGTTTATTCGCTAATATAAATATATTAAACAACTTTATATATAGCAGCCGATTTTTTTAAGCGTTATCTAACAAATAATAATGAACTCAACGCCTTACCACACTTATCTGATATATACATATATAATATAGAAATAGGAACTTGCCAGTATAGTTCGTGTATTGTTTAATATGGATGTATTATTAATACAAATATGTTAATAAACTACTCATTTCTTGGCAAGTACGTTGATTTTTCTTAGAATTTTTTTATTTAAGTACCCTATTTCTATATAAACGTACATTTATTTTCATTAACTATTATTTGCAAGTGTTTCAAATTATTGTTAAATAGTTATAATGAAGTACATGTGTATTATAAATACTAATATAATTTGCATGCATGAGTAAAATTGTTGAACATTTGAATATTAAATCGCGAACAATATATTATAAATTTTCATAAATTGTCAAAAAATATACACGTTGTATATGCAGATATTTTCACACAAGCTTACCATTACCAAATAATTAATGCAATCCTTGACATATGAACTTAAAAAGATGGCAACTATGAAGACGACTGGTAAAGTGCGAACATATTTTGAAATTAATGACAGTACAATGTAAAAAATATTACAAATGCCATTCGATGATCTTACATTTACATAGAAAGTATGTTTGTATATTGGAATTCTATTAAAACCTTATATGTTCTACTCATTACAATATTCGTTTTATAATTGAATCAGTATGTAGTCACTATTATAGTATGCCTGAAATAAGGCCCGTAATTTAAAGAACCGGTAGTGTTTGATATGAACATAATATTTTATCAAATGATACTTGATGCAAACATTTGGCAAATAACAATTCATTTAGACTTAACTGGATTTCTCAAATTAGTATAACATTTTTAGGGTTTCAATTAAATTTCATTACAATAGTTGATGCTCACTTACTAAGATATATGTGAATAGTGTATGAATATTGAAACCATTAAGTGACTTATGTCTCAAATTTATTCTCCTTTGTCTCTAATATTTCCATAAATGATATCTTTACAAACTGAGAAATATTCTGCGATATTCATGTTATTTCTTAAACACCTATGGCTTAATGTACATGTATGTATATAAACAATAATTATATGTATCCATAACAGACATTGACGGGCCATATGGTATAAATATAAGTATTTTAAATTTTAATGTTTTGGTGTGAGAACTCAACCAACAGTTTCACCTGAGCTGGTATCAGAAGAAACACTATCAGTATCATTGGCATGCCCAGCATCGAAACCTACATCTTCCAACTTGCGGTGTTCTATTTTCTTGATTATCGCGAGCCTTAGTAAAGCATAAAACAAATCATTTAGATATGAATTATTTCCAAATGAATTGATGAAATTTATTCCTTTTTTAACATTTGTATTATTCTTGCACGTGGTGTTTTTAATTGATTTACTGGTCGGCGACTTGCATTTCAGCGAATTTTACGTTTTACAGTAAAGTCCAAAAAGCTCAGTTTAACGAGGTTTCTTTTGCAATGATTTTGAAAGGTCAACATCAACTTTAACATAATATGAAATTAAAATTACAAACTACTAATGTTATTTTATCATATTGGCCAATGTTATAATTGAATGTAACCAGAATTATACGATTATAAAATAATATATTTGTTTATTGAATACAACTCTAGTTGTAGAACAAACACCACAAATACAAGAAGACATTTTAATAACGAGCGATCTGTAAATCAATTGAAGACACCTGTTGTGTTTATGTATATATATTATGTAAATTAAAGACTCGTTGGTCGTATTTGAAGAAGCCTCTCTTAACATTTTTACTATAAAAACTATTACGTTTATCTAGATTTATTGTAAAGTTAAAGATAAACATTATTACTAACATTCAAAAGTACAATACCTAAAATCTACCAAAACACACACTTTCTTCATGAATGCTTGTCAATCTTTATACGACATTATAGTAATCACTACTAATCACTGAGAGTTGGTTAGACGATTCCATTACCACTTCCTAAATATTACCTCCATCTTACAGCGATATTAGATCTGACCGTAAATATTCGTTGGTTCATCGTTCAACTGGTAGTGGGGTTTTCATTGCATGCTGTGATACAATTGATTATGAGGTAATAGACATTGCAGTGGTTTCCTCTCTTGTTCCCCTAATTGACGTGGCTGCCTGTAGATGTGGTTCCCCTAGTGATTATTTTTACATTGTTGCAGTTTATGTTCCTCCGAGTATTTCCCAGCTCGATTTTGAATTATATTGCGAAACATTGGAAATTTTTTAATATGCCAAACTTTATTTATAATAATGTTTCCTGCTCGAAAACAACCACTTTTCGTTTAATCTGCAACTCTCGTCAACTCAAACAATGCAACTTAGTTACAAATTGTGACAATTGTTTACTGGATTTGGTACTTACTAATGGTAATTGTGCCGTTAACGTTGATCTCGAAGATTCCCCTTCTGTCCCCTTGGATCCTTATCACCCGCCGTTATGTATTTCTTTGTCTTCTTTATCTAATTATTCTGGAAAGGTGATTTTTCCTTCTAACAGTAATATGAGGTATAATTTCCGCAAAGCCAATTACGAAAACTTATATACCGACGTACTGAATAAAGACTGGTCCTTCCTCTACGAGTGCAATAACGTAAACGATGCTTTGGAAAAATTTTATGGAAGCTATGTAATGGAACAATTGATTGCCCACTTCTCCTACCATGCTTAAACTTTTACATTCCCAGGATTTCTTCTCGTTCCTCCTCCACGTTTTGGTTGCCCTTTTTGGAGGACTAATCTTCTTCGGGGATCGCCACTGGTCACCATGTGTCGTGCTGGGAACTTATATTATAAAGATATGTTTTTTGTTTCTAATTCAGCAAGTAATGCATAATTCTTCAGCTTTATATATAAATATATGTATATAGTTATAAATTATTTATATTACAAATAAGAATATGATTGATTTGTTCTTTATTAATGTACGTTACTTCTTTGTCCTATAATTGGTTTGATACTCTCGGACTAAATAAATTATTATTATTATTATTAAATCTAAAGCGATTGGATTAATTTAATACTTCATTATAATATGTTTTCTTAATGTTGCATCTATATTATCCAGTTTTTTATAACCTCCAAAGTACTAAAGCAAAAACTATATAATGATAATATCTGCATTAAAATACCTTATATTATCTATATTTATTTATGTTATCGCATATTGCTTAATCAATTCTCGATAGCTATACAAACAGGCCTAAGATTTGTTCTATTTATTAACTCTCCTAATTCTAGTATTTTCATTGCCAATTATTTATTATAAAACGCGAAAAATATTGAACAGGCCCATAAGGGAAGACAAAATAATCTAAGTACTATATACAATATTCTCTTGGATAAATTACTCTTGTAAACTGGATGCGATGACAAATTTATACCACCAAGTCGTTGTATTTTGATGTTGCATTGTGTATTCTAAAGATTCTGCTGTTAATTTTAGACTGAAGATTGAAATAAATTCAGATTAATAATATGTAATATTTTATTTCTATAATGCTTCTCTTGTGGGTCAGATCGCGCAAAACTGTTTTTATTTATCACGTAGATAGTATTAGGTACTTTAATTGTCATATTATATTATTATATAATTAATCATAAAATTCTGTGGTAATTGGATTTAATCAAACTTTATTTCGTATAAAACCGTACATATCTGTCTATATTAAGAATTGTATATCGAATGTTAGTTTCTTTAAAATAACAGAACTTTTAGTCGACAACACATCCGAGAACTTAGAAATATTTACCTAGTCACACACTGGATTTTAATATGTTGTTGTTTTTTACAGAAATCCAACATGGTGGAAGCGGCGGACAAGTATGGAAAGGGCATTAACGCTCTTATCGATAATAGTCATCTTAATTGGTTTAGCACTAGCAATAGCATTAAGTATAGTCTTGTACAAAACCAAAGCAACCAACGAAACAGGTAAACATGAAATATGTCATATTGCTTTTTGACGTTTTTTATTGCACCTGTCATTATAGTATTATTTAGTTATGTAATTTCCGTAGACGCTCCATACAACGCCGAAGCCCTTACGCACAATAATGTAATAAATGCGTATCCAAAAGAAGACAAAAATCGCAACATCTGCCTCACTCCGGGATGTATTCACACCGCATCCAAAGTTCTAGATTTTATGGATCCATCTGTCGATCCGTGCGATGACTTTTATCAATTTGCCTGTGGTAATTTCGTAAAGAAGACAAACATACCTGATGATAAGTCGTCGGTCACGACATTTAGTGTCATCAATGACTTACTCGAAGAACAGTTAAGAACAATGATCGAAGAACCTATTCAACCCAATGAACCAAAACCTTTTGCTTTAACCAAAAAATTATATAAAGCCTGCATGAATAAGACTAAAATTGAAGAAATTGGTTTGAAGGACATAAAAGAAATTTTAACATTATTTGGAGGTTGGCCAGTACTCGATGGGGACCGTTGGAATGATGGAGATTTTGACTGGAGGCAGGCCGTTTATAAATACAGACGAGCTGGTTACAGTGTTGATTATTTGATTGACTTTTCTGTTGGTATCGATTTAAAGAATTCGACCAAGAGAATAATAGACGTATGTATAGTTTTTTCAATAGCTATAACTGAACATTTTTCATTATTGATATTTTTAGCTCGACCAAGCTTCTCTGGGTTTGAGAAGGGAATTCCTAATTAAAGGTCTTGAAGATAAACTAGTTAAAGCCTATTATGAATATATGGTAGACATTGCAGTTCTTTTCGGAGCAAATAGAACGCGTGCTGAGAAAGAACTGCTCGAATCACTAGAATTTGAAATGAAACTGGCCAATGTACGATATTTACTTCCATATTATTTTTTTATAGTTTCTGAATGATATCTACCTTTTTAGATATCACTTCCAAATGAAGAACGAAGAAACGCTACTGCTTTATACAACGCCATGACTATTGAGCAACTGCAAGCTAAATATCAGAGTATTCCCTGGTTAACATACATAAACACGCTCTTATATCCAGATACCACCATCACACCAGAAGAAATAATTATTGTCAGCGTTCCTAAATACTTATCGGATTTCGAATTATTAATGTCGAATACAAAAAAAAGGTAACTTGCAGTAAAATTTAATATATTTTCTTTAAATCATGTTTATTCCTAAATATTTAATTTGGAATATTAACATTTGATCCCTTTTAGAACACAAGCGAATTATCTCCTATGGAGAGCCGTAGCATCATCAGTATCATATCTTACAGAAGAATTAAGAAGCCGACAATTGCAGTATCATACTATTGCTACAGGAAAGACCGAGAGAGTATCTCGCTGGAAGGAATGCATTGATATTGTTGCAGGAAGGTAATGTTGCACTTTTTGAATTGTGTTTCTTAGTTAATATATCCACAAATTATTTTAATACAGTTTATCAAATGCTGCCGGTGCTTTGTATGTAAGAAAGTATTTCCATGAAGACGCCCGACAAAATGCGAAAGAAATGGTTGCTGATATTCGGGCGGAATTCAAAGAAATCTTAAAGAAGGTCGATTGGATGGACGACACGACAAGACAAAGCGCTTTGGAAAAAGCCGATGCAATGGCAACTCACATTGCTTACCCAGATGAACTATTAGATGACAGGAAATTAGAGGAATTCTATAATGATGTAAGCAACTCGAGTCTCTTTATTATATGAAATTTTTAATGTAGAACTTGATTTTCAGTTAGATTTGGAGTCTGAGCAATATTTGAAATCGGCAATCAATCTGACCTTATTTGCTACAAGATATTCGTTTAGAAGATTACGCCAACCCGTGAACAAAACCGACTGGATAACACACGGAAGACCTGCTATTGTTAATGCATTCTATTCATCTATAGAAAATAGCATACGTAAGTTTTTATTTTTTATAGATATATATGTATGACATTTTCATAATCATATAATTGATTTTTCTTTAATATATTGGTATAACTTGCCCTTAACCATCATTAATAAAAACGAAAAGCTCAAACAACAACTTCTGATTAGAACAAAACAAAATCTATCAGTGAATTCATTATAGTATTCACCGCTACTTCTAATTGCTGCACTAATGTGTTTACGTCTTTCCGATAATTATCACCAGATCTTGTTTCTTATGCTTCAAGCTACCCGCGCCAGTTTCATCGCTCGATTTCTAATACAGACGGGGGGCAGTCGCGCGAGATGCCCCGGAGCCTAGGTCAGACTGCGATTTTTAAACGCGCTGAAAAGACGAACTGTTACTTCCGAAAACATATTATTTGTTATTAAACAAATCAGAAAAATTACATACAAATTAGGTATTTATAATTAATTTATCTGTTAAAAGAAATTTGTCACGGGAGGGCAGTGCCCCGTTGCCCTCTCTGCAGCAGCCGCCACTGCTTTAGAGGCAAAGTTTATCAGAGAAACTATCCTTAAAATTAAGTTGGATATACGAATCGATCATAAAAAAATGGAGTATTCCATTTAAAATAAGGAATTTGATATCCATTTGCGGTGTAACCGGAAGAAGCAAAAATTCAAAACTATTTTCAATCGAAAGAGCTTAAGCCGAAACTAATACTTGCGAAATTTTAAAACTCATATCTTATTAGTTTTCTATATTGTTTTAATGAAATCTCGTTGTGATATACCCTGTATATGGTATTTAAATTTTGAAGCTTTTTAAGCTGTGCATGTAGGTGAAGCGACCAATTAATCTTTGCGCTTAAGGATCATCTGGATACCTTAGTTATCGATACCAATTATTCATTCAGAGTTATATCCTACTCTAAGCCAAATATACTACTTCTGAATTTATAGAATCATCTAAACGTTACGACTGAATTGATTAAACAGAACTCGGAAATGTCTGGTGCTGTTTCAGTAAAGTTGTATTTATGTATTCTAGCATAACTTTTCTATTGCAGCCAAAATGTCAATATTTGAAATTCCTCGACATAGATTGATGGAAGTCTTAAATTTTGAGTGCTGTAAAACTTATAACGTAATAATCAAAGTCCTAAGTAGTTCAACGCAAACTTTTGCAATTTCTAATGCTCAATATTATATTCCTTTGCCTGCGGCAGATTTTATTTTAACTATACCTCTAAATCTAAGATTAGAGGTTCACATTTAATAATAAATCTAGAGTCTAGAAGTATTTCTTCCAGCTTCTAGTCTACCCATAACACAAAATATTTAAGCTAAAATTTATTTATACACGGTGGCCAGAAAAATGCGGACAAACGCCAGGTAGAACGATTCTTTGTTCAATTCTGAGGCGATAATCTTAATCCAAAAAAGTTATACGGTCCTTCCTTACGGCATACGAGACCATCAAATATTAAGTTGTACGGCTAAAATTTAGCAAAATTCGTCAAATTTATCTATGTAAAATCATTGTGGTGAAATTTAGAAATGGAATTATCTCAAATGCATTGATGTAACTAATCGATTAATACCAATGGTTTACAAAAAAAAAAAAAAAAAAAGCACTGTACTACTTTTTTCAATTAAGATTGTCAACTCAGAATTAAACAAAGATTTGGCCTGCGTGGCGTTTGTCCGCATTTTTCTGGCCACTATACCTACATATACTAAAAGAGTCGATTTTTTTTATAGAATTTCCTGCTGGTATACTGCAAGGTGTCTTTTTCAATAACGAGCGTCCACGTTACATGAATTATGGTGGCATCGGTTTTGTCATCGGACATGAAATTACTCACGGTTTCGATGATCAGGGCAGACAATTTGATAAAGAAGGTAATCTGGTCGACTGGTGGGCATCGGAAACACAAGAGGCATTCATCAAAAAAGCGCAATGTATTATTGATCAATACAGTAACTACACGGTGCCAGAAATTGGCTTAAACGTAAGTATCAATTTATTATCATTCACAATACGCTTGCTTTTGCGATGTTCTTGATCACTTACAATGCTTCTCTTGAATAGGGTATATCAAATGTGTTAGATTGGTCACAATCAAATTTTCGAAAAAGATAATTTTAATGCCAAATACGCTTTTTTCACTGATTAAACATATTTCTAATATCATTCCAAAATCACGCAGCCGCTGTTGTACATATATCACCTACTCCGGAAAACATTTCATAATTGAGGCACGTATAATGTCGTAAAGGATATTGTAAATACAAAAGAAATGAATAGGTGTATAAATAAGAAAAAACACCTTTTTATAATAAATTTGAATATAAATCGAGGCAGTACAACAACTGAGTCAAAATAAAAGTTAATATACTTAATATTTTTCTTTTGTACAAATCGAATTAGAAAGATCTTAAATTCACTATATTAATTCCAAACTAAATGTATTTTATATATAATTTTTTTTGTAATGATTAACGTTTTAAGAAAACAGGTACTCTAAACGCGTCATGCCTACTACAGTTTCTATTTTAAAAAAATATATGTATATGTGCTGACTTTCGAAAACATTGATACCTGAAATAATTCCCATAGTTTCATTTTATTCTTGTCTTACTCGGTTTACGAACTGAAACGGCATCATATTACGTGTAGAGAGCGAAAATTTCATTCACTGTTGCAAAAACAGACCTAGTTGTTAATGTTGATCGTGTTTATGTAGTTTGAAGAATGGCTAGGAATGTAAAAATTGCTGAACTCTCTATTTAAGTTGCAGCATTTATAATCGTAGATATTCTTAACTAACGAGTTTCTGGATAAATTCAACGAGTAGCCCTAAGTATGTCTTCTGCAAAAGAGAGATGTCTTTTGCAAGAGTGAATGAACCTTGGGCATTTACCCCAAGCTTCTGATTTGATTTTCCTCAGTGTGCTAATGAAATTTTTCTATACAAAGCCAGTATGGAAATTGAGTGAAGCATTTGAATAAACGTTTTCTCTTCCATTTTGTAAATAAAAATTTAATTATTTGGAATTTCAAAACAATACCCCTCCATCTTCATGATAATCATGAATATTATGTCTTTATTAATAAAGAATTTTCTGAATAAACTCTTACAAATTTGTTATATATGTCAATTTAGTTTTCCAAATTATATAAAAAAACTGTTTGTGTAGGAAAGAACCTGTAAATACACAATCTGATTATTCAAATAAACCCATTTCTCCTAGAGGGGCAGAGGGAGGTGTACTTAAAATACTGTTTCACATATTTTACATTAATTTGGTGTTTTAGTACGAAGAAATAATGTCTGTGGCAGCGGTTCTTAACCTTTTGTTAATCAAGAACGCATTTTTTAAATATCTACAAATCACAGGCCCCCATACAACTTATATTATGAAGAAATTTAATATAACGTATAACTTAGAAATTAGGTACATTATGGATCTAGGAACACAAAAATTGACAATATTTAAACTAAAATAAAATATTTATTGTCAGTAGTTAAAAAGAAAACATTTAACACTTATTAATGAGAAGGCTGATGTATATCGCTGACAAGCTTGCTTACACTTCGTGCAATATTAGATAATAGAATTCTCAGTTCTGACTCCACATTCTTCAGACAGTTTTTATATTTATTTTTAATGTACACATATGTAGTGGGGAACGGCATCAGACTCTTCAGAGCCTTTTTGGATCACTCCTGATAGTCATTTCGTACACTTAACTAACAAGAAATTTTGACGGGTCATTTTTTTAAACTGCAGTTTCATTGCCCCATCTGTCGATATTTCTGTCAAACTATTCTTCTAATAAAGTTAGTCCTTCAAGTTCGTAAATATTTATTGTAAAAGGATCTCTTATCTAATTTTTGTGTGCATCTGGTACAGGAAAATAATCACCGAAGCTGCAGCCTCTGGCAACTCCTGGGCTCCGCCAGCACCCTCGATCCCAACCCTAAAATTAAGAATTTACAAACAAATCCTAAGACCCACGTTAACCTATGGATCACAGATATGGAAACACGCAGCTCCGACTCATATAAAATCATTACAAATATTTCAAAATATTTCCCTCAGGATGGTCCTGAAAGCCCCCTGGTATATAAGAAACTCGCAAATACACAATGAGACAAACACCTCCTCTATCCCAGAATTTATCGAGGATCTCTCCCGAAAATTCTACGACTCCATTGACAACAATGACAACATAAAACTCACAACAGAAATGTCATACGACCCAGAAATCTACTTGCCGCACAAAAGACCTAGGCTCTCCCTCACCTAGGCCCTCTTCTGTTAGAATCCTCTGAAAGAGTTCATTTCCATCAAGCCACATTAAGATTAATACAGATAAGACTAAAAGTAAAAGGCCTAAGACCTGACTTAAAAGCCACTACAAGAAGAAGAAGAAGAAGAAGATCTTCCATATGTTGTGTGAAAGTTTGTAAATTTTCATTGGACAGATTTTTCTCAGTAGTTGCAAGAAAACACTTGAGATTTAGAAATGAATCGTAATCTTGATTTGATAAACGGTGGTTCGACAACACTAATTTTTTTCAACTTTATCATCGATTTCAAAGATTGAAGGCCTAAATTGAGAGTGTTTAAATAAGAAATGATATGTGACAAGTATGCTAGTTTACATGACCAGGAAAAATTATGAAGACGTTCACTTAATGAATATGAAGTGGAGTGTTCTTCGAAAAATATTGTTATTTGATTTCTCATCTCAAAAAATCGAAACAAAACTTTTGCCCGAAATAACCATCTCACGTCCGTGTGCAACAGCAATTGATGATGTTCACTGCCCATAGACATGCACAACTGTTCAAAAAGTCTTGAATTTAATGATCTAGTCTTGATAAAATTAACAATTTTTACAGCTTTATTCAAGGTTTTTTCAATGTATCTGATATTTTTTTAATAACCAAAGCTTCTCTATGAATACAGCAATGATACCAGGTTACGGATGGGTTGATATTTCGAATACGTGTTATAAGTCCAGTATATTTTCTGGCATTGCGTGCGCTCCGTCAATACTAATTCCTATGCATTTTAACCAATCCATTTCATTGGACGTAATGCATTCACTCACCTTGTTAAACTCTTTTTCAGATGTAGTATGTATCACGGAGAATATGAATAGTAAGTCTTCCAAAATAGCCGATTCATGTTTGTATCTTACAGCAGATAAGAATTATTCACTATTTCGCCTAGCTGAAGACTAAAATGACAACTTTTTCAAACTCTTCTTATTAATTCTTGTTTAATATTTGCGGACATATAATCAAATCGCTTCTTAACAGTGTCATTTGACAAGGCTATTAAACTAATCCCTAACAGCTTTTTTATTTTACTATTATGGATACTATTTCTTTGCCGGGGGTAATATCAGTTCTTCATTAATTGTATGGGGTTTTCCCGTTTTCGCCATCAACAGGGCTACTTCAAATGATGCTTTCACTGCATTTTCATTATTGCAACAGTTGCAGACTTCCTTATATATTTTTACTGGCTCGGACGCATATTCTTTATTTAAAAAAAACAATACTTATAGAAACATGCTCCATGTGCTTGGTTTCAATATGTCTTCGTTATTTTGAGGGTTTCATTGCCCCCTTAGACAAAACCTTGTAACATAAAATGCATTGCGGCTGTTGTGCACGAGCTTGATCTATACATGTGAAACCCATTAATAAATACTCAGTATTATATGTGCGACATTTCTGCTTTGGTTTATTAGTTTTAGAATAAGAGGGAACTCCGGACTATCACTATTTTTACCTTTAATATTAAGCCGACGATCCATTATGATTATATGTGAGATATAAAACTGAACTGATAGGTACGGGTGAAATCTGAATTTATAAAGGTGGCTACACACATGAACAAAACATAGTACCAAACTCCGTCGGGCAACATTCCTTGTTGCGCGACGAAGTTGCAGTGTGATGAAGTTTTGAGGTGCAACTGAACATCGTCGCGTAACATCAACGCGAACATAATGCCGTCCTATCGTTCTTGATCAGTTCATGTATGTTTTCCAAGCAAGATGGACATTGCGGCTGCAGCGTATATAGTTATTTAGTTATGCATTTAGTGGAAAAGAAAAGACGTACGCCAAGACGTTGGTGGCAGACACAATTTTTTTTAACTTTATCTAGGATGCTATGGTATTCCACAAAATTACTTTTCCTCGATAAATGTCGATCAAAGCAAGAATCACATCCTCCGTTCACTCCATACCGAACCGATATCTAATTCAGTCTGATTAAACAATCGATGTAAATTCCAAAAAAAAACGATTTAAAATTATATCCGATAAATTTTATTATTTGAAAAAGTAAGAAAATGCGTTTTCTTCCACAAAATATGACACAGATGTTTAGAATTATTTTGAGACAAAAAATGAACACAGATGTTTTGAATTATTTGGAAGGAACGTTCCCATGCCATAAAAACTTTTCCTCAGTAAATTTAAGTGAAATTAAAAATAATCTCGCGCATTCATTATTTGTTCGCCAAAATGTTCGCCAGGCCCGTCCAGGCATGCGAACATGTGGCGCAACGTGAACGCGCAACATTTCTTTGATGCGACGGCAGAAAACCGACAACTGATGGGACGCCGCGCCGTTATGTTGCGATGTTGCGCTGTTGCACTGTTGCGTGGTTGCGTCCACACTTGAGATGCGACGGAGTTCGGCACGATGTTTTGTTGCATGTGTGCACCTTCATGTAACGACTCGTGGCCACTTGTCAAGACATGAAGCGGCAAATGACTATTAGTAGGCAAAATATAAAGCAATGGTTTCACCCCACATTGTTTATTACATACAGATATTCAACTTTACTAATTATCTTATTAGTTAGGTATCTAAGAATATAAAAATTTCACTAGATTACTAGACTACCTAGATTGGTTAGATTAAAAAGCTAATTATAACTAAAACATTTGAAGATAATTAGTAAATGGCTGAAAATGTGTAAACATTATTTCTGGTCAAAAATTACTCTTTATATTTGGAAACAGATAAAGCCACTATTTCTATAAAAAAAAAAGTAAAGAAAATTAAATTTACTAAGACTAAAATATTAAATGTACTACTAAAAACAAAATTCATCCTATAATAAATAATATTTCTGAAATAATTGTGAGTTATTTTAATTAACACATTACATTTGCATTTTGCAAACCATTATAATTTAATTTAGCATATTCTTAAAATAAATATTTTTTGTTTGTGCGACGCCCCCTGAAATATCTGGTTACACAGGTTAAGAACCGCTGAGTTATGGTAAGAACATTGGCCTTTAACAGGCCTAAGCTGAGAAAGCAACAAATCAGTTTTCAAAACGTCGTTCGCTATTGTTACCATATACATTATATAAATTGCCTAAATAAAAGTTAAAAACACAAGAACAAAATATAAAATATCTATCCCTTAGCGTCGTCCAAGTCAGTGTCACTATATCAAAGATACGAGTTAGAGAACAATAAGACGAAAACAGAGTTATGAACTCCTGAAATAGAAAATGGAAGGATTACTTCTAATTTCCTTGTCTGTAATATTAGCCAAGATTTTATATTAGTTAATCAATAACCAAAGTCAGTGATTACGTTGTCAATATTTATCTATATAGTAACATCAGAAATCCTACATCAAAAAAAAAAAAAGAAAAACAGAAAAACTACAAAAAATATTAATGATAACAATAGAATATACAAAGATACAATATAAGCAGACATGTACCATCATAAAAGAAATGAACTGTACTACAATAATGTATGTGCATAAATTGACCTTAAATTAAATAGTAATTTTCTGGCATCTAACGGTAACTCTTCTTCTAACCATTTCTGAACACACGGAATTTCTGGTTTCCTTTCAAATCTTGTTTTAACATTGTAGTTTAAGTGAAATGTATACATAAATGGTTCTAACAACTTTATAAATATCTAGTTGCTTACAGATTACGCAAACCAATCTATATTGCATTGATATACTCTTTCTGACTTGTTCTCATTTTACAATTGTTATATCTTTCTTTCTATTATTCTAATATTCTCACTTACATCCATTTCTGGCATGCAACATGTAGAGGTGCAGGTTATTGCTTATACAGTGTAGAAAATGCTAAACCAACTAATAAATTTCGCCCTGTCTTGAAAAGAGGATGATTTTGCGTTTTTTTCTCAATTATCTACAAGTTTACTTTCACTTTTAACAAAGGCAATTCGAGAAAATAACTAACCCGTATTGCTACAGCATGTGTAATGGGTATAAATTTACAACATTCATGTCAAAAACTACGATTGGGTTAATTACGATTTTTAAAAGAAGAAATTTGTAAACGGGAGTAGTAATAAATGTGCACTGTTTCCTTTGTGAATAGTTTAAACATTCATGTCAGTTTCTTAAGATTTTAGCTTTTAGAACGTTATTCATAATTATACACAAAAAGAGTGTTTCAGTGTACATTACGGTGCAAGGGTAACAAATCGTTTCCTATCACATACCGCGCCGACTACATCACAGAGAAAATTATTAGATATTTACACTTGCATTGCCAAGCCCAGTCAATATTCCTTATTACAAATTTATTGAAATATAGCATGAAAGCATGAAAGACATCTTCGTTTTGCAGCTATGGCAAACCACATTATAAGAGAACGTGTGGAGTTTCGTTAAACCATAAAAAAAGAAATTCCGTAATGTGTAACTGATCATTAGAAAAAGCAGCATAGAATTTAGTGCTCATCATCATTACATCAAGCGGGCGCGAAAATAATTGTTCTGTAAGCATACTGCTGATTTTATATATTATAGGCAATTCCAGAAATAAACTCATCAACAAGAACTAATGCTAAAACTAAATGTATTAGGAATAATCAATTTTCTGCAACGTGTGGTCGAGAACTATGACTAGTGTTCTATTTTGGACCCCTCAAATTCCTTGCCTCTAAAATGCAATATTGAACTGGTGCAAATACGATCAGAATTAATGCTTCTGGAAATGCTTTTGTCACTAAGCACCTTACATAATCACTCCATTTAAACAAGCAGTAGCCAGATAAATTAATTTGTAGAAACAGGCCAAAACACAAAATTGTAGAGCCATATTGATTGTGTCATGATACTTCTCTATTTACCATGTATACCCATAACACAAGAACTAGTGCAGAATTATCCGGAAAGTTAAAAAATATACTGAAACAATATAATAATGTAACTTCTGCCGTCAATTTTTTAAGGACGACGCGGTTATGGTATTATATGGAAAGATTGTTTTATTTTTCGCTGTAGCATAGACAGAAGTATTATATTATATACAGTTATTACTATTCCTATAGGTACGTGAAGAGATTTTTATATTAGCTACCTAGCCATGACTAAAACAAGAGATGATAGCTAATTTTTGCTCTCAAGTTGTTGTGACATTTTGATGTATACAGATTTGGTTTACATCTAAAGAGGTTTATCGCTTTTGTGTAGCCTTAACTAACAAACTATGAGTAAAATTCAGCTGAAATAGAACTTTAATTAAATCCTTGACGAGCGAAGGAAATTGACCAAAAATATTCAGCAGAGGAATAATGTGTATGGGGAAGATGCACCGTCACATTTTATGATAAAATTTTGGTTCAACAATTTCGATGGAGTAGGGAATCATTTGAACATGAACCAAAATGGGCCTGTTGAAGCAAAAGCCAACAAAAACATTAGGAAAGCTGAAAGTTGGTCGTAATAATTCGAAGAATAAGAGTTTCAATGAATTTAGGAATAAGTAAGGTTTCAGCGAGTTGGATTCTACAGTTGCTTACTTCTGAACAAAAATTATGTGGACAAGACATACGAGGTATGTCTCAGAAGTAATGAGAATGAATTGTTTACGCTAAATACGACAACGACTGCAGCCGACTGGAGTCGACTACATGTGAGTGGAATGTCTAAGAACGCAACCATAACAGGCGCAGCCCAATAAGTCTAGTGTTAGTGGCATAAGCCCCACGTATTTACCTTTAAGTTCCAATACCACGTTACATGTAAAATGCAGGCAAATATCGAACAGCAATATGCAATTAAATTTTGCGTTAAAAAAGTAAACTGCTTCAGAGACACTACAAATGGTAAGAACAACAAGGCTTTCAAAGATTGCCGCGAAACCATCGAAGATGACCATTGCTCCGGATTGTCGTCCACGTCAAAAACCGATGAAATCGTGGCGAATGTGTGTTCTGCGTTAGCAGACGGTTGACACTCAGGTTGATGGCACATGAGGTCGGCATGAGTAGGAACACTGTTGAATTGTGACAAAGGAACTAGGGCATGCGGAAAATTTGTGCAAAGCTGGTGCCCAAGAACATGTCTGATGAACAAAAAAAAGTCGCTTCTCCATTAGTCAGCAATTGCGGGATCGCTTAACAACCCAACCCAACTTCATGCACAGAGTGATAAGTCATGGGTATTTAAATATGATCCAGAAACAAAGCGACAAAGCGCTGAGTGGCACACACCTGCATCACCGCGGCCGAAGAAAGCTCGCATGAGCAAATCCTGAATCAAGTCGATGCTTATCATCTATTTTGATTCGCGTGTAATTGTTCACAAAGAATTCGTACCGCCGGGCCAGACAGTGAATCAAACTCTTTATCGCAACGTCCTTGAACGTTTTCGGCAAAGAGTTGTGCGTGTGCGGCCTGACATTGCCAGCTCGTGGATCCTGCATCACGATAATGCCACAGTCACAGCTCATTGTCGGTTGGAGAATTTTTGGCAGAACAGAAAATTCTAGTACTCCCACACCCGCCCAACATTCCAAACATGGGTCCATCTGATTTTTTCTTGTTCCAACGCTTAAGCGCTAATTGAAATGTTTCCATTACGGAACAATAAACAACATCCAAACAGTCACGACACAGGTTCTAAACAGCCTAACGAAACAAGACTTCCAGAATTGTTACCAAGCATGGAAAACTCACTAAAAACACTGTGTGCATTCCCAAGGGACATATTAATTTGTAGATACATTAAATAAAACTCTTAAAAACTAATCATTCTCATTAATTCTGAGACACACCTCGTACGCCAAGAATACTTAGTAGTTCTGGCCGACTATGAAGTACTTTTTCGAAAATTAAACAGGTGGATGTGTCACTGGAATCCACTGACCAAATAAGAATCCATGCACTGGGTCCACAATGAATCTTCGACGATGTCCGAAAAAACATCTACCCTACAGTCCAGATTTGGTAACAAGTGACTATTATCTCTATCTTAAATTAAAACTCAATGAGATGTTTTTCTTCGGATGAATACCTGAAACAAGCAAACAAAGGACTTTTTAGGAATCATCAAAAGAATATGTGTTTGAAGACATAGTCTTATTAAAAAAGTATTGGAATAAATGTGTGACCGGTAATCGAAAAAATTGAAAAATATATATAACTTTTGTCCAAACTCTTCTCCTTTATAGCTCGGTAGATAATATAAAAATTACCCTCGTATCGTATGTACAGACATTTATTTTATATTTAACTTGGAGTACATTTGAATTTAGCCTTCCCAATTAGTAGTAGGTATAGTAATATCTGTATATATTTCGAGTAATAGTAGAAAAGGTAGTTACTAACTAGGTAAAACATTAAAAACACAGTTAGTATTAACCACAAGGTAATAAGTACTTATTTATTGAAATTATTTGTATATAAATGTAAATATGTAAAGATGTGCACGAATTCTAGTCGATCTTCCCTACTAAATGTATATATGCACACGATTTGTGACGCAATAAAAACGGTTTACTACATATATGCATAGATAATAGTAACATCTGCTTTTATACAAAATATGATGCGCAATAATTAAAAGTATGATTATATCTATAGGCTGTCCCATAGTATTCTAATCATTTATTCGCAAAAATTAGGAGAAAAAATGTCAGTGTTTACTTGTTTGCATAAAAGCAATTTTAAAATATGTGCAGTACTTGCGTAGAAACTGAACGGTGCCGATTTAGATCGTCTTTCAGCTTATTTCAGATAAGGTATATCAAAATAGTATAGTTGATAGCATTACGCGCTATGCAAACGGACATGAAAAGACGCGTTGACGACGCGATGGTAAAATAACGCTCACATTACTGCATACCGACCCTTTACACACGGCGTTGTATATCCGCTGGTATAATATAGCCAGTAATCCAACAGTGAGATGATATTTTAAGTCGACACGGCACCGGAAATGATCCTCATAAACGTACTGTTGACATACTGACTAATTCGTGGAGAATTACCATGTGTTGCACTTTGATCCTTCTCCATGAATTAGTCCGAATGTTAGTAGTACTTTTGTAAGAATTGCTAAAAGGATGCCAATTTGATGTCGTGTCAGCTTCAAATGTTGTGTCAAGAGTTTTCAATGCTGTGGAACCAGTTTTACTTGGGCTAATGCCACAGTAGTATAAGATACGGCATTTTAAAAATGCAATTTCATTCTGATGCTATAACAACATAATCTACTGTAATAGCCTAATGATGCAACCGACACTACTTCTTAAGACTACACTAAATCCTTAGCTTTTTGGCGACTGCAGGAACATGACATTCAGATGAATTCTTAGAAGACTTGTCTATATATGCCGCACATATAATCATTTTTCCACGAACTAGCTCGAGTATCAACAGTACGTTTCCCAGAATCGCTAAAAAACTGAGGAGTTGGTATCGTGGCCCCACGTGAAACTAATGTCGTATTCTGCTTATGTGCTCCTCAATTTTGTAAAAAACTGAAAATTTATAACTTTTAGGTATTTCAAGTTTCCTATACAAATCTTCTGGGCAAGTGTCAATACGTTTGAAGTAAAATCATGTTTTTTGAAAGTTGTATTTCAGTATACTATTTTTTATTTCGTTCTGTAAAGTTCACTATATGATACCCTTTTGGTAAACAATGTCTTACTTTATGAGAGCTTTACTGATTACACTGCCCAACAATGAAAATGTTTCGGACACAAAAATAGCTGAATCTTATGTATTTCTACCCGCTGAATTCAAAAATAACAATAAAAATCACCGATTAGCTCTTGTTTTGAAGATACAGTGACATGTCATTGATCTAGGGTAAGAATTATTAGTTTGAGGAAAATTTACGTTTTGGTATTTGGCACAACTGTCAACCGACAGAACACATGCTTTTTAACTATTTGGAGGTTATGTACACTTTTACTGGTGCTGTTAATGTGCATTTCGTATTGTTTCTGTTATAATTCATATATATTTCTCGTTTGTAAGTGCTTTTGAAGTGTAAAATTGTAAAAATGCCACGAGAATGTGTAAATCAAGTGAATCAATTCTGTTACATTTGTGGAGAAATAACATTTTCGTCACAAAAACGCAATCTGACGCCTATTGTGAAGACTGCTTACCAGCATTATTTTGATGTGAAGGTAGGAGACCAGGATAAGTCATGGGCTCCACATATGTATTGTAACTCTTGTTCAGTCACACTGCGAGAATGGTTGAAAAATAAAAAACGGTCTATGCCTTTTGCTGTGCCTATGGTTTGGCGGGAGCCTAAAAACCATATAGATGATTGCTATTTCTGCTTGACCCCACCTATAAAGGCAGGAATGTCTATGAAGAAAAGAAGAAAAGTTCAATACCCAAATCTTCAATCTGCTATTCGACCTATTCCTCATTCAAATAGCTTACCTGTTCCTAATCCACCCGAAAACTTTTCATTTGAAATAGACATTCAAGACTCTGTGGATGAAGAGGAACCCAGTAAGCCTTCCACATCCCATGACCCTGATTTTGAAATAAAAGATGACAAACCGCACAAACTGTGTCAAGCGGAACTGAGTGATCTCATTAGGGACCTCGACCTGTCAAAGGAGAAGGCAGAGCTTCTAGCTTCTAGACTACAGCAATGGAATCTTCTCCAATGTGATGTTAGGGTCTCACAGTACAGACAACGTCATAAGAATCTGATTTCCTTTTTTGAGAAGAAAAACAATCTTGTTCTTTGCCGCGACATTAATGGCTTCATGAAGGATTTGAATTTGGACCATGATCCGACTGAATGGAGACTATTCATAGACTCCTCCGAGCTTAGTTTAAAAGCTGTATTACTACACAATGGAAACCATCTTCCTTCTATTCCTGTTGGTCATGCTGTTCACATGAAGGAGACTTATGGAAATATGTCAACACTCCTCGACTCGATAAAATATAATGAACACAAGTGGAAAATCTGTGGCGATTTCAAAGTAATCGCTATACTCTTGGGATGCAACTGGGTTACACAAAATACTGCTGTTTTTTTATGTATGTGGGACAGTAGGGATAGAAAATCACATTATATCCAAGTAGACTGGCCTGCAAGAAATCTTAAGCCAAGCGAGAAAAATGTTGTTGCTAAGCCACTTGTGGATCCAAAAGATGTTCTTCTTCCACCCCTACATATAAAGCTGGGATTGATGAAAAACTTTGTTAAAGGTATGAACCAAGAAGGACAGGCCTTTAAGTACGTAAGGGAAAAATTTCCGAAATTAAGTGATGCCAAAGTTAAGGAAGGTATTTTCGTCGGGCCACAAATTCGAGAACTTGTAAAGGATCCTGCATATGATCGAGTTCTGGAGGGAAAAGAAAAGGAAGCTTGGGAAGCCTTCAAGGGAGTTGTTCATGGATTTTTAGGCAACAAACGGGATAAGAACTACACTCAGTTAGTGACAGTGCTCCTACAAAAATATCATGAACTCGGATGCAACATGTCTCTTAAAATACATTTTCTACACTCCCATCTCGACTTTTTTCCTCCTAATTGTGGAGCTGTCAGTGATGAACACGGTGAGCGATTCCATCAGGATATTTCTGTTATGGAACAAAGATATCAGGGCTGTTGGAATGAAGCAATGCTTGCCGATTACTGTTGGTCATTGTGTAGGGATGCTCCAGAAGTCGTTTACAAGAGGCAAGCCAAAAGACCACGATCCCATGAAGCCAGTACATAGTTATCTTTACGATCATACATCTTCCAGGTATTCTTCAATTATTTTAGGACTCTTTGAATGTATCTGCTACAAATAAAATTAAATGGACTTTCAATGTAGATGGAAAATGTAATTAAACTGTATAGTCTTCTATTAATCAAATTCACACTAAGCTAATTCCATGTATTGTGTATCACAGAAACTAGAGCTAATAAAAATATTTCATTGTTAAATTCGTTTTTCTCAACCAAAAATTAGTAACATTTAACAAATTATGTGCAGGAAACATTAAAAAATTATTTTTTTGTTGGGCAGTGTTATTAATCAGTAAAATGATTAATAATCAGTGAAACTCCCACCTTAAAATCTTGAATAGTTCGTAAAATAGTGTAAAATTTTAAACGTAATTTTAATTAATGTACCCCTACCTAGTAATAAGAAACCATTTCATTTCAAATATCAAATAAAAACCTTTGACATGTAAAATAAAAATTGTGGAAAGGTTATCCTTTCTAGTGAGGTATTCTAGTTATCTATTCTAGTGATTATTAAAGGTAATTCATTACGTAAATCAACATAAATTTAAAATTAAAAATGACATGATTATAAAAACACAGATTTTCAAACCTATTAAATGTTCAAGTTAAAAGTCAGTGTGAAACAGACGTAAAAAACCAAATTTCTAAAACATACAAAATTGATATAGCTATTATTTTAAATCTTAATGCTATTGCGATAACTACTACGTAAAATAAGCTAAATGACTAAGTTTAATATCGACTTTCAGTTTGTTCACGATAATTCGTGTATTGTCATTTTTTGTTTGTTTAGATAAGTAAGTAATATACCCCACATTTTGTCTCATTTAACCTACTTCATATTTCTTATCGTCTCCGAGATTCCAATAAGTATCTGCTACAAGCCTGAATATTTCACATAAAAATGGTAAATATTATTTTTACAGCTCGTATTTAGTCATTAAATTACGAACAGCTGTAAAAAAAACAAAGATAGGTCAACTTGCAGTTTAGTATTAGAACAGTACGTAAATTATATATTTTCCAAATAAAATATTATTTGGAAAATATATAATTTACATCCCGCTGGTCGACAGGTCTTTCTAGTTTGTGCTCTGTACAGAAATGAATAACCACCTGCATTCATTTATGCTTGTCACTTTGCCATAGGCTCAGCATTACATACAATGTATGACAACGAGGCAAATATATAAAACACCCCACTTTCTTTATTGTGGAGAAGAGTGTATTCTAAAAATATTACTTTTACTTTATTATCTTAATAGTTTAGGAAGGTACAAACTTTTCTTGGTCTAGTACTTACGCGTGTATATGTTACGGGTAAAGTTAGATTAACGGCTAAACTTAGGTTTACCCGGATAAACCGCGAAATACCTAGGAAACGTGGGTAAAGTACGAAATATAACTGAAATTGGACATGTTTCGCGCTTTACCCGGGTAAACCATGCATTTAGCTTTACAGTTGCAACGTTTATAACCTTGACCTCCCAAAAGTGACTGTTCATTTGCAAGTTGTCGTAAACTGTTCTTTTCCGGTGATACACTTTCCAGATCTACAAGTTTCTCAATACACACAGAAAATTGATTCCTGGAAAACATTTCCTCGATAGTTCCTGTTCTGTTAGCTAGTTTATAAAAATTGTCGGTGGTTTTCTCGATAACTGTCATGAGTATGTTTCTAAAATCGCCTCTTCCTCGATCAACGTCTGGAACTTTCACTCTGACTATATCTCCAACGAAACATGGAGTGAATTTTAAATTAGATAAGGTTTTCATCTTCTTTGCTTGATTTTCTAAATTTCTTGCGTCTAGTCTGTTTGAAAGTATGTTTTTTTTGGCACAAGCAAAGTTCACATCTCATACTGGCTGATGTAACTTTCTATATTATTGGCGTTTTCTCTATAATTATTGTCCATATTTTCTTCTCTGTTGCCGCCTTCAGTAATATCTTTGTGCAGGTTGTCACTTTCAGTAATATCTTCTTCTTGCGGGATATCTATTTCTGGGTCACTATCCATAGGCTGATCTTCGCTTTGTTCTTGTTGAGGCTGTTCATCCGCACCAAATTCCCTGACGACTCTCGCAAGCTCTTCTTCGGTTTATAAATTTTCAACAGTTTCTTTTGGAATAGCTGATGTCGATAGGCCGACTTTAATATCGTGCCCAAACATGGCGACATAAGGAGCTCGTTTAATTCCATCATGGTATGCCCTGTTTTTCATTAACTGGACAAATCTCAGACCTTCTGACCATGCAGTTTTCATCATCCAACCACGTCATGAGCGTATTTTGTATATCTTGATTTGCTCTTTCAACGCTGCCTTGACTGACTGTGGCGCGGTTTGCCATGTACTATTTTAAGGCCACTCTACATGGAACATAACTCTTCAATAACACAGTTTGCAAATTCCCGGCCTTTGTCCGATTATAATATATATGGGGCGCCAAAAATACAAAATATGTCTCTATCAGGCTCTTAGCAACTTCTTCAGCCCTTTTCGATTTTAATGCATCTATTTGAACAAATTTTGTTAAGTGGTCTTGATACACCATAATAAATTTGTATTCTACATCTGCATGGGATTGCAAATCAATCAAGTCCACTTGACAATGGCTGTTCATCTCCGAAAACACCAATGGTTTAATCACAAGTCCTTTCTTGGCAGATTTTAGTTTCTTTGGGCAACCTTCACACAAACGCAGATATAATTTAATAACATCTTGAGTTATATTCATGTACTTTTCTTGTATTCACTTTCCATACGATGTTTACCACCATATCCAATGGCCAAATGTGCATCATGCAAAATATCAAACATTTCATCGTTTGTAACGTGTTACTTTATGCTAGATTCACCCGATGCTACACGAGAAATAAGCTTTTCAACACCTCTAACAGAACATATTTCAAACCACTTCAAACGTCGTATTGTAGAGTGGTCTTAGTTTTAGCATTTTTTGCCAACTTGACAGATTCTAACATTTCTTGGTATTGTTCATTACTAAAATAAAAACTGTTTGCTCTTTTCGTAGACACCAACTCATTGAAAACTTCATTAAAATGCTGTCTTAAACGCACACGTCCACTCTCTTCGATTGCCATTTTCGAACTGACTGCACGTGGTGAAAGAAGACGCAATAATAATTCCTACACCCAACTTTAACCACACAAAACCGGATAGAACGCGATTTACCCGGGTAAATCCAGAAATAGCTGTAATATCGGTTATATTTCGTACTTTACCTATGTTTCTTGGGTATTTCGCAGTTTACTCGGGTAAACCTAAGTTTAACCGTTAATCTAACTTTACCCGTAACATATATACTGAACGGAACACCGAAACCTGAACATATTATGAGCCTAAATTACAAGCATTTCATCCACACAAGGCTGACATACATAAATGTTTAATATTTATTTCTGCATGTACGTGACGTCACGGAAAGCTTCGGATTTTGATAGATTTTACTAGAGGTTCTATGATGAATTTGAGACTAAAGCAATGTACAGTTCTGTGCAATAAATTGGCGTACACTTAATATACGCTTATGTAAATATGACTTTTGTTTGAATACCTGTCATGTATGACAAATTGAATTGACGCTATAATTCCATTTGTCAACTTAACTTAAGCCATTTTCACAATGGCAAAATAATGTCAAAATTAGCAATAAGACGTGTACGCCAACTTATTGCACAAAACTGTACCTCTGCGTGAGGTTGATGTTAAATGTATGCGTAATATGTATTTAATGAGGGTTTACCCAAACTTGTCATCGACGCACGTTGTTCGAACATTGAATGGAAAAGTGTATACAGCATATCGTCGGACCAGCGTGTGTTATTGAAGCGTATCGGAAGAAATTGGGCATCCTATTAATACGAATATAATAATTTTTATGATTGCGAATGGCTTAAACCCCGCAAAAGCAAAATTGGCGTTCTTCTGCGTTTTTATTATAATTAATCAAATTCAGAAATATTCCGCCTATTTAACTTTCTGTGGATAACCTGTACATATTATGACTATTGGAATTATTTTATGTATTGACTTCTGCCTTTCCGTTGAATTCTCCATGTGATAGCTTTATGTCCATAGTTTTGCTGTACTGTATTTGTAAAAAAAATTCTTTTGTGAGGCACTATATTCATGAAATATAATTAAATATTTTTATCTTTTACTTGACTTTTTCATGGTCGAAAAGAATTAAATTACTATAGGTTATTATTGTTTGATATACTTATCTCTCAATCATTCAGTCTGTATTCAAAGATAAGGTAACACTGCTTTTAATTTTCCTCTTCTCAACTGAGCGATTTCATATTTTTTAAGTGTCAATGCAAGAATTTGACAGTCACATAGAGATTATGTGTTAAATATTGTTGAAAGTTGCTTCCACTTCTTATTTAACTGAGTTTTAGATCTACCCTTGCGGAAATTTATACATACACAAATACCATTAAATATCCAATTTACATTCACATGAAAGCTAACTAAAAGTAATATTCCAGAAAACTTCTCGCTAATTAATTTTATTATGATATTTCTAAGCGACAATCAAAAAAACCCTAAAATGTAAATAATAATGATAAGGATGCCCAATATTATATTATTTTCATACTATATAATTAAATTATTGTTTAAATATGTAATATAAAATGTATATTATAGTGGTCTTATTCAAGTTGTTAAAGTAGCTTCCTCAATACAAAAATCAACGTCAATCAAAGTGCATTGAAATATAAAGGTTCTTAAATTTGCATAACTTACCAACACTTAATTTTCAATGTTCGATGGTTAACATCCAACATACATATGCTAATATTACAGGATTACAATTGCCCTGAGCATATTGCATCGAGCACCATGAAATACTTGTATCATGTTCAATACTATGTTTTGCAATTTCTGCTTTTTGTATCCCAAGAAACACCATGCAGCCTTTTCCCGCGCTGTTAATTTGGTTACTTTTCGCGTAAGCCTAGCAAAAATACCTTCTTTAAGGTTTCCTTCTGTTATTTTTCTCGGAGGTGTTTTAAACCTTTTCGAACCAGTGCCGTAACATTTTCTTAACCTGCATTTTCTCCATGACCTTTTGATTAATTTGTACTTTACATATGCTGTTTAATTTTGTCAGTTTTTGATCTAGTTTAAAAACTTTGTTGGCCAAATACTGTTCACATTGCGTTGCGGTGTTTCACTAATAAATCTAGTATTTACTCATACGCCAATATTATTCAGCTGCCAAATACCATAAATTAATGCAATTTCAATGCAGGGTATACTTATACTATCCATATAACGTCAATGTATGTAGATCAAGCTTTTAGGTATTTACATAATTCCCATTTTTTGTGTTTCATATTGTTACCACTCTGTCCAACCCTTCCCCTCACAGACATAGAACGACGCTGTTCGACACGATCTCCAGATACAATTTTTGTCAAAGGGAGTGTTCGAAAATGCCTTCTGTCAGCGACTTCAATCAATGATTGACAGTAGACAGTTGTAAAATGAGATATTTGTCAGTTTGTGATATATTGAACTGAACATAATTATATGTTATTAAATTTATTTATTAAAGTTCTTAATAAAACGATTGGTAACATATTGGCGCCCAACTTAGTGGCTTTGTGATCGCGTAGTGATCAAGGACCCATTAGCACCTATCAAGATGCCAGGAGGAAAAAGGAACAGGAAGGACCGCCAGAGCAGCGATTTCTTGGTAGTTCCACAGCCGGGAACTCCACAGCATCAACTATCGGAAGTTCCAGATCTGGGAACTTCACAGCATCAATCATCACCTCAAGCCTCTAACCTAGAAATACAGTTGGCCATTCTCGTTAACGAAATGAAATTGATGAATGAGCGAATACAGGCCATAGAGAAGAACAAAATTGCCAATCCTGATACCATCATCAACGTGGAACATGAGGAAATGCCAAAATCTGCGGACATCCATAAAGCAGATGCAGCTACCATAGCCTTCTTCGAAACCCCCATCAATGATGGACCAGAAACAGTACCTGAGCCAACGATTGCCCAAGCGTTCGTTAACAATTCTAGACAGTCAACCATCAGGGAGGTAGGCCACTGCCATCATCAAGTATGTTATCATGCATGTCAACCAATCCAAACAACTACTTCATCTCCAAGACCGTATGGTGGCCATTTAGCAGAGGATCCAGAAGTTTTCCTAACCAGATTATTGACTCATCTGGACGGACACGTCTTGGAGGTACCAACAGACGTCGATGTTGTGGTGCAACCGTTTCTCGTGGACGAAGCCTTAGCCTGGGCAAAGAAAAATGCGGGTGGATTCGACACGTTAGTAGAATTCGCTTACCGTTTTCGCCGAGAATTTTTGAGCCCACTAAGACGAAGGGCTCTACAGAAAGCATGTGAAATAAAGCAGAAACCAAATGAAGACCCTGCCACATTTATCACAAGGCAGAAAGGACTTTGTAAGCGTCTTAATCCACAATGGCCGGAAGATGAGTTGGTGCAACATTTAACAATGCTGCTAACTGAACAATATTGTATACAGATCGCCCAAGCCAATCCAACATCAATGAGAGAGCTACAAGAAGCCGTCGAAAAGTGGTCTAATATTTTCATGAACTTCTCTGATATAACACCGCAGACTAGCCAACGAACATTATCAATTAAGAAAGGGGTTGCTAGTCCGACGTCATTACCTAAGTGCTGGTTTTGTCCTGGTCATCACTACAACAGGGACTGTCCCCAGCAGCCTGCAGGTTTTGCGGCACGACACACACCAGTCGCCCGGAATTCGGGGGAAGGAGAAGGGGCCGTCCCTTAGACAACGCAGGAACGGCCCTAATTACCACAGCATCGCCCGGGGACACCATATCCATAAGATTAAAAATAGGCGACCGCTTCGTCCTAGCCAGAGTAGACAGCGCTGCCAGCCGTAATCTCATCAAAACCAAATTGATCACTGGACCCATTACCATCACACCGACGGTTGAATTCTCTATGGCATTGGATAACCACACCTTCTCCACGAATCGAAGTGGAATCCTGAAGGCTTCCGCTGGTGAATACCATTTTCAATGTAATGCTTTGTTGGTTGATAACTTACAAACGGATATTATTTTGGGACACCCATGGCTCCACGAGAATCAAGCCGTAATTGATTACCAAAGAGGTTGCCTTCACCTGGGCAAACAGCAACGTCAAACAGTATTTTTCGATAGGGCCCAACTTGGACGGGTGGCCCCAAGCCTGGATAAGGCCGACAAATCACACAAAAATGACAAAACAGATTCAGGAAAGCACACAAATGATCACAAACCAACTGGAGGTGGTGGTGGCGACAACGCCCGTTCCAAACCGGAAGATTCAAATGTTTTGAAGGAGAAGGTTTGTCAGGTTAGGGAATGGACACACAAAAGCGAGGTAGATGTTTGTTTCGCCTTACACGAGTGCGACAACGACGTGGAAAGAGCAACTGACATGTTACTAGATGATCAGTGGGACATCACTGTTAAGAAAAAGAAAAGTAGACAGGCGTCCAGCAGTAAAACGGAGAACACAGATGCCTCGTTGGCCCAATCTGGTATTGTGGACGACTGGAATGATCAATCTCATCCGGGTGTTAAAGAGAAGCCTCGAAAGAAAAGCGGCGGCCCACCACGTCTTCACGGTAGACACGCCGATAGCCGTAGCTGGAGAGGTAGAGAAAAGCAAGAAAACGAACGTAACTTAGAAGTTGGCGGTAGTTATCCACCGCGAAACAATAAGAATACGTTCAACAGCCGGTCAATGGAGACATGGGACAATTCGATTACGTGGGATGCGAATACGACGGCGAATCATACGGAAAATTGGGATGACGGACCAATCGACGAATGGTCTACGGAGGAATATACGGGAAGCTTAGCCGTTACTATGGTCTTCACGCCAAGTGTTCAAACGGACATTCAGCAGACGAGGTCGCCTTTATCTGAGGAGAGAAACCAAATGGCGATGCAACAAGGTCATGTGCCCTCCCCAAGTCCAGTACCTTTAGTTGTTGCCCTGAATGCCGCTCAAACGCAGTATTTCAGCCAGTTAACGCAGCAAAATAGTGACATCAAAACATCGCACATACCAGCTCAGACCTACATAGGAGCCCCAGCCCGGGACCAGCCTATAGTAGGACAGACGCAGCTGAGAATGTTAGACAGAAGGCATTTCCCTTAAAGACATCAACGTATCTGGAGCATCAAACGAATCAGCGTCTTTCAAGAAGGGGGGGCGTATGTTACCACTCTGTCCAACCCTTCCCCTCACAGACATAGAACGACGCTGTTCGACACGATCTCCAGATACAATTTTTGTCAAAGGGAGTGTTCGAAAATGCCTTCTGTCAGCGACTTCAATCAATGATTGACAGTAGACAGTTGTAAAATGAGATATTTGTCAGTTTGTGATATATTGAACTGAACATAATTATATGTTATTAAATTTATTTATTAAAGTTCTTAATAAAACGATTGGTAACAATATAACCCTTCCAATTACTTAAAATCATGGGTTCCAATTTTTATATGTGAGCAATAGTTTTACTAAATTTTTATGAAATAACTTTTATATCAATTAAAACAACGTCCAAGTTCTGAAAGAGATTCGCATAAAGAAAAATTGATAGAGTAAAGTAGGGGATTATGGAATACCATTTTTATTTTATTTAATTATTTTGAAGTGTATTGAGTAAAATATAAATAAAAAATATCAATGATAGCGCCAAAGGGTTTATTATATGAGACCACTGTGGCTAAGTTACAAATAATATACATAAACAAAAAATATTACAAATAATGAAAAAAAGCATTTCTTTCCACCGAGAACAATGGTCGGGTAATATGGAATAGATGTATGAGGGAATATGGAATACTGTTATTTTCGATATAAAAAATTCTAACGACAAAAATCGCAAACATAACAATCCTGTTCGGAATCGGCGCACAGTTCATGAGCCCAAAGTTCGCATCTTAGGCACTGTATCCAAATTTCTCCTCTCGAGTCAGTCGTAAAACGTTCTGAACAGAAAAGACATTCTGCATCATCTTGTGGGTTATTGTTGTTGCTTGGGAAATCTTCATAATCAGTAGAGTCATCTAAGATTGGGATATCTTCATCTGAATCATCCGACGATTCATCGTTTTCTACCAGTTGCTTTCTCGTTTTTTTCCTCACACTACTCAAAGTTACTTTGGTGTCATCTTCCATTTTGCTGGTTCCAGGTTTTGCGTCATTGGTTGGTTTTCTATTTCCTTCAAACCCAATGTTTCTTTTAACTTTGTTTTTTTCATTTTTTGATGTAAGTGACTCTTCCAGTTCATCCTTGTTTGGAGTTGAAGTCAAAAGTTTGGCGGTCCCCGATTTTCGACCTCTTGTGCCTCGTCGTTTTTTAAGAACAGGAATAGGAACTATGTCTTTCGGTAAAACTGGTTGTTCCTCTAGTCGTCTAGGCACTTCTGGATTTCTGTGTGCCTCCTCTAGGAAATCTTCTTCGGTAAAAATATTTCTGTTTACTGGAAACAGACCTGTTTGTCGAAATCCATTGATTGCTCTTTCGCCAGTTTGTATTTTCAGATATGCTTCACCAAAGAGTTCACTTATGTCAAAATGAGATATTGGCCGATTATTTTGCCGTAAAAATTGGCGAATTTCTTCATTGTAATAGGTTTTCAATGCCCCCATTACAGATTTATCGAGTGGCTGCATCTTGTGCGTTGTGTGAGGCGGTAAGCACAACAAAGTTACGTGATTTTGCCTTGCAGCGACAATAACATCCAAGTTTCGAGTGTGGGCATGATGGCTATACAAAATCAAAAGCACAGGGTTTTCGGTACTTGGTCTTACATATTCTATAAAATGGTTAAATCACTGCGTAAATATATCTGTCTGAATCCACCCAGATGGATGGAAGGCAAAAACACTCCCTTCTTTATTAATTCGCTTGAATTTTTACGAGGAAATATGAGCAAAGGGGGCACAAAATTGCCACTCGCACTCATACACAAAACACAAGTCACCAGAGACCCCCGCTCTGCAGATGTTAGTGCACCGATTTGTCGTTTTCCCCTTTGTGAAAAAACCTCAGGGCATTTTGATTGTACAATGCTAAGACCACTTTCATCGACGTTGAAAATCTGATTAGCTGAAAAGTTTTTTTTTGCTATTTCTGTCTCTAACAGATCAAAAAACTCGTTAACGTTTTGCTTGTTAAAGCCCACTGCTCGTGCAAACGACGTTCCCGTCGGCTTTCTGAGGCTTAACACATCCTTATGCCTTAATCTGAAACGATTTAGCCAGTCCTTACCAGCAGATTTTTTCAGTAATGAGAAAGGATGTGGAACGTTATTTCTTCTTGCTAACTGGAACGCAAGATTACGGACATCCCGCCTAATTAAGCCATAAAAGGTTTTCTCCATAGCTAGGCAATGCTTTACTAATTCATTTTCCAAATGATCCGGCAAAACTGGTTTCCTCCCCAGTTTCGTTTGGCATACCTCACTAGCAGCTCCATCCTTCTTACAAAGTCTGTAAAGGGTGGCACGAGGCACATTGAATGTTTTACATTCTTTTAAATAACCCATTCTTTTGCTTCTAACTGCTATTATTGCCTTTTTCATGTTTTCCTCATCCCACATTTTACGTTGTGGCGAACTGGTTTTAGCTTTTCCTTGGGTCTTTTTGACCGCTTTAGGCATTTCTACAAAAGAAATCCAATTTTAAGATTTTAATTTATAGAGTCAGGTAATATGGAATACTATTTCATAATTCCCGCCCATATAAGTTTAGAGGTTAAAACGGATAAAAAAATGAAAGGTAGTTCAAATGAGCAATATCTCTGTACTAAAGCATTCCTACATCATTCGTCTACTTAATGAACCAATAACATTAAACAAAATTACTTTCGAAAGTGTTTAAAATAAAATTTTAGTGTACTTACCAAAAAATATTAAGAACGTCGAAATCAGTTGAACTCTTACAACCACTAAATGGTGAATGTTCATAGACTAAGGTACTCTTGTGGAGCAATTTTGAACTTTATCGAGTGTTATTATAACAAATGAGAATAGATAGCGCTGGTAGTTTTGACAAACACATGGTATTCCATATTACCGGGTCTATTTCATAATCCCCGACTTTACTCTACCTATTGTTAATAAGTTTTCCAAGAACATTACTATAAACCTCTGTAATACGTAATAGAAATATTTCTTGAATATAAGAGTGAGTAAAGCCTGATATCCATATGCTCATTCTCAAACTGTACATACATTGTATACTCCATTATAGTAATGACTGAGTGCTATCTGCAATATTAATACTTCAACTAACAAGTTTTTGGAAGAAACGTATACATATCCGAGATAATCAACAGGCTGTTATTATTTGATATTTTAGTTTGAGTTTGTTCTTCTTAATGAATAATTACTAATTGTCACGTTTATTATGATCTTCTTGTTCATCGCATTTGTGATATGATCCAGCATTAACATGTGTTGTTATATTATTAATAATGAAACAATTGTTTCTACTGGTAAATTGCTCATATTAACTCAGTCTACTTGCTATCTCTGCAACCATTTATATTCGACCATAGTTTTATTAGGTTTCATTGTTCAAATGCTTTCTCAACACATTTTAAGCTTGGTAGATTGCTTTTATTACAGAGCTAAAATGCAGCTACAGATAATAACGAAATTATTCAAATTAATAAATTGATCTTGACTGCAAACACAAAAATCAACGATTCAATCAAAGTATAATAAATCCACACTAGTAATTCATATTTTACACCAAAAAAAATAATGGTGATATAATAGTAATAATAGATGTCCTAGCAAGCCGTGAAGGGATGTGGAATGGAACGCTAAAAAAAAACATACCCATTTACTTCCACAGAGAAATTTTCGACATAGAGATGGTTCCAAAAACTAATATTGATGTTTTAAACAGGGTTCATCTACACTCACTGTCTGGTGACACAACTACTAAACCAGCACCCCTTTATCGTCATAATAAAATAAAAATAATTTGACAAAGTTTGAGGTAATGAAAAATAAGGCACGAATAATAAAAATAAAATAAGAACACATATTATGAGTACTCTATTCTGCTAGAAACGATGCGCCCTTTACCATATTTGCTAGGGTACAAGAAATTCGGAATAGAAAGAGCAAATATTATACTTGCATGTATGAGAATTTTTCGTGTCCTAAAACTAAAATCATAAATCATTGAGAGGAAGTAGAACCTCATTACCACATTTCTGTCTAACAACTCGTTTATATAATATTTTTAGTTTTACCACTATTTAATTCCGCAACCAATGTGTATTATTGAACACCATAATGATAACAACTCATGAGAATCACAAGAATAATATAGCAAAAAGTATAAACGTTTTATATAGAGATAAATCAAAACATACATGGTGATGAGGATAAGGTCCTGTTATTCAATAAGGGAACGAAATAAATCCCTGTGTAACTTGTAGGGTAGCTATTGAAGCTATGAATGGTGGTTGAAAAGCAAAAAATTAAAGTTGCATACCAGCCAAAAATATAGAAGTCTTCAAAAAGAGCATTGCAAATTTGATAAAGCAAATAAAAAAGATGTCTTGCGTTATATATTGTGGAAACAGAACTAAAGAACGATTGAGAAGAAGAAAGCTTATGCAAAAGCCTCATTTGTGAACGCGCAGGGTATATGTGAAGAGAATAGCAAAGGGTGAGGAAACAACTAGTGCTCTCTAGAAAGGCGACAGGACGAAAAGCAAGAACATACGAAGATATTTGGTTAAAATTTTTTCAAGTGGGTTTATTTACAATTTGATGGATCGCTCCTAAGATAGACATTCAAAATAATTAAATGTATATGGAATAAATCTTTCTATATTTGCTTAGAATTTAATATACCTAGGTAATTAATTATGTTAGTGCATTTTATTGACTTCTCTTACAAATAATGGAATCTATAACAATTTAATTGATATCTATTAAAACTAGAAACGCAATAACATTTCATATTACACAATATAAACAAAATAGGAATTAAACATTGAGTTTTTAATACTTAATAATCAGTAATAGCAATTTTTTGTTAAGGTATTTACTATACTAATTAATTTTAACTGCGCAATGACATTTTAAGAGCATCGAACGATTAATATTGTAAATACGCATGTTGCATTGACGTCGAACACTAATCGGCAATGTGTTTTAATCACCTCACGAATTTTGTTATCACAATTACTAAACTGAAGCAGTACCGGTTTAATCGATAAATACACAATGAGTGTACATATTTATATATGGAAATAAATGCAAAATCATCCTGTAAGCAGGGAACAACGCCATTACATAATGAATAATCATATATTGTACCATTATACCATTTTCCGTTTACGTTTTTTTTTTATTTTGTGTATTAGTGCATCCATCAGTTTTACGAATAGATTGCGTTTAATTAATTAATAAGGATTTTTGCACAAACCAATTTTCAGAAGTTTCACTCATGTAATAAATATTTTATAATTATCTTTGAAAAAACGGAAACTTTAAATTAATTGCAACAAATTAATATTTTGTTTTATATTTTATTTAAATGCAATCCCATGTAGTTGATAATAATATTTATATTTTATGACTACTTCTCTCAAAAGTTCCCAACAACAATACTTGTTTTCTATTGCACTTTACTAATATTTTTCAAAAGATCTCGTGAATCTGGCTTGGAAAAAAAGAAACATTACACAAAATTAAGCAGATAAACCTTCTAAGAACGCAACAATGTGTACTAGAAGACATCATTAATGACGTTTTAGCATACCACGCACCCTACCAAGAAAAGGAAATTACTATTTATCAGGTTTTTGAATTTTTACAAATAATACTATGATATCAAAAATTAAATTGGTCAATGTTGGTCATGGAATGTAAAACGCTTGCTTAGTTTTAAATCATCCTTTTGAAATAATTCAATCACTGTCAAGCTACACTGACATTATCAATAACCTACAAATGTGTTACCTACTTAGTTCAGCTGTAAAATAATAATGAACTACAAGTTATGAAATAAATAACGCTTTTATAACCAGAAAAACTAAATTACAATAATTGTTGGAAATGTCCCCCGTTTTGTTCAATGCACAAGTTTACGCGCCTTCTCATGCTGTGAAAAGCGTTTTGCAGCATTTCTGGCGTTATGGTTGCACATTGCTGAACAATTCTTTGTTGCAGTTCTTGCAAATTATGTATCGGATTTGCCAAAAATCTTATTTTTTAAATAAGGAAAGATAAAATATTCCATAATTGTCAAACAAGGTAATCTCGGAGGAAACTTCCGTATGCAAACTTATCAGCCGGTCATCAAAAAACTCGCGGAGAAAAGCAAGATTTTCTCGTGTTGTACGTGCTGCTGCACCGTCTTGCTGCAAATAACCGTATTGAAGTTCATCATCGTCTAACTGTTGTACAAATTCAGTCAAAAAAATATTTCTGTACCTTTCAGCGTTGACGGTGAAATTGAAAAAAATTGGCCCAATTATGCTTCTGTGAGAAACTGCCATCCAAACACCAATTTTCTGAGCATGTAGTGGCGTTTCAATAAAAATATGCGGGTTATCAGTGCTTCACATTCGCATATTCTTAGAATTGATGTATACCGAAAGGTGGAACCAAGCTTCGTCAGAAAAAAAAGTTAAGTTCAGCAGATCGTCATTCATTAAATTATTAACGAACCGATGACAGTACGCAAGGCGTCTGGGGTGTTCTGCAGGCAGAAGAGCTTGATATGATTGCATCTTATATGGATGCATGTTCAGGTTCTTCTTTACAATCGTTTGGCATGTTCCATAAGAAAGCCGAATTTCTTGAGAGAGACGTTTTAAAGGTTTTGTAGGCTCTTCTTCCATACGTTGACAAACGTCATTAATAACTTCTTCTGTACGAACTCTTGGTCTACCAGCACCTTTTTTATGCGTCACAGAACCAGTTTCGCGAAACACTTCAACACAATTTGTAAGGCATGCATAAAAATTGTTCGGTAAAACTGCTACGACTGGGAAGTGCTCTCGAAAATTGTCCAAACACAAACGTTGACTGTATTCCCAAGTTCCATTAACTAGCACACCCGTTCGAAAATAGGCTTCAATCATGTAAATTTTGTGCTCTGTGGTGAGAACCATGATTCAAAAACCGTGCAGGATTAGAAAAGTTCAACACAATAACTTGACAGATTTTGACATTCAAAAAATTATGACATACCTAAATGTACGATGCACGCTACGAGAATAATTTTAAAATCAATGACCACCATTGACCAATTTAATTGTTGATATCCCGGTACTACCTGTAATAAACAATATTTTACATTAGATACACTTACTGAATTTATTTCTTTTTCTAGTAAAACACCTATTTGATGCAAAATATCCACTTTCTTTTACAAAACTCAAAAATTATAGGTTGTGTAACTAGTAGTGTCACCTATCACTCATAAGATGGTCTAGTTTTCCTGTCCAATTGCAAAGTGAAATTTTGTTCATAATTTAAAGAAAGGGATGTTCATATCCACTTGAAAGCTCTAAAGCCTTAGTTGCGACTGATAATTATTCTGCAATTATGAAATCATCAACAAGAGCAGTTATAGTAAAGTAAATATTTACCGTAGTCACTTCAAACCCCCCCCCCCTTCTTCATTTATAGGACGGTCTATACTACGTGTAATTAGAAAGTTTTAAAACTGGGCTTGTAATTTAAAAATGGCAGTACATACACGCTATTGCGATCGCTTTCCTTTCTTCTTCTGAACACACCTATTCCAGCAGTGCTTCCACTTTTGGAAGCATTCCATAAGGGTGTGAACGACCTACTACGTTTTGGCTGGACATCTTCATTGAAATCAAATCGCTTCTCTTTCAGTGAAGTTTTTAATTTATATAACAGACAGAAGTCGGCAGTGGCTAGATTAGGAGAATGTCGGAGTTCCGTATGCACAGAAATTTTGAATTTTGCCAAAGAATTCCCTGTTGAGAACCCACAATGAGCTGGTCTATCGTGATGTAGCAACCAATTCTTGTCCTGCAAGAAAGCAGGTTTTACTTCCGCAAATTTTCATGCAAATACTGAAGGATATTTTTATAGTAACTGAATACTCCTAAAATAATAAAAAACAACCACACTCTCCTCACTTTCGACAACCTGTATTGTACTTTTATCGGTAGCGACGACCATGGCGACGAACCTGGCTCTATACCACTGCGATGATTGTGCCTTTGTGTCAGTCCCATAAACCCACGAATATTCGCCTGTAATACTCTATTCAACATCTCTAGGCCATTTTCCCCCGATTAAGGAGTTCTTGGTAGATTTGAAGTCGGTGTTTTTTCAGCTCGTCTGACAACAATATGGAATGAATTTTGGGTGTTCAAGTCTTCACTTAAAATTGACTGAGCACTTTATTAATTATAAGTCGACGGTCAGTGCACACTAAATCGCGAATTTTTGCAATATTTTTGTTGGTTTTTTGAAATCGGAGATCTGCCACTCTGGAGGTCATCATCGACTGATTCGCGGCCATTTTGAATCTGTTGTACTAGATCAGGGTTTCTCAACCGGTGGGTCGCGACCCCGGGGGGGTCGCGGAACATGTCTGGGGGGGGTCGCAGATTTGGAAGGAAAAAATGAAAACAAATATTGTTAATTTAAGATCAATGTATTTGAAAACAAGATTACATAGTTTTTGCACTACTTTTTACAACTCTTTTAGATAAATCAATGAGAAACTTGTGCTTGTTTGCATTCTACTAAATTTTTAATGTCTGGATTTATTTGAGTAATACACAATACAATGTCTTTTTCCAAAGTCAAACGGTTTCTTGATTTCGTTTTCAAATTTACCATACTGGAAAATCCTTGTTCACAATTGTAAGATGTTGCAAATGGCATCAACATTTTCAACGCTGCTATTGACAAGTCTGGATATTCCTTTTTTATACTCATCCAAAATCTATCGGCACAAGCATTATTGAAACTTAATTGAATCGCCTGATCAGTCGAAACCTCTATAAGTTGTTCATGAAGACGGACACTTAGCTCGGCATTTTGTACTGCTTGTTCGTTGAAAGGATTTACTACCCACAAGTCACCGCTCATATCTTTGTTTGGAATGTAATCCGTCAGTTGTTGAATTAAAACCGCGAGGTGTGAGGGTATGAGCTGAGAGAGAGAAGAAATGTCAAGGGATGTGTCGCCTGCACTCAAAATATACTCTCTGAATTCTTCAGTAAGTGGAAAGTTCTCATAATTGTCTCTCTCAACTCGTGTGTTCGATGCGGTAAGTTTATTTACAAATGCATTCACTTTGGTTTGTGCAAACAACACTGTTTTGTCTGGTCCTTGTAGGGATGCGTTCAAACTGTTAAGATGAGAGAAGATGTCAGCTAAATAAGCAAGCTTTATTAACCACTTCTCATCACTGAAATACCTCGAAAATTCAGGTTTATTATCAACCAAAAACAACAACATTTCAGACTTCAGTTCAAACAACCTGCTTAGCACATTGCCGCGAGATAGCCATCTTACTTCGGTGTGAAACAGCAAGTGTTTTTGTAAGGCTCCCATATCATCACACAAATTTTCTAGTAACCGACTCTGCAAGGGGCGACTCTTAATAAAGTTGACAACCTTTACTGCCTCAGCCAAAACTTGACGGAATTCATCTGGTATTTTCTTAGCTGCCAAAGCTCGCCTATGTAAAAAGCAGTGGACCCATTTTGCGAGTGGAATTAATGATTTCAGCCTAGTTATCAAACCACTGTTCTTTCCCGTTAGTGCCTTTGCCCCGTCACTGCAAATTGAAACACATTTGTTCCATTCAATTTCAAAAGGTTCAGTCGCTACTACAAAAATCTTAAAAAGACTTTCACCGGTTGTGTTATTTGGCAGGGGCTTACAGAATAATATATTTTCATGAATGCAATCATTGTAAGCATACCTAACGTAGCACAAAAATTGGGCACAGTTGGCAACGTCAGTTGACTCACCAAACTGGATGGACAAAAAACTACTTTCTTTTAATTGTTTTTTAGCTGGTTCATCTTCAAACATGTCAGAAATGCGTCTTGATGTAGTGTCATTTGATAAAGGGACCTTCTTTAATTTTTCGGATTCTTGAGGGCCGATCATATTAGTAACCAAATCAATTGCGGCAGGAAGAATCAATTCCTCAGCGATTGTGTGTGGTTTTCCTTTCTTAGCTATCTTCAGCGCCACCTCGTACGATGCCGTGAGTTCATTTTTACTAACATCGCAAAAGTGTTTAATATTTACCTGTTGACCTGTTTAGTTTCAAGATGGCGTTTCATTTTCGAGGGCTTCATGGTCTGTTGCCTAATTCAGTAAAACCGAACTGTATGTACGTTTCGTTGTACTTACGAACCTTTGTTTTCACATTTTCACGACTCTCACTACTTGTAGATGCTCTTTTCAAAAACTTATCCATGGTATCAATAAAAAACTGCACAACAAGAAGACTGATCACCTCAATATGACGCCCTCGGGCAGACTGGCGCTGTGTGGCTGTGATGTGAATGTGAGTGATCAGCTGACAGGCAGCTACCTGTAGTGCTCAGGCCTGCCACTGGGTGCGCGCGCACACATGCACCTGCGTCCATCGACCTTGTGAATTGCCGGTTCTTTTTTGAAGACTTCTTACTTTCAGCTGACGTCGCTTAACAAATTAAGTGTTTTATACATCCAGTTAATAGCAATAATCGTCTTAAATAGTTACGCGTTAAATTTATTGTAATTATAAATCAATAAAAGTAACTCACTTTTTCAGTAAATATAAACATTTATCTATTGTAGATATAATTAGCATGGCAATTTAACTTTGCAATTCATAGGGGTCGCCTAAATATTTGACCTAAAAAGGGGGTCGTAGGACTTAAAAGGTTGAGAACCGCTGCACTAGATAAACACATGATCAGCTTAGCCGTGAGTCTCCGAAGCTGCTCTAACAAGCTCCATAGATTATCAAACTGTCTCTGTTTCATTTCATATAACAAAAATATTTATGGTTCCAACGTCATTTCCACAATTAAATTTATCCGTATTCGTTAGCAGTAGGTCTGACTTCCTATCCAACAAGAATTATTTTTATATTTATTATTAATTTTAATAATTTCCTAATCTGCATTCCACAGGATTTGATTCCTGGCCATCTGAATTGGCCGATTATTATTATATTAGATTATTATAACATATGATCAAATTATTACGTGAGAAAAAAGATTTATATATAAAATTGTGCAAAAGTTCTTTTTTTTTAATTCATCAAAAACTTTTTGTTCCATCAAAAGGAGTTTACTAACAAACAATTTTCCTATGAACTTTCAGTTAAATGGTATAAATACACAAGGCGAAAACATAGCCGATATCGGTGGAATAAAAGAAGCCTATTTAGCATATGAAAGATGGGTGAACAAACATGGCGAAGAACCTCGGTTGCCGGGGGTAAACTATAGTGGACGACAAATGTTCTGGGTATCGTCTGCTACTGTTTGGTGTTCTAAGACTCGCTTAGAGGAATTGAGACAATTGGTCGTTACAGATGAACACTCCCCAGATAAATACAGAGTTTGGGGTGCAGTCAGTAACATGTATGAATTCGCGAAAGATTTTCAATGTCAACCAGGCGCTAGAATGAATCCAAAACATAAATGCCAGTTGTGGTAGACATTTTAAGCCTATCAATCTGAGCCAGTATTTAAAAATTATTTATTACTTTTTATACCTATATGAAAGACTAGAGTATATATATATACATATATACACTTTTTTTTATTTATTTGTGTTTTGTCTTCGTTTGATACTGTACACTCTATTCATCAGGAGATTTGATCTTTTAAGCAGCTCTGAAATAAGGTATCAATTAAATTATATATACGTAGGATGTAGCAGAGAACAGAAGTTTGTACATTTAATTTTAATGTTTCTACATATTAAAGTCTTGAAACTAATTTTAATAAAACATGTACCTACAGATTATATAAATATATTTTCGATTTTTTTAGAAAACAGTCTCATTATAGAAATTACATTTTGAATGTAATGTCAATGATCTCTAATTAGCATTTATTTATAAATATTATTATATTAACAAAAGTACTGTTTGTACTACTAATTAATAGGTGAGATTATTAATAGTAATAACAGCAGGATATTAAACGAGTAACTTAAATCAAGCATTCTTATAACTACACTTAAACTTTCTCGTTGAGTGTGAATACAAAAGTGTACAAACATATGAATTCAACAATTAAAACTCTAGATAATATTAAATTACATTAAAAAAAACAGTTAAGTAGTTGTAAAACTTTGGATATTTTACGTTTGTTACTCGACTTAAAGTAAAATTAATGAGGTAGTTTAATAGTACATATATGCCTTGATTTAATGATATTATTACTTAAAATAATTAATTTTGGTTTTTGAATCCATTCTTGCTAGCAGTACAATATTTCATTTCCTTTTAAATAACATATATTAGTACATAAATTGAATTAAAATTGTGAGTATCTGAACCTATTATTTAATTTATAAACGTTTTTGCTACACTCTGTGTGTATACATTATATATTAAAAAATATCTAGAATCCATATTGGATTAAGAGTGCAATTATAAACAACAACTTATTTTTCTTAAATATACCTAATTGAGTTTTATCAATTCTTTTCTTATTCTTTCCAATGCTACTACTAATTGACGACATTAAAATTAGTAATTCTATACTTCATGAGATGAAATATATTATGTAAAATAAATATTACTGTTATTTAATACTGTGAATAGCAAAGGCTGAAAAATTCTGTAAAACTACTGGTCAGGAAAAGAAATATCTCTGAATGGACTGATTGTACATGCATATTGCGAACTGACACAAGACTATACAATACATATATTTAGTATACTAAAATTGTACTTCTAGTCTTTAACGAAAATTTGCGTGAGGAGTGTAATATTTTCATGCTCGAGGAAGAATTATGTATATGTTAATGGCTTAATACTTCTTACCTAGACTTTGAAAATGAAATAGATGAGCAACAATCAGTTAAAGTTTCATGTAATTCCGACAGTGTTTTCATACCGCTAGTGATTTTTATGTACATAATAATGTATTTATTGTTGTCGTTTTTGTTGTTGTTATTTTCAAACGAAATGGAAATTATATTTTTACAGAAACATTATTCTGAGTAATTTGACTTGATTTTAACTTATAAGTAATAATATGTGTCTATCTATGTATTTGTACATATAAAAGTGGGAATCTCAATAAATTACTACAAATGAGATGTAAATTGGTTTAAAATTTTCTATTACCTCTAAGTACTAGGCTTTCATGGTTGTCGTTGATAACCTCTTTTATAAGTTTAATAATTATTGAATATTATAAAAGCAAAATAGCTAGTACATAACTAAAAAGATTTCTATACTCCTGATAAAATTTGATTTTAATTAAAAAACATGTAGGTAAAATAAAAATATTTTAGTATTCAAATAAAATATTCGGTGAGGGCGAAAATACAAATATCCTAACTGTTTTGGGATTTACTTGTTTCCTAATATAAGTTCGTTTATATAACAAATTATTTCAATCAATTGAAAAATACATTTTAATATAAGAGTTTATACCAATTATTTTTTACAAATTGCTCATTTTGAAGCAATACCCTTTATGAAAGTTTTGAAAAGTTTGTATGCCACCAATTCAAAACTATAAGTTTCGAATTATCAACAGCCAATCAACAATAATGATAATAATAATACCTATTTGTTAAAGGAAGTAACCAAAAACTTAACTGCCAGTTAGCAGATTAGTTTGACAAGTTCATTTCATTTCATCAACCCTTTAAATGGCAACGGTAATTTTCTACATTGTTAGACCAGGGACGTGTCTACAGGGTTTTGGGGCTTCAAACATACGTCCCATCCCTATTTCACCCGGAAACGCCAATCTTAGTTAGCATAACTATGAACTTACGATCACTCAAATAGTGTATTATATATTTATATTTTTTGCCAAAGAAATGTTTAAACATCTTCTGTCCAATTTTTGAAATATTGGAAATATTTACCCGAGTCTTACGGTAAATACCGAAAGTACGCAGGTTTCGTACTATTCAAGCAGATATCCTTAAACTCTATAAGAGTTTAAGTAGTTATAAATTGCACCTTCAAAGAAAATACTCCGAAAAGAAAGGAAATCAAGAAATGTTAAGGTGATACAAGTTTTCTATGACATTTTATTTGTCGTCGTTTGGTACAGATATTTTTTATGGTTTTAATGATGAAATATGACGTGTAGGTATACTATAGTGTATAAAATTTTAATACCCAAAACTTCTTCAAAACATGTAAGCTGTACATAATATATATAAATATATTATATATATTAAAAAAAGAAAAATATTGGGTATAATCCGCTGTAGAGCAACCGTAGACACGTATTTCTGACTCATTGGTCATCATCAGTACGATGTAGCCAAGGAATAAGGTGGGATAACCTTGGAGATGTAAGCTACACGGAAGACCATCAGGTGACAGACCACCATTTGTAGCTTCAACTAGAAGATCCTCGGTTTTGAGGACAACAACTAACGTCGCCATGAGGAAGACAATGTCAACCTGCATGCCATCCGAGACCCATAGTTAGTTGTTGTCCTCAAAACCGAGGATCCTCTAGCCGAAGCTACAAATGGTGGTCTGTCACCTGATGGTCTTCCGTGTAGCTTACATCTCCAAGGTTATCCCACCTTATTCCTTGGCTACAATATTTTTCTTTTTTTGTATTTTGAAATTCTTTTATACAAAAATTATCTTATAACTAGCTCTATTTTTGTACTCTAGGTAAATTTGTACAGAATGCATAATTACAAAATGTTTGCAAAAAAAAAAAAACTCCTATTCGATAAGAATAAAAGTGATACTTCCGATCCAACTTATGTATTTTTTTATGGAAAAAAAAATTCTCGGAATCACCTCTAAATGCTTTTCCACTTGTGATAAATCTCTATAGAATGCATAATTTGCAAAAGATATTTATAAAAAAAAACTGCTATTATATAGGAGTATTATATAATATCGTTCAGAATTTTCAAATTCTTTTATACAAAAATTATTCAAAATAAAGCTTTATATACTTTTATATTCGTAATGTCTGTCTAGATAGCACTTGGTATTCAAGAAAAAAGTATGAATAAATAATGCAAGTTTTTATATTGAGCGATCAAATATAGAATATACATATTTGGGTATACTTAAAACAATATTAAATATGAAGCTTTTTCTAGTAATAAGTGTTTAAATAATTAAGTAATTTCTATGTAGAGTAGTATTTGGCTGATCTAATGAAGAACCAACATTAATTAAAATTGCCAACAAAATTTACATTTTGCAAAGATAAATATAATTGTTCATCTTTGGTAAATCGTTATATACAAGTTCAGGCAAATGTGTGCGTACACCAGATTTCTGGCAAAATTATGGGTTCTATTAAAAAATAACCCTTTATGAAAGTTTTTGTAGTATTTTTATTCTACTCGATACTATGATTTTCTACAACTTTCACTTGTTTTGAAATATGGTTTCATCGGTTTTTTTTATGGATCACCCTGTATATTTTAACCTTTTTGGATAGACACATTTTAAGGAATTGCAATAATATGTGGCTTGATGAGTGTTTAACTTGGAATATTAAAAAAAAAACGTTGGCTAAAAACATCTTTTTGTCAGATAGATGATAAGAAACATACGTTTTTTTTATGTTGTATGTAAACCTTTAAAGCAAATATAAAAGTATTGGAATTACTCAGTATTATTGACAGTCATACACAGTAGTGACAGATAGTTTCCATTCAACAAAAATTAACGTTCATTATGGGAGAACTAACAGACCGTGAAAGAATTACATTGTTATGGTTAAAGTAAAATACAATTTACAACTAATTTCCAATATAATCACTTTATTTAAAAAATACGACGTTTCGCTACGATGTAGCTTCTTCCGGTATTGTGTTACTACTAAATACATTCTACAAATTTATAATTTTTCCAACACTTTTTCTACACACTTGTTCATTACCTAATTACAATAAATCTCGTAATGACTATATAATGTACTGTAAATATATCCTTAACAACTACCTAGGTCTTTAACGCTACCAGTTTAAAAGCGGGGAATTATTTAGATCTATCTGGTTATTTAACAGTACATCTGAGTATTTAAGCTTATTTATTTCAAAGGCTTCAAGTAAATTTAATTTTAAACCTTTTTCTTGTGAATGTAAGTATCTCAAATTCATTGTTGAAATTATGATTATTTTCTAGTAAGTGAATTGCATAATTTGAATCTGTCTTTTTATTACTAAAACTCTTAAAATGTTTGTTTATTCTTTTGTCAAAGCACCTCCCTGTTTGGCCTATACCGTGTGGCCGCCGTTCATAGCGCGATGCATGTATTAGTAACTACTGGTCGACTATAAATGGGCGTGCCAACTTGAATTGCCACACCGACAGCGGGCGTATAAGTTATACGTATAAATGTATTCGTAGGCAAATCAAGTGAAGAGCAGTGTAATAGGTATTGCGTTCCCGTTGTAAGTAATTATTTGTAGTTGTTTGAAGCATCAGATAATCACTGATAATATGTCAGTGAAGTAACTCATCACAGCTTCATAAACAACATAAAAGAGCAAAAATAAATAATAAATAACTCCTTGACTTTAAAATAAAAAAAACTTCTTAACTAAAATAATATTTTTCAACAAATATTATAATCTAAAAACTCAACTATAATAAAATACTGAAACATAAAATATTTACTTCTTAAAACAGAATTGTAATTCAACATTGCAATTAACCTGTAATTAGCTAAAAAAATGTTATTCTTAAGCAATAATAAAACTCGAACTGACGCCCATATGTGGAAGCGACGGCGAATGCGACTGCCCGACTACACCGTATAAATGTGAATTTTTTGGACAAATACGGGTGCATCATAGGCATATGCGAAATAATAGCTCTGTTGTAATCCAGTATAACACTGCGTCTACTTGTTTACCGTTCTAATACACAGACATCTCTATCTGTTTCGCTTACTCTACAGATATCGCGATAATGCACACGCACGCGGTCTTATGGTATATGTTTTAGGGCAATCCATACAGACTCCTGATTTTTTACCCATGTTTATCTTTGATTTATTGTTTTTTATGTATTTCCCCAAAGAATTATTTGTTTTATATGCTACATTTATATCTACTTTATGTAATTTTTTTTCTATTTTTTCACTTGTAGATCCTATGTAAGTTAATACTTTATAATTACTTAATTTCTCTTTTGTTATTGGGTAAATCATTTCTATTGCCTTTTTATATTTCTTTTTTTAAAGATTTGATCTACTATATTTAGGTTGTATCCATCATTAGGTTGACAATAGTTCTTGTCAATTCCATTAAATAAAGAAAATTTTCTTAACGAACTAAACATAATAAAACAAATAGCGACAAACAATGGATACAACCCAAATATAGTAGATCAAATCTTGAGAAAAAAAGAAATATAAAAAGGCAATAGAAATGGTTTACCCAATAACAAAAGAAAAATTAAGTAATTATAAAGCAGTAACTTACATATGATCAACAAGTGAAAAAATAGAAAAAAATTTACATAAAGTAGATAGAAATGTAGCATATAAAACAAATAATTCTTTGGGGAAATACATAAAAAACAATAAATCAAAGATAAACAAGGGTAAAAATCAGGAGTCCATAAATTAACATGTATGGATTGCCCTAAAACATATATAGGCGAAACAGGGAGGTGCTTTCACAAAAGAATAAACGAACATTTTAAGAGTTTTAGTAATAAAAAGACAGAATTAAATTATGCAATTCACTTACTAGAAAATAACACTGGCCAACAAGGTTTTTACCCTAAGTTAGTAACTAATGAAATTGAACAGCATATATAAAGTAAAAATGATTCGAAAAGCGGCAGTATTGGCTTAGCTGTGGTTACAGAGAAAATGCAGGTCGAGACTTGTTGCAGACGTGACTTGACTCGTTCCCTCAAGAATGTTCAAGTTTGCGGTGTTATGCTTTAATCTGGTTGGTTGATAGGACTTAGGGAGGGGATAAGCAGATACATACTATATAAGAGATACATCTTTGACTGAAATACCACTAGCGCTAGCACAGCATAAAGCCGTGAATGAGAATTTTTAATAACGAAATTAAAAATTGAGATAATTTAGTTCCATCTTTAAAGACACAGTCATGCCTCGTTCGTGTAGAAGTAATCCAAATAACTTTTGTTACGTATGTGGTAAATTTACCCCACTAGGCCAGAGTGAAAAGTTAAGTCTGAACATTTGCCGGGCCTATGAACTTTACTTCGATATGACCGTCAAAAATCAGGACAAACAGTGGGTTCCACATGTAATATGTACTACATGCAGCAGATATTTGCGAGATTGGTTATGTGGACAACGACATTCTTTACCGTTCGCCATTCCTATGCGATGGAAAGAACAAAAGAATCATCTTGAAGATTGCTATTTTTGCCTTAACAAAACTGCAGGACTTAACACCCGTAAGAAAAGAAAATATAATTATGTGGAAACTGAGTCAGCTCAGAAACCTCGACTCCATGATGAACAGCATCCTGTTCCACGACCGCCAATTCACAAAGAAAGCGAGGAGAGTACAATAGCTACCGATAGCGACACTAGCTTTGAAGGTAATGAAAAATCAAGTGACCCTGATTTTATTCCATCTACATCAAACGAACCACATTTAATTACTCAGTTTGAATTAAATGACTTGGTACGGGATTTGAATTTATCAAAATCACAAGCAGAACTTCTTGGGTCGCGACTACAGCAATGGAATCTCTTAGCAAAGGACACAAGAATAAGTATGTTTCGCAGCAGACATGAAAATATTGTTGATTTTTATAGTATGGCCGGTAATCTGGTCTACTGCAATAATATTTATAAACTTTCTGAAGCTTTTGGAATACATCATGATCCCAGTTCTTGGAGATTATTCATAGACTCATCAAAGACCAGCCTAAAAGCAGTTTTGTTGCATAATGGAAACCATTATCCTGCTATTCCGATAGGTTATGCTGTTTCTATGAAAGAAACTTACGAAAATCTGAAAATTTTATTAGAAAAGATAAAGTACAAAGACTATTCCTGGAATATTTGTGCAGATTTTAAAGTAATTGCAATTATTTTGGGTATGCAATCTGGTTACACCAAATACTGTTGCTTCTTATGTCTTTGGGACAGTCGTGACAGGGAAAAACATTACCATAAGCAAGAGTGGCCACTACGACAACAGTTTATACCAGGAAAAGACAATGTCCAACATCAGCCTCTAGTAGAAAAAGAAAAGATCATAATACCACCTCTCCACGTGAAACTTGGGCTCATGAAAAATTTTGTAAAGGCAGTGGACCGCGAAGGTGACGGTTTTAGATACCTTCGTGAAAAGTTTCCAAAAATAACAGAAGGAAAACTGAAAGAAGGTATTTTTGTTGGACCTCAGATACGAAAAATAGTAAATGATGAAATCTTTGAAACCAAATTAACAGCGAAGGAAAAAACAGCTTGGCGCTCCATGGTACAAGTTTTCACGAATTTCTTGGGAAACAAAAAAGCTGACAACTATAAAACTTTAGTAATGGATATGATACAAGCATTTCACGCTGCTGGCTGTAATATGTCCCTTAAAGTGCACATTCTACATTCTCACTTGGATTTTTGTCCGGAAAATATGGGCGACGTTAGCGATGAACACGGTGAGCGCTTCCACCAAGACATCATGGGAATGGAAAAACGGTATCAGGGGAAATGGAATCCTATTATGTTAGCAGATTACTGTTGGACGTTAAGAAGAGATGCTGTAGATGTTGTTTATAAGAGACAGAGCAAAATTACTTTACATTTCTAATTATAATAATTTGAAATATACATTAAATTATGATCTAATCTAAAAAACCTTTTCATTGAAATACAATAAAAAATCGAGCTAACTTTACGTTCTACCTTTTATTAAAATAAATGTTTATATGTTTTCTATTGAAATTCGTATAAATTATTTGATGGCAAAATCAAAAGTTGAAATTTGTTGGCCAGTGTAATCATAATTTCAACAACGAATTTGAGATAACATTCACAAGGAAAAGGTTTAAAATTAAATTTACTTGAAGCCTTAGAAATAAATAAGCTTGAATACTCAGATGTACTGTTAAATGACCAGATAGATCTAAATAATTCCTCGCTTTTAAACTGGTACCGTTAAAGACGTAGGTAGTTGTTAAGGATATATTTACAGTACATTATATATTCATTACGAGATTTATTGTAATTAGGTAATGAACAAGTGTGTAGAAAATGTGTTGGAAAATCATAAATTTGTAGAATATATTTAGTAGTAACACAATACCTGAAGAAGCTACATCGTAGCGAAACGTCGTATTTTTTAAATAAAGTGTGATTATACTGGAAATTAGTTGTAAATTGTATTTTACTTTAACCCTAATTATTATGGAGTTCCAGCAAGTAACGGCCGATTCAATCAAAATTATTTTGTTAATGATGGTTGGTGTTGGAGACAGGCACAGATCTCTACAATATGCATGCAATATTTTTAATACCACATTCCCTGAAAGAAATATTTCAAAATCAACAGTGTCAAGGGTGTTGCGAAAGTTTAATGTAACGGGTAGTGTTAAAAATTTGCCAAAAACCGGCCGACGTAGAACTGCTACAAATGATGATAATTCATTGGATGTTCTTAATAATCTTCAAGAAGAACCAAAAACATCACTACCAAAACTATCACAATATTAGCAAGAGATCGATAAAGAGGATATTGTCGAAAAATAAGTTTCATCCGTATAAAGTGCATTTAGTAAGTACAAGAATTAAATGAAGATGATCCCATCGATGCAGTTTTGTGAAGAAATGATGAACATGAGATCGTAATGGTCACTTTGTCAATAATATTTTATTCTTCGACGGAGCGACATTTTTCTTACATGGACATGTAAATCGACATAACTGTTGCTACTGGAGTTATCGAAATCCTCATTGGATGGAAGAAAAGTATCCTCAAAAATTAAGTGTATGAGCAGGTATAATCGGAAGACACATAATCGGACCTTTCATTATTCGGGAAAATTTGAACGCTCTTCGTTATTTAAAATTTTTGCGCTAGGAAATTGTTCCAAACCCCATAAATCCAGCACTATTCTCTGATGCCATCTGGTATCAGCAAGATGGGGCCCCGCCCCATTATGGAACTGACGTGCGTGCATACCTAAATGAAGTATTTCCACAGCGTTGGATAGATCGAAAAGAATATATTGAATGGCCTCCGCGACCGCCCGATTTAAGTCCTTTAGACTTTTTCCTTTGAGGGCATTTGAAACCTAATGTCTATAAAACTAAACCTCAGTCGCTCGAAGAGTTGGAAGATCGAATTGGGATAGCTTTATAAGAGATATCACAAAACGTAATTCAGAAGTTATTAAAGTCCTTCGTTGATAGACTAGTATACCGTCAGCTGAAGGTCATCAGTTTGAATATTTATTGTGAATTGTCTTGTTTTCAATATTTTTTTGTTGCTAATCTTTTCAAATATGTTATAAGATATAAACTGTATATCATTGTAATTCATTAAAATGTGTCTTCAAAAATATTAAAATATACAGGTTGATCCATTAAAAAAATATAGATGACACCATATCTCGAAGCAAGTGAATGTTATAGAAAATCAAAGTATCTCATAGTGTTCAATAAAAATACTACAAAAACTTTTATAAAGGTTATTTTTTAATAGGTCCAATAATAATCTGGTGTTGCCACACATTTGCCTGACCCTGTATAACTTATACGTATATCCAAATGAATGGGTCCTTGTATTCATATTTTTATATCGCGTATTAAGCAATTTTAAACTGGTACCTCTAATTTCTCATTCATCCATATTTAGGGTCAGGCACCAAAAAGTCCGGCCATTTGAGCATCACATTCTTTGACCACCCCCTATAGAATTGTAACTTAACTTATTTAGAATTTTAACACATTTCATGAATTCCCCAAATATAAAAGCAAGAAAACTATCTTCAATTATAGCGAACAGGATAAGCTCTGGGAAGTACAAATATGTAAAATGATATTCATGTCGTTAGCAGTTAATAATACTAAATAAAATAATAAATACTAAAAAAAATTTATACCAAAATTGCTACCCTCTTTTATCCAAATTGCTCCTTTTCTGTCAAAAACGAATGCGGATAGTATTCCAAATAAACTAGAAGTTACCGTCAAATTTGGCATTGACATAACTAAAGTTATGTATCACAATTGTTTGTGACCATTTGGAAAATACTTATTGAGAAAATGTGTTGTTGTTACAATACTTTAAAGTTACGTCGCAAATTTGAATTCATTTGCAATAATAACAAATTTTTAAAATGGCCAGTTGCAGGCTGCATACAAGCTTCATAAGGTCGTCATAATACCCTTGTACGGACCTACTGGTTTCATATTATACAAGATACAAAAATTTGATGTTTTAGGTGCTGCATGCAAATGTTTTCGAAATTATCACAAAAAAACTATGCTGTCTCACAACCAACATGCGCCAATAAATTACAATAAGTCAAATTTAAGATGTTTGTAAACTAGTTAAATTTTATTGTTCTGAAATTGTTCCGATCGATGGTAATTTGTAGTGGCATTGAATCGTCATGTGTAGTTCGTACTTTAGCCGTGTTGGTTGTCAAAACGACTCAACTATATACAAATTTATATATGTCAGTATCAAATTTAACGGGAATTCCCAGAATATGAGGTTACGCGCACACCAATTATACAAAAAGTTTGACAGACAATTTATTTAAAGCCATTATGCACACAAATTTGACAAATTATTACGTTACACAAATTAAAAAAAAGCATATTATTATGTAGAAATAAATTATATATTAATTTGGCAGTTATAATTAATGTCAAATAAATTTAATAACACATTATTAATTAAGAATTTGCCAAAAATGTGTTTAAAGTGTTTGACAAACAAATTGTTTTGGATAATTTGTGTGCATGCAGGCCTTATTATGGTATAAGGGTTGTTAAGATATTTGCGCTTCAATGAGCATAATCTGAACGAATTTTTGATGTTGTTTAAACCAGTTATTGTTTCATCATTGTATCTATTCAAATAACGGAAATATTATCCGAATAGAAAATTCTTGGTCACCCAGAACTTCCTGATACGTACTTTCTCCGGCATATTTTACATAAATAGCAGATGTGGCGGGTTTTTCAAATCTTCGTACAAAGCTATTACGACATTCTGACGATTGTGTGTCGTATTCAGGCAGCCATTTTGAATATTTGTTATAATTGTTCTTCCCATTGAATTAAATTTGCTACTCAGCTTTAAAGTGTTCAAGGATAGAGTCGGAGTTATTGTATAAGGATTCTTGACACTTTTGCTCATCAAAGGACGAAATTTGAAAGAGCTTTTCATTTTTGTTAAAAACGCTTTGTTTAATCATTGTATCTATTCAAGTAAAGGGGATATACCTGTATAAAAAATCTGGGATGCCAGTATACATATATATGTTCCTACTTATGTTTCCTGCTCTAAATTCTTTATAATCGTAGTCACTTTAATGCGATTATGTCACCTGAGATCTTTATCTTTATTGGTTAGAAATTTATTCTAAAAGCCATACATTTTGTCTACGTATTTTGAGTGTGCTTATTTACTGTATTTATTATAGTTAATAAAGTTGATAATAAAACAAGAAGAATGAGTGTGCTAAAACCAAACGGCAGAAGTGAAAACTTCATCAAGGTGGTTAATAATACGAAATACACGCGTATAATATTCAGTAACGTATTAAATAAAACGTATTCGCACATTTATTAGATTTACACATGTACACACGCGTATAATATTCAGTAACGTATTAAATAAAACGTAAACCTCAACCATCCCCGTATCTAAAATTTCACATTCATACGTCAATTTTCTAAAAAATTCTTCCGCCATTTTGTTTTTTTTTTGACATTTTGACTTTGGATTCGTGATCGGCGATCTAAGACACCCCCGTATCTAAAATTTCACATTCATACGTGAATTTTCAATAAACTCGTCCGCCATTTTGTTCTTTTTTGACATTTTGACTTTAGATTCGTGATCGGCGACCTAAGACACCCCCGTATCTAAAATTTCACATTCATACGTCAATTTTCAAAAAAATTCTTCTGCCATTTTGTTTTTTTTTTTGACATTTTGACTTTGGAATCGTGATCGGCGACCTAAGACACCCCCGTATCTAAAATTTTACATTCATACGTCAATTTTCAAAAAAAATCGTCCACCATTTTGTTTTTTTTGACATTTTGACTTTGGAATCGTGATCGGCGACCCCCAAAACCCCCGTATCTAAAATTTTACATCCATACGTCAATTTTCAAAAAACTCGTCCGCCATTTTGTTTTTTTTTTACATTTTGACTTTGGAATCGTGATCGGCGACCCCGAAAACCCCCGTATCTAAAATTTCACATCCATACGTCAATTTCAAAAACTCGTCCGCCATTTTGTTTTCTTGACATTTTGACTTTGGATTTGTGATCGGCGACTTAAGACACCCCCGTATCTAAAATTTCACATTCATACGTCAATTTTCAAAAAACTCTTCCGCCATTTCGGTTTTTGTGACATTTTGACTATGGAATGGTGATCGGCGACCTAAGACACTCCGTATCTAAAATTTCACTTTCATACGTCAATTTTCAATAATACGAAATGCAAGTGTATAATATTCAGTAACGTATTAAATAAAACATATTCGCACATTTATTACATTTACGCGAGCGGCCATTTCGTTTGGTCGGTTCGGACGTATGTGTATGTATAAATAGACGATATAAATACTCCCTTACGGTAACGCGCTTGGTCTGATGGTAACGTGTCGGCTTCATAGTACTTCATACCCGTGCGGCTCGGGATCGAATCTGTTCTGGAACATGAATTTATTTATTCATTTAAATTTCAATTTAATTGAAATTAACTACCTCTATATGATATATTTATTTATCTTGTTCCCTTAGCCGACTTTACCCGAACGAGCGTTACATATCCGAGCGTTGCAGTCAGTCTTGTTCAGTGCCTACAATCAGCGCAAGGCGCCTAAAGAAGTTTACACTTCAAAAACCAAAAAAGTTTAAGTATTTATATAAACTGACACTCCATGAAAACTATAAATATATTTAACTCTTAAATATTTACCCCAACTCTAATAATTTTATGCTGGAGAAATGAGAAGTTTACAAAATTATTATTAATTAAATTTCATATTTATTTATATGCATCATAAGTAAGTATTAATGTTTCACAGTCACAGATTTAACGTACTTATTTTTATTACATATTCAACTTTATAAATTAAATAAGATATATCATCAATCATCCAATACAATTGTTACTGACATGCACACACACTAATTATCATAAGCAGACGAAGAATAACTCAAAAATCAACTCCCTAGTTACAGCTTCATTATTTTTTCTATAATATTTCTTTTTATTGTTGAATATTAACATTTTAGGTTACCATTAATTTTAAACCATTTTTAATTTGACGATTGAGTTGAACAGGTTTAGCTGGACTCCGCCGAATAAAGACGATTTATATTATATTATATTTTCTGGTATATTTATTCATATCATATTCATCTGCTTTTCTTTCCGACTAATATGTTGTAGCTTATGTCGCTTTCTGACGATGACTTTAATCAAGCATGTACAGATATAAGTATGTATACTTACATTTAACAAGCTTACAAAAACAGTAGGCGTACTTAAAAGAAGCACAGAAAAAAAGAATATCACTGCGAAAACTAACAATTGACAGCAACCACATTGCTATTAAACCTGCATTGCTTAATAGAATTGAGATGGAGTATTGTATGGCTAGTTCACTAGCTACTTGTAAAACAACACTTTCAGTTGGGCCACGTTGAGTTACTTTCTGAATTCTAAAAACATGTTACGTATTAATAACAAATAACGACAAAAATTCGGAGAAGTATGGTGCTTTGCGACAAATAGATCCTATCGGGAATTTTTTGTAAACACTCTTCAAGGTTGAGATGAGTTTCAAGTTTCTACTAATATGTACCTGTAAATAATAAGTTAAATAATTTTATTAAAATGATACAATCCAGAATTCTATGCAATATATAGAAATTGTGTCATTTTTCTATTTAAAGATTTAGAACCTTCCACATCGCCTTCGGTTTTCTTGTTCATTATGGTAAAATTATAATTTCGAAAAATAATACCGAATTTATCACCTGCTCGTATACTACTAAAACATCAAACTTGAATCAAATTACATTCGTTGTCATAGAAAGTACAGTGTATATTTATCTTTATTGTAGCTACTGTCTATGCTTTGAACGTTACAAGACTCAACGAGCCAAGTAACATTTTCGAACCTCAAGTGTTAAAATGATGTCACTGGCATATCATCTCTACGTAACTATCTTTTATTTAGTATAGTTGATAAATTTGTGGGAAATTTCAGTATTTTCCTGAGTAACCTTACTTCAAAAAAAAAACAACAACGATGTTTGTATATTTTTGTAATATGCAAAACTAGCACTTGGAACATTCCATTCTTAAGAAGATGTGGTAGAACCTTTGACCACACAATTTTCCGGATGAGTAGAGTTAAACTTGTTTTAGTCCAGTATATACAATCTATAAATATCAACTAAACTGTAATAATCGATTGTCTATCAATGATTATCGAATGAATTAACACACGTATTTATTTCTACACTACTATTTATATCTGTAATATTTATGTAATAAAGCTGCACCGCTCACTTATTTATGTTTATTTGAACTGCACGACTACTATTCAATGAAATCCATGTCGCGGAGTACATGATTTATGACTTGTTTACCGGTACGTTTTTGTCGTCGCCCGGATGTCTGCTTCTTTTGTGGGCTTGTTTCGTTACAGTATATATTAGACTAAAACAAGTTTAATCTTTTGAATTAGCAGCAAATATATTTAATTAAACATAGCGTAGGGGACCCTGTTTATAACACTCACTGTTGCAGAAAGATATATGTAGCTTGTGATCGACTAAGCAGGTATATAATTATGGGGTGTGGTATCAATGTCTAATTAACAAATCGGGACCACGATATCATAGAGCATCAATGCATAATAAGCCTTACCTTAAATATCGAATGCAGCGATCGAAAAACAAATTTGCAGTAATGTCATACCAAACTGTATGTAACACTTATGATGTCACAATATATCAAGTGACTCCACAAATTTCCCAAACAAATAAGAAACCCCTTCTCCACAAAGCATTCAAGTTTAAGGTAAAAATAGGTGTACTTTCTTAGACGTATTTGCATTCCAAATTTTTTATATCAAAGTTTTTCTAAATTAAGTTTTATCGTCTTGATAAAATAAATTTGTGAGTTAAAAGTGCTACTTTCGGTTCGATATTTAAAATGTTCTTTCCGCAAAAAATATTCCAAACCTAGTTCTAAATATTTTCATACTAATGAATCTGCATAGAAGGCATAATTCGGGACATATTTGCAAAAAAATGCTACTCGATATAAGTAAAAGACCTATTTCTATAGGAATTTCGAATACATTTTCCTTTGAAATCTTTGTCAGTACATTTGCATCTTCAGACATTTTTTTAAACTTACTACTAGAAGAAATATTGGTACAATTTGATTTGTTTACCTAAGTAAACCCTTGTACCGATTACGCTGAAAATCAAGTCAACTCTGGAGAGGATGATTATACTCGTAAATATAAAGTTTGATACTGGTAGGTTTAGCCGTAGTCTTTAAAAAATTCGTGGTCGAAAATTTTGAAGGTAGCAGAATCGCACAGTGTAAAAATTGAAATGTCTGTAACAGGTCCATTTCGTTTTGTTTGCGCATTCAACACACTTTAATATTACATAAATCTGAAACTTTTTCCAAAAAATTTCGATCGCATCGAACATAACAAAAACAACAACAGAAATAACTGATCTTCTGTTTGCTCAATAACAACACACAAATGCTAGGAGTATTGATATTATTCGACATCTTGTCTAACATATTAAGAACATATTCACACCCAAATTCAGTATCACTCGGGGAAGGATTGTTTTGCGAACCATTTCTTTTTCTTGTGAAGCTCTTCCTTTACATACGAGACGCTCCTAAAAGTATCACAGATTCTCAACAACCTTTTTTAAAACTTTCTATTCTCTTATTAATTATGTATAGTCTCTATAAAAACCACGTAAATGCCCGGCAAATATTTATTATATTGTGTAATTCCATTTTTTTGTTTTCATGTCGAAAATAAAATGTTTCTATAAAATGCGGGTGTGGAATATTCTGGTAGCTGTACTGAGATATTAAATGAAATCAAAACAAGTTGACTTTACTAAACTGATCGCATGTATCTGTCTTTAATTGCAAACAGATGGTTCATTTGACTACGTAATATACACATCATCTGTTATTTGTTCATTCCGTAACAGTAATAGTAATAATGCATACTATTACTATTAACAAGAATTTGGATTACACCTTTCGATTATAACCTTACCAGATCTAAATCATTTTAAAAAATGAAAACATAAATACTTTGCACAACACTTTTAGTATTTGCCGAAGTAATAGAAAAAAAATTATACGTTTATTCAAACTAATTCGTTCTCAAACAATATTTGCGTCAGCTAATACAATTAACACACTATAGAAAAATAATATACTTTATTAACACGTCCATAAATAAAAATACTTTATCACATTTACAAGGAAAGGTAAATTTCTTGTATTTGTACTTGCACTTTTGCTAATTGGATATCTAATAACTAAGACTGTGGAAAACGTAAATATTAGCACTATATTTAGTTATTAGCCTTTATTTTAAAAATAAAAACAAATCTTTTTATCTCACAACAAGCCTGACTTTGCTCTAAACTCTAATAAGTAATGTGTATGTGCACAGACGTAATTTATTATTTTTTGCTTACATATCGTATTTATAGAACTTCCAAATAGTTACGTAATAGTTTTACTGGATTATAAACTCAATCGCTTGATATGATATATACAAGGCACCGCAAAGGGCTCGCTCGATTTCCTAAGACAGGAGCTATCGTTATAAATAAAAAGAAGTGGAGCTACTTGTTGATTGCACACAATCAACAAACACCTGTACTAGTTTCAGCGTACGCCACTTTCAGCCTGAATCGTACGTATAAAATATATTCAGTATTCACATTCTTAAAATATCTATCAACTATAATGTAGGTACTATCCGTCCATCGGATCTTTTGAGTCACGTGATTAATTTTGATCCGTATGAATTAAATCAACACTTCTGGCTCAAATTCATTACTTACAAAATAGAATTAAACATTTAAAAATAAAGAGCTTATAATGCTTATACCTAAAAAAAATTATATTTTATACCATGTTTTATTTATTGCTTAAAATTAGCTATATCTATCATAATGAAATTTAATAAAAATGTGTAAAACAATAATAACCGTTGGGGTTATGAACAAATTTTACCGGTCTGTCATTCATTCATTTTACAACATATTATTATGGGTTATGTTATGTAAAGTTCCTTAGTATGTATCTATTAAAAAAACGTAATAGTGGAATAAATCTCAAAATATTTAACAACAAATCATGTCAGTCTGAATATAGAACACGTAAAATGTTTAAATGCACCTCTACCTATTTTCTAGTGACAATTTTTTAATGGAATTATTTTGTGGAAAATCAGTTCAGTTCAAAATAATTTTTGTTTTATGGTTATTTTTACAATTTGTGAGTAATTATCATTGGAAAACCAGATAATAATTTAGGTCAGCAGTAGTACTGTTCTATTTATAAGCACGATAGAAATTTTAATAGCAATAACTCCTCAGTGAAGTATGTGCTACATTAGTGAAGCTCGGGTGACCTACATCTGAAAAATGTTTGTTGGCCAAATTGATATACAAATTTTCTTGTTTGCTTAGGCGTTAGGCCATAATAAAGATCTGCGGAAGTTAACAGGTAGTCCATCAAAAGGATTTCTTCTTCAAGCGAGAATATTTGTGAAGTGTTAAAGTTTGGCACAAAAGAAATATTTTTGTGTGTCTTATACCTTGCAGCATATCAATTTTATATTTTTTGGCGGTAGTTCTTATGAGTTGATTCTCATTGACTACCTCTAGAACGGCGCTTTTTAAATCGTCAGGGGAGATCTTCTTCCGATTTTTATATACCCATTTAAACGGCATCTAGAATATAATAAATGCGTCTTAACTACAGCTCAACTATTGCCGTGTGAGACCACAATTTGCAAATAATCATGACGCAAATAAATATAACAGTCGCACAGAGAAAGGGAGGTTTGATACTCGTATCAATCCTCTCGAGGCTAAATGTATCAAACCTCCCCGAATGACAAATTTATAAAACAAGCACAATATTGAAAACAAGCAATTCGATTTTAGAAATACCAGCACTTGTGCCATAGTTTAAACTAATTGCAGATTCGCGTAGTACCAATGAAATTTTCAAATTGTTCTTTTGAAAATCATAAAATCTTACGTTAGCTAAGGGAAAACTTACATTGAACAGTAAGGAAACACAAACTAACCTCTAAAACTGTCACTTTACCTACGTTTACTTCTATATTGCATATTAGACTAGTGCGTTAACTGCAACCCACGTTGCATTCATGCAGAATGTCCTACCAATATATTGTAACGAAACAAGTGCACAAAGAAAGGCACGCTTCCGAGCGACGAAAGAGAGGTTGTAAATCATCTCGACGCGACTGGTAAACATCATAAAGCAATAAATCATCCATTCGTTGACTGCCTTTATATGTACTAAGAAGAGACAGAATGTCTATCGAATGTTCTACAAACATCGAGAGAAAGATGGAGTTACGCGAATGCTTCCAGATGTTTCGTATGTGTATATAAGGCGGCTGGGTCACCGATGGATGAGTAATTCCGGAATAAGAAAGTCCTTAAGCAGCCGTCGCGCGGAAAAGACCAAAGTAAAAATAAATATAAGAAATAAATAAATAGTTCCTTAAGTGCTGGTCGAAGAATAAACATAAATATAGTGTAATAAAGACATAAATATTACCGTGTCATATAAATAGTAGTAGTAAATAAATACCTGTGTTAATTTAAATCATAGTAGTTTAAGTGTGATACATTAGTTTTATATTTTTATATTGTAATTAATTTTACGTTTGTGAATATACAGACTGTTTTAAATAAATAAATTGCACGAGTTGTTTATTGCGAACCCGAAAACGTTACAATATATAATGTAAAGTACGACTGTGTATCAAGCCTCCCGACGTATCAAGCCTCCCTTGTTTCCCCTACTGGATTTCGCGCCGTTCTTATGCGCATGGTCTGCTTAACGGCGTATTATTGTATCAGAGTTACGTGTTCGTAAAAGTGCAATGAACATTGTGATGTGAGGTTAGAGTTGAAAATAGGTCTCACGACGGAGGAAAAAGAGTTTATTGTGGGGCATTATTTTCGCTCGTATGGAAATGGTTAACAGGGTGGGCCGAGTTTGAAGTTAGAGTCACGAACAATTTCATAAAGCGGCACCAACTAGCGTAGTTATGCTTTCTATAGTTAAGAAATTTTGTGATACTATCAGTGGATTGTACCAACCAAGTGCGTAATATGTGGTTCTCTGACAAAAATCACATTCACTTGGAGGATTACATCAATAAGCAAACAACTCATTTTCTTGGTTTTGAGAGGTCAGACGTTATCGTCCAGAAACCGCTGCATTGTGAGCATGTGGAACATAATGCTCAGGCCATTTATTCGGGATCTCAGAAGGTTTTGTCCTCGCAGGAACCCCCGTATGGAAAGACAGTAGTGTCAACAGGACGGGCGACCAGCCATACCGCTCATCAGTCTATAACAGTGCTGAAGGAAACTTTTAAAAGACAAATTATATCCCGCGGAAATGATTTCAACTACTCTTCATATTCCCTTGATCTCATTCCACCGGACGCCTACTTATGGGGAATGTTAAAGGAGAAAGTATTTTGCTGTACAGACCCACCCATGGATTACATGAGAGAGTCGTCTCGTTTTTCAATTTTTTTCTATTCTCGAATTGTATGACCGTTATTAACAGTGTCTACAGCGCAATAGAGCACATTTTGAATATATGACTGTTAAATATTTAATTATTTAGTTGCCACACATACTATTATTATTTTGGTGAGATGGATCGCTAACACTTCTAATAAAATTGATGTAAATGAATGTGTGCAGACGGGTGTTGCAGTGTTTTAGCTAGCTCTGACAGATAGTTAACAGGAACAAGGAAAGATATATACAGTAATCAAAAAATAAGACAAAGTATTTAACGTTCTTTCAATATTTTTAAGAGTTCACTATCGGAATAATTTCGTATAGTTTGAAAAGACGCTTAGGATTACGAGTAAGGGCGGTGAAAGGGAAAGACGTAGGTTCTCGATGGTCAATTATGTTAGCACGGCATAATTTCGGTGTAAATTTAAAGAAAAAGGTTAATGTTAACAATTAGAAAATAGTTCTGGCAAATATATTAATTACAAGAACAAAAGAAGAGTGTCAAACAAGAAAATATAATAAAAAAAAAAAGAAAGAAAAATACTTATAGTCTAGGATGGCTCAGCTTCGGTCTTCAGGTTCCATGAAATCTACAGAGTTGATTAATATATATAATCGCGTGAATCGAAATGGGTAGAATAGGACTCGGATAGAAAAAATATATCTTGACACACATAAATAGATGGTTGTACACGGTAAGTTATGTTACGAAGGAAAACAGTATGGGGGCGGTAAAATACGTCGACTTTTTAAGAACTGGTAAGACCGTGAACTATACCTAACAGCCGTACGAGATGTAAGCAGCGTAGGAGACGTAGGAAACGTAATGATTGTTTGGGATCGTCAGCTTTTAGTCCTTGTTCTTAATGGACATAAGACATAAGCTGAACGTAACATAAACGTAAATCCTTGTTCACAATGGACATAAGAAACATAAGACATAAGAAACCCATAAGACGTAAGATTTACATAAGAGATACATAATGCGTAAAATTTAAGTACTGTTCACAATGAACATAAAGAATGCATAAACGTAAGGATTTGCGCATGCGCTATAGTGGTATTTTCTTAATTTATTTTGACGTTTTAAGGTTAGTAATTTCTAAAAATCTGACAATACTGAAATTTCTGTTAGAATGGATAATAATCTGCATATTACCCTTATTGTTATTAATGAAAAGTAACAAAAATAAATGTCAAAGGAAAACAAGTGGGTTTAGCCGGTAAAAACAAGAAGAGTAAATCCAGTCTGTAAAACCTATTTAATTTATAATATGTATTCTCAAATATATCAAATGAACTTCATTTAAGCACACAAATTAAAAGCTTATCTATTTAAATTACATTATAAAGTCTCTAAGAATCATTGTATCTGTATTTTACAAATACAGGTTTCTTAATTTGAAATAAAACCCTTTGCTTTTTATTTTACCATCGTGTTTTATTTATACATACAATTTTTTTTTCACACATACACAAATATTAAATGCTCTATCTTAGGCTTGTAACTTGTTTTTAATTCATTTCTTTTTTTACATTATAATGTACTATTACGTCCTCAGATAATGAAATTATTAACATCGTAATCCTTAACCATTTCCATGTTATATGCTGATTAGCTTTTTAATCGCATTCATGCATTAGACAATGCACTTTAATTCAATGAATATAATTATAATCACACTTCAAGAATATTTGGTTCACTGTTACATTTAGGAAAGGTTATAAAGACAGCAAAAGCATTATATGCTGCACCATGGTGCTCGGCTTTGGTGGTGGTTTCAGTACTAAAGTAAAAATACTTAGTGTAGGGTATTTTTACTTTCTTATACGTAGTATAAGGAAGTATTGTGATGATGAAAATTTTCGACCTCGAGATTTTTGCAGATGTCCACGTTTTGAGGTCCCCTGATACCAAAAAAGTGGTTTTTAAAAAATGTCTGTGTGTGTGTGTGTGTGTCTCTCTCTCTCTGTGTGTGTGTGTGTGACCACGATAGCGGTCAAACCGCTGTAGATATCAATTCGAAATTTTGTATTTACGTGTGTAATCTGCCTCTTGAGAACTGATTAGATTTTGAGCAAAATCGGCAGACCGGAAGTAGTAGTTTACTTCAGTGAAGAAATCGAAATTTGCAAATATTTCGTCAATTACTAAGTTTAAACAAATTAATAAAGAATTCATATGTACTTAGAATTAAGTTTGGAACAAATTATCTTAAAGAAGTTTTTCGAAATTCCTACCGGAAGTAGGTCTTTTACTCTTATCGAAAATCAGTTTTTTGCGAATATCTCGCAAGTCATGCTTTTAAGACAAGTACGTTACGAGTATAAAAGTATTTAAAACATAATTTTCAATATCTTTTATATAAAAAAAATTTCAAAATTCAGACCGGAAGTACCACTTTTACTCCTATCGAATAGCGATTTTTTGCGAATATGTCGTAAGTTATGCATTCTATATATATTTATCAAGAGTACAAAAGTATTTAGAGTTGGATATGGAATATTTTTTGTATAAATGAAATTTCAAAATTCGGACCGGAAGTAACACTTTCATACGTATAAGAAAGTCGTGTGGTGGCCACACCTCATTTTTTGTATTGCCGTATGCCTTGAGATGCTTCACAAGTAGTATGTGGAGGTATTCGACATAGCACAATTCCATTCATTTTCCAACACATATTTCAAACAGCACTTTGGAATTAACAATTTCTCATGTGTAACGTTCCGTCAATGGTTCCATGCTCTTTCGCATATATCACTCATTGATAATATTCGATACGCCTTTGTAAACCAGTGCTATAACTAATGTTTAAAATACTTGTGATGTCTGGTGTTTCGGCTATTCCTTTCCAGACATCTTGGTATATCACATCTTTGTAGCTCCGATGTGCCTTGTTAGATATAAATACGCTTCACCTCTGACCAACTGAAATAAAAGAAGTTCTATATCTACTTGCCCCTTTTCCATCATCTAAATCACATTTACTTTTTTTACTGAATATGTAAATGGCACCAACAAATATTTACTCATATGGAGTAATTACAACTTATTGCAGTAATTTGTAGTAGATACATATATTAAATTATATTATTTAAAATCGATAAAGCCTTTGTATTTTTCACGTTATCAGAACAAAATCGTCGCAATTCAAATTGACAGGATTCGAAAGTATGGGATTATACATAGGCTTCCCGCGTTTTTTATAATATCGTTAGTAATCGTTACCAATCGGTTTAAGTTGTGAAACCTCAAAAAGCTTATTTTACTAAAATTATACGTAAGAAATACATAAGAAAAACATAAAGTTGAAATTATTTCAACTTTATGTATTTCTTACGTTCATACGTAAGGAATACGTAAACATAACATAAGGTGACATAAGCACTACGGCCACTGTGGATAGCTGCATTGGTTTCTCATACGTTTAACTTTACGCGTTACGTTTATGTTACGTACAGCTTATGTCTTATGTCCATTGTGAACAAGGACTAACGCGTAAAGTTAAACGTATGCGAAATCAATGCACCTATCCACAGTGGCCGTAGTGCTTTTGTCAGCTTATGTTATGTTTACGATCCCTTACGTGTGAAGGTAAGAAATACATAAAGTTGAAATAAATTCAACTTTATGTTTTTCTTATGTATTTCTTACGTATAATTTTAGTAAAATAAGCTTTTTGAAGTTTCACAACTTAAACCTATTGGCAACGATATTATAAAAAACGCGGGTATAATCACATGCTTTCCAATGGTGTCAATTTGAATTGTGACGATTTTGTTCTGATAACGTGAAAAATTCAAAGGCTTTATCGATTTTAAATAATATAATTTTATATATATATAAAGAGGAATTATCGCGGATACATAAAATAAAACAAGAAATAGAGAATATTGGGTAAAATCCGCTGTAGTGCAACCGTAGACACGTGTTTCTGACTAATTGAAGCTGCAAATGGCGGTCTGTCACCTGATGGTCTTCCGTTTATGCTTACATCTCCAAGGTTATCCCACCCTATTCCTTGGCTACACCGTACTGATGACGACCAATTAGTCAGAAACACGTGTCTACGGTTGCACTACAGCGGATTTTACCCAATATTCTCTTTTTCTTGTTATATATATATATATATATATAGAAAGATGTGATGTCAAACACTGTTTCGGGGTATATTGGTATGTATAATTACTGACTTAGACGGTCAGAATGTATGGGCAGGGTAATTAAAATACTGTATTTGTGGCTGGTGACGTTTCGGAAATAATCTTTATTCCATCTTAAGACTTTTCCACATTAGACATTAAATATTATTTTGATAGATGCAACCACATATCACAGATCTTGTGTGGGTGGTCAGATAAATTAAAACTTTAAGCATTATTCCAATAATAATATTTATTTTTAATAAGTGACAACATAATTATTGGAATAATGCTTAAAGTTTTAATTTATTTGACCACTCACACAAGATCTGTGATATGTGGTTGCATCTATCAAAATAATATTTAATGTCTAATGTGGCAAAGTCTGAAGATGGAATAAAGATTATTTCCGAAACGTCACCAGCCACAAATACAGTATTTTAATTACCCAGCCCATACATTCTGACCGTCTAAGTCAGTAATTATACATACATATATATATATATATATGTATTAACCGACTTTATCAAGCCTAAAACAGTATATTACACCTATGATACCAGGCCCGACACTTACTTACGAAGCCCGATTTCGGGCTTGGTAAAAACACCGTGTATATCGACAGTATTTGATGTTACCAATGCTAACATACTTAAATTTAAATTTTCGAGGGGGCTTCATAAAGTGGTCTTATATCGCATTTTATACGCCTTTAGTTCAACGAAATTCCGCATAGCCGGCGCTGCGGTGTTTTGTATATACACTATAGATGATCTACGCATGTTAGCGGACCCGCTGATATTAAACGCATTATCCGAAGCCCTTCAGTTTGACAACACTGTGTAGGCAGAAAGAATATGTTGATATTTATTGTTCACTGAAACTTTTAAACCAAATCTTAAATAAGAAATAGATTGAAATTAAGAGCTCATTAATTAAGTCAGTATTACTCTCTTAACGTACTAATTGATATGTGAAATATAATAATTTGTTTTTCTGGAACTTATTACTATGATTTGTTTTATAAGTTATACATATTGATTGTTGAAATATAATAATATGACTTTGAGTGATAATAGGGGAGACACTACGAGTACTTACATCTTACACCAAAATGTTGATTCTTGGTTTTACAGAACTATCACGTTATTTATTGTGTTTACTAAACAATATTTTGGCTATTTAGATCATAAACTACAAAAAATACCCTATTTAAATATTTGCTTGAGAAGTACCTAGGCGAATAGTTATTAGTTCTTTATAAAATATGAATTTACAATTTGACTAAGCTGGAAAAATTGTATTTTTTGATTCAGTTCCATAATTTAAATAAAGAAGTGATTTCTACGTATTTCGTGTCTTAATTTTGTTGCTGTAATATGATTTTGGGACATTTAAATCAAGCAGGACATAATCATCAATTTTATTGTGGGGTACAAATGTATTCCGCACTGTACGATATTATTATTATATACTAACACAAGGAAAATAATTATGGGAAGTAATAATAGAATAAAATGCAGAAAATATTGAATAAGGTGAAAACACAAATTTCACAACTGGATGTTGTTTAATAATAATAAAAAACTGAAACATACAAGAAAATTGATTTTATCTCTTTTTTTTTGTAGACACGCTTCAAAGTCTGCTTTGATGATGCAGCTTCATCATCTTCATTTTAGTGTTCCGATTCAGAGCTACAATAAAGATCTCTGTGTAGCTCAATTTCATTTAGACTTGTTCCCTTAAACTCGTTTCCTTTACCTTTATCCATTAATAACAGTATTTTTGCAACTTTGGCTGTCTGATAAATGTCTTGTGGTAATCTTAAAAAAATCTGTAAAACTCCGTATGGGTTCTTTTTGTGTGGCCTATAAAGCTTGCGACTTGTTCCATTTCGCAATCTTCCCTACTCATTAGCTGTAAAGTTGTTGATATGTATTTTCGTAACCTTGTACATATTAAAAGCATTGGCTTTATAGCCCTACAATTTAAAGCTAATTTTCTAATAACATTTGTTCCGCTCATCCACCTACAAGTATCTTCTGACCCTGGGGTAACCACATTGCTGCTTTCCCTACTTTCAACTAGCATCTTATACATTTTTCTTTCTTACTTATTATTTTTTCATCTGTACTGAGGGATTTTAAGAACGCCTCCTAATTACAATTTATATTACCACTACTTGTATAAGTCTCTATTTTTAAATACTGAACGTCGCTATTCGTTTTCGGTTAAACATGACTGTTAAGGTGAGACGCATTCAGTTAAAATTTTATAGTTCATTTTAATCTGCATATCTGATGGTAAATTATTTAGTGTGTTTTATGCGTTATCCTCACAGTTATATAGATATAAGTGGAATATTTTGTATATCGTTTGTTAGAGGTAATTATACTGGCCTTTGCCATTGTTCTTCTTTAAGACTCTTTAAAGCTAAACTAGCCAACTCATTGCACCAGTGACCCTGAATCAATTTCTTCAGTTCTTTTATTTCCTTCTTTCGTTCTTCTCTATCTGTACAAGTAATGTTAAGTAAATTTCGTTTTTCTATGGCAAGTTTAAATGCAACGTCGTACACTATCTTTAAGGATGTTCCCATGTGCAAAGAAAGCGAAGGAGCATTACATCAATTTGTCCCAGGGTCAAATCCACTTATTTTTTTAGCTGCTATTAGGAGATATGTAAACATTTCTGGTTTTAAGGCGTCAAATAAGCCTACAATATCCTTATTTATCGATTTTAAAGCTCTTAATAGTCTGGCAAGTCCTCTCATCTTGTTTGAAACTACAATAACCATTTGTTGTCTTTTATGGGTATTTAATAAAAATTCTCCATATAAGCAAATTAAAGATCATTTTTTGCGGTAAAACTTATGTCATTTGCACAAATTATTTCAAACACCTCTGATTTTGTACGCGAAGTCTTTAGAAAATCGTAATTTCTTGAGGTAATAGAAGCCATAAATGTTTGTGAGTTTGCTAAGCATTTGTTGCTTACTTTCTCAATATCCGCTGGTTTTCTTTTACATGTTTTAACATTCTTAAATAATAGTTCTCGAGAGTAATGACCCAGACAATATTTCTTACTGGATGTAAAACACCTTTCTCCACCCTTAAATGAAAGTGACCTTTTTTAAAGAAGAAGCTAAAGCCAAACGTTTTTTTACTTCTTGGCTTATAACTCTGAAGCAACAGCGCAGTACGTAAAATATTTCATGCGATCAACATCAAAATTAATATTCAACAAGGTTTAAAATAATGTATTCCTATGATTTCTGTTTACAAAAAACAGTATTTGTGGTGAAATAACATAACAGCTAAAATGTATACAGGCTGATTCATTTTCGGTCCTCACCATGACGATCTCGCTTATTATTAGATATAGAGTATAGGTTTGAATTTGGCAAAGTTGTTAAATTTTGTGTTTGTTATGAATTCATAAAGAAAATGGACCTGTGGCAAATGACGTTCGTTTAAAAAAAAGTTAAACCCCCATTTTGTTCTTTTACTTGTAACACTTAAATTTGGACTTGTAGAGAAAAAGCAAAAACACATTCTTATGGCCACTTTTAAACCTCTATGTATTGGAGAACTCGAAATTTTTATATGACGTTTCGTTTCTTTCTAGCCTTCATCAACTATCTAATTATTTATAGGCGCCATACTGGATTTAGACACCTTCAGAAAGAGTTTTTGTTTTCTAATTTCAACCATGTACTACATGTTGACAATAGTTTTTGATATTATGCTTTAATTGAAAGAGTAAATTTTAAGATTAAATTAGGTAGCCATGAAATTTCAATCCGTCAAATATGTCATTTATCGTTCATTAATAATACAAAAGTGTCATACACCAACGAAGAGAAACGAGATATGTTAAGTGTTCTTTATTCTTCAAACCAAAATTCAACAGTAGCGAGTACAAGATATTTACAATTGTTTCCAGAACGACAACAGTCTCATTGTACCATTTTTGTAGATTTTGATGGAGATTTGGTCGCGTAATGATCATGTCAACAGGAATTTGAATGAAAATCGACAGGATATTTTACAAATGGTAAATTTAAGGCGTGTTTTTGCAAAGTTCATGTTAATGTTGAATTCTTTGGATAAATATACTCTATATCCAATAATAAGCGAGATTCTCATGATGAGAGCTGAAAATGAATCAGCCTGTATAACCGCTGTAAATCATAATTATCAAGAGAAAGATTCTGTATAGTTTATCAAAAACTTAATAAAATGTAGCATAAATTTATAGACCTATCTTGCTTCTTGTTTCTTGTTAAACTAACTATAAACTTGGTGGGATCCATTTTAGTGCCATATACACATTGACACTGATTCTGTATACGTTACGTATTTTCTACGTTACTCAGGTTACTTGACTATAAAAACGGCAACATTGCTGGGCTTCGTATTATGCTTGGAGTATATAAATTATATACACCCGGGCTCGTTAGAGCATTCAGAATATAGAGGGCTTTGTACAACCAGTTAAAATAGTTTTTTCTGTGCATGTTAGCAAACCTTACCCCTCTCAGTATGCCTCTGTTGTCTTCATTATTTTAAAGCGATATATTCAATTTTCATTCCGTAAAAGTAAGCAGAAAGGCCGGGCTTCTGAGAGTCTGCGGTATGTAGCGGGCCTGGTATCAATAGTTAGGTACGTATATATATATATATATATATATATATATATATATATATAGAAGAGAAAATGAATGCGGATCTTAGGATATAATATATGATGAAAAATTTTATGGGGCAATCCCCACTGACGAGAACCAACCAGTTCGAAACACGTGTCTGCAGTTGCATTTTCAGCGGGATTGCCCCATAAAATTTTTCATCATATATTATATATATATATATATATATATATCTACTACGAATTACAGCAATAAGTTGTAATTACTCCATCTGAGTAAATATTTGTTGGTGCTATTTACATATTGAGTAAAAAAAGTAAATTTAATTAAGATGACGGAAAAGGGGCAAGTCGATGTAGAACTTCTTTTTATATATCTAACAAGGCACATCGGAGCTACAAAGATGTGACATTAGTTATAAGCACTGGTTTACAAAGGCGTATTAAATATTATCAATAAGTGATATATGCAAAAGATCATGGAACGATTAAAGGAGCACCACACATGAGAAAACAAAAAGCAATTGTTAATTCCAAAGTGCTGTATGAAATATGTATGTGAAATTGACTGGAATTTTTCTATGCCGAATACCTCCACATACTACTTAGTACTGAAATAACCACCAAAGTCGAGCACCATGGTGCAGCATATAATGCTTTTGCTGTCGTTATAGCCTTTCCTAAATGTAACAGTGAACCAAATAGTCTTGAAGTGTGATTGTAACTTTGAATTAAAGTGCAGTGTCTAATGTATGAATGCGAATAAAAAGCTAATCAGCATATAACATGGAAATGGTTAAGGATTACAATGTTAATAATTTCATTATCTGAGGACATAATAGTACATTATAATGTAAAAAAAAAATAAGAATTAAAAACAAGTTACAAGCCTAAGATAGAGAATTTAATATTTGTATATGTGTGAAAAAAAATTGTATGTATAAATAAAACACGATGGTAAAATAGAAAACAAAGGGTTTTATTTCAAATTAAGGTACCTGTATTTGTAAAATACAGATATAATGATTCTTAAAGACTTTATAATGCAATTTAAATAGACAAGCTTTTAAATTGTGTGGTTAAGTGAAGTTCATTTCATATATTTGAGAATACATATTATAAATTAAATAGGTTTTACATACTGGATTTGCTCTTCTTGTTGGTACTGGCTAAACCCACCTTGTCTTGTTTTCCTTTGACATTTATTTTTGTTAGGTTTCGTTACTTTAATATGCAGATTATTCTCCATTCTAACAGAATTTTTAGTATTGTCAGAATTTTTAGAAATTACTAACCTTAAAACGTCAAAATAAATAAACAATATAGCACTATAGCGCATGCGCAAATCCTTACATTTATGTTTTCCTTGTGTTCATTGTAAACAGTAATTAAATTTTAGGCATTATGTATGTATCTCTTATGTAAATCTTACGTCTTATGGGTTTCTTATATCTTATGTTTCTTATGTCCATTGTGAACAAGGACTTATTACAAAAATGCGGGGGTAAAAAAGTCAACATCGGAATCAGTCAATCATAACTATTACCGCGTAAAATGTGAAACAAAAGTAACAACTCGATTCACGGTCGAAGATTTGTTACCATATGGAATAAATTTTATAATGAGATTCGTTATTAAATACTGAAGCGAATATCATCTCACACCAGGTAGTTCAACCAAGGATTACGACAGGTAACTGATTTCGCTATCTAGATTGCTCAGGTAAGAGATCGAAGCAATAAGTGTGCTCCCGATATCAAATCATGCATGACTTAATCCACGGAAAAGGAAGATTAAGAATAAATCACACCTTATCACAGAAAGAATTAATATAAAATAAAATATTGAATGTTCCTAAACCGTGATTTCAAAATACATGAGCTTTGAATAGAGAATCGGGGAGCGATTATGATCCATTATAACACGAGATATATTTGTGACTGACAACAATAATTGATAATCAAGAGAAACGCAATGTTAAATTTATACTCTAGTATGAGACTTTGGCTTCAATAAGCCGATAACAAGAAAATCTTTTCAGGAATAGGTAAGATAGTACGTGACTATAAACAAAAGCAATTTCTCTGAAATTTCTCTTTAGGTCGCGATAAAAGATTGTTTCTACGAAAGAATACCAAGTAAATAAATGTATCTCTTTCGTGTTTGAAGAATGTTGTACATCTAGATAAATAGATTAAAATAAATATCACGACAAAAATTAAAGAAATTACGCGCGCTTTTTTCGTATGTGAGAATGATAATAATACAAATACTATATAGTCATATTTTGATAATACAAATATTTTCAAATTAGAAATGAAAAGAAAACACCTTCACTTCCATCATTTTTTCTAAATATTTCTCTAAAAATCTTAAGTAGTTTTTACCTTAGTCTATGATTACGTGATTAATGGCAAAAACAATAGTGCATCCTTGTTTATTGTTCAAAGTCGCCATCAGTACTTCATATTTATTTAGAGCCTAAACGTCCATCCATAAATATCACTAGATCAATGTATGCCAATATCAGTTACATCGTTGTCAGTTTGTTGTCCTCAAAATGTACTGATTAGTGATTCCTCTAGCTAACAATACAGAGAGACAACAAGAGAGCATTTCTGCGGATGCATTATTTCATGAATATCACACTTCACTACCCCAACCGCGACCATTTTCGTTTTTCATAAAGATATTTAAACAAAAATGAACATTATCGCTCAATAGCAGGTTTTTAAAAAATCACTATAAAGTTATATGTTCTCTAAAATCCAATTGTATAGTGTATGGTCGCGGACATGCAAACCTGAAGTACTGCTACGCGTAATTCAAAGGTCAAAGTTCAATTTGGAACACTTTACTATCATCGCCAACTTCGTTTATATGCTTACAGCACATAAGACAATTTGTGTAGCAAATTATGATGTTGGCGATGCTACTTTACCATTAGGCTTGCTAACCAAGAATATAGTGAAGTTAAAAGGAAAATGTACAAATGGCGTTGGTATTTTATAGTTGCTTGATGTATTTATTTACAAAGTGACAAAATTATAAACAACATTTCAATTTAAAATTATACAGCGCACGTAGCAAGGCCACAGAAATAACTGATTTCATATCTACTCGTAGATCTGTCGTATGCTTTCAAATATATATATAACATTTTAAGAATTATTTTTTCGAGTGTTTCTCTACTAAAAATTATTTTCTAGCTCAAAGGAGTAAACACTCAGGGAGAAAATATAGCAGACAATGGAGGTTTGAAAGAAGCTTACCATGCATACAATAGCTGGGTGCACCGTAATGGACCAGAACCCACACTTCCAGGCTTGGACTACACACCAAATCAAATGTTTTGGATATCGGCGGCAAATGTCTGGTGTGCCAAATACCGGCCAGAAACATTGAAAATGAGAGTACTTACAGGTTATCACGCGCCCGGTAATTTCAGAGTGATAGGACCCATGAGTAATTTCGACGAATTTTCGAAAGATTTCAACTGTCCGCTAGGAACTAAAATGAATCCTAAAAATAAATGCACAGTTTGGTAAGAAAATTGTGATACATAAAATCCATATATTTTGTTAAGTATTTGATCTTATTTATTGAACCTAATAATTGTTATGTAAGAAACAACATGTATTTTTAGTAATAAAGTCTGAAACAACAGTCGATATTTACTTTCATTTATAGTCATTTGTGATTTGTGAAGAATCCATAAAATACTTAAATTAGGGGATTCGGACGATATATTTCATGTAAGAGGGAGCGTTTTTAAGTCTTCAGAATAGGGGGAAAGGAAAGAAAAATTCAAAATTATATACATACAACACTAATACATTTTTCAGATCTTTCAATTAGCTTGCCCTAGCCTTCGTTAAAAGATATTTTATCTTTGTCTAAAAAAATTGCCGAAACTGCGTTTTTTACTTCTTCATCTCTCGTAAATTACTTCCCAAGTAGCTCTTTTTTATTTTAGGGAACGAATAAAAATTTCTAATGGCTGCCATACACGTTACGGTCCACCGGAGAGGTCTACCTGTGCAGGTACGCCCGCGCAGGTAGACCTGAGATGAACCTGAGCGTGTGTGGGACATTTTTTGAACCTGCGCAGGCGACCGGTGAAAGAATCGAAAATCAATTCTTTCACCGGTCGCCTGTGCAGGTTCAAAAAATGTCCCACACACGCTCAGGTTCATCTCAGGTCTACCTGCGCAGGCGTACCTGCACAGGTAGACCTCTCCGGTGGACCGTAACGTGTATGGCAGCCTTAAGGGCCATGTCTGGACAGTGGACATACGGTGGGTGATTCAAAATACCGAAGCCTACTTATAAACTTTCGTCAAATTTCCTCTTCTTTTTATTCAATGACTTCTCTTAACCTATCCAAATTTAAGACGTATCATTTTCGAGTTATGCCTTTATGTTTGTAATCAATTAACAGGCTTCCTTATGAATTCTAAAAGACACTACCAATGAGTTTTCCGACCAACTGTGGCACCTTAAGGTTTTTTGAGTGGTGGTGCGACTTTTGTATGCCACTGTATACGAGGTAGGCGCCATAAATTCTCGGCCTGACAGGCTTATACAGGTTCAAACGTGTTCAAACTCCGTCACGTCATACATGCACATACGCGAGGTGTACACTATAAATATAACAGTTCGAAGCTTAGTAGTTTTTAGTAACCATCCACCCAACGTGACTAGCGCACGAAAATGTCTGAAGTAACGAAAACTGAGTACCGCGCGGTCATTAAACAACGTTTAGACGGCGTTTACGGTGATGCATCTCCTTCGTATTCAACGGTAAAAATGTTTCTGTTAGGGACAAAAATCCCTGGAAGATGCTGATCGGTTAGGTCGACCAATTGAAGGGATAACGTCGCAACAAATTCCAATTATTGAAGATTTAGTGCTAGAAGATCTCCGTTTCAAAGTAAAGGAATTAGCAGTGATAACAAACATTTCCGAAACAAGTGTTCGCAGAATCCTCCATTACCATTTGGGATATGAATAAAATTAGCGCTAAATGGGTACCGCGACTTCTTTCTGCTCTCCAACGTGAACGTCGAGTCGAATGTGCGCAGTCTTTTTTAAACATGTGTGAAGACGACCCAAAACCGATTTTGGAGTCCATTGTCACAGGGGATGATACAATGGTTCTGTTTTACGAACCTCTATCGAAAAGGGAGTCCATGGAATGGCGGCGACCTGATGAACCTCGTCCCAGAAAGGCGAAAGTCGTTCAATCAACGAAAAAGGTGATTGCTAATTAACTTTAAAGAGAGCAATACAAATGTGAACGGCACATATTATGCGTATTTATTGCATAAATTAGGGGACAGTATTCGTGCAAAACGTCGTGGAGACTTGACAATAGGTGTGCGATTATTGCACGACAATATTCCCGTCCATTTCACAAGCTGCCATCCGCGAATGCGGCTTTCAAGAATTGGAACATCCACCGTATAGTCCGGATATGGCTCCTTGTGATTTTTTTTGTGTTTTAATTTAAAAAAATACCTTACGGGACCTAGTTTTAAGGACGTGTTACACCCTGAACAAAATTATAAATCTTAGGAAGTTACGGTATAGGGAGATCACTGTAGTGAGGTGGAAGAATTGAAAATCGCAGGGCCGAGCTAACTCAAGTCGCAGATGGCGTGACGGTTCAGAAAACTAAACTTAAAGAGATGGGCGTCGGTCGGCGGCGACGCTAGCGACGTTGTCTCTGGGCACCAGGACACTGCGCTACCTTAAGCGGTAACCTACCTGCGTTCTCTCTGAATTGTCACTGGCTGTGTCCCTCCAGTGAGATACACCTACGGATCACCCTGTATGGGTCAAATACACCAAACTTATCCAAGTGCTGGTCACGTAATAAAATGTTGAGGTTAAAATAAAAGAGAGAGAAAGATGGATGGTATGCTATATATTAATTAACATAAAAAAGATTATCAACACACAATGATTCAAATCTATTAAGGTATTTACGAAAAAAATTTATAAAGTTATCAAAAGAAGGTTTAATTATTACAGCGAAACATTAGTGAAATTTTAGGTCAAAGAAAAATATTGAAAATTAATATGTGCGGCAAATTTATTCTAAACACTTGATCTCAAAGCCTTATCAAAATAAGATATTAACAGTAGATATTTGACATAACCTCTGCTTTTACTGGCAGAGAAAGGTCGGCAGCTGAAACGTTTCGTAAGCCTCACAAGCTTAATTACATGTGATCTTAAATAAGTCGCCAACCAACGGCGATGTTACTACAATAAACGTTAATTAATCTACTAAATTATGAAAGAAAATCTAAATTTTGAGAAAGGTTTAAACGTGATACACAAATGCTTAGGTAACAATTGGTACTTAATTAGCACATTTAGACATATAAAAAAAAGTATAAAAGAGAAATTATTGAATTTACTGTAAGAATTTTGTTTACAAATGAAATTTTAAGAATTTTGTTTACGAATGATATTCAATTTAGTTTATTTTAAACAGGTAAAATAGTATATAAAAAAAGAATTTACTGAATTTACTGTACAGAATTTATATTTACAAATGAAATTTAATTAGCACAATTTTAGACAAAGGTAAAAATAGTATAGAAAAAGGAAATTATTGAATTCTACTGTAAAGAATTATTCCAAGAAAATTAATCTGAGTCGTACCTCAGGAAGTTACAAAAGTAGGCTATCAACGAGAGCTCTAACAATAATTCTACCTTGGGGTCACTCGGTATACAACGAAATCAAGTTAAAATATAAGCAAAATTTAAATAGCGGTAATTGTGTACTACTACTACTAGTTCCTAATAGACCCAGAAAAAAATAAAGAAAAACAGAGATTAAAACTCTGGAAATTAACTGTAAAGAATTTCTCTCAAACTTACCCCGATTTTTTTTTAATTCGGAGAACATGGTATCTTTACTTCAAAAGGGCACAAAGGCACAAATAGCTTAGAGCCCAAACACGTGGTCGACAAAACTTGGGTGACGAAATTCACAAAACGCCCCCAATAATTAGTTACGGTAAGGTAACGGTAATTTTCCACTTATCTCAATAGAGCCGTAGAAACGATAAGTCAACTTAGACATACAATATAATTTTTAAAAAGATAAGTGGCTTGCACCTGTGCACTTCCTACGAAGAAATCACTTCAAGTGTCTTCAGATAGCGTGTTTCCTAAAATCCATGCGCCCTAGACTTTACGCAGGCCTCGAGAAAAGACGGAAATTAAAGCCGAATATAGCGGTGAAATCTGAAATCTACAAACACTAAACCCATTCCGCAAGTAAATCAACTAAAGCATGAATTTAATAATAAAACACAAACAACCTTAAATCACCGTATGCTGGCGGAAATAACTTAAGATAAACCTGTACGACACACAATTTTCCGAGTTATATAATACAGAGAATGAATTTCACGTCTCCACAGTTGGTACCAATGCACTTGTCCGATAACGCGGTGTTCGTATTGACAGATAACCAAACAAGTTCGTAAACAGATGCACGGGCATGCTTGAAAGAGTAAATACACCACGAAAATGGCCTAAATACCAGGTAAATAGATTAAATATACCAAATAATGCACACAGGTTAGCGGCGGGATATATACCCGACAATAAGTGATCTTACAGGCAATGGATCCCGACAAAGATACGGGTAATATGTACAGAAGGTTAGGTTCACGTATACCTCGGAAAGATGACATTTCTGCGAGAGTCATACCCCTAGACCATCAAAAGCATGTCCGTGAAAGAAGAAAATAAGTATGCCCAGTGCCTAAGCTGTTCTTAAGTTACAATAAATCTTTTTTTTAAGCAAACAAAACAATCAAAAAACCAAAGGAAGTTTTCGATTGCCACAACACATGATTCATTTGGAGCATATGTAAATAAGGTGCTGAAAGAGTATCCTAACACTATACATCCTTTCACAAACAAGGCACATGAAAGCAATAAAAACTAAGATGGAAACAATCTAGAATACACACATATCGTAGCTCGAGAGCATAGAATGTCGATGGAAATAACAATGTGTACATCCGAAAATAAGAGCGAACGGATAGATGCAGGTAGGGTAGTCCAGGCATAAGTTTAACAGGCTCGGAAATTATTCAATATAAAACGTAGACTTAAGTCAACCTATACGTGTAATTAAACACCACGTGTGAATACAGGTAGGGACTTAAAATTAAATTTCAGTAAATTTAGCTTAAGGAACAGAAAGGTGTTCACACAATAGATATAAGGCATATCAAACTAGATCACAAAACATACCAGGCACGGTCGAAAAGTAAAGTTTAAGGTACCATACATTGCGAAATGCATAAGTAATGCGGAACATAGTCAAAAGTAAAAATAAGACATAACAGACAACAGTGAGTTGCATGGAGCTGTTATAGAACATTTTAACGGAAAAACTTCAGCTTATTTTTACAAAGGTATCGAATTATTAATTAATCGTTGCAATAAATGTATAGAAGTTAGGGGAGATTACATTGAAAAATAAAAATTCTTATATTGTTCCAAGTTTCTTGTTTGTATATCAGGCCGAGAATTTATGGCGCCTACCTCGTAAAGTCTTACTTGGACTCATGTCCAATGATGAAGTCAAGATTCATCCCCAGTAATAATTCGGCATAATACACATCCCTGCTTTCATTATAGTGGTTCATAAACGAACGGGAGTATCCCACGTGCTGTTCCTTTTGCGGCAGCGTGTGCAATCTCGGCACCCATCTTGCGCTGACCTTAGTGCCAAGATGATTATGAAGCTTTTTAAATATGGTTGTATCAGACACTCCGGTAATTCCTGCGAGTTTTGTCTTCTTTGGCATATTCCATTATTTATTATATTATTATATTTCGACTTTTTTAACAAGTTCTGGAATAGTCACTTCGATAGACCGCCCCTAACGTGGGTAGTCTTCAAATGATCCCCTAACGTAACCGTACCAATTAAAAACCATAATTTTCCCCTTCTTTTGTAAGTAATTTAATAACGGCGCGATACTCGATTTCATCCATATTTCACACTTTCATTCCCGACTAAATTGCTTGGTCGACGATAGTTTAAAGACTACTGAAGCGATTGTATTAAAACTATATATATAAACTAATAAAAAAAAAGTTGTACTAATGTTAACGAGGCAGTACATGAGTTCTATGGAATAATTCATGGCATTATCGATTTGTCGGTGCCGAAATCAGTTGCAAATTCTAATTCTTTAAAATACCCGCCATGGTTCACTGTTGATATAAAGAATGAGTTGTCAGTTAAAAGGTATTATCATGTAAAGTGGAAAAAACCGATGACATGTATTTTAGACGAGAATTTGAGAGACTACGCAAAATGGTTAAGGCCAAGATGTCTAAAGCTTATACGTTTTACAATAAAGATATACAACACAAGTTATATACTGATCCACGTTCCTTTTGAGACTACGTAAAAATAAAAAAATGTTTTAGTAGAATTCCAAGTAGACTTAACGATTCCGTTCAAGAATATAACACACCATCTGCCTTCGCATTGGCTTTCTCTAGAGCGCTCGTGCGTGGTGACGTGATTGATGACCTACCTGATTCGCTGTCGTTGGAGCATGTCTCAAATATCATCCCTGAAGTAGTCATTCGGCATTCTAAACGGCTTAAAAATAAATCTGCTTCAGGAAATAACAACCTTCCTTGTTTTTTTTGGTGAGGGACTGTGCTACAATTTTTGCTGAACCTTTATGTTTGATTTTCAACTTGGCTCTACGCACATGCGTTTTTCCAGATGATTGGAAGATTGCGAGGATCTGTCCAGTTTTTAAAAAAGGTGACGCTAACAACCCCAACAACTACCGCCCTATTGCCATTATCCCTGCTTTTGCGAAGATATTTGAATCAATAAGTAATGAGCGAGTCGCCTTTCTCACTAAATCGTGTATGTACTTTCACCAGCACGGATTTACATCTAGAAGATCCACAATCACCAATTTATCCACTTTATCCCAAGAAATAGCAGAGACGCTGGACCTGGATGGGCAATTGGACGTAATATACACGAATTTCTCGAGAGCCTTTGACAGTATTGACCACTCAATACTGCTCCGCAAACTGAGCTATTTGGGTTTCGATAACGCACTAATCTGCTTTTTTAAATCCTACATGACAAACCTCCAGAATTACGTCTATTACAATTGCTTCAGATCCCTTCAGTATGTGTCATTATCTGGTATACCACAGGGTTCGAATCTTGGTCCTCATTTGTTTAGTCTATTTATTTACGATCTTATTAACGCGATTCAATGTCCTGTTTCGATATAAAAAATTATCATTGAATAGCGACTTCTTCGGACGTCGATATACTTCAGCGGAATTTGGATATAATGTTTGCCTGGTGCAAGAACAATAAGCTATAGAGAGGTCCTATGACTGGGAGTGGTCAGTCAGTAGATGTCTGTGACGAAGGCCAAGGTGATGGACATCCTAGCGGAAAGTGAGTTTATTGTATAAATATGATAGGGTCCTCGCGACAATTATACGAAAGTAGAGCACACCTGTCTGAAATAATAATCTATTACCCATGTTCTGCCAGCCCAGATCAATCAGCTTATGGGACATGTGATCATATTTCCGTAACCCAAATATTAACCGAATGCATGAATTTTTACCACGCTGTACCATAATCACAGCATCTCCCCGGTCAAATAAGGCCCGTAGACAGGTAAACAATAATTAAACTGTGATAATATTAGGGAATCACAGAGCCCTGTTTTAATTTTGCTGGATAAGTAATAACGGCGGGGATAAATAAATTTCAACACGCAATTAGCACTTTTAACGCACAGTTCTCTCAACAATAAGGTTGCCAATCTAAAGTATAAATTCTGTCTAATATTTGTCGGTCGAGCTATAGCTTTATTATGAATGAAATAGTCAATCTTTCCAACGACAGAATTTGACGTAAAATATAGGGAGAATAGGTATACCGTAGTCGACAAATTTTAATTTCTGATACGAAAGTAGAAAGAGGAAAAGAGCACGACGAAATAATGTAAAGATAAACATATAGTGAGGCTGCCAAGTACAGCCGGCGAACGTTTTATTTGAAATGTGAGGATCCCCCGACATACTTCGCTTCTCCCACCACTGTTGGCTAGCAGGCATCGCTGCATATTATAAGGTCATCTTCTGCATGGTAGTATTGCTGTAAACCGAAGTTAAAATTTGTCGACTACGGTATACATTCATGAATATACACTTAATGTAAACATAATAAATCATCCGGTTTTTATTTGGGATATTTTTGCAATTTCCTGTGGGCTTTTTAATGGCATTTCAAGTATATGTGAAATACACTCTGACAATTTTAGAGTTTGCTATCTTTTATCACTTTTATGCTCAAGACACTAATACGGATACAATAATAAAGAATTATTTTATCATATACCAAAATATATTTAACGTTTTTATTACATATACAGGCTGGCTGACAAAAAACGCCCCAAGCCGTAGCTCCGTTATTTACTATCCGATTTTAAAAAACAAAATATCAAATAAAATGGTTAAGTAAATACTATCAATTGGGGTAATCGAAATATTATTAGGAACAAAAAGTTTGAACATGCGGTAGTCAATTTTTTTTTTAAACGGCAACGTATATTTTTAATTAATGTTTCGGATAAAGAATGTTTTCCTGATTTTGATGATGTATAACACGTCAATTTTCAACATAAGTTTCAAGTGTGCCGTGGTTAATATCATTTTATTGGAATGGAAATTTAAAAAAAATACAAATAAATACGAAACTTATCTACAAATATTGTTCAAATTGTCTGCCGCCTTGTTGAAGACATAGTTGACACCTTCTAATTACTCCATTAGTGGCGTTGAGTATAAAATTAGGAGGTATTTCGCGGCAAGAATTCAGAATTCTTTGCCGTAAAATGTCTATATTTTCTGGACTATAGTCCGTCTCAACCTTATTATGCAGTACAGGTCTTATGGGAATTGATTTCATGGTTGCCAAATCGTCTCATTGTATAATGTCGTTACAGTTCCGGTTCAATATCTGACATTTTTTGTAATCAACACATAACCTATACGACTGTTTGTCATTCAATTGATGCATACTGCATACAAAAAATTAATAGTAATTTGAAACACTAAAAGGGGAAAATATATGGGAAGATGGATTAGTTAAAGTATTTGTAATAATATAATCCTTTGGGATTGTTCTGTAAAAAAATATTTAAAATCTAACTGAATATAGTAAGCCAGAGTAAATGAATTAATATTTCAAAGAAACACTTAAGGTATACAATTTTCTTCGTTACTGAATATTAACATCTTAATCAACTATCCACTGTAAATTCAGACCAAGACAAAGTTAATCACAACTTTATTTTTCATAAAAAAACTTTTCTATTTATAAAAACAACTTAAATAATACATATTTATGAAAAGAATAACAATAACCACACACAACATGTACTTTTATTTTTTAATATGTTACATGACTTATATAGTCTTATTGAATATTAATATGTTAACCTACATTGCGTTATACACATTTAAAGACACAACTTCCTCACAAATTCATTTTGCAAAAACATATTTTCCCATTTATAAGAACAAGTTAATAATACATGATAACATTTATGAAAAAACTAACCATGACCATACAAAGGAGTAGGTACACATATTGTTTTATTTTCCTTCATCACTTAAAGAATCTTTATCTGATGATGAATGTGTGACGTTAATTATAAACTCTTCAACATCGTCTTACAAGTTGGCAAGGTGGCCAATGTAATTCCGTCAGTTGTTCACTGTTACATTCTAATAACCCTTCACAATTAATTGTTCAATATCTCTTTGTTTGAATGTCGTATTGTGCATTTCAACGTAGTGCTTAACTTGTGCCCACACCATTTCAATTGGGTTTAATTCACAATGATAAGGTGAAAACCGAAGAACATAATGCCCTTTATTCTTTGCAAATTCATCAATTTTGTTTCTCTCATACTGAGACCTAACCTCTGACACACAAGCCAGTAAATCTCTTTTTAACATGTCATTATCAAGTGGAATATTCTTCTCAGTGAGCCATTCAATAATTTGGTCTTCTCCGTGCTACTGCTGGAAACTTTTCTAATTTTCTAGTGTGATATGAGGCATTATCGAGACCAACAACCGAGTTCTCTAGTATAATTGGAAGCAATTCATTCTTGAACCAATCTCCATATGTATCTGCATCCATTTCGCTATGAACATCAGCAGTATTTTTCTTACAAAGAAATGTACCTTCAGCACCAGTAACAAAACCTTGCTCGCCTCCAGCATGAATTAATGGAAATCGAGGCCCAAGACCACTTGGTGATTTTAAACCAGTGCTGAGTCCTTACGTAAAAGCTTGTCGACTGCTTTGAACAGTAACGTCAGTCCACTTTTTATTTACCGAGTGTCCTGCATTCACTCATGATTCATCAGTATATATTATAGTTCTACCTAAAAATAAAACAATCACAATCGAAATTTAATAAATTGCGTAATGAACATAAAAGTATAACAAATTAAATGATAAACTATACCTTCGTCTCTGAATTTTCTGATGTCTCGTAAGTATTTATGTCTCCACCTAAGGATGTCATCTCTTTCAATAAGAATACTCTTTCGTCCCACTTTTCATTAATGTATATAGATTATCACGTTAATCAGAATTATAGATCTAGGTATGCATACTTACTTTTAAATGCTTGAAAAAGATAATATGCTTGCTAAAAAGAACGATTTAACAGAAATTATATATAGATAAATTAAAGACAATATAAAAGTTTACACACTACGGCAAAAACTGACAATTGACAGCAACGATTACTCATATAGCCATCACATACTTTGCATAATAGAACTTGCAACAAGGCAACCGGATATAAAGATGTCGTTATTAAGATACTACTAGAGATAATAAGAGATGCAATATCCCTATTAAACCTGTACTGCATAATAGGGTTGAGACGGACTATAGTAAAATAAACCTGATCTTGAAGATAGCCCTATAACCAAAAATCCAGCAGCGTAAGGTCGAGCGAACGAGCGGGCCATTGAATTGGTCCATTGGTCCCTATACCTCTCAGCAAATGTCGCATTTAACCATTCAACATTTATTAAGGCTTTATGAGGAGGGGCGCCATCTTGCTGAACGTACATTCTGTTTAGCTCGGCAATTGGCAAATCATCTAAAAAGTTTGTAATGTTTTCACGCAATAGTTGATGGTATTTTGCTTGATTTAAGATGCCATCTATGAAAAATGGGCCAATTAATCGATCACCCCAAAGACCGCACCATACATTTAAACTGAATTTTTGCTGAAAATTATTCTCAATTATAATTCTTGGGTTTCCTTGGCTCCAACATCGATTGTTCTTTCTGATAAAAATGCCATTATTACTGAAACTGCATTCGTCCGACCAAATAATTTTTCGAAAAAAATTACGATCTCGTTGTGTAACATTTAAGAAAAAGTTGCAAAATTGCATTCTCCGACCATGATCATTTTCCAATAGTGCTTGTACTTTTTGAGAGATGTTTGGTATGAACTTGTGCTTTTTGAGTATCGCATGTGTTGTTTGGTGCGATACGCCGACCTCATTTGCAATTCTCCGAGTAGAAGTCCATGGACTTTCTTCCACGCATAAAAAAACATCCAATTCTGTATTTTCCTTAAACTGTCGACTCTTACTTTTTGGCATTTTGAAGGCTCCATATTTTCTTAAATTCTGTTCGATTCTTCCGAATTTACGAAGGTCTGGAACCTCTCTTGTCGGATAACGATAACTGTAGAGTCTCACAGCTTCAGCACTATTTCGATTACATTCAAAGTATACTTGCAACATGTCGGTCAGTTGATTGCTATCCATGTTAATGATGAATTAAACTCACAGAAAGAATCAGAAAGTTGAACTAATGTCACACCGATACACAAATGTCACAATGACAGTATTTATTAACATTTACATTCTAATTCACAGTATTTATTACTTGATGCATTTGATTGCTATTCACGGCACACTTGAAACTTATGTTGAAAAATTGACGTGTTATACATCATCAAAATCAGGAAAACATTCTTTATCCGAAACATTAATTAAAAATATTCGTTGCCATTTATAAAAAAAAAATTGACTATCGCATGTTCAAACTTTTTGTTCCTAATAATATTTTGATTACGCCAATTGATAGTATTTACTTAACCATTGTATTTTATATTTCGTTTTTTAAAATCGGATAGTAAATAACGGAGCTACGGCTTGGGGCGTTTTTTGTCAGCCACCCTGTATACACTCTACCACATAATGTATTAATATCAGTAAGATAAATTATTTTTCTTATGTATAGCCAATCTTATTTGCTTTACCAGAACCTGGTGCGCAGAGGTAATTTTTTAAATTATAGGTGTAAAATTGTATTTAATTACAGGTGCCCATTTTCTATCTCCCCCATATAAATTTTCTTAATATTGATGATACAGGACCAGTTAAATTAGTAATGTTATTAAGAAATTTTTCGAGTATTGGATAGTATTTTCAAACTCAATTTTAACATTTTTTGTCAACTTTTGAAGATATTTTTAAAAAAATGAAAATTGCCGAAATTTTCAATTATACATGTCTTCATAACCGTTAGAAATAGAACAAAACTAAAAATGGCACCTTGCAGTATTTTCTACCTAAAATTTAATTATCTTAATTAAGAATTCATGGCCAACTTAATTATGAAGTTATAATATAATAAATTTTTGTAAAAGATTATCATACCAAACCATATATCTATGAAAAATCAAATTTATAAAGTCATGAATAACTATGGTTGCAATAAAAAAAACACAAGCTTGTGTCCTAATTCAAAAAAAAATAAAGCTAAAATAAAGAAATAGTGTATTATTTACCACATATGCACTTTTTCCAACAAACAAAACTCTAATTAAATAGAGCTATTAAAACTACAATCTTTTTCCGATTTTACCGAATCTCTATATCTTGTAGTTTCCGAGGTCGTGGCACTAAACATCGGAAAAAACTGACCCTGTATACATATCTAAAAATGAATACTGGAAACCTTTACTTTGTGCTATTCCCTACTACAAAAAAATAAAACAAGTTTGATACTTTTTTTTATACCACTATAATTCGATAAATGAGTGTTTTATTAACTGAGCATTTCAAGAGGAATTAATATACAGATTGTCGTAGTTAAAAGTTAATATGCATCTTCAAATACACACACATAAACATGTACCTATGTATAAGACCGGTGGTGTGGGGAGATAGTGGGGAGATCGAGAGCGGGGACAACACATTCGTTCCGTAACTTTAGAGCGTGAACGTACATACATATCTGAGCAATCTCGCAAATATTAATATCGCTGAAGGAAATAGAGCGATTGATTTGGATGGCTTAAGAGAACAAATTCTTAACGCCATACAAATGATTACTCCTGAAATGCTATCGAATGTACGAAATGGGTTTTATAATCGTTTAGGGTACTGCTTGATGCAAGAGGGACAGACATTTGAACATCTTCAACATTAAATTTTGTATAGTTCATTTAATATTTTGTTTCGTTTTAAATGTGAGAATTTTATTTAATTTTTTATAAGAATTTTATTATAGTAACAAATTTTATAGAGTTTTGTTTCAGTTCAATGTTAATACATTATACATCAGTTACCAAAATATTATACAAAAGCCGTACATAGCGTAGCAATTCCTTAAAGCAAACGTCTGCATACTAACTTTCAACGTTTTGCACTAAAGCCTCGGTACCCCGGTGTCCCGATATGAACTCATCTGTACTCCCCTACTATCGTACCCCTCCATTTCATGTTTGCATGCACATGTGTGCGTGTCTGTATTTCCCTATATCTACTTTTATTTCAGTCAAACGGTATACGAAATTGTATATCGTAAATTTTTTTTAGACGTTTCATGTTTGATGTTGGAGCACACAGATTGTTTGTTTGTAGTATTTTTACAAGCGGGTTTATCGTGTGCCTTTGTAACTTGCCTTACATGTGTCTTGAAGTAATAAATTTATGAATGAGTATGATCCATATGCGTTCTAGTTGCATATGCCTCCTAAATGGGCTCGACTCGTGTAGATTGGCAACCTTTTTGTTGAGATGACTGTACTTCAAGACCTGAGTATTGAATCTGAAATTGTGGTCAATAATCAAACCCAAATTCTTTGCTCCTGTGACTAGAGGTATCGGAGTACCATTAATAGAAAACTTGATGGAAGCCGAAAGCAGTTGATAGCCATTTTTATCAGCGAAGACCTAAACACTTCAAAAGGTTTAAAATTATGGAATGTCGTAGTGCAGTCACATAGATAGAATTCAAATCGACCATACATAATATCAGTCAACGCTCGTTCCCTATAAGCAATACTGAAGGTATGGTAAAGCTAAATATCTGTTGCACGCTTTTGGCACACCCATAAGAAATGACTAATTTGATTCTAAAACTATTGATTAATATCTGTTCACTAAAATTAGTAAGTATTAAATTATTTGAGAACCTTGAATTAATTATAACGTCATTCTTTTAGAGTCAGACTGTACATTATTTAGTATTTTTGATACGCAAAATATTTTCTAAATTTAAAAATACATATGTTGCAATTGCCACAGCTAAGCTTGTTTAATTTTCTTGATAAAATCATTCTTTATATTTTATTATCAAGTACGTAGTTATTTCTTCAAAATAACGTTTGTATAACAACGTTCGCAAGTAAAATTGAAATTCTTTTAAAAAGCAAATATTAGAGTCGCATATACTTATTTTTCTCAAGAGCTCCCTGTTAAAATACGATGGGAATGAAATTTCTGTGTGTTCGTATAGTTTTTCTTTTGCGTCTGATAGGCGCCTTAGCGCGAAGAACTGGATATTAGTGTATCTCGCATGGGTTTTGCGCGTCATGCAAATTTCTTCTTTGAATATTCTGGAACGTTCGAGAAACCGGAAGGGGCGGAGGTGACGTACCATTCCCCCACACGCTAGATAGGCCAATAAAAGGAGAAAATGTTTAAAATTATTATTGTTATAGTTACTGTCATGAGAGTCGACTTTTCGATCGTAAATAGCAAGTACCACTAAAAGTACGACCGGGTGGTAATCAAATCGGATTCTACATGATTAATAAGTAGTAAATTGTCGCGGCCAACAGTTGAAATTGCTTTACGCTAGTGTACTAAGTATAGTAAGGTGCCTAGTTTATTGAATACAGGAAAAGGCGTTGAGTTAATCTTATATGAAGATTTTCCTGTCCGGTAATCTCTTCCACGTGTGGGATCTATAAGAAATTTTTGACTGTACCAATGCCGTCGGAAGAAATGACGTAGCTACATGCGAAGACTGAAACAACGCCGATAGAATCGCAGAACCGCCCGATCCAAGAAATTCTACCTCCGTTAGTCGGATCCGAAATCGAATTGTCTACCTCAAGGTAACCTGATTAACACCTTTTGTCTCAAAGTATTTACGTATTATTTTGCCGTTACTGACAACTGAAATTTTGTAAATCCATCAGTGTAAACAGAACTTATTATTGTTTCCGTGTCCGACGGTAGAATTAAAATTTGTTGTATCATAGTAAGTTAAGCTAGATAGATTTAGCGATGTCTTAGTTATTTATAGCTATAGTTTGGTTCGAAAATTGTAGAAATGACTCATTGCGAACGACTTGGACAGTAGCGAGGGATACTATGAATGAGTCATTTCTACAATTTTCGAACCAAACTATACATGTTTTGATGCGACAATAGTCCATATTTCATTCCGGTTTCGAATAACAATCACGTATCTGTTGTTCGTATTGCTATTTAAAGAATCATTGTAAAGTTCATGTGTTTCAGTTAATGTTATTGAACTATTGTACTGTACTTTGTTATATTATAAATAATAACTCTATATATTTTGGTTACATTGCTGTTCAAATAATAATAGTAATAGTTCATTTATTCCTTCAGTGCCATTAAGCAATTACATAGTATTTTATTTTCATTTTAAATATAATAATAATCATATGTTTCTGTTGACATTGCAGTTTGCTCATTAATGTTATAATATTGTAACTTCCCTATTTGTTTATGTATATGATGTATCTTGTCATTCATTCATATGAATTCTCACATTTTTATTATGTAATAAACTTTGTTAAGTTTAATATAACATGTGTTGTTACTTGATAATCCTCGTTCCTCGTAGTGGCCAGAAAAATACAGCCTAGTAACATTTTCTTGTTCGTTATCACTATAATACAGCTAAAATTTGCTAATTAAGATAATATCCAATCAGTTACAATTGTTTGAGGAACAAGTGGCGCCTTGTCGGGAAACTTCTCAATCTATCATTACATTGTTAAACTAATATCTCACACACAATTAAGTGAGTCTTAATTAGCTAACTAGAACTATCAATACCAGCTACTTGAGGGATGACAGAGTAATTTCGGTCGTAAGGCCCCATTATAAAGGTACGTAAGTCTTGTTACTATATTTAATATGCGCATCCCCCTAATTATTAAAGTTGCCCTGTGAATAGAAATTAAAAGAGTAGAGTAGATTTTCTTGGATTACTAATTATTAAACGACCCTGAGATTAGGCGGTTTATTAACCGGGAATTAAACCGCTGTAAATTACAGCCTACCGAAATATATCATCAGCACACAAGTGAATCTTACTTTCGGAAATAAGAGTGTATAAATAATAAAGAGAAGGGGCCCAAAATGGATCCCTGAGGGACTCCACGCGCTACTGTGACGGCATGAGAGACTCCCTTTGATGTACTGGAGTGCTGGGGCCTACTGGATAGATAACTATTAAAGAATTGAACCGCGTTGGCGGATAACCCTATGTGGTCCAGCAGAGATAAAAGGATATTGTAGTCCAATGTTTCAAAAGCATTGCTGATGTCAAGCAAAACGAGAACAGAAACTTTACCACTATCACGAGCAGAAATTAGATCATAAGTAACATTTAGCAGCAAGTGGTGCAGCTGTGCCTGGATCTAAATCCAGACTGTGACTCGGGTATAATACCGCGCAAGTCTAGATGCAATCGCTGCTGAGAGTCAATAACAAAGTTGAAGCATGTGCAATGATAATAGACTATCCGCTCCGATAGCATTACTCTCAGGCACGGAGTTAATAAGAATATTATTGGTAGAGTTAGGATCATTTAAGTGCTCCGGCAGAATAAATTTATATTTAGAACTTTCAGTTCCTTCCACTTGGCTTTTTGACTCTATGATCTAAACTTATACCCAAAATAAGCTCTCTTTTCATACCTAACGGACTTAGTAGTATGATTGCGTAACATCTTGTAGTAATCAAAGCGTGCGGGCAGTTTCGTAAGCACAAACCGTTTCCTAGCCTTATCCCTCAGATGCATCATCATTTTGATAGTAGTAGTTAACCAAGCGTCAGATCTAACTGACGGCCGTCTCGTGACAAGGGGTCGTCTGTATCGAACAGTGACAACAGGGACTCAGTTAGGAACATAACACTTGATACCGCCCCCTTGCCGTGTAATTGACCTGGCAGAAGGCGCAGCAAAATGGCTCTGACGGTAACTAAAGTATATTCATTCGTTCGGCAATATAAGGATGAGCCCGTTTGTCCGATCTAAAATATATGTAGCTTCGCACAACAAAAACTGTGAAAGTTTCGGAAAGGCTTGGTGTGACGTCCTCAATGTGCCTTACCTTTACTTCCTTAGGGTACGGTGGTTAAAATGGAGAAGGGTTCTGCCACTAACTCATCGGCGGGTGGTCGTAGGTCTCCTCTAACACAGATGGATGAAATATAGGCGTCAGCTTCCTTAGGAATAAACCCCACCCCAAAATGTCACTAGTTCCGGAAGCAAGAACAAGTACAGAGGGCGGAGCCAGCTAAAATCAATTTATCTCTCTTCTGATTCAAATTAGTAAGGTGACCAGACGTCCTCCTTTGAGGAGGACAGTCCTCCTTTTGAACGAACTGTCCCCTTATTTTTGACGTCCTCCCAAGTCCTCCTTTAGCAAGTATTTACGTTTACTATTTTATTACTTAGCAATAAAAATTATTGTGCCGGCCGTTGAGGCGCTGTGTCTGCATTGGGCATTGGACGTACGCATGCGCATGAGCGCATGATTAGTGTTTTTACTTATTTGGGTTGACATGTGATATGCTGTGGTATACGCTCTGATCTGACGTTTTTGCTTTATTAATAGTGTTTTAAACTCGGTAGTTGAAGTATAATTTCAAAAATTTAAATGTTTTCTGGAAAATCAATAAGTGAGTACCTATAATAACTAATCATTGATAAATAATAAGTACAAAATTAGAGGGCAACCTTTTTACACAGGTTATGTTTTTATTATAGATGTAGTTTATTATTTAAGTTAAGTGGTGGTTTGGTGGCGGTGTACATTTTACAGTAACTTGGTGTTGTTTTGACTTTGCAATTATTATTAACAGTTATTATATCAGAAATGAACGTGAAACGTAGAAAGTGCCATTTTACAGAAAAACTGAAAGCTGAGTTTCCCCACATTAAAGCCGATGCATCAAGTGAAGATGATTCAATAGTGAAATGCATTGTTTGCAACACTTCATTCACAATTTCAAGAGGAGGACGTGCAAGTATTACCAAGCACAATGAATGCAACAAACATAAAAAAATGTTGGAAGCAACAGTCTCGTCACAGAAGGTATCTTCTTTTTTCGCGAATGTGAAGTTTCTAGAAGACGAGAAGAAAATTGCTTTGTCAGAAGGAATATTTGCGTATCACACTTTGATGCACAACCACAGTTTTCGAAGTATGGATTGTATTGTATGTACATCTAAAGTAATTCAAAATTTGTATGAAAAGAAGTTTCATTGCGCTAGAACAAAATGTGAAGCACTGGTAAAACGCCCATTTTTTGATTTTGCCCAAGAATGTTTAAAAAAAGACTTGGCAGAGGCAAGGTATGTTACTTTGTTAAGTGATGCCTCTAATCACAAAGCCATTAAATTATATCCTGCTCTTGTTAGATATTTTAAATTTCATACTGGTATTAATGTAAAACTTTTAAATTTAGAGGATATATATGGTGAAACTTCAGATATTTTGTCTAATCACATAAAAAAATTATTGACTAGTATTCATTACATGACAAAATTATTGCTTTGTCTGCTGACAACACGAACACAAATTTTGGTGGCTTAAACAGAAAAGGTGAAAATAACGTGCATAAAAAGTTAAATAAGTTATTAAACAAAGATATTGTCGGTATTGGATGCAGCTCTCATATTGTTTCAAATGCTATAAATACAGCTGCAAGTCTGATGACTATTGATGTGGAAGTAATAATACCCCAAATATATTTATATTTTGATAGGTTCACAGTCAGGGTAGCAGGTTTAAAAGAGTTTTGTGAGGAAGCATCAGTAGAGTATAAAAATCTATTAGGTTACTCAAAAACGAGGTGGCTTGCATTAATGCCGGCGATTGAAAGAATCCTTACTTTGTTTGAGCCCTTAAAGTCTTACTTTTTAAGCCAACAGAAGTGTCCAAAAATCATAAAAAACTTTTTGAGAATGATCTGACAGAAGTTTTTCTTAATTTTATTCACTCTCAGGCGACAACTTTTCATAATACCATTTTAAAAATTGAAGGAAATAACATTTCGGTTACAGAAGTTAATGCAGCATTATCAGAATTAAAACAACTAGAGTCTAGGCTAGAAATTAATTTTTTGCCAATCACAGTCAGCAGTTTATTAACACGCTTAGAAAATAGTAATCTAGGTATTAAACAAAAATTTTTATTAGAAGTACGAAACTTCTACGCAAATAGTCTTGGTTATCTCAAAGAATGGACAAAGCAAAAACGGACAGTTTTCAAAATTTCCAGTGGATTTTACTTAATCTGAACTTTGAATGGGAAGATGTTCAAAATAGTGTACTATTTTTACAAGAAAAATTCCATGTTCATGTTGATGACAATGTTATTCGATGAGGTGAGAATTATTAAGAATTATGTTACACCTGAAAAAATTTCAACATGGACTCAAAACAATGTAGAGGTAGGACAAAGGTGGCTTGAAATATTTAACCATTTAAAAAATAATTTTATTCCACACGAGAATTTAAAAGTAATAGTGGAATTATGCCTTTGTCTTCCTGGAACTAATGCTAGTGTAGAAAGAGTTTTTACATTAATAAATGAAATTTGGACTGTGGAAAAGTCACGTCTTACGGTAGAAACTCTTTTCGCATTGACTTTTGTTAAGTATAATATGAATATGTCATGTGAAACCTTCTCCACAGTGCTATCAAGCAATGAAGTGTTATTAAAAAAATACATTCTAGCGAAAAATATACATAAATCTATACAGGGTGTCATTTTGAAAACGTACCACCCTCTATATTTCGGCCCCTATAGAAATTCCAAAAATATGCAAAAACACGTCAAACTTATTTTTAAGGGGGACATTTTGTAGGCTGGTTTTCAATTAAATTACATCAACCCTCTAGCGGGGGTGGACATAACCTCTAAAAATTTAAATGGAAATGGGGGTTGAGTGATACCTCATTTTAAAGGTTGTTTAACCCGCTTTTCAAAAATGCTAATTTCTTGTCCTTTATTTTTAATACTTTTGAAGAAATCAAGTCAAACCATGAACATACAAGTATCAAGTGTTTTGCAATAAAACATTAAAAAACTAATAAAAAGTAACTTATTTTATAAAATTTTAAATGCTAAATTCTTGCCTTTTCTTTTTAGCAGTTCGCGAGATTTTGGTGAAAACTGTAAAGAAGTTTAGATATCAAAAACACTTTGTGATATTGCTTTAATGAATTAAAATAAATGAAATTGAGGTATTACATAACGGTAAATTTTTAAACTATTTTTACTTCTAATATCCAACGAAATAATAAAGACGCATACTATTCAGTTAAACATTATTATTGGAAAGAATGTGATTTACCTGAACTAGTACTTGTGATAGTCGTACAGGTAGTTTAACGTAGAAAAAAAAAGCCCTGGTTTAAGCATTCTTGACATTCTTGTCAAATTTTTCTTTACTTGTCACTCCATTTATTTTAGCCAAAATTACTTTATTGTAAAATTAGTTTTGCGAGGTAAAAGTTGCGATTTTATTACATTATTTTTAAAAATGGTGTTTACTCTTCAACAAAGAATTGAAATTATTCTTATTTATGGGGAATGTGGAAGATGCGCAAGAAGAACGTCAAGAATGTTTAATGAAAGGTATCCGAATAGTAATTTAAATCATAAGTATGTTCTACAATTAGTCGCTAAGTTTAGTGAAACTGGTTCCGTTGCTAACAAAAAAAGAAATATTAGCCGTGTCTTGGATGAAGCAGCACAAATAGAAGTATTAGGCACCTTTACTGCAAATCCCTCCACATCACTTCGCATTGTGGCACGCCAAGTAGGAATGTCTCACGAAACAGTAAGGAAAGCACTAAAGTTAAATAAGTTTCACCCCTATAAAATGCAAATTCTACAACAGCTTTTTGACGACGATTTCGACAGAAGGATTGAATTTTGTGAAACAATGACGGATTTTATAAATGAAAACCAAAATATCTTGCACAATATTTGCTTTACTGATGAGTGTACTTTTTTTCTTAATGGGTATGTTAACAAGCAAAATTGTCGCTACTGGAGCGATGAAAATCCGCGACTTTTTAGGGAAGGTCACACACAGTATCCAGAAAAAGTTAACGTTTGGGCTGGTATCGTTGGGAATACTATTATTGGACCTGCCTTCATTGAAGGAAATCTAACTGGTGAGCTCTACTTAAATTTGCTTGCAGAAATAATAGACCCCTTAATAACAACTACTTTGGAAAATCAAATTGACGCGGCTGGTAACATGGTTTTGCAAGAAGATCTTCTACACTTCCAACAAGATGGAGCTCCACCACACTACTATCTTCCAGTTAGACAGTGGCTAAATGATAGATTTCCTGGCAGATGGATTGGTCGAAGAGGAGCAATAGAATGGCCACCACGATCACCCGACTTATCGCCTTTAGATTTCTTCCTATGGGGGCATCTAAAATCGATTGTTTATAAAACACCGCCTCGAGATTTGCAAGATTTAAAGAGCAGAATAACAGCTACATGTAGAGAACTTCAGGCAGAAGTGTTTCGAAATGTTAGAGAGGAGTTTGAGAGTAGACTTTATCACTGTTTAGAAAATAATGGACAACATTTCGAAAATTTTATAAAATAAGTTACTTTTTATTAGTTTTTTAATGTTTTATTGCAAAACACTTGATACTTGTATGTTCATGGTTTGACTTGATTTCTTCAAAAGTATTAAAAATAAAGGACAAGAAATTAGCATTTTTGAAAAGCGTGTTAAACGACCTTTAAAATGAGGTATCACTCAACCCCCATTTCCATTTAAATTTTTAGAGGTTATGTCCACCCCCGCTAGAAGGTTGATGTAATTTAATTGAAAACCAGCCTACAAAATGTCCCCCTTAAAAATAAGTTTGACGTATTTTTGCATATTTTTGGAATTTCTATAGGGGCCGAAATATAGAGGGTGGTACGTTTTCAAAATGACACCCTGTATGTATGTATATGTAGTGTAAGCTTAAGTACCTAGTTTGTAAGAAAAAATAAAAATATATATGTACCTATATCAAACAAGTTTTTTTTTTTTAGGTACTATTTATAATACCTAAAGTACTAATACCATAAGCATAAATGCGCGCTTGTACCAGTATATGATATTACACAAATAAACATTTCTGTCCTCCTGAACAATTCTGAAATTCTGGTCACCTTAAAATTAGGCACTTGGGAGTTTTTACGGTCGCTCATAACTAATTCAAATGTCGAAATAGAACAAAATGGCCGTAGGATTTTTTGAAAATTGACGTATGGATGTGAAATTTTAGATACGGGGGTTTTGGGGGTCGCCGATCACGATTCCAAAGTCAAAATGTCAAAAAAACAAAATGGCGGAAGATTTTTTTAAAAATTGACGTATGAATGTGAAATTTTAGATACGGGGGTTTTGAGGGGTCGCCGATCACGATTCCAAAGTCAAAATGTCAAAAAAAAAACAAAATCGCGGACGAGGTTTTTCAAAATTGATGTATGAATGTGAAATTTTAGATACGGGGGTTTTGGGGGTCGCCGATCACGAATCTAAAGTCAACATGTCAAAAAACACAAAATGGCGGACGAATTTTTTGAAAATTGACGTAAGAATATGAAATACTAGATACGGGGGGGGGGGGTCTTAGATCGCCGAACACGAATCCAAAGTCAAAATGTCAAAAAAAAAATGGCGGAAGAGTTTTTTGAAAATTGATCAATGTTTGTGAAATTTTGGATACGGGGGTGTTTGTGGTCGCTTTTACGTCTTCAATTTGGCGATTCTTTCGGCGACTGTTGCATGGGAGAGCCTTGAAGAAGTTTTCACTTCTTCATTAAAATTTGGGAAATCATTTATAAATTCAATTAAAAACCGGTGCTGCTTCGATGTGATCTCTGAGCGATTTATCTAATTCTGCCGTAAAATTTATCAATTCCCGAAAAATGCCCTTGGTATTCGACGTTTGCCGTTCATCATGACCCCGAAGTGCCAGTTCAAACGCGCCACAAAATCTAATGCAATTTATTATTAAATTCAACACATGCCTATTTTTTGTTACCTGTTCATTGTGTTGTTGAACTGCTTTTCTATATGATGATCTAAAACATTCTGAATGTTATTTTTCCCTAACATTCTTAGACTAAATATATTTTTCAAATGCCCTTCGGAATTTTCATGTTTCGTAATTTTAGCACTAAGATGAATTAAGTCTTTTATTCCGTTCTTTGACCAAGACGATTCACCACCAAACAAAAGACACGGAAAACAAAACAAAGTATTTTTAATTTCACACCCACAAATCCAGTCATTTTTCTGATAAATATTCATTTTGAATTTTCTTATAACGTCTTTACCTTTAACAGATTGTTTATTTTCTAAACATAATTGAGGCATCGGCCGTTTAAAATTTTTTATTGCGATTTTTTCATCATACGTTAACCGCGAAAACGTGTTATTCTGTATCGCAGACACGAAATACATCTTACAACAGCGTTGAGCAGACGGGAATCTTGCTCACATGCTATGTATTATACGATATGGAACTAGAACAAAATACAGTTCTCCCCACCTTCAATGTAATGTTTAATGGCTTAACGCAGCAACAGTAGCGCTTTGCTCATGGGTATGTTTCTCTCGGTGGAAGGGGTCTTTACATCCGTGCGCTGTTAGTCGTCATTATATCTGTGACGACGATCGGTGCATGTAGGTTGTTTCGCGTGCTGTACACGCCACGTTCCTGTTCAATAACTATGAATACGTAATAAATAAATACTTTCACAGTTAGTCGCCGCTTGGTTTGTTTTGTTTCAAAATTCGAGGGGGTGCAATTGCTCACTTGCTCTCATTAAAGAGCCGCCACTGCTAAGATGACTAAAGACATAAACCATTAATTAAATACTGTTAAACCTCTTCTTCCGAACGTAGATAAAATTGAGTGTGAATATAAGGATCTTAGCGCTCATTTTGGTAAAGAAGAGGTAGTTCATTTTGAGAAAACGTCTCTTCCTGAATTTTGGTATGAAATATCCAAACTGAAAGATTTTACGGGACGACTCTTATTTTCAAATATTTCTTCCTTAGCTCAATTTGTATTTTGTCTTCCACACTCAAATGAAGCAGAGAGATTATTCTCAATTATGTCTGATGTTAAAAATAAAAATGAAACCGACTGGGTCACGAAACAATTAATTCATTATGTGTCGTTTGCCACAACCTTAAATCGAGAGGTTGTGACTATCATTTTTCATATTGTAACAAAAAACATTTTGATGAAATGAAGAAAAATATTTTATATAGGAAATAAATCGGTGCAGTGTGAATAGTAGACAAATGTCTATTTCAATATTACTTTATTTGTTACTTATTACAAGAATACCTGATTTTTTGTTATGTTTTCTATTTACCTATTAGAAAATATATTTTGCGTTTTAAAATGAAAAAATTTAAAGCGAGTTTTATTATTTCCTTTTATTTTTCAACTATAATAATTTTCATTTATCCCTCCCTGACTTATGCGCATGGCTGATACTTTGGTAGGTCTTCTTGATGGAATATGAAAGAATTTTGTGACACTTGTGAAGGATTTCCTTTACATGAGGTTGGCAACACTGCAAGTGCAGTACATTAGCGTTTACATGTGAATGCATGTGATAGCCTGATATAACCTCTTTGTTCCACGTTTTTATGTAACTCGGCAATAATTTAAAAATGTCTTGGCTTTTCGGCTACAGGGGTAATCAGCAGCAAACGCCAGATTTATCGCAGTTTGGAGTGCAAGCGCCACCAACTGCTGGTGGTGCTGGCGGAGTACCCCCCGATGATCCAAAGCTAACCAAATCAGAAAAAAAAGCTATGGAAGCCTACCGTTTCGATTCTTCAGCATTAGAAAGAGCAGCACAAGCAGCAAGGGAATTGGAAAAGTCTAGTAAGTTTTAGAAGTATATAGTATATAATGTATTTAATATATAATATACTATATAATTAGATCTTATGGCATATTTACACTTATAGAACATGCAAAAGAGGCCTTAGATCTTTCAAAATTGCAAGAGACAACCAGACAACAGGAATATCAAGTTAAAATAAAGGAGTATGAAGCCCATATTGCTCAAATGCAAATTGATCAGAAGAAAGTTGAAGCTGAAGAGAAACGTAAATACCTACAAGAAGAAACAAGACAACATCAAGCGAGAGCTCAGTATCAAGATCAGTTATCAAGAAAAAGATATGAAGACCAATTAGCTCAACAGCAAAGAATAAATGATGAAAATTTAAGAAGGTAAAATTAAAAACATTGTGTTATAGTGTCAAAATATTAGATGTTAATATGTAAAAGAAATTTAGGCAGGAAGAATCAGTTGCAAAACAAGAAGCTATGAGAAAAGCAACAATTGAACATGAAATGGAATTGAGACATAAAAATGAAATGAAACGTGTTGAGGCGGAATTAAAAGCAAAAGCCAAAGTTGACCGGGAAAATCGTGACTTAACATTAGAACAAATTAGATTAAGAGCATCTGAAAATAGAATTACTGTACTGGAAAGTATTAAGTAAGAATTTTGCATGTGGTTTTTGTAAAATTTTTAAGATCATTCATTTTCTAGAACTGCAGGATCTGTATTAGGAACTGGTGCTCAAGCTATGTTAACTGATTGGAATAAAGTTATAGTGGCAGCTGGTGGATTTTCTTTATTAGCTTTGGGTGTTTATTCTGCTAAAGGGGCTGTTGGGGTATCTGCAAGATACATAGAAGCTAGGTTAGGTAAAAAATGTTGATCTTATTTTAAACACAATATGAATTATTTTGTATGTATATAGGTAAACCATCATTGGTACGAGAAACATCCCGTTTTTCATTCTTAGACACAGTGAAACATCCAATTGATGCAATAAAAAAGTTAAGAAAACCAACAGGTGATGCTCTTCAAGGGGTAGTACTTGCTCCAAAATTAGAAGAGCGGTTGAGAGATGTTGCAATTGCAACCAAGAATACAAAACATAACAAAGGAATGTTTCGAAATATTTTAATGCATGGACCTCCCGGTACTGGAAAAACTATGTTTGCCAAAGTAATAATACAAAATATTTAGTTTGTTTTAGAATACTCATTTTAGAGATAAACTTTTAAGGTGATCTCTAAAGTTGTTAACGTTATATGCTAAGTAATTATACTTGACATATAATGTCTTATGACAATTTGCTGCAATTTGAAATAATTGTGCATATTTTTAGAGTTTTTAATATTGACTAATTTTTAAATATAATTTTTGCCTTGTGATTCAGAATTCACTAATAGGAACTGTTTATTGAAGTTTGCAAAATGCTATAACATTTTCACTCTTTCACAAACAGTATATATACCGTTTGACTGAAATAAAAGTAGATATAGGGAAATACAGACACGCACACATGTGCATGCAAACATGAAATGGAGGGGTACGATAGTAGGGGAGTACAGATGAGTTCATATCGGGACACCGGGGTACCCAGGCTTTAGTGCAAAACGTTGAAAGTTAGTATGTAGACGTTTGCTTTAAGGAATTGCTACGCTCTTTACGGCTTTTGTATAATATTTTGGTAACTGATGTATAATGTATTAACATTGAACTGAAACAAAACTCTATAAAATTTGTAACTAAAATAAAATTCTTATAAAAAAATTAAATAAAATTCTCACATTTAAAACGAAACAAAATATTAAATGAATTATACAAAATTTAATGTTGAAGATGTTCAAATGTCTGTCCCTCTTGCATCAAGCAGTACCCTAAACGATTATAAAACCCATTTCGTACATTCGATAGCATTTCAGGAGTAATCATTTGTATGGCGTTAAGAATTTGTTCTCTTAAGCCATCAAATCAATCGCTCTATTTCCTTCAGCGGTATTAATATTTGCGAGATTGCTCAGATATGTATGTACGTTCACGCTCTAAAGTTACGGAACGAATGTGTTGTCCCCGCTCTCGATCTCCCCACTATCTCCCCACACCACCGGTCTTATACATAGGTACATGTTTATGTGTGTGTATTTGAAGATGCATATTAACTTTTAACTACGACAATCTGTATAATAAATGAAGTATGTGATACTACCCAAATTAACTACATAGTTCTAAATTTTGAAGCATCAGGACCGGCTGAAATATTAATGCAGTTGAGTTATCAAATTTAAATTGACAATATCAGAATGGTTGAATTGTTTTGGCAACCGACACCGCCAAAATACGAACTAAGAAGCCGACGACTCAATGCCACAACAAATTTGCATTAACCGAAAGAATTTCAGAACACTAAAACTAACTAATTAATAAGTTTTACTTTTCTATAATTGTACTTTATTCAATACTTGGCTATTCTGTTTAGTAGGCAAGCATTGTTCACAAATTTATTTTGTTTGTATGAGATTTATAACAAATGTCAAAAGGTGTATGAGTATTATTATTTATTTCATATTGCTTTTTATCACTTTATGTAACTCGTTTTCCACTATGCAAATATGATGAGTATGTTGCTTTGTATTGGATATTACAAGTAATGTTTATCTCTTTAGAAATTGGCTAAATACTCAAATATGGATTATGCAATTCTGACTGGTGGAGATGTAGCACCTATGGGACGTGATGGCGTTACGGGTATTCATAAAGTTTTTGACTGGGCAAACGGTTCTCGTAAAGGATTAATATTATTCATCGATGAAGCTGATGCGTTTCTAAGAAAACGCTCATCGGAAACTATATCTGAAGATCTCCGATCCACTCTGAACGCTTTCTTATATAGAACTGGCGAACAGAGTTCTAAATTCATGTTGGTTTTGGCATCCAACACTCCTGAGCAATTCGACTGGGCTGTGAACGATCGTTTGGATGAAATGGTAGAGTTCTCTCTGCCGGGATTAGAGGAAAGAGAGCGTCTTATTCGACTCTATTTTGATGTATTTGTGTTACAACCAGCAACTGAAGGAGCTAGGTTAGTTAGACATAATTAAATTAAACTTTTAATTTATTTTTATTCAGGAGATTAAAGGTTGATCAGTTTGATTATGGCAAGCTGTGCAGTAAGATGGCAGTAATAACAGAAGGAATGTCCGGAAGGGAAATTGCTAAATTGGGTGTTGCTTGGCAAGCTGCTGCATATGCATCAGAAGATGGAGTTCTTACAGAAAAAATGGTTTTAGAACGAGTTAATGATGCAGTAAGACAGCATAAACAAAAGGTAAGACACTATGTGAAGTAGTCATTTACCCTAAATATAAAAAAAAATTAATTTTAAAATCGTTCATGTAATCTTCATAATATACCTACAAATTCCTTTTGAGCAGACACTTTATTATTATTATTATTATTATCTAATATAACATGTTTCTAATGGTAATACACTTATAATAATAAAAAAATATATACAGTATCAGTATAAATAAGGTAATACAGTATAACCTCGATAATCCGGACAATTAAATGCAAGGATGGTGTCCGAATTATCGATTTGTCCGGATTATTGGATATATGTGAAAAATGTCAAAATATGAATTGGAAATAGTAACTAGGATGTAAGTGCGAGTGTAAGTGCAAAAAATTATACATATTCAAGAATAAAACATCTTCCAAAGCTCAGTAAAACTTTAATTAAACAAAGTAAAACATTCTAACAAAAACTAAAACTAAAAAACAAAATACATAAATCTATTTTTGCAATAAAGGGAAAAAGTTTGTAATTGTTTGTTGCTTTTTAGACTCCATTTCTGCTCTGAGTGCCTTGTTACGTAGATCGTAAAGCAGAAGCACTTGATGGGATGGTATATTATTTTCCGATGCCCATGTAATGCAGGTATTGAAAGAAAAAATAGCTTCTTTGTGCGCGACGGTGTTAGGATAAACTTCGTCATCACTAGAAGAGCTAGGTTCCATTTCTTCAAAAGCTTCTCTCTCTCGCATTTCTTTAGTAATATCATCTTCTGTTAAAAATACTTCAGTTTCATTATCTCCAGAAACCCATTCTTCAAGTTCTTCCATAGTAAGTTGTATGTCATCATTGACTTTCTTGCTCATTTCTCTTAATTCATTCATCTCAGTTTGGAAGCTTTGTACTTCCTTTTCTTTAACAAGTTTTTCTGCCAGAAGAGACAGCGGAAGATTATCTTCTTCGTCTTCATTTTCAGAAGATGGTTGCTGAACTGATAATAGTGGTTTCCACGATTTTTTAATCAACTCATCACTCACATGTTGCCATGCTTCGTCCAGCGAACAGACCACATTTTTCAAATTAATCTTTTTCAAAGTTGTGGGAATGTCAGTTTCAGATTCAACGATTGTTTTGAGCAACTTTTTTCGATAAAAGAGTTTAACAGCTTGAATTACGTGTTCGTCCATCGGTTGTATTAATGGCGTGCAATTAGGAGGCAAATACATAACGGCTATTTGATTATCATCATTAATTAGATCTTCAGGATGTCCTGGAGCGTTATCCAATATCAAAAGTGCTTTTTGAGGTAAATTCAGCTCACGTAGGTTCTGTCTCACTGATGGTATAAACTCTGTATTGAACCACTCACGAAAAATATCTTTGGTGATCCAACCTTTTTTCTGCCCTTTATAACAAACAGGAATGTAAGAATTTGCGAAAGCTCTAGGCTTTTGTGCTTTCCCTAGCACAAGCAGTTTCAGTTTGTGACGGCCAGTAGCATTAGCGCAAGGCATAAAAGTTACTCTTTCTTTACTAATTTTTCGTCCAGGAGCACACTTTTCGTCACGATGGGCTAATGTTTTCTTGGGCAAGACTCTCCAGAACAAACCGCTCTCATCTGCGTTATAAATCTGATCAAGTTGAAGGTCCATTTCTTTAATCTTCGCCATCAGTTTTGCCTTGAAAGGCTCTACGGCATCGACATTACTAGAGAGTATCTCACCAGAAATACTCAATTGTCTGATACCAAACCGTTCTTTAAATTTCTGAAGCCACCCAGAACTTGCTTTAAAATCATCAGATTGAGTTAGTTGGTGGTAAAATAATTTGGCCTTTTCGCATAGGATATCACCCGACAAAGGAGTTCCTGTAAAAAAAAAAAAAACTACATATGTATGTATCTACATAATTTTATATTCACTTGCAGGAATTCTGCAATCTGTTGATTAAACTCGTCAATTGAACTGATCCTGGTTTTGTTTTGTAAATTTCACTTACCTTTGGCCCTCTCCTGAAGGAACCAAGTATACAATGCTTCTTCCATTTTGGGATATGCGCTGAGCTTGAGGGTTTTTCTCTTTCCTGGGCCCGAATCAGAAGATTCTACAAATTGCAGTATTTTTGTTTTGTTTTTATTTATATCGGCAACCGTGGATTTTCCGACTCCAAATTTTTCTGCAACGCATCGGACACTTTGTCCAGATTCAATTAATTTTATTATTTCGCACTTATTTTTCAAATCTAACGTTGTGTGCTTCCTTTTCGGCATTTTGACGGTTTACGTACATACACAAATATGCATAAAATTATGCAGGCACTTGCTTGCACAGCAGCCGTTAAAACACTGACGTGACTGACGCAATAACAATTTATTGTGGTGTGTCTGACAAGTCCGTGCAGGCATAGTGTTCGGATTAACGAGAGGAGCGTCCGGACTATGACTCGACGAAGTGGGTGTCCGGATTACTGGATGTCCGGATTAAAGAGGTTATACTGTACTACCATTGTCATTGCTTGTTGCAAGTAAGATCAGTACAATTAGCTTTAAATGTACTTATTTTATAGGTCCAGTGGCAGTCAGAACAAGAGCGTCGAGAAGCGAAGAGCATATATCATTCTGAGAAGGAAGACTCTTATATTCCAATACCATTAAATGTAGTAGATAAGGATGATAGTAAAACAACAAATTCAAGTCAGGAATCTCCTACTGTTCCTAATAGATAATTTTAATCACTTAGAATGTAGTAACAAGTGAGTGTTCTATTTGATGGTAAATGACAAATTTTCTTATTTAATTACCATGTCAAATATCGGAAGAACATTGTGTGTATGGCTAAATGTGTATTATATAGTCTAAAGTGTGTATACATTTTAAGCACCAAAACTTTTTATTTTAGAGTAAGAGTAAATACTTGGTGCAGCATTTATTTGTTATTTGTTAGAGATGGTGCACTTTGTATTTTTATAAAATATTTAATTTCTTTCGAGGATGTATTTTGTTATAAATGTGTTTTTTATATAAAATTTGAATGTTACTGGGGAAGTTTATATTAAAGTTCTCTACATTCATAATGTTATATGAAGATGAAATAAATTGGTAAACTATAAATTCATGAAGAAATAAATTAATAAATTTAGTCAAAAGTGTTTTATATATAATTGAAACACGCCCACAGAGTTCATTTGATTTTTGGAGAGAAAAAACGCACGTATTAGATATACTACAGAACCTGGCCAAAATGAAAGTTCTTAAACAGTGGTTCTCAACGTGGGCGGTAGCGCCCACCAGTGGGCGCTGGAGGATTTTGGGTGGGCGCTGTACGGTGTAAAGGTAAAGCTACACTACACAGTAAAAAATTAGTAAAATTATACAAAAATGCAAAATGTTTAATATCCGCGCTCACCAATGTTCCTATTATGCATTGTTAACCCCATCGTTGCTATGGTTACGTACATGCTGTTTCTATTTCTGTGCTTAACTATGTTATTGTATGTATGACGCAACGCGCGGACTCTGTGAGTCAACGTGAGTATAGTGGACCGCATCTCGAATGTTCCAAGGTCGAGAGAGTTCGACTTCCAGAGAATTCCATGCAGTGCGGTATATACCGCGCGAAGTCATTATTCGCATGATTCATTCTATTTACGATAGTCAGCGATAACGTTCGAACAGAGACAAATATTCAGTGTGCGATAGTTGTGTGATTAATTAACAGAGTGTTAATCAAAAATATTGTACATTTAGCACACACGGTTCTGTTATAAAATAAACAATATATATTTGAGCTGAATTAAAACTAGGTAGAGCAATTTTTATAATCGAAAACCGTTTATTACAGGTAATAATCATTTATTGATGTTGGTAATGTTTTTAATTACTCAAATTATTTTAGAAATCTAACTTATACAAAATACTTTAATTATATTGCTCCAACCAAAATTGTTTAACATTGTTTAACATCGGTCTTTTTTACACGACAGCAATGGCCCCTCCAGGCAAAAAGCAGAAGGTGGTACGCCAGTATTCGGTCGACTATATAGCCTTCGGTTTCGTACCAAGCCCAGCGGATCGCACAAGACCGATGTGCCTCATTTGTTCCAATGTCTTCTCAAATGAAGGTATGAAACCCTCTCGTATGCGTGACCATCTAGAAAAGATGCATTCGGACAAAAAGGACAAGCCCGCAGAATACTTCAAAAAACTGCGTGATGACAGGGAGAAAACTACCCCGTCCATTTCGTCTGCTTTTGCCAAGGTGACAGAGATTCAGCGTGATGGCCTGCTGGCATCGTATAACATTGCATATATGATTGCAAAGGCTGGCAAGCCGCACACTGTGGGGGAAACACTGATTCTGCCTGCCGTGAAAGAGGTGATTTCGACTGTCTTACATAGGAATGCGACAGAAATAGTGAAGGCTATCCCCCTTAGCAACGACACGGTCTCCAGAAGAATAGATGAGATGGCAAGTGATGTCGAAATCCAGTTGGTGGACATTCTCAAGAAGACCAACTTTTCCATCCAGCTTGATGAATCGACTTTGAGTGATAACACTGCCCTTCTCATGTCTTACGTGAGGTACTTCGACGAAACTGGGGAAACAAAAGACGACATGTTGTTTGCAGAGTCCTTACCCCTTGACACAACTGGTACATCCATCTTTGCTGCTGTCAAGAAGTACTTTGAAGAAAAGGAAATCCCGCTAATCAACATTCACTCCTGCGCAACAGATGGAGCACCAGCAATGGTTGGGCGATACAAGGGGTTCCTTGCTCTTCTCAAGAAGGAACATCCAGATATCATCTGCATACATTGCGTAGCGCACAGAGAGCATCTTGCAGCGAAACGGCTGACCCCCAGCCTTCATGACTCTCTCAATCTCGTGATCACGGCCGTGAACGTAATAAAAACAAATGCAAAAAGCGATCGACTATTCCGCAACCTCTGCCAGGAAAATGACGAGATCTACAATCGGCTGCTGCTTCACACCGAGGTGAGATGGCTCTCTAAGGGCAACTGCTTGGTTCGATTCTGTGAAATGTTCGATTCAGTTGTCACTTTCCTGCAAGTTAAACATGAGAAGTTGGCCGGTGAGCTGAAGAAACACAAATTCGACATTTTCTACTTGGCTACAATCTTCAGGAAACTCAACGAGTTGTCTCTCCAGATTCAAGGTAAACTGGTGACACTCATCGACTGCAAGAGCGCAGTGACCACCTTTATCGACAAGCTGGCCCTTCTCCGCAGTAATATCGTTAGGAAAGAACTTTACCAATTTAGTGAAATTAATCAAATGACAGAGACACCCACAGATGAAGATCTTCTTCGATATGGGGCTCATCTTCAGCAACTAAAAGAGGACCTTACATCGCGCTTCCAAGACCTCATCGAACTGGATGTACCTGCCTGGATCACTGACCCGTTTGGAGTCGTGCTGGAAGACGTTGACGTTAAATTGCAGGAGGAGTTGGTGGAACTTCGCAACAACGAGGATTGCAAAGTCCGAATCAAAACAGACTTCAAGAAACTCTGGCAGAACCACAGCATGGCAGGACTATTCCCTACAATGTGGGGAATTGTTCACAAGCTTCTTCTCACGTTTCCGACTTCATATTTAGTGGAAACCGGATTTAGTGCGGCTACATTTCTGCACTCAGACAAGAGGAAAAGGCTGGACATGGTCAACAGAGGGGACTTGCGGCTTTATTTGTCTCTGCTGACTCCTCGCGTGAAGGAGCTGGTGAGCAAGCACCAACCTCAAGGATCGCATTAGTGAAGACTGCATGGGTTGGGCTCACAAATTTATTAATTTAATTTTGTTAAATAAAATTCAATATTTCAATAATAATTTTTGTTTGTATTAATTAATATTTTTAAATAAATTTAGAGGTAGAATTTATTACTTCTTGTTTTAATTACTGTGCCCAGGTGAACTAGTCCATAATCCATAGTCGTAGTCCATGACGTGTCCCTTCGCGATTTTCTGCAGTGGGCGCTGGGATCTATACAAAATCCAGTAAGTGGGCGCCAGGCGAAAAAAGGTTGAGAACCACTGTTCTTAAACAAAGAGATAACAGCTCGGATTCTATTGCAGAAACTCTATACAACTTTTGATGTTGTAGTCTAAAATTTTTGTTTTTTGGTCAATGTATATATAGCATGGAGCGGTTCTGGTCCCTCTATATCATGGCCAACAGTGTGTGCTCAAGGGAAGCGTCAGTTCTTGTGAAATGTCATAAAAGACTGATGTTGAAGTGAGCCGATCTGCTTCCCGTCCAGCGCCGCTGATCTACCTATTTCGGCGAATCAGCTCTTCATTGCAAAGGAATTTGCAAATAGAAGGACCGGAATTATTGGCGGCACAGTCTGATATCGAAATAAGCGGCAATATTAACATTTAGTTTCACAAAACAGAAAGTAATATGACTATTTTTAAAACAATACAGCTTTACTTTCAAAGACATTGTCAGAACTCCATTTGAAAAAGGCCCGCTAGGCCGAAACATGTAATGAGAAGATATTAATTGTTATGAAATAAAAACACTTGCATAACAACGCCTTTATTTTTTCACAAGTCATGTCGACCTAAAAAACGCCAAAAAAGGAAACCATATATATATATACAGGCTGTCCCAGAAATAAAAAGGAGTGGCAAAAATCGGAAGCTAGATTGTGTAAAAACGTACCCTCAAAATATCAAGTCTTTATTCGTGCGCAGACGGCAGAAAAAAAATAATAAAGAATTCAATTGGCCTTACGCCGACTCTGGTCGACTTGCGGTATAGAATTGCACACATGCATGCATTGGCGGCTGGTCGGTAATAAAATCGCGCGGCATACGGCAAAAAAATACATAAGTTTTTGTTGTGTGGCCCGCGATTTTATTACCGACCAGCCGCCAATGCATGCATGTGCAAGGGCGATAGATACATAGATGTTCAGTTTGTTATTAGCCGCCGATGTGAGTTGACACGTAGTTATCGACATGGCTTTTACGACGCAAGAATTATGGGATATGGTGTATCTCTACGATGAAGTAGGTGGAAATGGAAGAGCTGTTGAACGTTTATACGCCGAACGTTTTCCTAATCGCAGGCGTCCGTCGTATCAAGTGATTATGGACACGGTGTTTAGGTTACGCGAACAAGGCACACTACTCCCACACTGCGAAGGCAGGGGTCGTGAAAGAACACGGAGAGTTTTACATGCGGAAGAGCATCTCCTGGATGTGGTAGATAGGGATCCAGGTATAAGCACGCGATCTGCAGCAAGACAAGTCGGAGTGTCCCGATCGACAATTCATCGACTTCTCCGCGAGAACTTGCTGTACCCATACCACCTGCAACGGGTTCACGCTCTAGCACAACAGGACCGTCCCGCACATGTTAGATTCTGTACCTGGTTTCGACGAAAGCAAGCTAGAGATGTGGACTTTTGTGCCAGCATACTATTCACGGATGAATGTTGTTTCACCCGAAATGGTGTGTTAAATTTTCATACAGCAGGGTCATTTCCAACACCGCTTCTCAATAAATGTTTGGGCAGGAATTGTCGGTGATAGTTTGCTTGGACCGCACATACTACCTGCACGACTGACAGGAGAGAGTTATTTAGAGTTTTTGCAGAATACGTTGCGAGAATATCTCGACGATGTGCCTCTGCAACTTAGAAGACAACTCCGGTTCATGCACGATGGCGCGCCTCCACACATTTCATTGGCAGTGCGCAATTACCTCAATGTTTCATATCCTCTAAATATCCACCTGCTTCACTTACACAATCGGTTCTTTTCAGGACCACCATATTACTTGTGTTAAAAAAAAGGAGGAGGAATAGATACTTCATAATAAATATCACACCATTAATTACTTTTTACACCTGCTAGAAAAAAATAATTACATTTTGATATTTACTACGATTTATTGAATATTCTAAAATAATAATAATCAGCTGTTTCCGACTACAAACACATTAAAGGGCAACAACCTTCCTATTTTAAAAATAAAAACAATCTTTTATTGTCTGCAATAAAGTGAGTCAGTCGCCCAGCTGCGTCAACAATCGAATACAGAGCTGCGTTATTTAGACGCATCCGGCAAAAAATGTTTTATTATGAATGAGTATGATTTAACATTTTTTTCGCGTTTTATACAAATAAAAGTGTATTTTTCTTTGAATGCGTGTTCGTTTCTATTTACAAATGAGCATTCTTACATGTGCCAGGTCCGTAATGTAATTTTTTTATTTAAAAAAATAATATAGAAAATTAAATTTTTAATTTTTTCGTTATTGCGGCATATTTGGGCCTGTTTCTGTTCGGACTTTACATACCTGCTACTCCGTCTTTTTATTTCTGGGACACCCTGTATATACATATATATATACCAAATGAGGCTTCAGCCAGAAGCTGAAGCCTCATTTGGTAGTCTGTCTCCTGTATATGTCTCATTAATGCCTTTCATCTCCAAGGTTATTCCTTGGCTACACTGCACTGACGAGAACCAACCAGTTCGAAACACGTGTCTGAAGTTGCATTTTCAAATTACATGGCATCTGTTGTACACAAACAATTATACTATTCACACCTGTGTGTTAACGCAGAAAATTCATTTTTTTTTTAAATTAAGTATCAACCAAATAATAACTAAATGAACATTAACATTACTAGATTTAGAAAAAAATGATCTACCAGACTAAAAGAAAAAAACTACAGGTGTCCATTTAAAAAAAAAGTTGACTATCGTTACGTATTCAAGACAGCGTTGAAGAAATTGGGATTATGGGCAGTTTATAGAGTTTGTCAAACCATCTTTATACTTTTTTATTTATTGAAATCGGATAATAAATAAAGAAGTTATGAGATGGGGCGTTTTTATCAAACAGCATGTATACCTATCGCCAGTAAAATACTATAACATGAAAGCCAGTTACAAATTAAGTACCACGCGATCATTTAAATTCCAAAGTATAGCAGGCGGGATTTTTTTTATTAGGTTATCCAGAATGTCAATTATTGATTAATTAACATTGGGAAACGTCACTTTGACAATTCAAATTGTAAATTAGTACTTATATACCAACTTAATTTAAATTTCACAGCCTGCTCTAATTTAGAATTTAAATGATCGCGTGGTATTATAAATAAACCTGTTAAACTATTACTTTTCTAGATCTATATTTTATAAAATATTTGGCTACCCTGTTTAGTAGGCAATTGTTTAGATAACAATTATAACAAACGACAAACGGTAATTATGACAAATGTCAAAAGGTGTATGAATATTATTATTTATGACAGTCCTAAACAGGCTTTGGTAGGTTATATTACTTGACAGGTAAAATTTTGCAACATCTCAATTTTGACGCCATTTTAATTTAGTGGCGCATGTCGATTGCGAGAGCGAATCTACCATACTTATAATTTTACTTTTCTTGCTTCCAACTGCCTTGCACTTTTATTGCTCTTTCGATTGATATATAATTAAAAGCAGCACATCCAACCATTTTAACCAAAGTAGTAATTGATACGCTTGACTTTACCAGAATAGGTTTAGTTAAACATCGGATTCAATTCTTAATTAACGTAGATTTTACAAATTGATCCAAAGAGTTACTTTTGCACCAACATTTATTAACATACTATTTTTGTAACAAATAATAAAATTTAAGAAGTGTAAGCCCCACTGCATTATTAATATAATCACTTATATTTTTAATAAAACGATAGAATAGTTGTCAAGTCGCCATCTTTATTTTATTCTCTTCAATACAATACTACCAACTAAATCAAATGTTTCTGTTTACAACTCGGCCTGACACACTGACCATTCAGGCCACGCAAAATTCAAAATATGAAATACTAGTAGACGTAGATGGAATAGTACTGCCGTCCACGTTTTAATACGTGATGACTCGTAAATTCCCTCAAACGGTCTATGTGCTATTAAAATCCATCGACATCCTTTACAATATATCGGTCATTACCCAAACACGAAATAACATATGATGTCTGTAATATTTATTTACTTCTTGAACTATAATAACACTGCACCATTCACTGTATTTATGTTTATTTGCACAGTACGAATACTACTGAATGAATGAATGAAATTCTTCTCCCACCGGCGGCATTTATATATATGTGCAGACAGAAGGTCTAGCAAATTCTGGCTCTCTACCATATTCCAGACTTTCTATCACTGACGTAGTATATGAGTGCAGTTGATTTACGACTTATTTACCGGTACGTTTTCGTCGTCGCCCGGATGTCTGCTTCTTTTTTTTTGTATGTGCTTGTTTCATTACAATATTTTTGTTTTTTATCTCCTCTTGTATGTACTATATATTTTTTGAATGTACTATAATTATTTAGCACTCTGTACATAATAATGGAATCCAAGATAGTTGGCAACGCTGATGTCAAACTCGATCGCATGTTAGCACTTATAACCTGTAATTTCGAATTCATGTTTGTTTACATTGATTAGTTTATGACGATAATTTGCAAAATCACTGCTAAAAAATGTTTGAAGTGAAAACTTCTATGGGCGCGTTGATCCATTGATTGTTGGGCACTGAACGAGACTGAGCCATCACGCTCGGAATGTAACGCTCGTTCGGGTAAAGTCGGCTCGAGTCGAGTCGACTAAGGGAGCGAGAGAGATGTAATTAACACGTCTCTGCCGGTCTCTGCTATATTCGCTCGGCAATCGTTTCACACTCGGCTTTGTATTATAACACTAACTAGCGGTATTTAATTTCAATTAAATTGAAATTTAGAATAAATACGCGAAATATTGTATTTTTATTTTCTGAAAATTCTTGTCCGCGTGCAGATGCGATCCCGAACCGCCCGGGTATAAGGCTGGCACGTTACCATTAGACCAGCGCGGGTACTCGTATGAGAATTATCATATCGTCTATTTGTATATACAAGGTGCGGCAGGGAAACTTGCTGATTTGAAAAGTCAATAAAAGAAAAAGTACTTCATATATCGATTTAATTCCTTTTGTATCGTATAGTACACATCGGTCAAATGGCGGCCCTCATTAGTGATAGGTACACTGATCTACCCTTGATTTGAAGTTTCGCTCCACTCTTTCGAGCATATCGACGGGAATGTTGGCGATGGCTCGGCGGATGTTGTCCTTCAGGTGTTGCACAGTCCGGGGTTTGTCGTTGTAAACGATGGATTTAAGATATCCCCATAAAAAAAATCGCTGGGTGCCAAATCGGAGGAGTGCGGCGGCCACGGTACGTCACCCCTCAAGGATATAAGGCGCTCGTGGAAGTGTTCCCTCCAAAGTTCCATCGAAGTTCTCGCTGTGTGCGCCGTGGCTCCGTCCTGCTGGAACCATTCGTCCCCAAGTTCCATTTCTTCAAGTTGTGGAAGAAAAAATGTCTCAATCATTTCTCTGTAGCGAACTGCATTCACAGTAACAGCGCGTTCATCTTCCTCGAGAAAATGAGGCCCAATTATTGCAACTCTCGACAATGCACACCACACAGTAACACGTTCACAATGAAGTGGCATCTCATGAAGTTCGCGGGGATTGACATCACTCCAATACCGCATGTTTTATTTGTTAACACAGCCGGAAAGGTGAAAATGGGCCTCATCACTAAAAAACACGAGAGCCTGGCAAGTTACTGAGCGCTTCACATGCAGTTTGGCGAGAACCGAAATCGCGTTCACTCAACTGTTGGACCACAGCATGTTTGTAGGGATGAAACTGGAGTTCGTTGTGAAGAATTCGTCTCACTGTGCGATCAGAAATCCCCAGAGCAGCAGCGTGTTTACGCGCCGAACGCCGGGGAGAGCGCAAAAACGACTCCCTCACCCTTTCGACGTTTTCTGGAGTTCTGGATGTCCGTTGACCTCCTGGGCCGTTTTTGCAAAACTCCCACTTTCCCTGAATGTGTTCACCCACGAAACAATCGATTGCCGGCCAGGAACGGGACCCGCGGGATGAATATTGAACCGAGTTCGGAAGGCACGTTGGGTGGCGACCACCGAATGACCGTTGGAAAAGTAGGCCTCGACGGCGAACGCACGCTGTTCCTTTGTCCAACACATGACGACAACTGGCTTGTGGAGTAACAAAACTTCAGAGTTTCATTTCCTGCTGTATTATTTTGTCGTCAACGACAAGTTTGCATCTCATAGGAATCCTTGATGTTGTCAGGCTTTTTGTTTTAGAGGCAGAAATTATCATAGTAAGGGACTTTGCTGTACAGGGCTGCGTTCATAAATGAATCGTTATAATCGTGTGTGTGGCGTGTGAGTAATTTGCTTTGCAGCTGGAGTGTTGACAGAGCGTTTTGGTATTTATGAACGGTTTTAGAGTGGTGACAAGTATGACAGCACATGTGTCATATAACCCCACATAACAGAAGCGGCAATTACAATCATACTTCCATGTGCGCATGTCGAGTCTTCTTCACCGTGGTTTCAAATCCGGCGTTTTTCAAACGCTCGAGTGATTCGAGAGCGAACTTTATGAACACATTACACGCGTACATCATTGAATCACTCAACTGTTTTTGAACGGCTTTGTGTGAAATTTTACTCTATACTCCATTCAGTCTAAGAATAAAGCATTGGGAAAGATAGGGCTTAAAATAAACGTTTGTGATTGGTTGAAATCGAGTGTGCATTTACACTGGCAAAATAATCGCATTTAGCTCGTTCTGTCAAAAATTTGTTTACTGACAGTTTTGTTCAAAGATTTTGTCGATTTCCGTATTTTACATAGTTATTTGTTGTTAATATTCTTAAAAAATAGTTCTTCTTAGAACTCGCAAGTGAAATATTCATTTGTTAAGGTATTTTATCAATTTCGTTAACTTTCTTTTCGTAATCGCTAATATTCTATAGTATGGCGGAAGCAGTTTTACCAGGTCCTTCAAAAAATCGTAAAGGGAAACACATAAGATCTGGACAAAGGCAAATGGCTTATAATGTGTACATTAAGCATAAAGACAATATGTCTAAAACAGCTGCAGTCAATCAAACAGCAGAGGAAGTGGGTATTAATAGGAATACAATGTAGTGCATTATTAAAGAAATGGAATTATATGGAGTTCCAATTTCTCCTCCAAGAAAAAGAAATTATCGTCATACTTACAATAAATTGGATGAAGCACAAAAAAGTACAATTAGACGACATGTGCATTCCTTTCTCTTGAGGAATGAGTTACCAACTTGTACAAAAATTTACGTAAATGTCAAAATATAATGATATCAGATATGTATATCCCTGCTATCCATCTGACAGTAAACATATGTTTTACTTGTTTTCAAAATACAAAGTTCATCGTGTGTAAACTGTGCTCATATTGTAGCGCCATCTACTTTATTCTTAGACTGAATGGAGTATAGAGTGCACGCAGTGTGACGTTTATGAACGCAGCCCAGTTGAAGAGATATAGTAGTCTTTGGAGGTCGTCTTCGTTTTCTGCCACAAGCACAACATCATCGGCGTAGCACAGAATTGTAATGTTGCGGTCACCCATTTTGTATCCACTCAAGAGTGGAGTGGAGTAGAATAATGTATACACAATAATAATAAATATATATTTTTTAAATGTAATATAGAACGAAAATGGAAAATGTAAATGTAAATGAATATAGAACGAAAAAAAAAGGTGTATTTCGTATTAACCTCGCCTTGATGAAGTTTTCACTTCTGCCGTGTGGTCTTAAGCACACCCATTTTTTTAAACTGCACCCATGTGGTTCAATTCTACTAGTGAATGGAAATAACGGCGGCCTAAATGAATTATTACAAATATATGTATACTGATTTTGTGTGGTAGATACTTTCTTCATTAGAGCAAACGGAACTCAAAACAAAACAGAAAGATCTGGAACTTAGAATATCAAGACGTTTAAGAAATATTTCATTTTTAAAGCCTCACGAAATTATAGAGCCTTTTTTTTTCCGAATGTTGGGTAAAAACAATTAAAATCACAAGACAGCTATAAAATACGCTTAATTGCTTTATATCAAGCATCAAAAGAAAGATAATTTATATATCCAGGGGCTAACCTACCTAATATCTTGCAATTATTTATATATTCGAAGTAATTACGAAATAAAGTAGCAGATTTTTGATACAAAAACTCCCTGTTTTTTAACAATTTTTTCCACATTAATCGAACAAATTTCAGTTATTAAAACTACCCAGTCCCCTAGAGATTATGCCAGTTTTTTTTTAATATCATTTTGTTGCTTATTAAGGGAGTCTGGTGCGATATGTTAGCAGCATGTTTGCAATGTAATTGAGATGGGCGAGATGGCCACCTTATGGACACTATTGAATATGTCTAGACTATACTGTATGGCATCAGAAGGCACTGTACAAATAATGTCATCTACACATTTAAAAATGAACGGTAGCTTAAACTTAAGTTTGTGTATAACAGCATCAAATAATGAATCCATGACAATCAGAGCCAACACAGGACTACTACCCATTGCAACACCCTGTTTTTGTCTATAATATTTATCTTGAAATGTAAAAAAGCAATTGTGACAAATGAAACTGAGTGACTCAACAAAACAATCTAAATTACAGTGAGGCCGTACTAAGTCCCATGAATTGAGAACCACGTCAATCACAAATTGATAGGGTATATTAGTGAATAGAGACAATACGTCAAAGGAGACTAAAACGAAGTTTTTTGGTAGAACAATGTCGTGTACACAATCAACAAATGTGAAAGTGTCCCTCACATTGTAATCTGTCCGCTCTGTAAAAGCATCACTCAAAATATTCGATAAATATTTAGCCAAGTTGTAAGTTGACGAACCAATACAAGAAACAATGGGCCTTAATGGGACATTCAGTTTTTGTATTTTTGGTAAGCAGTATAGTTTAGGGCAAACTGAGTTTGTAAGACAATTGCTTGTAGGTGACATCGTCAATAATTTTTTTGCTTTTGAGTGTTTGACTTTATAGTTTATTATGGATAAGTTGCAAAGTAAACGTAGGATTTCTCATAACAGCGGTGTACGTATCATGATCGTCAAGAAGCTGGTTAGTTTTATTAATATAATCACCACGATGCATAGCCACTGTTGCATTTCCTTTGTCAGCATTCAGAATATATAGTTCTGGATTATTTTTAAGAAAAGTTTTTCTTTTATGGAAAATATCAAAATATTTTGATTTATCATTATTACGATGTAAATAATTCGTAACAGTATTAGTGACTTTAGCTCTGATTATGTCATGTTTATCATTATCTATTCTATCAATGATGTTCTCTACATCTGCCAGAAGGCGACACACATTCCGAGTCGTGCGAGTCCGAAATATTGAATTTAGGGCCTAATGGCAAAAAATCTGAAATATCTAAAGGAATATTTGTATTTGAAATATTCTTCAGTCATCCGCTATTACCTTAGAATAATTTAGATTTGATTTTACTATTAATTAATCAATTAAGTTTGCTAATGTTTTTATTTTTTATGTTATTGAAATATATATACATACAATAAATATATGAACTTTCCATGCGAGCCATATGTCAAGCTGAAAAGAACTAACAAGCATGAAACACGTCCTAGGCTTGGTAAGCACTGGTAATATATTTTATATAATTTAATCATTAAGTGATATATATCCTGTTCAAAAAGTATATATGCATGTTGAACTTATATATCTATAAGCTATCACTTAACTGTTCACTGAATTTAAAACAGTTAATAAATACACAAAACTTTTATGTACTTACTTCCAAATAGAAATTTAAGGACTAGCATGTGTCTTTCATATTACCAATAAGAAAAAAAAATTATATCCTTAGTATCCCACTAATCATTTATTTTTAACACCAAAGAAACAAATCACTTGCCTTATATTAAGTTCATCTAAATTACTTTTGATATTGCAATAGCAGCTTTACAACCTATCTTAATAGTTTCAGAAAGAGCTTTATAAAATGGTGCTTGTTCAGCTCCATGATCTATTCCAGTATCATGGTGTTCCTGTTCCTCATCTCTAAACTTTGTTATAGTTTCTAATAATTCCTTATTTGATTCTGGGTCATTCATTAAGTTTCTAAGTTGCTCATTATAATGATCTACAATGACAGTTTCAACAGCTACAGTACAGGCCATAGCAGCTTTATCTCCCAACAAAGCAGATCCTGCACCTAATGCAAATCCCATTATGTTCCAAATTGGGATCATTGCTGTAGGCCTAACTCTATGTTTATGAATTAGTTCCTCAAATTTTTCTCTGTGCTTAATTTCCTGTTCCCACATATGTTTAATTAATGGTCCTTTAGATGTACTTCCTAGAACTGCCATTTGCCCAGCATATATTCGATCAGCTCCAAATTCTCCAGCATGATCCACACGAATAATAGAATCTAAGTCAGCTTTACTTGTAGAACCATATCTAACAAGCAGCTGTGTATATTTTACACTGCGAGATTGAAGCATTCTAAAATAAATGGCTGGAATACTGGAATCACATTAAAGAAAATTTCCAAATTAACATACAATTTTAATATTATACCAAAGAAATTATAGAATTTACCTATATATATAAGTATTTATATACAACATCCCAACTACGACAGATCACCACATATTAATTCATTTATCATAACCCAGACTACGTACTATAACCATAACCTCTTTTCTCAAATACACAAATATTTCATACACAGTTACGAACGAAAGCACCTTTATACACTATATTATACAGATCAGTGAACACCAGATGACTTGTACAATTGATCTACAATGCATTAGTCACAATCTAAAGAAGTTGTTTTCTATTTATTTTTAAACACAGTTATAACTTATAACAAAAATATATCAGGCAATACATAGTATTACAATTGAATTACTAGGGTAATTATTAAATTAGTAATGCAATTCGATTCATTCTCTTCGTACTTAAATAACACATAGTACGCACATTATACTATAATTTCATATTCACTTCATATTTCTTCCAATATATATACATAAATAAAGCCACTCGTTGGACAAGAACCGTGAAAATCATGAAACGCCAAATATTTCGAATATATTAGCCTATTAGTAACGGGGATTTACGGAATTACTATTTTTAAGCGGAAAGGGGATTTATGAAATGAAACAACATTTTTAAACATTAAAAATATATATCTCGGCATACATAGGTATCATGAATCTTCTTCGGAACGAAGATGTAAAAAAATCCCCATTTAATTACACATTTCTTGACTCGTCGATCATTTAATATTTCCGCATGTCAACAAATTAAGAGCAGATTTTGTTTTAATGATCCACTTCTAAAAACCTAATACTTTGTTCCATGAAATTCGCTTTCTAATAGTTTTAGAAATAAAAATCCATGTTTATTTCCAATATTTCAAAATGCTAAAAGATTGCTTGCCTATAATACAGTTGATATACAACTAATTGATGACGAATGGAGAAAGTTACCTTCAATTTTACAACAGGAAAAAAAATGAAGAACAAATAAATAATTTTTGGTGGCGCTTGTTACAACATAAAAAATGTTCTCGAAGGTTTTGAGTTTTAATATTTGTACCAACCTTTATAACTCTATTCCAAATAGATTGCAAGAAGTTTTAAACAAAAACTGGTCTATAACCAGATATTAAAGCATATATTTCTTCATGATGTTTTTTAATTATTATTTTGATTTGTATTAATCAGATAGAAGACGTTTTGATAATTATTTGATTTGCCATAGAATAATGACTTGACACTAATGACAATTAAACAAAGCCAGGTTTACAAAGTACGAGATTTCTTGTCTACTTTTTTTTGCTTTCCACTGTACATGACATATTCAAACAAAAGTCATTCCAAGATAGTTGGCAACGCTAATATCAAACTCGATCGCATATTAGACGAGAGCTTAAAAGCCGAGATGGATTCCGCGAAATGCGCATGCTCTGGCTTGTCACTCGGTAGAATTAATTTAGCGCGCTAAATTGTTAAAATACGTATTTGTAATAAATCACATTCATTTTTATATTTTATCACATTCCTCGAACGACGGAAATATCGTGGATCGACTATTTCCTTAGTTGAAATAATGAATGCTGAGACTGTAATATGGGTCGTTCTAATTTATATTTTATAAGTTATGTGATACAATACATTAATTTTTTCTGCTCATCAAGCGCAATTTTTATATGTCAAATTTTGTTTTGTATTCTCATGTACATAAATTGAATGTACAGACTGTTGAAGCATTGAAATAGTATATTAAAATACAAGTTTCATAAGACACGATTTTTGCGCACGCGTTCAAGTTTAGAAAACGAGCCGCCAGGCGAGTTTTCTAAAGAACAAGTGCGCAAAATGTCTTATGAAACGTGTATTTTATACTATTTTTTCTATTTCGGTTATTAAAAGTTCAAAAAAGCTTAAAATAAGAGACATGTTTTGTTCGAATATTTTAAAAATTTTGCTTTTTTGAAGTTGGTTACTCTGATTTTTAAGTAGAACGTTTTAAATATTTGAATATCGGTGGTGCTATATGTAATTGTGTTTAAAATTCAGACTGATTTATACAATAAATTATTTCAAATTATCAACAAAAAGGACGAAATAAATAACTGTATGCCCCCAGAGATTCGCAAAATAGCAGAAGACAATTTACAAAATCTTTCGTCCACAAACTCTCTACATATTTATCAAAACAAACTTTTATAACAGTTGTACTATTCAACATGGTAAGTAAATGTCAATAGTAGCTTCCGAAAACTTATCATCCAACTCTGCTTAACAATTTATATTGCTAATTAGTAAGTGAAATATTAGCATGTGTGCTTTTTATTCTTTGTACAATTTTATTGCACATTTTTGTTACTTTAAAGGCTTATATTTTGACATTTAAATACGATTTGGTTCCATTTTTTTTGTTACCAACTTCAAAAAAATAAAATTTGCGTGCGATAAAGTAATACTTTATGCAACCAAAACGGGTGTCGTAAAGTGAACTTTATAGCACCGGAATAGAAAAATCAAATTTAGATTCAAGTGTATGTAGAGAAAAATGTCAATGTTAAAAGTAAGGTAGGTAGATAAATAATACCTACTTGTTTGATGCAAGTTTTGGTCCTCCATTAAGAAAAATAAGACGAAACGTCCGGATATATAAACTACATTTATTGTTAATATTTACACGAAATAATGTATTTTTATTACATAGAAAAATGTAGGTACATATATTATATATTAAATCAAATAGACAATAAACGACCTAAATGTAGCTGTGATCAAAAGAAGGATCATTTGATATGATTTTAACATTAATTCCTTTTAAAATATTTGAAATTTCGTGATTTTCATCTTTGTTTGGGTTCTTCATTTCTTTTCCAATCGTTTTTTTCTTTTTCTGGGTAGAGAAGAACCTATTTTGAGGAAGTATGTTTTTGGAAGTAGATGCTTGTTGTGTATCTTTAAAGGATTCTATTGGCTCACTTTTTGAAGTTGATGGCAACTGAAGTAATTGTTTTGAGTTTTGTAAATTACTCATACACTGTTGAAACACTGAATCACTTAATTGATTCAAGTCCTGATTATAAACTAACATCTGCAAATCTGATATTACTTTTAATATTTTTTCCTTTCGATCATACCCGCATGCATTTTTATCATTATTGCTAAAGAAATTTAAACACTGATTACTAGCGGTTTGTGCATTTGTTATATCAGACCCTGTATTTATTTTACTGTCTGATGAATTTTGGCTCATTAAATTTTGCTCCTGGTTAACACAATTTCTAAAAACCATGTAATGTATATGTTTACAAATGACAGAATGAATAAAATAATTTTGACAGGTACAAGTATATTGATGAAAACAAATATCACAATACTGGCAAATTAGGTTGCAACATTTTTGTATATTTATTTTTTTAATATGGTATTCATCGTTATCATGAACTATTTTCCATACACCAGGACTTTCCATATTCATTTCAAAAGCTGATGTTAGTGCTAACTTGTTTCTTGAAATTTTCTTGACTGTAATAATTGTGTTTGCCTTTAGTATGTTTGATTAATCTATCTACAATTTTATCTCTTACATATTTGAGAGTCGCGTGTAGACCCTTGTCCAACCTTTTGACAGTTTTACCACCAAGATAAAAATACTTGATGACTTTGTGCATACTTTCTACACGCATGTTAGTATTTATACCACAATTTTGGCGAAAATAATAAGCCCACTGTAAATAGTTCCCAAAATAGTATTTGGAAAAATATTCACCAAACTGTTTTGTATGAGGATCATCAAGCATGTTATCTATAGCAATTTGTAATTGTTCATGGAATGCATTGGCATTAAAAAAATTTGTGCTTTTTTGTAAGTACTTTAATGTTTTGTAAACACAAAATCTTTTATCTTTCTTTAAAATCTTACTTAAATTTGTTCTCCATGCGTGGTCTACATGCCATGAACAATACAACTGGTGAAGTGATGCACCCATCACCTGCACCCATGCATTGTAAAATGTCCCAGTTATATCAGACATGAAAGTCTTACAGTTAATTATACCAACTTTTTGCCTCAGTGTATCAAAAAAGATATAGTTAATGTAAGTATCTTTCCTATTTGTAAACATAAAAGCCACTGGAAAACCTTCATTAAATTCATCAACAACCATGGTCAATTCAAAATCATAATTATTCAAACCATGAGTGCTATCAATGGCTATAATATTTTGACCGAGCTGCTTTAAAAGTAATTCCTGAACATCATTCATTATTATAAGACAAAAATCACAATTTTCAAGCATTTGACTGTCCTTGTGGTTTATATAACAACACAGGATTTACTTCTAATGTTTCACACTCCTGCACCCACAATTCTACACTTGTGGCATCATCTTTGTGTTTTACACCTTCATTAAACTGAATATTGTAGCTTCTCTTGAGATTGTCTAGATCTTGTCTTGTTAGAAGATCAATCCTTTTAAGGTCTGTAGTTATTTTGTTTCTAGTGTCGTCTAAAATTCTTTTTCTTGAAACACCTTCCACAAGTTTACTTGCTAGTTCTTGTCTGTCTAGATGGCTAATTCTTAAATGCTGTATTTCTGTTGAATGGCCATAGTGACTGATAATTCTGTATGCAACATATTTGTTTTCCATCTTTTTCAAAGTTATCTTGCTGATACAACAATAATTTAACTTTGCAGAGCCCTGCGTCTTTGTATTTCGTTTTCGGTTGATTATCTGCTTTACATCTTCTATTCTGTTGTTTATGTTTCCACTTCTATTACAAACAAAATATTTAACTTCTTCACCAGAATGCAGAGATTTCTTGCCTGACAGAACAACATAATTACAGAGTTCTTCCTGTTCAATTTCATATTTCCAAAAATAGAATTCTGGAAGAACATTTCATTAAAATAATTCCATTCTGATAAAATCTGTAATTTAATTATACCTTCTAAGCTTTGAAATTCCACTCTTTCTTCTGATATATCTTTGCCATGTTCATTTTTCAAATGTTCGGTAAGATTCACACTTTTCGGAAAGGAGCACAAACAATCTAAACACTTAAATTTATATAAATGTTCGCTATATGAATACGACTGGCTTTTAACATTGTGTATTTCTACAATGTTTGTTTAAATTAAATTGTGTGCTATACACTTTATTACACATTTTGCACATTACCGGCATTTTTACGATAATACTTTCTATTTTGAGTGATAACTACCAACACCAACGATGATAACAACATTAACAACAGCTGAGCTACAGGCAACTACGAATTTCAAAATGTGACGCATGCGTATTGAATGGAATTCATCTCGGGATTTAAGCTCTCGTCATATTAGGACTTATTTATAACCTGTAATTTCGAATTCATGTTTTGTTTACATTGATTAGTTTATGACGATAATTTGCAAAATCACTGCTAAAAATTTTTTTAAACTGCACCCATGTGGTTCAATTCTACTAGAGAATGGAAATAACGGCGGTCTAAATCAATTATTACAAATATATGTATACCACAACTGATTTTGTGTGACATTAGATACTTTCTTCATTAGAGCAAACGGAACTCAAAACAAAACTGAGAAAGATCTGGAACTTAGAATATCAACAAGACGTTTAAGAAATATTTCATTTTGAAAGCCTCACGAAATTATAGAGCTTTTTCTTTAAAATGGTAGACTACAGCAAATGGAAAAATATAGAGGTAAGTAATATATTTTTCCATAACTTCTAATTATTCTATTAAATTCATGTTATGTTTTTAGATATCAGATGATGAAGATGAAACTCACCCCAATATAGATACTCCTTCGCTTTTTCGTTGGAGACATCAAGCTAGAGTAGAGAGAATGGAAGAACATAAAAAAAAAGTTGAAATGTTTGAAGAAAAGAAGGCAGAGCATGAAAAGAAATACTTGCAAGTGAAGCAACGGTTATTAGAAGCTGAGCAATCTCAGGCAGAGAATTTGCCAGAGTTGCGGAAAGCGTTTAAAGAATTAGAAGAGGAAAATAAAAATATTAAGCGTATGGACGATGAATTGAAAAAGAAAGAAAAAACCACTCCATGGAATGTAGATACCATAAGCAAACCTGGATTTGCTAAAACAGTAATAAATACAAAACCTCTGAGATCAAAGGATGAAAACCTAACTGAGGAAGAAAAAGAAAATAGAATGAAAAAATTTTTTAAGGAACATGAAAAAGAATTAAAAAACTATGGAATGTTACGTAGATATGATGATTCTCGGGCATATTTAAAAGACCATGATTATTTAGTCTCTGAAGACACTGCAAACTATCTTGTAATTTGGTGTATAAATTTGGAAATGGAACAGGTACTTGGCAGCTATCTTTTTTTAATCATTTATAATTTTTTATTGTTTTAGAAACACGATTTGATGGAACATGTTGCACATCAAATAATTTGTATGCAGTACATATTAGAATTATCCAAACAGCTAGACTGTGATCCTAGGGCATGTGTGGATATGTTTTTTGCAAAAATTCAAGTGGCAGAACCTGAATATCGTGCATCTTTTCAGGATGAACTTAGGCAGTTCAAGGCAAGGATTGTTAAACGAGCTGGTGAAAAATTGGAAGAAGCTGTTAAAGTAAGTAAATTAACAGATTTTTTTTTTAGTCTGACATATTTAAAATTGTTTCCAATCATAGGAAGCAGAAGAAGAAGAGCGACAAAAAAGATTAGGACCGGGTGGGTTAGATCCTGTTGAAGTTTTTGAAAGTCTACCTGATGAATTAAAGCAATGCTTTGAAAGTCAAAATATAGCTTTACTTCAGGAAACAATCAGTAAAATGAATGAAGAAGATGCACGATATCATATGAAACGTTGTATTGATAGTGGATTATGGGTGCCAGATGCAAAAAAGGCTGAGGAAGATACTGAATCAATGCCTACTGGAACATAAATGGAAAGATTCATATATTGGATAGCTGACTGTGTTCGTCCTATATTAAATAATTTCAGTAAAATTATTGCTTTACTTAACGTGTTTGTTAATTTACTCAAACATTTTTCATGTAGCACTATATCAAATATGCATAATCGTAAATTATAGATGAGAAAAGAAGGAAATATTAAAGAATAAACTTACTGGCAAATCAATTATTATGGTACATGTTAATTTTACTTTTTTCTATTTTTCGTTTTTCACTTGATAAAAAAATATTTATGTATATTACCTTGAAATAAATAGTTTGATAATATGAAGTTAAACATTTCTGTCATCAAAATTGTTACACCAAACTGATCTCCAGTTAGGTTGGATGCACACCAATTGTACAAAACAATTTGTAAAACAAAATGTTTGACAAATACTTTAAAGGTTTCTTTCATACATTCTTAATAAATGTATTTGTCACAATATATAGAATAATTAATGTCCGGTTAATGTAAAATTATGTTTTACAGACATTTGGTATAACAGTCTAATAACTTGTTCAATTTGTGAGCCTTCAAAACAAATTATTTGGCCAAACATTTGGATAATTAGCATGCATCCAGTGTTAGCTGTAACAACAGCAAATAAATAGTTATGGGAGAACTGGAGTGAAAAATAACCGGGTATCCGATTATTCAAATAATCACCTGGTACTCGTCACTTGCATTAAAAAACCGACTACTCGGTTATTGTTCATTCGAGTTGTCGGATTACTACTTGGAACTGGAAATCGACGTTGTAATACAAGTGACGAGTACCAGGCGACGGGCCATGAAAAAAAAATAATGAAGTAGTTCCTAAATTAAGCTGCGATTTGCTGCCACCAATTCATCGTGTCAGTAAGAACTTGAAATAAACGAAATGAAAGTGTTAGCATGAATTATTTTGTTATCAAAATGAATATTTTGCCACTGTAAATTACAGGATATTTCATTGTTGCTGGTTTAATTCTAGAATTTATTTCATCAGAATTATATATATTTATCCCTTTTTAGGGTTTTATTCTTCTGTGTGGTTTTACATTTGATACATACATGCCGAAAAGAGGTGTGTGCGTGTCTCCGAACAGGTAAATAGTTTGATTGAATACATAAGAAATATCATCTTTTATTTATTAATGTCGTATAATGATATATGTAATTTTTGAATAGAGGAGCTAATGCAGAGTAATTATACAAAAAAAGTTTCAATTTTAAAATATTTTTTTCTTAATGGTTTTAATATGAAATGATCATGAAGTATTAGAGATAGTCAATTTTATTTATTCAAAAGATCGCTTAAATTGTCTACTTGTACATTTCAAGAACAAGAAACTAATATTCTGTATGAAAAGAAATCAATAATAATTTATCCTACTATTTGGCAAAGAAAGATTTAGAGTCACTAGCATTAAATTTTATTCGTCAATGCTATTTTCTGACACTACCGAAAATGTTCTATTGTACATATTGCTGCGACTCTTATAAATTTATATATAAATGAAATAAATTTAATTTATTCAATTAATGTGTAATTGAGAGTCAAGCACGCATCCTAGTGCTAGGCCTTATGCTAGACTTAAGATACAATGAATTTTCTGCTGAAAAGTGGGTTAAGCAAAACTTTTACATACAACTAGCTCAGTTTAAAATAAATAATTCTCTCAGGGGCAGAAAATATGAGTTGATTCTCCAATCGATTCTCCTGCTCTTTAATTATCTCCAGGTCAGGTAAAGAAAATAAAATGCAAAATAAATCTTAACATCTAATTTATTAAAATAAATTAAAACAAATTCAAAATTTTAAGTTATACAAATATATATATTTACATACAAAGAAACAATATCTGAAACATTATTCAAATTTATACATCATAATTAATAAAACATTATAAGAAATAAAGTGAATGAAATCATAACGTCGTGAAAAGCTTATGTCTTAAAAAATGTGAACGTGATTATTATGAACTATATTTGCTATAGATACATGTAAACAATCAACATCTTTAAATAAAATAAAATAAATTACACATGATGAATTGTACTGGAATATAAATAACCGAAAATTTACGCGATTTACTATTTGCGAACAAAATATAAACATTAAGGAAATGGCTTTGCCCTAATTAGTCCTGTCCGGCGCCTTTTCTCGCTCCCAACACAGTACCATCAGATAGCAAATTCACACAGATGGGTACCCCAAAGTTCCACCCTACGAGTATGTCTTTTCAACTCGTCGGACACAACCCGAACATACACCACAATGTGCTCACTCCTTAAGGTATATATATATAAATAAATTTTATATAAATAAAATGAAATAAAATAATGTTTTTGCGTATTCAATAGATTAACTCAGCCCTGATTAGTTCTGCCTGGTGCCTTTTCTCGCTCCCAAACGCAGTACCACCAAGACCAATTCGTGTCTTTCAAATTCACCAGGACTCCATGCTATGAATTAAATAACAACTTAATTCATTTCACACATTCCTGATGTATTATTCAACATGTTAACATTGAACACACAAATACAACAAAAATATACTTGATATACAGATAAGAAGAAAATAATATATATACATTAAAAATAAACTTTACCTTCTCGTGAAATTCCAATACAAAAACACCACCACAAACAAAGAATTTGGTACACCACTATACACACATTTATAACAAATATTATCTAATCACCTTAACTCTTCGTACATAATCTCAAACTCATCCATGATAAAAATCCAGAGAAAAACTTATTCACTTATATATATCCTGTATACACATAAAACAAAATTATTAATTTTAAATCCCTTTGAATGATAAATAAAGTTGAAAAGAAAAAAGTAAATTATACAGAAATAAAATGATTATGCTATCCAAAGTGGTCATTACAATCACTAGAATGTTTTGTCATAATGTATGGCATAGTACCCCTACATGCAAAACAAAACACTCTAGAAAAAGAAAATAAAATGAAATTAAATAAATTTAATTCCGAATTCATAAATAAAATTATCTCATACATAAATAATTATTCAAAAATAATTACAAATCTCAATGCAAAACACATTGCATGTTATTACAGAAAATATTACAAGTGTTGAATCTTGTTAAAAATTTTATAAGTGTTGAAAAATCTCAAAAAATATTCTAAGTCCGGATTTTAAGAATAATCCTTTTAAAAGAGGAGGGAGTGGTTTATCACCTACTTTCAAACGGTTTAAAGATAGCGGTTTGCACCAGCTGTCCCGGAAATTTTATCCGTCCATCCTTTTATGCCTAATTTTCTTTATAAAAACGTACGGCAATTTTCGGCATATACCGATACCACCTCCAAAATTGTATATCGACGGTGCTGCTCTTATCGGTCACTTGGGGAAACAGCGCATTAACAATCCTTGAAAAAGGTAAACAAACATGTGAATATAAATTTGTCTACACGTTTATGACTCATCCATGCATCTGGCGAACAATATTGTTTTCGCCGGCCTACACGGTCGATCTTTGCCGGTGCCAGTATTCTTCGGACGGGAAATACTTTCTCGTTATTGAAAACGTAGCATTTGATGCGTAACTTAATATTATGACTTTATAAAAATTTTACTAAGATTCTTTTATTGTTTTACTTAAATAAAAATAAATTTTGGCAAATTATTGATATAGTGAATATTTACATACTCATTATGATAAAAATAAATAAAATAAAAATTAATTTAAATAAAATCTTGAAGTGATCTTGATTATATTTATTTATTTATAATTTACAACCCAACTCAAGATCACTGCAATATGTCGTAACCTGCTTGACATCAATATCGTCATTCTTTTATATACCGGGTGTCGGCGGAGCTCCACATGAAAACTAATAACGTTGTAGCAATGAGACTATACGTACGTATGTAGCTACGAGGAAAGAATAGAACAGGAGAGATCATAAAGTGGTAGGTGTATTATTTCGACGGAAGTTACCACTTTAAGGCAGGTCAGTTATTGGCCAAATTAACTTTTTTAGTGCTTTTATAATGGTGAATTGTGTGGCCTGTGGCCGTTCTAAAACGACAAAAAAGAAGAATCTCACTTTTTCTCTTCATCGGTGAAGTTAATTTCAAATTGGCATTCAACCAGTGGCGGCTCGGGGTGGTTCACATAGGGAGTGCATAATTTCAAAATTAAAAAATGAGGTGTGGCCACCACACGACTTTCTTATACGTATGAAAGTGTTACTTCCGGTCCGAATTTTGAAATTTCATTTATACAAAAAATATTCCAAATCCAACTCTAAATACTTTTGTACTCTTCATAAATATATATAGAATGCATAATTTACGACATATTTGCAAAAAATCGTTATTCTGTAAGAGTAAAGTGTTACTTCTGGTCCGAATTTTGAAATTTTTTTTATACAAAAGATATTTAAAAATACGTTCTAAATACTTTATACTGATAATTTACCTGCCTAGAAAGCATGACTTGCGTGATATTCGCAAAAAACTGATTTTCGATAAGAGTAAAAGACCTACTTCTGGTCGGAATTTCGAAAAACTTTATTAATACAATTTTTCTCAAATTTAATTTTGAGTACATTTGAATTCCTTATAAATTTGTTTAAACTTAGTAATTGACGAAATATTTGCAAAATTCGATTTTTTCACTGAAGTAAACTACTACTTCCGGTCTGCCGATTTTGCTCAAAATCTAATCAGTTCTCAAGAGGAAAATTATATTCGTAAATATTGAAATTGATATCTGTAGCGGTTTGATCGCTATCGTGGTCACACACACACACACACACACAGAGAGAGATTTTTTAAAAACCACTTTTTTGGTATCAGGGGACCTCAAAACGTGGACATCTGCAAAAATCTCGAGGTCGAAAATTTTCATCATCACAATACTTCCTTATACTACGTATAAGAAAGTAAAAGTATAATACAAGAACGCTTACCCAATCTTTATAAGTTTCACCGACATACTGTTCCAGACAGGTACTGTTCATTGTACAGTTTGTTTTGAGGGAATAATAAATATAACACTACAGTTTGATTACATCTGACGATAAACTCGATCGCATATTAGGACTTATTTATAACCTGTAATTTCGAATTCATGTTTTGTTTACATTGATTAGTTTATGACGATAATTTGCAAAATCACTGCTAAATTTTTTTTTAAACTGCACCCATGTGGTTCAATTCTACTAGTGAATGGAAATAACGGCGGCCTAAATCAATTATTACAAATATATGTATACTGATTTTGTGTGACATTAGATCTGCATACTTTCTTCATTAGAGCAAACGGAACTCAAAACAAAACTGAGAAAGATCTGGAACTTCGAATATCAAGACGTTTAAGAAATATTTCATTTTGAAAGCCTCACGAAATTATAGAGCTTTTTCTTTAAAATGGTAGACTACAGCAAATGGAAAAATATAGAGGTAAGTAATATATTTTTCCATAACTTCTAATTATTCTATTAAATTCATGTTATGTTTTTAGATATCAGATGATGAAGATGAAACTCACCCCAATATAGATACTCCTTCGCTTTTTCGTTGGAAACATCAAGCTAGAGTAGAGAGAATGGAAGAACATAAAAAAAAAGTTGAAATGTTTGAAGAAAAGAAGGCAGAGCATGAAAAGAAATACTTGCAAGTGAAGCAACAGTTATTAGAAGCTGAGCAATCTCAGGCAGAGAATTTGCCAGAGTTGCGGAAAGCGTTTAAAGAATTAGAAGAGGAAAATAAAAATATTAAGCGTATGGCCGATGAATTGAAAAAGAAAGAAAAAACCATTCCATGGAATGTAGATACCATAAGCAAACCTGGATTTGCTAAAACAGTAATAAATACAAAACCTCTGAGATCAAAGGATGAAAACCTAACTGAGGAAGAAAAAGAAAATAGAATGAAAAAATTTTTTAAGGAACATGAAAAAGAATTAAAAAACTATGGAATGTTACGTAGATATGATGATTCTCGGGCATATTTAAAAGACCATGATTATTTAGTCTCTGAAGACACTGCAAACTATCTGTTTGTTTGGTGTATAAATTTGGAAATGGAACAGGTATTTGGCAGCTATCTTTTTTTAATCATTTATAATTTTTTATTGTTTTAGAAACACGATTTGATGGAACATGTTGCACATCAAAGAATTTGTATGCAGTACATATTAGAATTATCCAAACAGCTAGACTGTGATCCTAGGGCATGTGTGGATATGCTTTTTGCAAAAATTCAAGTGGCAGAACCTGAATATCGTGCATATTTTCAGGATAAACTTAGGCAGTTCAAGGCAAGAATTGTTAAACGAGCTGGTGAAAAATTGGAAGAAGCTGTTAAAGTAAGTAAATTAACAGATTTTTTTTTTTTAGTCATTTAAAATTGTTTCCAATCATAGGAAGCAGAAGAAGAAGAGCGACAAAAAAGATTAGGACCGGGTGGGTTAGATCCTGTTGAAGTTTCTAAAAGTCTACCTGATGAATTAAAGCAATGCTTTGAAAGTCAAAATATAGCTTTACTTCAGGAAACAATCAGCAAAATGAATGAAGAAGATGCACGATATCATATGAAACGTTGTATTGATAGTGGATTATGGGTGCCAGATGCAAAAAAGGCTGAAGAAGATACTGAATCAATGCCTACTGGAACATAAATGCAAAGATTCATATATTGGATAGCTGACTGTGTTCGTCCTATATTAAATAATTTCAGTAAAATTTTTGTTTACTTAAACGACGTGTTTGTTAATTTACTCAAACATTTTTCATGTAGCACTATATCAAATATGCATAATCGTAAATTATAGATGAGAAAAGAAGGAAATATTAAAGAATAAACTTACTGGCAAATCAATTATTATGGTACATGTTAATTTTACTTTTTTCTATTTTTCGTTTTTCACTTGATAAAAAAATATTTATGTATATTACCTTGAAATAAATAGTTTGATAATATGAAGTTAAACATTTCTGTCATCAAAATTGTTACACCAAACTGATCTCCAGTTAGGTTGGATGCACACCAATTGTACAAAACAATTTGTAAAACAAAATGTTTGACAAATACTTTAAAGGTTTCTTTCATACATTCTTAATAAATGTATTTGTCACAATATATAGAATAATTAATGTCTGGTTAATGTAAAATTATGTTTTACAGACATTTGGTATAACAGTCTAATAACTTGTTCAATTTGTGAGCCTTCAAAACAAATTATTTGGCCAAACATTTGGATAATTAGCATGCATCCAGTGTTAGCTGTAACAACAGCAAATAAATAGTTATGGGAGAACTGGAGTGAAAAATAACCGGGTATCCGATTATTCAAATAATCACCTGGTACTCGTCACTTGCATTAAAAAACCGACTACTCGGTTATTGTTCATTCGAGTTGTCGGATTACTACTAGGAACTGGAAATCGATGTTGTGATACAAGTGACGAGTACCAGGCGACGGGCCATGAAAAAAAAATAATGAAGTAGTTCCTAAATTAAGCTGCGATTGCTGCCACCAATTCATCGTGTCAGTAAGAACTTGAAATAAACGAAATGAAAGTGTTAGCATGAATTATTTTGTTATCAAAATGAATATTTTGCCACTGTAAATTACAGGATATTTCATTGTTGCTGGTTTAATTCTAGAATTTATTTCATCAGAATTATATATATTTATCCCTTTTTAGGGTTTTATTCTTCTGTGTGGTTTTACATTTGATACATACATGCCGAAAAGAGGTGTGTGCGTGTCTCCGAACAGGTAAATAGTTTGATTGAATACATAAGAAATATCATCTTTTATTTATTAATGTCGTATAATGATATATGTAATTTTTGAATAGAGGAGCTAATGCAGAGTAATTATACAAAAAAAGTTTCAATTTTAAAATATTTTTTTCTTAATGGTTTTAATATGAAATGATCATGAAGTATTAGAGATAGTCAATTTTATTTATTCAAAAGATCGCTTAAATTGTCTATTTGTACATTTCAAGAACAAGAAACTAATATTCTGTATGAAAAGAAATCAATAATAATTTATCCTACTATTTGGCAAAGAAAGATTTAGAGTCACTAGCATTAAATTTTATTCGTCAATGCTATTTTCTGACACTACCGAAAATGTTCTATTGTACATATGTCGTAACCTGCTTGACATCAATATCGTCATTCTTTTATATACCGGGTGTCGGCGGAGCTCCACATGAAAACTAATAACGTTGTAGCAATGAGACTATACGTACGTATGTAGCTACGAGGAAAGAATAGAACAGGAGAGATCATAAAGTGGTAGGTTAATAGGTATTATTTCGACGGAAGTTACCACTAAGGGCCGGTTTTTCCAACTCCGATTAAAACGCCGGTTAGCGTAATCATTGATTAAAACACCGGTTAGGACAAATTTGCGTTTTTCCAACGCCGGTTAACTCTAATCGTTGATTAAGAACGTCGTTAATCGACCAAATTTTAACCGGCGAAAGAAATACCTGATAAAATATTAAACAGTGATTAGGCCTATATACACATGCGCATAAGCTAAAAGATTTGAATTTCTGTCATTATTATTTCTGTTATTATTGACAGCTGTTGTTTTCATATGCATTTGTTTTACTATATAGTATTTTTTGGAATTAATTAATAATTATTTACATCAGTGATTTAGTAATTGTATTGTTTCTTCTATAAATGTAATGAACAGTATAAAAATAGCATAATATTAAATATGTGTAACTTTTAGCTTACTACAGAAATTTAATTAATTAATAACTACGAATACATTATTTTCTCTGATGAGGATGATACAGCTTTGGAAGATTTTCTATTCTACTACAATTCTGGGACTTTACCTTAATTCGTGTGAATTCTAAGATCCTGTGGCAATTTTTGCTTGCATTTGCTCATTCCCTTTTTGTAATTGCATTTAATAGCACCTTGTGAAAACATCATTTTAGTCGAACATATTTTAGACTCACTTTAGATATGTCATTAACATATTAAACTATACTGAAAATTACAAATGAAATTGAAAATATGGAAGAAATTCTAGAGAAGCTGGCAGGTTTACGTTGAGATTATATGCAGACACTTTAAATTCTTTTAGCTGAACTGGGTTTGGATGAATAATGTACATGCCTGTAAAGTTGACATGCAGTTGAATTCTGCACTAATAATTATTACAGGCACTGTCAAGTTCACACCGATTCCTCCAGAACATAACATTTATTATGTTGAAATCGTGTAAACCAATTTGGAAACAAGATTTTCTCAATAAACCTTCTTTGATTAATGCACATAAAATTAGTTAGAATGCATTGTTCTTAATAAACAGCTGATGTATGATCTTTCAGTAAAAATATCTGGCTTTATTCACCCCACAGGAATTTGGTGAAAGTTAAATCATCTCAGATATGGCAATGCAAAGTACAATATTTTATATCATTATAGTGTGACTGATAATCCAGCTTAAGACCCTAGATGTAGACTTTTCTTTTTCAGCAAACTTCCTATTTTTATGATTTTGTTACATATCATATATTTTACATAATTTTGGTAACTGTTAATTTCATATATGTACGTAATTGTATTAGTTTTTTCATTTTTACAAAATTTTTGTATTTTTCAATAGCAATAAGTAATCAATAAATTTATTTCAGTTTCAAGTTTGTGGCATTTGTTATTTATTGAATAATAGAAATTTTAAATATGTTCTATGTAGATAGAAATTCTCATGCAATATTCACAAAATAAGTACTTAAACCTTATTTACTAAAATGAAATTTCTAATTACATATAAGGAATATAACCTTTAAAAAAATAAAGGCAAAAAGCACAAAGAACAAATTCAAATATAGGAAATAGCGCCAATATTATTATAACAAATATGCTAATTTAGATCAAATGTACGAGCATTTTTGTTACCAACCTTCTAAAATAAATTCTTAATCACTGATCAGATAACCGGCGTATTTCTTGGCCTTGAAAAACGCCGGTTAGAGATAATCAACGATTAAGCGTAATCAATGATTAGTTAACCGGATACTTTAACCGGTGTTGGAAAAACCGGCCCTAAGGCAGTTAGGTCAGTTATTGGTCAAATTAACTTTTTTAGTGCTTTTATAATTGTGAATTGTGTGGCCTGTGGCCGTTCTAAAACGACAAAAAAGAAGAATCTCACTTTTTCTCTTCATCGGTAAAGTTAATTTCAAATTGGCATTCAACCAGTGGCGGCTCGGGGTGGTTCACATAGGGAGTGCATAATTTCAAAATTAAAAAATGAGGTGTGGCCACCACACGACTTTCTTATACGTATGAAAGTGTTACTTCCGGTCCGAATTTTGAAATTTCATTTATACAAAAAATATTCCAAATCCAACTCTAAATACTTTTGTGCTCTTCATAAATATATATAGAATGCATAATTTACGACATATTTGCAAAAAATCGTTATTCTGTAAGAGTAAAAGTGTTACTTCCGGTCCGAATTTTGAAATTTTTTTTATACAAAAGATATTTAAAAATACGTTCTAAATACTTTTATACTGATAATTTACCTGCCTAGAAAGCATGACTTGCGTGATATTCGCAAAAAACTGATTTTCGATAAGAGTAAAAGACCTACTTCTGGTCGGAATTTCGAAAAACTTTATTAATACAATTTTTCTCAAATTTAATTTTGAGTACATTTGAATTCCTTATAAATTTGTTTAAACTTAGTAATTGACGAAATATTTGCAAAATTCGATTTTTTCACTGAAGTAAACTACTACTTCCGGTCTGCCGATTTTGCTCAAAATCTAATCAGTTCTCAAGAGGAAGATTATATTCGTAAATATTGAAATTGATATCTGTAGCGGTTTGATCGCTATCGTGGTCACACACACACACAGAGAGAGACATTTTTTAAAAACCACTTTTTTGGTATCAGGGGACCTCAAAACGTGGACATCTGTAAAAATCTCGAGGTCGAAAATTTTCATCATCACAATACTTCCTTATACTACGTATAAGAAAGTAAAAGTATAATACAAGAACGCTTACCCAATCTTTATAAGTTTCACCGACATACTGTTCCAGACAGGTACTGTTCATTGTACAGTTTGTTTTGAGGGAATAATAAATATAACACTACAGTTTGATTACATCTGACGATAAACTCGATCGCATATTAAGACTTATTTATAACCCGTAATTTCGAATTCATGTTTTGTTTACATTGATTAGTTTATGACGATAATTTGCAAAATCACTGCTAAATTTTTTTTTAAACTGCACCCATGTGGTTCAATTCTACTAGTGAATGGAAATAACGGCGGCCTAAATCAATTATTACAAATATATGTATACTGATTTTGTGTGACATTAGATCTGCATACTTTCTTCATTAGAGCAAACGGAACTCAAAACTCAAAACAAAACTGAGAAAGATCTGGAACTTCGAATATCAAGACGTTTAAGAAATATTTCATTTTGAAAGCCTCACGAAATTATAGAGCTTTTTCTTTAAAATGGTAGACTACAGCAAATGGAAAAATATAGAGGTAAGTAATATATTTTTCCATAACTTCTAATTATTCTATTTAATTCATGTTATGTTTTTAGATATCAGATGATGAAGATGAAACTCACCCCAATATAGATACTCCTTCGCTTTTTCGTTGGAAACATCAAGCTAGAGTAGAGAGAATGGAAGAACATAAAACAAAAGTTGAAATGTTTGAAGAAAAGAAGGCAGAGCATGAAAAGAAATACTTGCAAGTGAAGCAACGGTTATTAGAAGCTGAGCAATCTCAGGCAGAGAATTTGCCAGAATTGCGGAAAGCGTTTAAAGAATTAGAAGAGGAAAATAAAAATATTAAGCGTATGGCCGATGAATTGGAAAAGAAAGAAAAAAACACTCCATGGAATGTAGATACCATAAGCAAACCTGGATTTGCTAAAACAGTAATAAATACAAAACCTCTGAGATCAAAGGATGAAAACCTAACTGAGGAAGAAAAAGAAAATAGAATGAAAAAATTTTTTAAGGAACATGAAAGAGAATTAAAAAACTATGGAATGTTACGTAGATATGATGATTCTCGGGCATATTTAAAAGACCATGATTATTTAGTCTCTGAAGACACTGCAAACTATCTTGTAAAGTGGTATATAAATTTGGAAATGGAACAGGTATTTGGCAGCTATCTTTTTTTAATCATTTATAATTTTTTATTGTTTTAGAAACACGATTTGATGGAACATGTTGCACATCAAATAATTTGTATGCAGTATATATTAGAATTATCCAAACAGCTAGACTGTGATCCTAGGGCATGTGTGGATATGTTTTTTGCAAAAATTCAAGTGGCAGGACCTGAATATCGTGCATGTTTTCAGGATGAACTTAGGCATTTCAAGGCAAGAATTGTTAAACGAGCTGGTGAAAAATTGGAAGAAGCTGTTAAAGTAAGTAAATTAACAGATTTTTTTTTTAGTCTGACATTTAAAATTGTTTCCAATCATAGGAAGCAGAAGAAGAAGAGCGACAAAAAAGATTAGGACCGGGTGGGTTAGATCCTGTTGAATAAAACTTACTGGCAAATCAATTATTATGGTACATGTTAATTTTACTTTTTTCTATTTTTCGTTTTTCACATGATAAAAAAATATTTATGTATATTACCTTGAAATAAATAGTTTGATAATATGAAGTTAAACATTTCTGTCATCAAAATTGTTACACCAAACTGATCTCCAGTTAGGTTGGATGCACACCAATTGTACAAAACAATTTGTAAAACAAAATGTTTGACAAATACTTTAAAGGTTTCTTTCATACATTCTTAATACATGTATTTGTCACAATATATAGAATTATTAATGTCCGGTTAATGTAAAATTATGTTTTACAGACATTTGGTATAATAGTCTAATAACTTGTTCAATTTGTGAGCCTTCAAAACAAATTATTTGGCCAAACATTTGGATAATTAGCATGCATCCAGTGTTAGCTGTAACAACAGCAAATAAATAGTTATGGGAGAACTGGAGTGAAAAATAACCGGGTATCCGATTATTTAAATAATCACCTGGTACTCGTCACTTGCATTAAAAAACCGACTACTCGGTTATTGTTCATTCGAGTTGTCTGATTACTACTTGGAACTGGAAATCGATGTTGTAATACAAGTGACGAGTACCAGGCGACGGGCCATGAAAAAAAAATAATGAAGTAGTTCCTAAATTAAGCTGCGATTTGCTGCCACCAGTTCATCGTGTCAGTAAGAACTTGAAATAAACGAAATGAAAGTGTTATCAAAATGAATATTTTGCCACTGTAAATTACAGGATATTTCATTGTTGCTGGTTTAATTCTAGAATTTATTTCATCAGAATTATATATATTTATCCCTTTTTAGGGTTTTATTCTTCTGTGTGGTTTTACATTTGATACAAACATACATGCCGAAAAGAGGTGTGTGCGTGTCTCCGAACAGGTAAATAGTTTGATTGAATACATAAGAAATATCATCTTTTATTTATTAATGTCGTATAATGATATATGTAATTTTTTGAATAGAGGAGCTAATGCAGAGTAATTATACAAAAAAAGTTTCAATTTTAAAATATTTTTTTCTTAATGGTTTTAATATGAAATGATCATGAAGTATTAGAGATAGTCAATTTTATTTATTCAAAAGATCGCTTAAATTGTCTACTTGTACATTTCAAGAACAAGAAACTAATATTCTGTATGAAAAGAAATCAATAATAATTTATCCTACTATTTGGCAAAGAAAGATTTAGAGTCACTAGCATTAAATTTTATTCGTCAATGTTATTTTCTGACACTACCGAAAATGTTCTATTATACAGTTTTGTGCAATAAATTGGCGTACACGTCTTATTGCTAATTTTGACATTATTTTGCCATTGTGAAAATGGCTTAAGTTAAGTTGACAAAATATGGAATTATAGCGTCAATTCAATTTGTCATACATGACAGGTATTCAAACAAAAGTCATATTTACATAAGCGTATATTAAGTGTACGCCAATTTATTGCACAGAACTGTACATATATCGTAACCTGCTTAACATCAATATCGTCATTCTTTTATATACCGGGTGCGGCAATAGTCTGTCGGCGGAGCTCCACATGAAAACTAATAACGTTGTAGCAATGAGACTATACGTACGTATGTAGCTACGAGGAAAGAATAGAACAGGAGAGATCATAAAGTGGTGGGTTAATAGATATTATTTCGACGGAAGTTACCACTTTAAGGCAGGTCAGTTATTGGTCAAATTGACTTTTTTAGTGATTTTATAATGTTGAATTGTGTGGCTTGTGGCCGTTCTAAAACGACAAAAAAGAAGAATCTCACTTTTTCTCTTCATCGGTAAAGTTAATTTCAAATTGGCATTCAACATAGGCAATAATAATTTAAAAAGTATGTATTTTGAATAACTTGTCATATATCTGACTTGTTTGATTATGTGTTCAGTGACGTAACATACTGTAACGAAATAACTCTAAAAGAAAAATAAACATCGGCGCGACGACGTTAAAAAAACGAACTGTAAACAAGTCATAAACCATCTGCACGCAAGTACGGCGTAAGCAAAAAGTCTAGATCTTTTCTGGTATATTTCCGGGCTCATCGAGATGATCGAGAGAATTTTCTCGTATACTTCTAGGCCTTTTACGATGCCGATATAAGAACAGCTGGGGCCGGGATGATTCGTTCATTCAATAGTAGTCGCGCGCGGTATTTACTGAACAGTTCAAATAAACATAAATATAAGCGGTGCCATTTTATTACATAAATATTACAAACATAAATAGTAGTGTAGAAATAAATACGTGTGTTAATTTATTCGAAGTAGTTTTAAGTGTGTAAATATACAGATAGTTTTAAAACAGTTGCACGAGTTGTTCATTTCGACCCTGAAAACGCTAGAATTTGGTGTCAGTGTGTGTTGAACAATAAGTGCAAAAAAAATGGCTACCAAACGTTTGGAAGAATTAAAGGTCCCCGAAAGGCAGAATTAGAAGAAAGGGACGCAGATACGTCTGGAAAAAAATAATTCTCCAGGATAGGCTTCGTGACATTCTAATAAATGAAGGTAAGGATCCCGAAAAATATTTGTTTCAATTACAGGCTGATCCAAGCTTAATAACGAAGACTCTAAAAGATGAAATTGCAAATAATTCCAAAAGCTTTAACAAATGAAATTGCAAATAATTCAAAACAATTCGAGACTACTATGGAGACTAAAAGATGAGATGTTAAATAAAATTGCAAATAATTCAAAAGCTTTAAAAGATGAAATTGCAAATAATTCAAAACAATTCGAGACTACTATGGAGACCCTAAAAGATGAGATGTTACAATTCGAGATTACTATGGAGACCCCTCCTGTTTATAATATACATCAACGACCTAGATTTAAATCTTAGTGCAGATCATGTGTGCTTATACGCAGATGACACCTCATTCTTAGTGCGAGAATATTGCAAAAGCAATGTACTTGAAAAATCTGACACTGTCCAAAAAGAAGCTGAGGAATGGTTTTCTTCAAATAGATTAAAATTAAACAAGAATAAGACGCAAAGGCTGGATTTCACAACAAACAAATATGAGGAAAGAAAAAGTATCAAACTCCTAGGTCTTTATATATATAGATAATAAACTAAATTGGAAGGCACATGTCAATGAAATTGCAGGAAAATTGAATGCAGCGATATACTACATTCGCAGAATTAAGAATATATCTAACCACCAGGCGGCCCGAATGACATACTTTGCGAATTTCCATAGTGTTCTATCGTATGGAATTGAGTTCTGGGGAACGTCCGCGGGTGCGGAGCGGATTTTTCTACTCCAAAAACGTGCTTTAAGGGTGTTGTGCGATCTAAAAACAGAACAGTCATACAAATCATATTTTGTCAGAGAAAAAATACTCACCTTACCATCTATCTTCATTTTTGTGGTTGAAGTGTATATGAAAAAAAACTTAACTAACTTTGGAGAATGCTTTTTATACTGTGGACGGTTTTCTGAATTACTAGTTTCATAAATTGACATTTGTTTGTACGACTTGTTGTCTTACATTTCATACAATTTCAATGTTTTTAAGCTTATTTTATATATACAATAGTATTTATTTATGTACCTTTTGACGCTTGCTGTAATGTTTATTACAACAAATAAAGCACTACTACTACTACTACTACTACTACTACTCCTACTAACCAAGAAGCCGCAACAGTCGCAGAAGTGCTCGTAAAGGAATTTGTTAGTCGGTTTGGCGCACCCTTGGAACTTAATTCTTATTAAGGGAGAAATTTTGAATCGACCTTATTCCAGAATATTTGCGATCTTCTGAGCATTTAGGAAAACACGAACGACGCCGCTGCATCCGCAGTCAGACAGAATGGTGGCACGCATGAACAGGACAATGCTCAAACACCTGTCGAAGGTAGTGGCAGACCATCAAAGAACCTGGGATGAACATTTGCCCCTGTTCCTCATGGCTTACAGAGCTGTGGTCCACGAGACTACCGGTCAATCTCCAGCAAATTTGTTGTTAGGTCGAGAAGGGGACCTAGTTTGGTTATATAATCGTCAACGTCGCCGAGGCCCGTCCCCAAAGCTCCAACAATACTGGGAGGAACCATGTGAGGTACTAAAGCGAATAAATGACCTGATTTATCGCATGAGACGAACACCCCATAGCAAACTAAGGGTGGTGCATTTCAACCGATTGGCCCCATACCATGGACATAACGACGAAGTAACCAATGTGCGACAAATTACCGGAGAACATAGAGAACACTTATGAGAATTTCATGCAAGAATATTCTGGTACCAGAAAGGCTCGTTTTGGAATTACCACGGAAAAACAACAGGATCTTTTTACGGTACCCTGTGATTATGCCTTAGCTCACTGTGTGGCGCAGGACTTATATATGCATAGAGGGATTGCCGTGGAATTCAAGAGGAAATATGGCGGGGTCAATGAACTGATCCAACAACAGCCAAGGGTTGGTAAAACTCTGGAGATAAAGCGTGGCGGACGATCTATCTTTTACCTGGTCACAAAAGAAGTCTCCAACGAAAAGCCGACCTATCATGCATTGTGGGAATCCCTTGTTGATTTACAAGGACGTGCACTCGAACAAAATATAAGGAGGCTGGCAATTCCGAAACTGAGCTGCGGATTAGACCATTTGGAATGGAGAACCGTAAGAAACATGCTGGAGGTGGTGTTTCAGCATACTGGTATGGAAATAGTCGTATGCAGCTATCGGCCCAATCAGCCCGTTATACAACCTAAGACGGTGGATTGCCATTTCCACAAGACTACCGGGTGCACCCGTGGGTCCCAATGTAGATTCCGTTATCCGCCATCAACAAGAACATGGAATAGCGTGTTTCGGGACGAAACGTATTATTGAAGAAGGGGGCAATGTAACGAAATAAATCTACAAAAAAAAATGCGGACGTCTAGGCGACGACAAAAACGTGCTCATAAAGTCATAAATCTTCTACCCGCATGGTACTGTGTCGGCGACGGAAAGTCTGCAGATTCTTCTAGTATACTCTGAGCGTATCGAGAGTTCGCTAGCACCTTTCCAGAAGTTTTATCTGCGTATATAAAGTAGCTGAGCCCAGTGATGATTCATTCCTTCAATGGGATTCATTCAGTAGTATTCGTACGGTACAAATAAATATAGTGAGCGGTGCAGTTTTTATTATAGTGCAATAAAGACATAAATATTACAGATATAAATAGTAGTGAGAGAAATAAATACGTGTGTTAATTTAAATCGTAGTAGTTTTAAGTGCGTTACATTTATTTTATATTTTTATATTGTGATTAGTTTTAAGTGTGTAAATATACAGACTGTGTCAACACTTTTGCACGAGTTGTTTATTGCGAACCCGAAAACGCAACAATATGCTGTTATGTTGTACAAAAATAAATATTTTAGTGCGTAGTGCGTACCCTACCTGTTATATAATATCAATTTTTATTTTTCAATCCATCCTGCGACCGTATTCCAAGTATAATTTCCAAATTATTCAGTCGATACTCGGCAGCCAGTCGTACAGTAGGTTCCTTTATGGCTTTGATACGTTCGCGACCGAACCGGATAAAGTTACTGTCCAAATGAGCCGAGATCCGATTCATTATCAACCGGCTCCCTCGGTTCACTGAACCAGTTCGTTCGCGAACGACCCACCTCTAACAGCCCGCTATAATATTGTTTTATGGGGTACTTGTGCCAAGTAGTACACTAATAGCAGTAGTAGCACAAATTATTTTGTATCCAAAGGAAAATTTATAATAGATCGATAGATCCAAGAACAATAATTAATCCCACATCACTAACCACCACACCTAACCACACTTTGTGTCCACGGGTTGGACTGGGTTGGACACTTTTAGTGGAAATGCACTTTACATTCTTTTAAAACCAATATATTGAGTTTGGCTTAGATTATTTCAATAAAACCAACTACAATATAAGATATTCCACTTATTTAATTCTGAAAATAGTAAAATAGCTTGAGTAAAAATTTTATTAAATATTCTATATTGGAAGATATTTAAATTATGCGTAAGTATACAATTAAGAACTGGTTAAATAATAAGTTTTTACAAAGACTAAAATATTATAAAATATATTGAAAGCATGAGCAAATAAGTATATAATATTTATTTTGACATGTTTTACTCAATAACTATTTCTTAGTTTATTTCACAATATACCATGTGCTTGCAGGCGACCTGCGTATAGGGCTTACTGTAAGATAAAACGACGACACCGAGAGTTTGTATGAGTTAGTACGAGAAAGCAATATACAAACTGCAGTACAGCTGCTATCTATCCTCGTTGCCCTGCTTAAACGGAGAGTCAGCCTAGCCCGTTCTAGCCTCAGCGTAAATCTACTCGAATCCCCTCTTTTCCAACACTACACTCGACCAAGGAGCAGTTTGTATATTGCTTTTTCGTACTAACTCATACAAATTCTCGGTGTCGTCGTTTTATCTCACAGTAAGCCCTATACGCAGGTCGTCGGCAAGCACACTGTATATTAAAATGTTAATATCATGTAGATATTTTAAGCGTGATTATTATTGACGGTGATCACGGTTATAATTCACTGCTACCGAAGTGTGCCGATCACTGAAACTTCTACAGCTTTCTTCAGCTACTTTCTATAGTAAATTGCTGCATATATACACTGCTTACATATTGTTATCTTAGTGTTCCATTAAAAGCAAGTATAAAAAAATTATTGTTCAATAAGTTCTATTACTGAAGTGGCCCTTTTGTATGCTATATAACTTAATAAATGATAATCACAATACTAACTTTCCCACACTTCTCGGCTAATGTAGGAATTACTTGGCAAAATCACAATTTTAGAGAAGGATGAAAATATGTATTTGCCAATGATCTAATACTATTATACTACTAGATGCAGTGTACGTTATGTCTTGCTGATTAGGAAGTGACCCACACCATAGGAGAAAGAAGGAAAATATATGAGCGTCGAAAGTTTGACAAGGATGAACAAAATTGACCGTTTTATGTGGGCAAAATTCAAATATGTTGCTATAGCTTGTAATGGCTTATAATGTTTAAAAGTATTATTTTGTTAAAAATATGCTATATTAAGAGGAAAGTAAAGGTATTGCAACTTTAATAATCAAAAATATAAATAATTAAATATATATTATTAATATGGTATGAAATATATTCTGTTTAATAACATTTTAAAGGTATCTGTGCTAGTTGCCATTCTTCATTAAGGAAAGAAAATTAAATAAATGACTTTTAATGACTATGAGATAACTATATGATTTTGTTCTTCTAATAATACCTATTTTAGCATGTTTGATGATCATTCAGTTTTTATTTAAAACAGTAGTATTAGAAAAATATTTTAAAAATCACTACAGATATCAGTTAGAAATTTTGAATTGACCACTAGAATTTTTCAAAATATTACCTGTGATATTACGTTCTGAAAAAATAAATATAGAAACTGACAGCTTTTCTTAGGTGTTCCTTACAACTTCTGATATATTCAAAATAAAAGACAATTAATGCTTAATTTTTTATTAAAATATATGTACATATAATTAATATGGATTAACAAATACGTAAATGGTAAATATGTGATCGAAGAAAAATGGAGAAAGAAATATTAAAAATACATAAAGCTAGAATAACAACTTGTATTATTTCGTGAGATGTTTTTTCTGTGAGTAATTCAAATACTTCAACATTCGTTACATTTGGGGATTCTGAGCTATAAGGTAAATAGAACATTAAAAATATCTAGGTAGAATAATAACTACAAATAGAAATCTTACTTTAACAGTTCTTTGCTTGGTGCATCAGTCATTTTTAATCGTTGAGATCTGCTATTACAGGGAGTTTTTCTCAAGTGAGCAGGAAAATTGAAAATACTTTGAATTGCATTTTGGGGCAAATATTTTCTTCCATAACTTATAACAAAATCTTCAGGAACAAAATGCTCTGAACACAAGCTTGATGGCTTAAAATCCTTTCGTTTAGTACAAATTATCCACTGCTTGCATAGTACTTGATCAGATTGAAAACTAAATTTTTTTATATCAAATCTACAAATCATGTATTTTATTAAGAATAGTTAACCTGTGAAATGATACGTTCATTCCCTTTTCTGCCCTATTAGTACAACCATACGCTTCACATGACATTACCATTGTGTCTTAAATATGTGACTCCAAGCACTGCGAAGCTGGTATATATAATATTCAACAATTTAAAATATTTATTTCTAATTTTGTTACTGATAATAGCACTTTTAACCAAATATATATTACACTAAATCCATGAGAACAACACTGTTAAATTATAAGCTGAAGTTAACATTTGCCAATATTCTTGATGATTCTTAATTTATATACATTACCTATATCAAATAAAAATGAAATTCTTAAAATGTGTCTACAATCATAATTTTATAAATAAAAATAGTTGATTGAATCATCATGAATCCACAGTTGTCTTTTACTCGTATTTCTTTAAATAAAAATAAAGTCAGTGGTGTATGAAATAAAATCAATACTAGAAGAAATCTATTAATAAAATACATAATCCAAATTACCAAAAAGACAAATAAATATGTATAAATCAACAAAATTGAGAAAGTTTATATACAAAACAATGCGATATCGCGACGTTTTGCCCACAACTAACGGTTTTGTATATCTGTCCGTGGTGGGAAGATAAAGGTGTGCTGGTGCGCATTTCGTTATCTCATTCTAGCTATGTCTCTCTCGGGCGTGACGTCAAGTAAGTAACAGAGCGGTAGCCATACACGAGAAGTATACCATACTACAATCAATTTATTTTACGAATTTTGGAATCAGGAGTAATTAGATAGTCAAATTACTTTAGGAATAACACTATTTATTACAACTAATATGATTTTTGTGATAAATACATTATTAATTAATGGAAAATATATGCTATAAGTTACCGTTGCAATTCATTTGGTAGATAGATATACAACAATACTCACTCTCTTTCGGTTTTATTTTTTATTATTGGTAAACTTTCTCATCTTCCGATTTAATCTTTTCTGGCAAATTTGGAAAATTAATTTTTGGTCTTTCAACATTTCGCATGTCCTGTCGGTTATTATAATATTAAAAATGATTTTTTCTTTTCATAATAAAGCGCCATGCATTGTATTAAATTTAAAATTGTTGCCGCGTTTATTAATGAACTGTTCGAATGCAAAAGGGAACCCCTTGTGATATGTTGAATCCAATCATGTTATCTTTACTGGCCATATCACAGGGAGTTCTTAAACTATATTTATTTCTAAAACGACATGCCTCGTATCCAGCAATATATTTCAAACCTTCTGAGTGCACAGTATCTTTAAAATTGAACAGTTCAAATTGAGTCAAAAGGTCTTGATATTCACATGGAATTTCTACAGATTGTATTGCTATCGACATATTCATTTTATTCTGGTTCTATGAAAGAGTAGGGTATTTGAAGTTCGTCTGTAGGAACATTTTCATCTGGAATTAATTGAGCAATAACATTCCGTAACAAACTTCTGAAAAAGCAAGCTTCATTTTCTGATTCCAAATATTTCTCTCTTCGACACCTTCAGTGTTTTTATTTAGGATGAAAGCAGTTGCTGAATGTTTTGATCTAATCAGTAGGTAAGTATGCATTTGATTTGGTACATTTCTTATAAGTATTTGTACAGGCTTACTAACGAAGCAATATTAAGTTCGCTGGCATTGTAATTGTGGAGCGTTAATTAGACGATTTATTTAATGCTTGTTTATTCGTTTTTTGAAATTAATTGCACCATTTAAAATACAAATCAGTGTATAACACGTGTATAACTATACGCGCTCGACCGCATTTGTTACTAGCATGACGTAGCTGCGCAAACCGGTCGAATTTGAGCCTCGGGACCAGCACACCTTTATCTTCCCACCACGTATCTGTCTCCTTTGTATGTAGAGGTCAATTCCTCTCTCTCTACAGTCCATCTAGTAGTTCTATATTATTAGATCATTGGTATTTGCTAATGTAGAACAAGTGAGCATTTAGTGATTTTGCCAAGTGGAAGTGTATTCTCTTCTATAAACTTAATGAAAACCATTCAACGGAACAAATTAAACACAGAATCTATAATAAAATTGTTCCAGACTAACCAATAAATAGGAAATAAATAAAAGTTGCTACAATTTTCCTGTTGATTAAACATTATTGACTCATATGAACAAACAAAATTTGCTTACTTCATTAATCAAAAATTAGTTTATTTAGAGTCGATTTATTTTTTTAATTCCTATTTTATTTTTGCATTTATTTTTTGATAAAAACTATTTTTTCTGTAACAATGTTGGCCTCTATATTTCCACCCTACCGATTTTCCCGATATCTACCATATCTACTGACTTTTGACGGTTCGTTCTACCTACCGACTTTTGGATTTATTGTTTATAGGTTGGCAACACTGTGGCTGTAGAACATAACCTTTACCTCGAAAAATCACGTGATGACAAAGGTTTTTGTGAAAGTACAGTTTTTGTAGAAAAATTCTGACCGCTAATGACATAATAATACAGAATGAAAAAGGCATTTCAAGTCCTGAAAAGCGAGACCAATGGTAAAATATAAATACTTACTACTGTAAATTTGATGCACAATTTTCTTTCAGATTTATTACATTATTCTACAGAGGTAGATGTATTAGATAAAGCATTTGTAGTTGAAGATGCTCTGTCTTTTTATCGAGATTATGTATCTACAAATATGCCATTATTAATTCGAGAAGGATGTAAGGAATGGCCAGCTGTAAAAAAATGGGATCCTTCATATTTCAAGTATTGAATTTTTGTACTTTTGAAAGAGTAATTTGTATTGATTTAGCTATCACCCACTCCATGCTAAAAGTGCGGTCATTACTAGCACAATTAGTGTTTATGGAACTAAAGCAAATATTTTATTAATTTCTGTAGCAATTTGATTATGATACATTAATTATATCGCTGTTGGACTGCATATTTGTAAAACTACAGCTAAAATACTATATAATCAATCTTAGCAGTTCACTCTGACCAGTGTCCATGTTTATCCTTTATTATAGGTGATCCGTGGTAAGCGCTATACCAAATCGTTGATTGAAGGAATACATTCCTTCAATCAAAGACCAAATACTACATTACCTGAGATGGGATAACATCAAATATGTTCAGCAGTTACATTATGAATAGAAAACTGTTTATGCCTTGTAATTCTTACACATTTGTCTTAGGCTGATACAATAGTACCAATACATCTTTATATGTCAGAAAAGAAGCCTTAAGCTTGTTTTACATGTGTCAATTTATTGAACTTAAGATTGAAAGTTACCAAAATGACGTAAGTGTAGTGTTTTACACACATCAATTACATATAAGAACTTTTAATTGAACTAGAAATTGACAGATGTAATACCTGACTTGCCGTCAAGTTTGACCAAGTTTTAGAAATTGAACTTAAAATTCATAGATGTAAAACGACTTTAAAACAAAATTGATGTTTTAGAATGAATTTTAATAAAGATTGATTTACAAGAAAAGATCTGATGCAAGATTAATTAAGTTGGTTGAATTCAAAGTATAATATTTATTCAAAGAAAAAAATTGCTTGCTTATACTGGTATATTTTAATAATGGATTTATAAAATATAAAAATCATACATGAAATAAAAGTATGTCAACATTCAATAACGTTTAAAAACAGTAAATGCATATTACAAGTTACCAAAAAATGAATTATAAATTTATATCTAAGAAACACATTTAAGACTAAATTGATAAGTAATTTATTAAATAATCGAATCTGATGATAACCCAATTTTATTTAATATAAATTGCCATGGCTTACGTGTAGTTAAAATTTTAAGAGAAATCTTGTTTTGAAATTTAAGCAATTAAAATATAAAAATTACCTAAAGCTTCTAAAATTCGTCATAGTTATTGGACCTGTTAATAGAGTGTGCTTGTCGGTATCTTGTGCATGGCGTACTAAGAGAAGGAGGAATTAGATTCAAGTATCCGGATATCCGGGTACTTGTTTTTAAATTACGATTATTGTAATCGTAATCTACGTTCGTTCGATTAACGATTACATTAATTGTAATTCCGTTTTTTTTTATATGTAAGGTTTACTGTAATCGTTGGCATGGATTACTGTCATTAAATATTAGAAAAATCACTGTTATTTACTTTAGAAAGTGTATTTTATTTTTGTCTATTACATAAATACCTATATTTATAGCATACATTATTCACAATATTCAATATTAGCTTTAAATAATACTAATTTCTCGAAGGAAAAATCAGAAAGAGCATGATGACGTGTAGTATTTATAATACCAGCAAAAGAAAATAATCTTTCTACCGGTGCCGACGAAGTTAGTGGTGTGTTGAACTGCAAGGAAGCTTTTTTCAGCAACGGATATTTTGTAAAAATTTCTAAACTATAGTCCGTCTCAACCCTATTATGCAGTACAGGTTTAATAGGGATATTGCATCTCTTATTATCTTTAGTAGTCTCTTAATAACGCCATCTATATAGTATCAGCATCGTTCAAATATTTAAAATTCGATTCCTGGCCCTGGTTGGGATGTTTTACTTTCTTATACGTCATATAAGGAAGTATTGCGATGACAAAAATTTGCGACCTCGATATTTTTGCAGATGTCCACGTTTTGAAGTCCACTGATACCGGAAAAGTGGTTTTTAAAAATTACTCTCTCTCCCCCTCTCTCTCTCTCTTTGTAATTCACCCAACCCCAAGGGTGGATTGGGTTTTATTTAAGTTAGGTTGGGTTTTGTTCAGGTTGGGTTGAGTTTAGTTTGTACTGCTTCACACATTGAATACAACGTTGAAGGAATACTGATGCGGAACTTCATTCAACGAGCACTAATATTGTCGACCGCGAGATATTCTCGTCATGGGGGTCCAGCACGTGCAAAAACCGGTCTGTTTCATGCTTTGAATAATACGTTGATGGAATACTGATGCGGAGCTTCATTGAACGGGCACTAATAATTTCAACCGCGAGATATCTTCGTCATGAGGGTCCAGTACGTGCAAAAGCCGGCCTGTTTCATGCATTGAATAATACGTTGATGGAATACTGATGCGGAGCTTCATTGAACGGGCACTAATAATTTCGACCGCGAGATATCTTCGTCATGAGGGTCCAGTACGTGCAAAAGCCGGCCTGTGTCATGCATTGAATAATACGTTGATGGAATACTGATGAGAGTAGCACTTTTTTCGAATATATTGCAAAGTATGTATCCTATAAAGATTTATTATGAGAATAGAAATACTCAAAATAGGATTTTGAATAATTTTTCGCTCTTAAGTATAAAAAAGTCGTGTGGTAGCCACACCTCATTATTTTTTTAAAATTTCTGGTGTATTTTATAAACTTTTTTGTTTTTGTTTTGCCTTATTCTTATTCGGATAATTATTGCCTTCGTATATAACGCGTACCAGTTTAATTAAGCCGCGTTTAGCTCTCAGACATTTTTTGAACCACTTGGATTACAATTACTTAGAAAATCGTATTTCAAAATTTTTTGAAATTAGGATTACTGTAATCGTTAATCGAACGAACTTAGATTACGATTACAGTAATCGTAATTTTGAAAAAGTTTAAATTACGATTACTGCAATCGTAATCTAAGTTCCATCGATTAGCGATTACAGTAATCCTAATTTCAAACATTTTCGAATTACGATTAAAACAATCGTAATCGAAGCCGCAATCAATTACACCTGTAATCCTTATCGCCCAGCTCTGGTTTTTGTTTGTCTAGAATACTGCGTTTCAAAGTTTTTCTTAGTTATTTCTTTGTATGTTGTTTGCTTGAGTGCGACGCGATGGCAAGGGGTGGCATAATCACCGATTAATTAAGCGTTTTTATAGTTGACGGTTTTTAAATTTAAATGGAAGCCGGACAATTTTAAAAGTAACAAGTAATTATTTTTTAAGCGTGCACACTAGCGCCAGTTACAGAAGAACGGCGCGGCTGTTTTGATACACAAATTATGCATCGTCCAATGTCTGATGAACATTCTGTAACGACGACTAAATGCTACACACGTATATAAAAAAGTGTAGTACGTATCTAATAGTATATTTCTAAATTATTTCCATTCTATTTAAGAGTTGCCCGAATGTATCATGCACAAAATACAATATAAGTACCCGGGTACCACGGTTATACAACAACGTCTAAAAAACTTTGACATTGAGAATAATATGAACAAAGTGTTATAAACGTAAGTATTTGAAGAGTACACTGCAAAAAGGGGGAATGTCACAAAACTAAAACAACGAGAAAAATTGATTTTAATACAATAAACAGCTAAAAAAGAAACGTTTATTTATTAAACCAAACAGCAAATATGTTATCATGTACTTTAAACATTTTTTTTGGTTTCGATAAAAAGCCAAAGCAACAATTATTCCTAAAATTTAAGAAAAAAGAGAAACATTATTTTTGGTATAATTTTTCTCCGCAAAAAGGGGGATTGTCCATTATTTAATCATCAGTATCTTCTTGGTTGTGGCTTTGGGGAAGATTGTTGAAATATTGCACGGCTTCTGGACGACAAAATTTTTTCACTTCTTGCAAATTTTTGTATTTTAAGAGAGGCACTGGAATCAGGTCTAAAAGTAAAAGATTAAAAAAACTGTCAAAGGGATGCTAGATAAACTTACCACTGTATGCTTTGTCGGGGAACATGAATTCGCCATCTTTCAAGACTGACTTTTCTTTTTGAATTACAGTCCTGAAATTGGATAGTATGACTACAGACGTTGCCCAACCACCATTATAAGAATTTCTATGGATAAGAAATTGAGGACGATCTTTTGAAACATAAATTTCTTTTATTTCGCGAATGGGCATTGGACATTTCTTCTTGTAATATTTTTCCAAAAACTTTGTCCAGGCTCTAACTAATTCTTGTTCTACTTCTATAAGTTGAAACGGTGATGGTTTTATCCTAGCGTTCTTAAATACTTCATACCAATCTGATGGAACTTCTGCTTTTGCTTTTTTATTGATTAATCCCATATTCTTGTCACATTCCATATAGGAATGCCCTCTTATAGGGAACGTAATTTGAATGAAGTCTAACCGGTTACTATGATGTACAATATAATGTAGATATCTCAACATTGTATAATTCTTATTTTGGCCAGGGCATGAATCACAAAAAATTTGCAGATGACGAACTGCAGGATTTAAGATTGTTTTAATGAAGTGATGAAGCATTGATACCACTTCATCTGCTCCTTTTCGCGCAATTGTCTGAGGATACGCATAGAAAACGGAAGCTCCAGTGGAAAGAGTGTGAATATTGAAGTTGTACAATGATAACTGACGTTTGTAATACACGTCGTTTGTGGATATGTTTGGCATAGGTAAATTCTGTTGATAATCCAGTGTAATTGCTTCAAAGTCTTCCGAAGTTCGAGCTTTTTTACGCGCCTGCCTTTTTCGTTCATAGCATGTTTCTGCTTTCTTCTTGTGGACTTCATTCTCAATGGTTAATTTTCTTTTCTGACTTTCAATTTGACAGCGGTGTTGTTCGTTTTGTGGGTTTTTTTTATCTAGTGCTTTCATTTTTGCCAAATACTCGTCGCAGGTGCTGCACGTACACTCCTGGGATAACCAAATGAGATATTAAAGTTATTTATAAATATCTGTCGATATCTTTCGTATGATACATGGTTTTCAGAATATTTCTCTTGGTACAGCTTGTGCATCTTTTTCAAATTTAGTTCTTCTGGCAGGTAAATTATTTTTGTCTTTTCGTAGCTATAATGGCTAGTACGACCTTTAAAGCTGCCAATATGTTCCTTTACGTTATTAATGGTTGCTACCGAATGTTTGTTGGGTCTATTATGATGAAGACCCCTCTTGTCTTTCGGAGCGTATCCGGTATCCTTTAGCGACTTTTGAAGATATTCTAATTTTTTTTTAGAAATCTCATAAATAGCTCTGAATCCTTTAGCACATACCGGGATTTGCACTATGCTTCCTTCACGTTTTATCTTGACAATGTAAGAAAAACTTCGTTCGTGAAATTTTGCACATTCTTCATTGCCACGTGGACGTCTTCGTATGATATTATGTGTATTTATTAAACTACACAAATACGCATTTTGATTGGTATGAGTGTCAATGTTATTGAACTGATTCAACAGAAATTGCCTTTCTGTTTCCAAAATGTTTATAAAACATTTTAGACGTTTGCATTTGCAATCATCACCGGCCTCGTGGCTACTTAACCTTAATTTTTTAGCAACATCAGTCATTCTTCCAAAAGATTTTCTTTTCTTGGACGTATTTTCTACGTTAATCGACATTCTGACAGAATAATTCTGTCAATTAAATTGAACAGATAATAAAAACTAATTACCTACCTTCCTTTCCAATTAATTCAACAGCAAATCTACTATACGTCACACCAAAAGTAGCACTGAACGATGAAAATTGAATTCTCCCAATTTACATTTGGACATACCTCGTTCTTGCCTGCAAGCCAGTGGACAGTCCTCCTTTTTACCGAGCACATATATTTTCAGTGCCTTCTAGGATGTGACATCGCTACTTTTTTGCTATGAAACGTTACCAGGGTAATAGTATCTAGAATTCTCCATCAGATGGCATGGATAGTTCTATTTCGTTAATTTCGTAATTTTTGTGACATTCCCCCTTTTTGCAGTGTACTCTTCATTTGTATTATTTCGCACTATTTTGATGAGGTTGTTGATGGCATAAACGTGCATCCTCAAAAGAAGAGCTTTAGATCAAATCTGAAAAAATCTAATGAAAAATACCCGGGTATCTCGATCATAGACACAAGGGTTAATCAGAATACAAATAAGGACAGCTTTATATTTGAGGCGTCATAATAAAAGATCCGAAACCGGATATCTGGACACTCGAATCTAAGTTAAACAAGTATTCGGATCCGGATTTCGAGTTATAATGAGTAACTCGGATACTCGAATATCCGGATAGTAAGAGCTCTAGTGAGAAGCATTTTTATTCAAATATAGTGTTAACAGACAAGGCGAGTCTGTACAAGTTATCTATTAAGTAGCGCACTTAAAGTTGCAGTTTAAATAATATTTATTTGAGAATTATTTATATTTTGTTATATGAAAGTAGGTAACACACGTTAAATATTTTATATGAATAATGCAATACATTACAATTTGAATAAACAGGAAACTCATACTATAGCAACAGTTTATGTGGAACTGCTTCAGAATGACTTGATTACTAACTATTATTTATATAGAATATTGTTTTATCAATTTTGGGATTTATTTTTCTCTCGTCGGGATTTCTCTTCTGTGATTAATTTAATGCACATGTTTATATTCCCTTGTTCTGACATTAGCTAGTATTTAGTGATCAACATGCTGTTGAAGTAATATTTTGACTTGCAAGCATATATAAATTCCGTGACTACTCAAAATTAATTTAAATTCTTCTAGTGATGGCAAAATCGAATTATTTCAATAATCGAATACTCACAACTTGAATGATTTTAATAATTGGATTATAACTCGAGATGCTATGCCTATTTAGCGATGAATACGATATATATCAGTTTTATTTATAAATTTGTGTGAGTACCACACAATTTTCTTGTACACATTTACGGTTCGAATTCTTTTTAGTTCCACATTCAGTTTTAAATAATTTTATCTTCGCAGTGCACCTGCGCGGAATGAACATCTGCGAGAACATAGTAAAACTGTTACGTTCTGTTCAAATTCACTTTTGAGATCTTTTGTATTATTCAGAAATTCGTTTAAACTTAGTAGTTAATGAGATACTAATAAAATCGATTTTACTGAAAATCTAAATAGCTCTTGAAAGGAAGACTATACTCTTAAATATAAAGGTTGGTATTGATAGCGCTATTCGTTTTACCGCTATCGTTGTGATGCACACATATACACGAACATGTTGCAAAAATCACTCCTTCGTTATCAAGGAACTTCAAAACGTAGACATCTGCAAACATGGCGTCGTCAAACATGTTCCTCATCACAATACAATCTTATACTACGTATAGGAAAGTAAAAATGGTCTTCAAAACCAAAAAACTGGTTACTGCAAACCACAGATTCAAGTTATGAACTTATCGCTATCATTATTCGTGTTTTATCAACTCGCATTCCATAATTGAATTTACATACATCGATTATTTTAATAACCGAATACCCGATTATTTTTCACTGGAGTTGCCACAGTAGTAGTTTATTTTGTTAATACAGCTAAATGAGATGATTGTAGAAGTTATTATATATTAAATAATGCACAATTGCACCAAATACATTAATAGTAACGGGTGATTTTTTAAAAGCTTTCGGATTTGATTTAAAAAAAACACAACATTTAGAGAAATGTATGAAATCTTTATTTGAGTCGATAGAACGATCTATATAATTCAATGTTTAAAGATGATTTCATGTCAATGTTGACCGCGGCTGCGCCTCAAATGGTTCATACGCTGGGTCCAATTTTGGCATACTCTCTCCAACATATCGGCCGGTATCTCACGAATAAATTCTTCAATATTGGCTTTCAGTGCGTCAACCGTGGCGGGCTTGTACCTATAAACATGAGCCTTAACATAGCCCCACAAAAAATAGTCTAAAGGCGTAAAATCGCACGATCTAGGTGGCCAATTGACTGGCCCCAAACGTGAAATAAACTGTTCACCGAGCTCGCCTCTTAATTGGGCCATTGTTTCGCGTGCTGTGTGGCTTGTGGCATCGTCTTGTTGAAACCACATGTCAGCCAAGTGCAGCTCTTCCATTTTGGGCAAAAAAAAAATTGTAATCATCGCACGGTAGCGCTCGCCATTCACTGTAACGTTCCTGCCTTCGTCGTCTTTGAAAAAGTACGGTCCAATGATGCCACCGGCCCATAATCCACACCAAATAGTGCATTTTTCGGGATGCATTGGCAATTCTTGCAATGCTTCTAGCTGCTCTTCACACCAAATACAGCAATTTTGCTTGTTCACGTATCCATTCAACCAGAAATGACCTTCGTCGCTGAACACAATTTTCCGATAAAAAAAGTGGATCTTTATCCAACTTTGCCAGCGCCCATTCACCAAAAGTTAGCCGTTGCGGTAGGTCGTGTGGCGTCAATTCTTGCAGCAGCTGTATTTTAAAAGGTTTTACGCCCAATTGCTGCGCACGGCGTCGAATCGATAATTCACGGTCATCAACAACACTGGCGGATACAGCTGCGATATTTTCCTATGTCTGCACTCTACGTATGCGTGTTGGTGGTTTAATGTCCAATAATGTAAATTTGGTGCGAAATTTAGTCACAAGATTCAGAATAGCCGTCTCAGAAGGTCGCCCAAACTGACCATAAAAAGGAAGAAGTGCACGATGCACTTTCTTAACCGAGCATGAATTTTGATAATAAAATTCAATAATCTGCAAGCGTTGTTCCTTTGTAAGTCGATTCATGGTTTAATTATAGACAAAACTGATTATGTTTGACAGTAACATGTTACACGAAATCAGCTGAGCTGCCAAAAACAGTGTTGCCAAAAAGAAAGTTGCTAAAAAATCACCCATTATAAGTATAATAATTGCACATAGAGACTGAGTCCTAATGTATGGAAAATATACAGGTTATTCCACGAGAGCCGTTCGTTAGAAGTTTTCGTGGTTAGAAAAAACTTAGAATTCTGAAATTTTGGGTTCCAGGGTTATTCATTTTAAAATATTTTCAAGATCATACTACTTCCGGTTATACCGGAAGTCGCCATTAACTTCTTTATTTTAAATGGAACACTCGGTATATTATTTCATTTTTGGATTCCTGAGAAAATTTCATAGTGGGTTTTCATGAGGTTTCCCTATACCTATTTTCAATTTTTTCTTAAATATCTTGATTTTTTTGAAAATTTTGACAGATGTAGCCCTGTTTTGAGCATTGCGCCCTTTAACCAATTTCGATTGGTGGTAAGCGCTTCTGGGGTAGACGGAAGCACAGGAATGATACTTTCGAATGCCATATTGACAACTGATTTATCGCATACAGGGTATCCAAAATTTAATGACCAATTACGTCATTTTAAAAGTTGAAAAAGTTCGTTTTTTCAAATGGGACACCCTGTATTTTATTGGATGGTCGGATGCAGAATTTGATTCTGCATCGATTTGCTATAACATTCCCTATACCTATTTCCAGTGGTTTTCTTGTTAATCCAAATATTTTATTTTAATGTGGTTTTTTGGCAGAAACCGAAACATCGCTTGCCTTTCGAAGCCAAATAAACTTCAATGAAACGGTAAAAAATTTACTTTAATTAGAACATGACATTAGTACATAACATTTAGAACGAAATATAAAATAAAAACAAAAAATTGGAACATAATGACAAAAAATAATAAGAGAATGTAAAATTACAATAATTGTTCTATATGACCTCCATTTTGGTTCAAACACTGAATACCTCTGTCATATACTCCTCGCGAAACAGATCTCCACAGTTCGTCTGGACTTATATTAGTAAACGCATGGTGAACACGGTTCAATAATTCCTATCTAGTTTGTACCGGCCTAAAGTACACTAGTTCTTTTATACGACCCCAGAGGTAAAAATCCAAGGGGGTCAAATCGGGTGATCTGGGTGGCCAGTTCCAAGGTCCCCGCGGGCCAATCCACCGATCCTCGAACATCATTGACAATTGCCGGTGTACAGCTATAGTTGAATGTGCTGGAGCACCATCAAGCTGAAACCAACTGTTCGCTCTATCACGTGGAGGTAAAGCATTTAGAAAATCACTAACAAACCCTCTCAGTATCTCCAGATATCTGACCGCATTTAAATTTTCATCGTACACTTGATAAGCCACTCTGTTGTCCATACTTAAACAAAAAACATTGAAACTAAAGCGGTCTTGGTGATTATGTTCCCTAATAACATGTAGATTATCTTGTGCCCAGTAGTGAGTATTTCGGCGATTTGTAATTCCTTCCCTGCTGAATTTCGATTCATCAGTCTACATAATCTGATGAAGAAATCTCGGATCTTCGGTCATTTTCAAAATCATAAATTTGCAAAAGTTGACACGTCTTGCCTCATCACCAAGACGTAATCCGTGAACAGTTATCTCACAAAAAGGATGCATTCCATGTTTTTTTAATATTCTATGGATTGATGTTTTTGAAATACCCAAATCCAGTGCTGCTGTCGAAATTGAACTCCGCGGATAAGCTTGAAAAAACACCAACACATTCACCACGTTATCTTCATTATCAGTTACGGGCTTTAGGTTATTTTGAGTTGCTCTTACGTTTCCAGTTGCTATAAAGCGAGTTTCGATTCTTGCGAATTTTCCGGGAGTCATTGTTGGTAGGTCCGGATATCGTTCATTAAATAGTCTGCATGTTCGTCGAACAATTCGTCCACATTCACCGTGCGTGTAAAACAAATTTAATAAATCATTATTGGAATATTTTTCAACATTCTCCATTATAAACTGTACTTAAGCAAGTTAACAAAATCCCTAGAACTGTAAGTAGATACCTCACGAATCTGTACGATGATACTGCTTTGACATTAAATCAACATTGTTTCAATTCATGTCAAAATCAAGGCTTACTAGGTAGAACTTTTGGAGTTTGATCACCTTTTGATAAAAATATGGATTAACAAGAAAACCACTGGAAATAGGTATAGGGAATGTTATAGCAAATTGATGCAGAATCAAATTCTGCATCCGACCATCCAATAAAATACAGGGTGTCCCATTTGAAAAACGAACTTTTTCAACTTTTAAAATGATGTAATTGGTCATTAAATTATGGATACCCTGTATGCGATAAATCAGTTGTCAATATGGCATTCGAAAGTATTATTCCTGTGCTTCCGTCTACCCCAGAAGCGCTTTCCACCAATCGAAATTGGTTAAAGGGCGCAAGCCTCAAAACAGGGCTACATCTGTCAAAATTTTCAAAAAAATCAAGATATCTAAGAAAAAATTGAAAATAGGTATAGGGAAACCTGATAAAAACCCACTATGAAATTTTCTCAGGAATCCAAAAATGAAATAATATACTGGGTGTTCCATTTAAAATAAGGAAGTTAATGGCGACTTCCGGTATAATCAGAAGTAGTATGATCTTGAAAATATTTTAAAATGAAAGAGAATCTTGAATAACCCTGGAACCCAAAATTTCAGAATTCTAAGTTTTTTCTAACCACGAAAACTTCTAACGAACGGCTCTCGTGGAATACCCTGTATTTAAATGGAAGCTTAATATAGAGTATTGAAAAATGGTTGCCCCGATTTCTAAAGGTCATTCTTCGGCTCCTGGGAGGGTATTTAGTGGATGCCGCTTCGTGTTCGTGCGATCGTGCCATTTTCAGTTATCAACATAGCTGGATCCGGAGAGCATCGCGCTTTCGGTGTCGAACACTGAAAACCAACGAATCTGTAACAACACAGCGTGCCTTCCGTATTCGGTTTGATGTTAGACGACATGGTGCCATGCCGGACTGGAAAACAATTCGTTGATGGGGTTCAAACTTCCGTCAAATTGGTTCCGCGCTTAACCGAAACAAGAGTACAGGCAAATGTGAGTGAGTGAGAGCGTCTTCACAGCATTCCGCCAAATGAAGTTTTGACTTGTAGCGATGGAGCTCATTTCCTCAGTTCACAAACAGAATTACCGATATTGGTCCCAAGCAAACCCACTGGATCTTCAATATCAACCACTCCGTAGCTCTAAAGTTACAGTCTGTTATCCGATAGGCGATTTCGGTGTTATTTTTACATGTTTTAGAATTTACTGCGTGGAGTTACTTAACGATAACGATTCAGAACGGTGACACGTCGTCTACCTCACGTATTCAATGGGAATTCTGCGAGAAATGTTTAATGGTCATTTTGTGTCTTTACGTGGCGACATTGGGTGCCCCCCACGTTCGCCTGGTTTGACCCTATGCCGTTTTATGTTCTATTGGGGCGCCTAAAGACACAAGTGTACCAACATACGCCACAAAATTTGGAAAAACTAAAAGCAGCAATAAAGCTAGAAATCAGCGCGATTCCACAGGATATGATCCGCAGGTTAACGACAAACTTTTCAAAAAGACTTCGAGCCTGCGTGACGGCCGTCTTTTAAACGATGTAATTTCTCAAACACGACTTCGGCTCTGGCTTGTGTAGATAAAGGTTAGTGATTTGTCGCTCTGTAATAAAATCCAAAATTTTATGTAGTTACGAGTAATAAATAAAATCTAGTGTCTAAAAGCGAAATACATAAAATAGAGAAGTTTCAACATTAGCAAGGTAGGAAAATAAGTACCAAAAAATAATATTTAAAAATTAAGAATCGCTGTGTTTCGGTAAAGCAAGGTTTCCGACGGGTGGACCGGGATCTGCTTTTTGCGCGTGCACATGCGAGAGGCAGAACCAAAACGCATATAAGAGGTTGGTGAATGTAAACAGTGGAACAGAGTCGAATCAAGGAAAAGTACTGAAGGTAAATTACACGAAACTATGGCAGATATGGACAGAATAGAAAAGATGTTCCAAGAAATAAGAATAGTTAAAAGGAAATGGATGGAAAACTAGCAGATTATAAAACATGATGAAAGAACAGATTTTTTGGAAAGAGAAATTAGAAAAAACACCTGTTGAAAGGAATAAAGGATCAAGAAAATGAAAACCCCATGGAAACAGAACAAAAAATACTAAATGTAATACAAAGTATAGGTATAAACATTAATAATGAACTGCATGTTGAAGAAATAAGAATTGGCCAATATATAGCAGAGGTGAACAGGTCTGTATTAGTAAAATTAAGCACATAAAATAAAAGAAATGAAATCCTAAAAAGCGCAAAAGCTTTCAAAAACTGAAATCTGGATCAGTTAATACCATATCTAAAAGACGCGAGACAAAAATACCATACGGCGAAGATAAGATATAACAAATTAATAGTAAACAATAGCATATACAAAGTAAGTGACTTGAATAACGATGAGTACAGCAAAGTAGGAAAGGAAGAAGAAAGAACAAGAAGTGGGCAGAAAAGAACTGCTGGTGAGAGATGCCCTGAAGGTACAGCCAACATACAGCAATGCAAGAAAATAACAAAAACCCTAAACTGAAAGGATTACAAATGAAAAAAGAAAAAGAACAAGGACTAGCAAGTCTAGAAGGAACACGAGAGATAGCAAAAAACTAGATGACCAAAAAAACTATATTTACAAAACAAAGATTAGAACAGGAAGGATTAGGGAGTTAAAAATAGGAAGATGGAATGTGTGAGGCACGTACGAAGAAGGGGCCTTAAAAAATTTAGCAGATATAATGACAAAATGTGGTTTGGATGTCCTGGCCTTGCAAGAGACAAAACAACTGGGTAGCAACATAGTGGAAATAGGAAGAACTACGCTTTTCAAAAGTGGGGGGGGGATAGATATTTTGGAACTGGATTCATGGTCAACGAGAGAAGCAAAGAAGCGGTGATATATTTCAAGGCATTAATGTATAGTTTCAAAATTATTATAATGTTTAACACACTACATATGTTTCGCCACACTGTGGCTTCATCAGGTGGATGAAAATACAATTTCAAAATACAAATTAGCTCCTATATATATCAATACAAATTACAAAAATAATCTCATTCTAAGAGGGGGTGGACATGTTTAAATTTTAGATTTAGTAGGGGGGAGTTATTTAAATCTAGTTGATCATTCAATATTATACCTAATTTATTACATTTATTAATTTCTAAACTTTCTAACATATTAAGTTTTTTACTTTTTCCTAAAACATGTAACGTTGTAAAATTAGTATTGAATTTATGATTATGTTCTAAGCAATGATTAGCAAAAGTTGAGTCTGTCTTCTTATCCCTATAACATCTTTCGTGTTCTTTCATTCTAGTATCGAATGTCCTTCCTGTCTGTCCTACATACACTTTTTTACAGTCTTCGCATGTCAACTTGTACACCCCTGAGTTTAATCTATTGTCCGTTTTATCTTTATTGTTTTTTATTGCGTTTTGTAAGGAATTGTTGGTTTTGAATGAAATTGTCTCTTCTCTACTTGTTTTAATTAAGTTCCCTACTGTGTTTGAAATTGTACCAATGTATGTGATGGAATTATAATTGTGCGTTCTATTGTTTTTTACTGTGGGGTAAATTAAAGATAGCGTTTTGGATTTCTGTAGTTTTTCTAAAATATTATTAATTAAATCTATAGAGAAGCCGTTATTTAACGCTATAATGTATATTCTGTTTAATTCTAAATCAAAGTTTTCTTTACTCAAAGGGACATTAATTAGTCTATGAAGCATTGATTGATAAGCACAGTGTGGCGAAACATATGTAGTGTGTTAAACATTATAATAATTTTGAAACTATACATTTGTGTTTTATTATATATATATATAATGGAGTTTCAACATGTATCTCCTTCGTCGATTATTAATTTCAAGGCATTGTCTGATAGGATGTGTTATTTAAGATTACGAGGCAAATATAGGAAAATAAGCATTATAAATGGGCATGCTCCCACGGAAGAAAAGGACACAAAAACAAAAAATGACTTACGATAAGTCAAATAAAGTATGGGACAGCTTACCGAGATATGACATGAAAACGGTGATTTTAGGCGATTTTAACGCAAAGGTAGGCAGAGAGGAAGTATATAAGAAAATTTTACATGCTGACAGAAATGAAATCGGCGGGAAACTAATTGAGTTCGCAGCAGAAAATCAATCGGTGGGTTTCCCATGACGGACGATCAAGAAACCAGGTAGATCATGTTATCATAGAGAGTAAACTCTTGAAAGCTATTAGAAACTGCAGAAGTTACAGAGGATCGGACGCCGATAGTCACCATTTTTTGGTCATACTAATTTAAAGCAAGAAGTAGCAACAGGAAGAAAAGAGAGGAAAGTCAGACAGGCATATAATTTAAAGAAACTTGGTGAGGTGCGAATGGCAAGGGAGTTAAAAGACGAAATAAGATCAAGTCTACTAAGAGATAGCGTAGAAAGTCAAACAATAGAAGACGAATAGAGTAAAATACAGGCTGCAATGGCAAATGCAGCAAAAACCTGTTTTGAAAAGGGGGAATATAGAAAAACAGTAGAATGGTATGATATAGAATGTAGAGAGTCGATAATGGATAGAAATAAAACAAAATTGCAAAGAGAACAGTGGGGACAATTAGAAATTATGAAGAAAAAAGGAAAACCGCGAAGCGAATATGCAGACAGAAAAAAAGGATGATGTTGGAGAAACAGTTTAAAGCAATAGAGGAACACTATGTAAATAGGGAGATCAGATATTTCTATCATGAAATCATGAGAACAAGGCAGAACAATGACACAAACATGATTTACTGTAGAGATGAAGATGGGCTACTGCTAGGGGACCCAAAGGATATACTAAGTAGGTATTTTCAACAACTACTAAATGGAGAGGTAGAGATGGAGGAACACGCAACAACCCCAACACAACAATACCAGCAAGAATGTAGCAAACAGAAGAAATAGAAGAACCAACAGAACAGGAGCTAGACGAAGTAATTAAGAGACTTAAGAATAACAAAGGTGCAGGTGAGAGTGGTATACCAGCAGAAATCCTAAAGGACGGAGGAGCGGTACGTGCATGCTTGCATCACTTAGTACTAAGTAGATATGCCCGATCTTCAAGAAAGGGGACAAAACACTTTGTCAAAATTATAGGAAAACAGTCTAACTGGAAGTCGCAAGTCGTGGCAAAAATCGTACGAAACAGACTAAAGAGATATGCTAATCAGATGAGAGACCACATATTCACATTAAAGATGTTGCAAAATAACAGTTATGAGCAAAACCTAGGATTGCACATGCTTTTCATTGACTTTAAACAAGCGTACGACTCAATTTTTAGAAAAAAAAATGTCTGAAAGTTTAGCAAAATTATAAATACTGTATAAACTAAAAAAGTTAATAAGAATGACACTCTCGGGCTCGAGAAGTAAAATTTTAGTGGATGGACGGTTCTCGGAACAAATTACAACCAGAAGAGGACTAAGACAAGGAGACTCGCTTTCGACTGACTTATTTAATCTGGTGCTAGAAGGAATCATGAAGGAAAGCAACTTTCAAACAAACGGCGTAATTTTCCACAACAAAGTACAAGTTATTGCATATGCAGATGATGTAACCATATTATCGAGGTCAAAGAGGGAAATAGAGAAAGTATTTGGACAGTTTGTGGAAGAAGCAAGAAAATACGGATTACAGGTGAACGAGGAGAAGACAAAGTATGTGGAAATGAGAACGGAAGTGACAGAAGAAAATAGATGTACCAAATTCAAATCAGGCCGAAACGAATATAAATTCGAAAAAGTGAAACAGGTAGAATACTTGGGTGTGACACTAATCAGTAAAAGGCAAGAAGAAAAAGAAATTAAAAGACACATGGTAAGAGGAAATAGACTAGTTGGTGCGTTAACACGAATATTAGGACAAAACGTATCCAGAACATCTAAAATACGAACATATAAGACAATAATCCGGCCGGCTGTTCTATACTCAAGTGAAACATGGACCATGACAAAACAAGAAGAAGAAAAACTGAAAATCTGGGAAAATTTTTCAAACATTTTAAAATAGCAAGGTTTCACAAATAAAATGTTATTTAACGTGTTTAGTTTGGTTTTTATTCACATCCCAAATCGGGGCAATCATTTTTCCGCATCTTGTAGTTATAATAGCCAATAATGTAATGCTTTTATTATTTTCAAAACTTCTTAAAAAGCTTGTTTAGCATGCCTTTAAGCAGCGGTTATTATACTCTTAGAGCATATATAAATTGATGGTTTATACACTTTTTGTGTCACTTTAATTGCAACAAAAGTATAAATAATACAGTTTTTAGCGATTATATAGGTGAAAAAGAAGTTGTCGTTGCAATTACACCTAATGGATATGCAGATGGACTAACTAATAAAGTCAGTGAAGAAGGTACTCGAGAAATAATATTTGCTTTACCAGAAGAAAGAAATATGAAAATGAAAGAATTTTTAAAATATTTAAAGAATCCATTGTAGGTATGTAATTTTTTTGACAGAGACCGTCCTTCATTTAACTAATTTCAGAGATAACTTTATATGTTATATTCAATATCAGAATTCCAACTTAATAGGTCAATTTAAAGAACTTCTATCAGATGTGCCAGAAGAAATACCATGGGCATCAAGTGTGTTCAATAAGAGACCTGATGCTGTTAATTTTTGGATGGGTGATGAACGAGCAATAACGAGCAGTAAGTAAAGTAGCACACATTATTAATGCCTGTTAGTATTAAAGCTGGTTCATTTAGAGAAAATCTAAAACGTTACGAAAGGATCATAAACCACTAACAGGTTATTCCTGTTACATATATTTGTCGTCGTAAGTACTAAATTCGTACATTGCGCAGTGACGTTTTATTTTTGCTCCAAGTGAACGAGCTTTGCATTTTGCCAGCGCTCTCTAAGAGCACAAAGAGATAATACACAACCATGTTCCCGTCTACATTAACCCTTTCCCGAATTTATCCCAAAAGGTTTACTTCCGAAATTAATTCCAAACTGAAATTAAAGCATAAATATTTTGAACAATATAAACGCTTCAAAACAGTTGAATCATTGTCTTTGTTCATGCATCTAAGAAAAAAAATCTACTTATAAGGCCTATCTTGCTAAAACCGAAAACCAAGTTTAAGCAAAAGACATTTTTAGACATTCATTGGAGAGAGAAAAAAAGCACTCGTATTCCTGGTAAAATGTAATTCTCAGGAATCAATATTCAGGATCCCCAAACCATTGTCACTGCACTTGCTGACCACTTAAAACCATGTACAGCACCCTCAGCTCTACGGTTAATGAAATTATATTCGATAACTCCTTATGCCATACACTTCAACCAAGTATCCGAAGAGGAGGTCCTGGATACCATTAGAAGAGTGAGGGCTGATTTTACTTCCGGTGAAGATTCCCACTTTTATGTTTGGAGACTGAGCAAATGTGTTTACTGCACCTTTAACAAAAATACGTAAGTTGGGCCTTTCCACATAATCATTCCCCGCAGTTTGGAAACAAACGAAAATTATCCCGGTTTTAAAGACTGACGATTCTTCGTATATAGAAAACTATCGTCCTATTGCTATTTGGAGTAACTTGGCTGTAGTTGAGTCGTTTTGACAACCGACAAGGCCAAAGTACGAACTAAAGATGACGATTCAATGCCACCACAAATTCCAATCGACGGAAACAATTTCAGAAAAACAGGAATACTGTTTGATGCCGTGCCTACCTTGCCGTTCATAACACTGCACTACGAGGGCGGATTGATATTGAAGCTACCTAAGTAGGAAAAAAATTTTTTTTTTTCAAAAACCACTTATTTCTCAACATAGTCTCCTTTTAGCTCAATACACTTAGTAAGACGATATTCCAACTTTTTTATACCATCTGAATAATACGATTTTGGGAACCCCTCAAAATACGCGTTAGTTTCGGTAATCACTTCTTCGTTTGAGATGAATCTTTTTCCTGCGAGCCATTTTTTCAAGTTTGGAAACAGGAAAAAGTCACTAGGAGCTAAATCTGGACTATAAGGTGGATGATCAACCAATTCGAAGTGTATTTCACGTAATTTTAGCATCGTATCTAATGCTGTGTGAACCGGTGCGTTGTCTTGAAGAAAGAGCACTTTTTTCTTCTTTAAATATGGAATAATGCACGATAATACTTTCCTGTGATTGTGGATCCTTTTTGAAGATAATCGATGAGCAATATTCCGTGTGCATCCCAAAATACAGTGGCCATAACCTTGCCAGCCGATTTCACTGTCTTCGCCTTCTTCGGAGCACTTCCACCAGCTTCCACCCATTGTTTCGATTGATTTTTGGTTTCAGGTGTGTAGTGGTGGACCACGTTTCATCTACAGTTATTAATCGACGCAAAAAATCAACAGGATTACGCTTTATCATGTCCAAACACCGCTGTGAAGTGGTCTGTCGAACTCGTTTTTGTTCGACACTGAGCAACCGCGGCACCCATCTTGCCGATAGCTTTTTCATATGCTGAACAATGTTGAACACACGTTCATATGATATTTTTACCATTTCAACAATCTCACGTACCTTGACTCGGCGATCATTCATAACGATATCGAGGATTTTCTTGATATTTTCTTCAGTAACCACCTCTTTTGGTCTTCCTGTTGATGGTATTGTTGCAGTGCTTGTTCGGCCGCGTTTAAATTCAGCAATCCAATATTTTACCATGTAATCTGACGGAGCAGACTCACCATAATGTTTATCGAGCTTTTCTTTTGTCTCTTTCGCCGTTTTCCCTTTCAAATAATAGTGTTTAATCACTGCACGAAATTCACTTTTTTCCATTTTTCAAGAAACACAAAAGTTGCTTACTTTAAACGACTACAACAAATAAATTAATCGATGAATTTGGGTGAAATTTTAACAGCTGACGTTTGACAGATCGCAATTTCTAAACTAAAACAAGTTTTTGTGTTTGTGCACCCATCTAGCGGTAGGTAGCTGCAATATCAATCCGCCCTCGTATTTACTTCCATAATGTTGGGAAAAGTTCAGAAGAACTCATCACACATGTCTTGGCAAAATCCAAAATGAATATTGTCTTTATACTGTACCATCTACAAGTTATTTTAAACTAAAACATATTTTATTGTAAATTTAAATATAAGATACATTCTATATGTGCTTGACTACAATTTAGTGACAGAAAGTACGATACATATTTAGCAAAGTAGAAATTAAAAAAAACACTTCACTATCTTATAAATAATGTGTTCATCCTTCATCTTTCATCCTTATTTTCACAATCAGTGATGCATCATAGCATAAATTCCAATAACCGGCACAATCTCTTCTCAAAATACCCAATCTCTCGGCATATTATTATCTCGTATCATATGGGATCTGTGGATTCTGTGGTGGACATGTCAAAATTCTTCAACTTTCTATGAACACATGTATGTTCTATCAGACACATATCCAAAAAGATTGGGTATTTTGTCTCTTCTAAGAGGTTTAATAGAGGCTTTTTTATTATGAGCAATTTAAATATTTTAATATGTAACATAGTAATACAATTACATAATTCATGTAAAAATTACTGTGTTCTTTCTGTACATTGCTCCGATGTATATGAGAGTAATTCTAGATACAAGAATACCACATTATTTAATTCATTATTATTCTTGCATGTTGAGTTGAATAATGTTGGTGTTGTTATTATATCACAAATTTTTGTAGGTACATGACCTATAGAGGTGTTTTTCTTTCTGTTCACGATATCCCATCATAATATATTCAAAGAAACACAGTTGAAATGCAAATGAACTGACTGCGGGTTTTACTTAACTAATTTACAATATTTACTGTAACATAACCACAATTCGTTCAACTTATAACAAATATATTTCTTCAGTATGATCGTTTGTTTGTCTGTCTGTGATTTGCACATGATGCCACGACGATATTTCTTTATTCATTAATGGAAATTAAATTATTTTTTCACATTTAACAAGGCACAATTATTAATTATAAAGAGGTTTGTTGATTTTTAAACTATTTATACTTGTTTGACGATGTACAATCTATAATTAAATATTTATAGTCATGAATCTATGTGATAAACAAAAATACCTAAATTTGAAAAATTATTTGTAACGCATGTGCAGTTTGGTGCCTCTAAAACGATATAGCACCATGTGTTCTACTTCACATTGTTGGAGCGAAGTTTTCCTTGTCTACACGCGATATAGTAGTATTATATATATAGTCTTATTACTTGACAGGTAAAACTTTGCAACACATCATATTTGATGCCATTTTAATTTAGTAGCGCATGTCGGTTGCGGGAGCGACTGAACCATGAAATCTTCGAAATTACTTTGCACTCAAGAATTTTTCCTCATCAACATGGTTTTATGGAAAGAAGGCCTACACAGTCTCCAATCTAGCAATTTTTACAGAATATGTGCCTAAAGCGCTGGATGACGGACTACAAGTGGACACCGTCTACACCGACTTTGCTAAAGCATTCGATAGACTAGGACTAGACCATACTATTTTGCCCTCCAAGTTAATAAGTTTTGGATTTGGCAAACAGTTAATCCAGTTATTCGCTTCGTATCTACCAGAGAGGCCTCAGATAGTTTTCTGTAATGGATATACAGGTTCGGTCTGTTTTTACCTTTCATGCGAGCATGCATTCTTAAAAAAGTATCTTAAGTTAATATTATAAGAATTCTTTCAGATTTATTATTTTTATGATTGAATTTAATATGGTTTCGCTGAAGGTCTACTTGTCGGCTCGCGTATGTACATCTCTTAGGTAGGTACGGTTTGGCAACTGCTTTCCTGTTATGTACGGAAAGCCGCATGCAAGATAATCCTAGAGCAAACCTGTATATGATTCCACAACGTATACATCCACTTCTGCAGTTCCGCAGGGTTCCAATATTGGTCCGCTATATGACATAAGAGTTCAATATACTTCTGCTTGCTGACGATTTGAAATTATTCGATGTATTTACCAACGTTGGTGATAGCCATAAGCTACAAACTGACTAGGAAAGAATACGTAATTGGTGTTGAATAAAAAACTTACCTCTGAATCTACTAAATTTAAAGTTATTACCTTTTCCAGAAGGCAGGAACCTGATCGCTACGGCTATATGCTAGATCATGCAGAAATGGAACGAGTTGAGATGATCAGAGATTTGGGAATTACTTTCGTTGCAAAACTTTTCTTCAGCGCACATGATTATAACATATCTAAACAAGCTAGACAACATTCGGATTTGTCATTGTAGATAGCAGAGCTTATTCAAACACCAGGGTACTGTCCACTTTATACACATTGCTAGTGAGACAGAAATTAGAGTATGTGTGCCAACCTTATTTGGTGTCCGTATTATACTGCTCAAAAGCACCGAGTGGAGCTTGTACGACGATTTATCAAATTCTTATGGTACAAAGTTGATGGTGCTTATCCTCCTAGAGGCTCAGACTACTCCCCACTCCTCTCTCTGTTCTGACATCCCTTTGCTCTCCTTTAGACGTTTTTATAATAGCTTTACCTATTTCTATGAGCTGCTACATAACAAAGTTGATTCGCGTACACTATTATTATTCCTTAAGTTCCTGATTGTCCAATTCTTTACCCGCCCCTCTTCTGCCTTTTATCATCCATTTCCCAGAACTAACGTTACGTTTAAATCCCCAGTTTATGTAATGCCCTCTGACTATAATGTTATTTCCTGTAGTGCAGACATGCACTTTGATTCCCATCCCTTCCCTTCCTTCCAGGTTATCATTTATGATTACTGCAATAAATTCTCATTTTATTCGAGTATTTGCTATTTTTGCCTACTGTTATTAGTTTTGTTAGTCATTGTCGGGATTCCTAGATTGAATTACTATTTATTAGTTTCTTTGTATTTTGGCTCACTCTTTGAATATTTTTTGCTATTTTTTCAACTTTCTAAAATCACAGTGTATATCTAATGTAATAAACAAAGTGATTGAGTAGTTAAGCTATGACAGTTCTGGCGCAAATTCCCATATGATTTAACATAGGGGTCTAAATTTTACTTTTCTTCCCCACCAAGGGGGGTAGCCCTCGCCTACACTTTGATTCTACGCCAAGGGGGGTACCCCTCACCAACTCTTTGTTTCTGTGACGTCATCCGCACCTTGGTCTGAACAGGTACACCTGTTTACCAGTTCAAACAGGTGAACAGCTTTGAACAGATATCAAACTGGTCTGAACAGCTATCAAACAGATGTATCTGTTCAGACCAAGGTGCGGATGACATCACAGAAACAAAGAGTAGGTGAGGGGTGCCCCCCTTGGCGTAGAATCAAAGTATAGGCGAGGGGTACCCCCTTGGTGGGGAAGAAAAGTAAAATTTAGACCCCTATGTTAAATCATATGGGAATTTGCGTCAGAACTGTCATAGCTTATCTACTTGATTGAAATCTCTCGGTGAAACATATTGTCAAAATATAAATAAGTAAAGAACAATACCAAGTGTTTTTTGTCGGTTACTTATTTATATTATATCGTATGTTATTATTGTCCTGTAACTGGAATTGTATGTATGATTCTGTTCGGCTAATAAATTTAATTCAATTTAATATGATAATAGGCATTAGAGCTGATTTTGCATTTTGTTGGAATTGTATTTTGGATTTTTAGTGCATAAAGATCCGTATGAAAACATGTATTGTGTTATTGATGGTTATAAAGATTTTATTCTAATTCCACCTACGGATTTACCATGGGTTCCTTACAGTATGTATAAAAAAGGCATATTTAAAAGTATTACCACAAATTCGTATGAAATAGACCTTATTGAAGAAACTGTCCAAAAAGGGCAACAGAAATCTAAGGAAGTTGAAAAAATACCTTGGATTGCCATTGATCCATTACAGCCGGATTATGAAACTTTTCCTGAATTCAAACAAGCAAGCATTTATAAAGTACATGTAAATAAAGGCGATATTTTATATCTACCAAGTTTGTGGTTTCATCATGTTACTCAAAGTCATGGATGCATAGCAGTTAATTACTGGTATGATATGGATTGTGATATAAAATATTGTTACTACACTATGTTAGAAGCTATGTGCAAAATGAAATAATAATTTATTAATTTATATTAAAAAGCTTTTCTTTGGCAAATAAATAAAATGTTAAGTACAAATCTTTTTTCTTTGTGGTACACCCCTTTGAGCTTTTACGCTCGTCCATGAGCCACATGAGCTATCTCAGTGTAGCTTATGTGTGCAAATTGAGAAGAGAGAGAAGGAACTGTTGAATTCTATTGTAGGCTATTGTCGGCCTGAGATTCAAACTTTTTTCAATGTCAGGTAGGTAATAAAATCAGTTTAAAAATAATAAGTATATTTCATAAATAAATGTATATCTCTAATAATATAACATATAAAACATAGACACATGTGAATATGAGATTCTGAGTATTTAAATTGGTGGAGCTGCATGAGCTGAGCGCCTGCGCAGAAACGCTCGACTTCCCGTGTTTATTTGTTTGTCATGCAAAATGAGCGATGATGCCAGTGCCAGCCTGACTGAGGGATTATGTCCTCCGGGGAAACTAATAAATACTGTAATTACAGCTGCCAAACCATCACCTGCAATGAATATAATTATAACAGAAATCGATCAGTTAAATTTCAGAATCTTTTTTCAAATGAAGTATAAATTACTATATGTACGAGGCCTTGTATTTTAATTGTAACAAGCAAATGTATCACCCTACTGTCTCATTGTTACTTTTGTCTTGTTAAAAGATCTACAGTGTCCTGAAAACTAACGCGAAACTTTGCAACATAGTGTGATAGTTTGGTTTCGCCTTATGAATTTTAGCACTTATGCCTGTCTAAGGCATCCTGAAACAATCTAGTCTGTGAATAAAGTAATTAATGGCATTGTTACGACGGAGAGCGAAATATACGGATCTGTCGTTGGTAATTGTAATACTTTTATAATACTACCAGTCTTAGTTATACAAATGTCATAGATAGTATTGTAACTTTCTCAGTCATAGTGATATAGTTTCTGTCAAAATAGTACGTATCACGAGAGCTCTTAGCCGTGTTTAAGTTTACCCGGCATACGTTGTTCTGCCCTTTCTGGTAGGTGGCGCGATAAGTTTGATTTGGTTGAAGTCCCTGTATAAGAAAGTCTGGACAGAAGAGGCCGTTAGTACGATTACACGATAGGAATGGGGACTGAAAAATGGCCTATATTAACAGCTCGACCACAGCGCCACCTATCGTGTTCAGATTTTGTGATTTTCTTTTTTTTCACTAAACCAACATATATTGTGAATATGAGTCATGTTGAAACCTATTTTTCGCGCATTGACGATATAAATATGGTCTGAGAATATCAAGTTTGGTTGAGTCATTAAAAAGTATTGCATAACTTACAGACGCACCAACGATTATATATATATATGCAGAAAAATATTTATATGTTAATCTGTTTCTTTTAAATGTTTATAAGCAGATATACGAGGTATGTCTCAGAAGTAATGAGAATGATTAATTTTAAAGTGTTTTATTGAATGTATCTACAAATTAATATTGTACCCTTCAAAGCATACTCCTTGGGAATGCACACAGCGTGTCCAGCGAGTTTTCCATTTCTGGTAACAATTCTGGAAGTCTTGTTCCGTTAGGCTGTTTAGAACCTGCGTCGCGACTCTTTGTATGTTGTTTATTGTTCCGTAATGGGAGCCTTTCAGTAGCCGTTTAAGCGCGGGAAAAAGACAAAAAATCACACGACTGTAGGGCGGGTGTGGGAGAACTGGAATGTTTTTCTCTGGCAAGAATTCTCCAACCGACAATGAACTGTGGACTGGGGGCATTATCGTGATGCAATATCCACGACTTGGCAATGTCAGGACGCACACGCAAAACTCTTTTCCGCAAATGTTCACGGACCTCGCTATAAATAGTTTGATTCACTGTCTGGCCTGGCGGTACGAATTTTTTGTGGACAATTCCACGCGAATCAAAAAAGACGATAAGCATGGACTTTATTCGCGATTTGCTCATGCGAGCTTTTTTGTCCATGCGGCCATCTTGTAGCACCTGAAAACCGGTGCTGACGACAAAACAACATCTCCATATGGTGTTCTTAACATTTGTAGTGTCTCTAAAGCTGTTCTTACCAGTTTCACGCAAAATTTAATTGCATATCGCTGCTCGATATTTGCCTGCATTTTACATGTAACGTGATATTAAAACTTAACGGTAAACAACTCGCGATCACTCCACTAACACTAGATTAAATGGTTTGCACCTGTTGTGATTGCGTTCTTAGCCCCTCCACTCACATGTAGTCGAGTCCAATCGGCTGCAGTCGTTGTCACATTTAGCGCAAATAATTCCTTCTCATTAATTCTGAGACATACCTCGTATGTTAAGAGTCAAAATATAAATATGTTTCGAGTCAAAATATAAATATGTTTCAATTGCATATTTTGACAGTACTTACATTCACCATTGGACATATGCCGGGAAACTTGTTTTTATTTATGACGTCGTCTATTGAAAGATGAAAATGTAAATCCTTTGATTGATCAACGAAAATAGTAAGAGTATTATTTCCGCATTCTCATGTCTTATGCAACTTAAATTTAACAGACATAACATGTTTATTATATTTTGAACTCCATCATTTTACTTTAAAACTTAAATCTCAAGCATACAAATGTTATGTATAAATCACCTTTTTCAATACTTAAGAGTGTCTCAGTGAAGCAGCAAAGTCCATTATTGATATCTAATAATGTAAATAGCGGAAAATGTTTAATTCAAAAATTGTAGATAATCATAAGCTGTACAATATAAATATATATAGTTTCACTTATACATAGTGTTCGAGAAAGACAAATCAACACAACTTATGTATCTTTACATGAAATACTATTTACTGATTTCATTTTATTATAGTTCTTTAAAAAGATGATTAAATGAACATCGATTTATATATAATAATTAGTTGACTTTCAACGTTTCTAGAATAGATTTTTCGGCGAAAATAGTTCCAACATTTGAAAAATTCCTATGAAATAACGACTAATAATGAAAGAAATATTATGGGCTCAATCAGTAAAGATGTCATTCGACTAGCTGAATTTGTTTCTTTTTAATTTCATACCACTCACTGATCTTAAATATTCTAAAAATTTGTATATGAAAAGCGATACAAATTTACTGTTTAAAAGTAACTGCTTCTTTGAAGTTGTGGGCGATATTGTAATATCATATCTGAATAAACCTGATTACAACTATTGACTTCAAAATATGAGTTTCCATGACCTGCATTCCACATAGAAAAATTGCGCCGTCCTTAGTTTATAACTTAGTTAAAAACGTATCATTCATGTATTCAAATTTATTTGACTAAAAAATCGGTATTAAGAAAAACACTGTATTGGTTACTATTTTCATTACAGCATCATAGTTATTATAAGTAATCACCTAAAACGACGTGATTAATGTGATTATACAGGGTGATTCTTAATATATGCGACAAACTTTAGGAGCTGATTCCTGGGGTTATTTTGATCATAAAAGTTCATAAGAACATATGTCCAAAACCGCTTAGTTCAGAAGTTATACAATGTTTAATAGAAAGTTAAAATAATAAATGGTTTTATTATAAATTAACAAAATAATTAGTAAAACAAAATTAACTTATAGTAACTGTTGAAATTGACCGCCCCCAACTGTACTACAACCTGCTATCCTCCGTCGCATTGACTGGCGAGTCCGTTCGAAAATACCAGGGGTATTTCGAATTGTTTCAAAGGATGCTATAATACGATTTCTTAGTTCATCGACATTTTCCATGGGAGTCGTGTAAACTAATGATTTAAGGTGGCCCCAGAGAAAAAAGTCCAATGAATTTAAGTCTGGAGACCGAGGAGGCCACGGTTGTGGACCTCCCCGTCCTATCCACCGATTTGGATACGTACTGTCCAGAAACTCGCGAGCAAGTAAACTAAAATGCGCTGGAGCACCGTCATGCATAAAATACATTTGTAATCTTAACTGCAACGGAACTTCTTCCAGCAGTAGTGGTAACTCCTCTTCAAGAAAATTGCGGTATACCTCGCCATTTAACCGCATCGGTAAAAAATGTGGACCTAACAAGTGATCTGCAACAATTCCGGCCCACACATTGACAGAGAATTGATGCTGATGACGGGCATTCATTATTTCTCGCGGATTTTCTTCGGCCAATATGTGATTATTATGAAAATTAATAATCGCGTTTCTAGAGAAAGTAGCCTCGTCGGTGAAGAATACTTGAGCTAAATGGTTAGGATTTTGTACGACTTCGTGTTGCATCCATTGACAAAAAGCTAATCTTTGTGGAAAATCTGCTGGCAATAGAACCTGCACCAGTTGAATGTGATATGGATACAACAGTTGATCTATCAATATTCTCCAAACTGTGGCCTGACTAATGTTTAAATCAAACGCAATTTTTCTGGTGCTTGTTGTAGGATGTTCCTCAATTTCATTTAATACCATTTCTTCAACTTGTGGAGTTCTCACTGTAGATGGGAGCTCGCTATCAGTCGTCCGTTTTTTAAAACTTCCAGATTCACTAAGACGTTGATGAAGACGGGCAAACATGGAATGATGCGGTATGATACGGTTCGGGTATCGTTCTGCATAAAGACGTCTAGCAGCACGCGCATTTCCATTGGCAAGACCGTAAACGAAATGCATATCACACATCTCAGCATTCGTATAATTCATTTTAGAAAACAGAAACTGGCAATAAACTGAATGAATACTCTGACACTATTTACAAATATTGAAATGACAAATAAACAATTCCAAAATACCGTACATAATCACAACACGTGCTTCTTGAGCAACTGGTAAACGAACTACAATTTGATTATTTTATGACGATATGGAAAACTGATGCAGATACATTTCAGCAGGTACCTGTGGAGTCAATATTCATGTTATCGGTTGTATAAGGTAATTGGGGATTGATTCACCACAAAATAAGAAGGGGTGCCTTCAGAAAATTTCTTAGAAGTAGTATTCAGAGGAGTTTATTGAAATTAAGCTCATACAGTCCAATGTTCAATCCTATTGAACTTGCCTGGTCCTGTTTAAAAGCTGTCGTTAAGCAAGATTATCTGTGCATATGCACCAAGATTTCGCTTGATGAATCATAAAATTTTAGTGAAAATTACTTATTTGTAAATAGAAAACAGTATAGCAACTTTTTTCGACTACTTTAGGTTATGCTATGTGTAATGCAAGCCATACCAAATCATGTTTTTAAATTAAGTCATAATTGGGTTTATCCAGATATGACGTTTTATAAGTTTTCACCCACAGGCACAAAAAGTAGGTATTTTTAATAAGTAAATTTTTAGTCTTTTTCACTGCCACATGTTGCATTAAATTTTCTTTACAATTTCGATGTATGTTATTTTAAAGAACATGCGCTGTAATGTCAAAACAAACTTTAAGCTGAACGCAGTGGAATGATATACTTATTATTTGAGCCCCAGATAGTTTTTTCACTGTTAATTGCTATTTCATAGAAATTTTTCAAAAACACTACAGCTTTCGACGAAAAATCACTATACTTCAGAAACAGTTGAAAATCGACAATAAGATCTGCGATAAAATGTATACCGTTCCGAACAAAAAAATGTAAATAATTACTGTGTCTTACATATACCGGGTGTAGAATGGATTTTCGTACATAGGGATTTTACATGCAAAACTAATAATTTGCGAATATTCCCGTCCCTAATTTTTTTATAGGAAAATGTTAAACACAAAAGTTGTAGACAAAAAAAATGTATCTAAATTCTTTGATATTTATTTTCTAACACCTTCTGGTCCTGCTAGACTTGAAGAAAAAGTATTAGGAATGAACCGATTAGTACTAGCCATGAATCCTGTCAGCAATAAATGTCACGTTTTGATAATCAAAATAAGTTTGCTGATTCTTAAAATGAATTGCTATAGCCAAGAAGAGAAAGTCAACTTTATAAAATGGTACTACTCTGGATTGTCTTTTAGGGACATACAAGCAACTTTTGCTGGATTCTACCCGGAGCGACCAATTCTAAATTTGAACACCCTGAATAGAATTGTCAGGCACTTTGAGACCAACGGCACTGTTAATAAGAAATGTAAGTGCCAGAATGTAACAGCTGGTGCAAGTAGAGAGAAGGTAGATGCCGTTCTCTTGAGCGTTGTAGAGAACAAAAATGTCTCCTTAAGACAAATAGGTAATAATTTGGGGATTCATTTTACTACTGCTCAGAAAATTTTAAAGAGTCAAGATCCGCGGTTTCGGTCTTATAAATACGAAAAGCACCAAAAAATATTCGAGGAGGATAAAGAAAAAAGAATGCAGTTTTGTGAAATAATGATGGAGATGGCCAATGATGACCGAAACTTTTTATCTAGGATTTTATTCAGCGATGAGTGTCGATTTCAGTTAACTGGTGAACCAAATCAACAAAATTATCGCTACTGGAGCACACAAAATGAACATTTAATGTTGCAGACTCATACGCAATACCGGGGTAGTGTCAATGTTTGGGCTGGCATACTAGGTCCTCACATAATTGGACCGTTCTTTATTGCAGACCGCTTAACTGGTGCTGCGTATTTAAATTTTTTGGAAGAAGAAGTCATCGACGAATTGGGAATTAATTACGAATTTTGGTACCAACATGATGGATGTCCGGCGCATTACCAGCGCGATGTTTTAGAGTACTTAAATCATGTATTCCCAAATCGCCGGATAGGTCGAGGTGGAGAAATTAATTGGCCTCCAATATCTCCGGATCTTTCGCCAAATGATTTTTTTCTGTGGGGCACATTGCATGATCGGCTATACAATGGAAGGACGTATCAAAATGTCGACGCTTTAAGAGCTGCAATACTTGCAGAATGTCGTCAAATATCACACTATCAACTGGCCGCAACTAGAAGAAATTTTTACGACAGATTGGGGTGCTGCTCAGCTGTCAACGGAGATTTGTTTGAGCATTTAATTTAGTTATTACTACAACTACCTTTATTACCACGTTCAATAAAATTTTAAAATCTCTTCAGCACGTTTTTTATTTTCTGCAAACGACTTAAAACCTATGCTTAAAACAGATTTAAACGCCTTTCCTAAAATTGTCACATTGTTGTGTTACATGAATGAATTTTGTTACTTTTGTTGTCACATGTCACGGCTGTTGCTATTTTGTATCATTTCTTCAATTCTTTTTCCTTTAATGACCCGGAGGGTGATAGTAAGCAAAGAAGAAAAAAATGGGACCTATTTTAAAATTAATATATTAATTTTTGTGTTTAACATTTTCCTATAAAAAAATTAGGGGAGGGAATATTCGCAAATTATTAGTTTTGCATGTAAAATCCCTATGTACGAAAATCAATTCTACACCCGGTATACCTTTATACGTAAAACGTATATCTGCCGTGCCATGGTAAAACACTATACGAAAAAATGTTAGTTTTCAGGAGAAGCGTTTAAAGTTTGAATTGTTGCCATTTACACATTTTTGTTTCGATGTTAGCGAAATTATAGTGTAAGATTTCAAACACTAGTCTTCATCATTTTTCGTGCATTTAAAAGCATAAACACAATTTTGAAACATTTTGTGTCGCTTAAATTTGTTTACCATTTTATGTATTTTTTTAAATAAAATTATCATTAATGATGAAAACAAGGTATATTGCTTTAACTTGTTTTGGCGTTGTAATATCTAAAGTTATCCAGAAGTAATTTTCATTTGAAACGATATAATGTCCCTTACCTTCATTTTAAATTTCCTTCCTTTTTCATTCCAAATTATAATTATTACTAGTATAAAGGTGCAATATACATAAATATATATTTTCATTTTTATCATTAGTTTCATTTTCTGATAAAGTAATCCAAAATACTATTTTCAATTATCAATTATGACCTTTTTACTTGTATTGATATGCCACGAGGGTTTTGTAGTTTTTCTGGAAGTGTCAAAGTACATCTGTTTCCTAACACATTGCATGATTTATACTCCACTTGATCAAAATCGGTCTTAAAATAAAGCTGCAAGATCCTTTGACAAGTTTTACACTTAGTAGGTCTTTAAAGTAAGGGAACGTTTCTTGATCGTTGGTTTTCTTTCTATTATTTGTTTTGAACTTATTTTCAAATTTCATAAAGTCTCCAATTTGCATTGGTACCGCTTTTGTTCTCTTAGAACACATATTACAAACTTCTTGGAAATCAGTAAAATCTTCCACGTTTCCTTTTTTGTGAATGACTTGTTCAATTTTTCCATGTAAGCGGCCATATAATTGTGACCACTGATCAAATAAATAGTTCAAAATAAGTGTCTTAATTGTACAAAAAGGAGAATTTAAATAAGATATCCACTCAGAAAACAAAATATTGTTCTTATTTTGACCTCTGCAATTATCTAACCATAAGATAATATGCTTGAAATCTCGATTTAGTTCCAGGAATTTTATAAAGGCACTTGCGATATCTTCGACCCGCCTTCCCGTTATTGCTTCCTACCATATAATGCAGAACTGGTCACTTTTTTATTCATCGCAGCAAAAGTCTCATTAAAGACAATCAGTCTTTAATTTTGGGTATCCAGGATAGCAAAAACACCTTTTGAAGGTCTGCCGCGAACACCTTTCATCCTTCAGATCACAATCTTGGCGGTATTTATTTATGGTTTTACAAACCTTAATAAAATAATGATATAAGGCAAAATGTCATTACTGCAGTTATATAACTAACTACCTCGTCAAGATGTTTTTGTTTCAATTTTAAATTTTCTTCACTGGGATTTAAGTCTTTCTCAATGCAAAAGCCACATTTATCTGCGTGATACTCATAAAACGAAATATTCATGTCATCTAATGTCCGCCGGTATTTCTCGTACGAAATCTTATTTTCTCGATAAATCTCACAATAGTCGTTATACATTATTTTAATTGACTATTTGGAGCATGAATTCTTCTATAATGTGAGGGTTTAGGGCTGAAAGAATTAATGTGAAGTTTTACGGGAGTCGATGCCACTTTTTGTGGTGGTTTATGACGTCCTCTTTGGCCCGGTATTGGTATCTGAAGCTTATTACTGTAGCCGTCCTTGCAGACTCTTAGAAGGGAGTCTATAATAGTGCAATTGGTGCATCCCAGTGTTGATAAAAAAAATTTTTTACACACGATTACACTTTCACTCCCTTCTTTTGGAACTTTGAAGATGCTAGTAAATTTTCTTTTACAATTTTCTATTTTTCTTTTTGAGGGTATCTCAGAAATATGGCAAGCTATCCATATTCGCTGTTCGTGTTTGTTTAAGTTCCAAAAGTTTCATGAATTGCCACTCTTTTATTATCAGTGGTCGCTCCAGATTTACACCTTACTGTAATACAATTACACTGCCTCTCCAACAACGGATGATTCAGTTTGTTGTGTTCCATTCTTTCTTTGCTGGTTCTGAGTCTTACTCTCTTTTTCTAAAGCTCTTGATCTTTTGTTTCTTCCTCACTTAACATGAGCCCGTCTTCACCATCATTTTCGCTTTCTGGTAACTGTTGACCAACTTCCTTTTGTATTTTATATGTTGAAACTAACAAGCAAGTGTTGCTTTCTCCGTCTTTCTGGATGTCTTCCACTTGCCAAGATGTATTTGCACATTTCAGAGACATTATTATTCTGAACATGAACATTATTGTTTTTGGAATCACTAGAAATATCAGTCGGCTCTTTCATTATTTTTCTTTTTACACGTTCAACGTTTATTTTGTGGTGTTTTGATTCTCTTTCTTCAGTGCTCGAGTAGTCTGAAGATAGAATATAATCTTTATCTTTAATAAAGTCATCTGTATATTCTTCATATGTTTTCTAAAAAAAAAGTAAATCACCAAAAAAGATATGCTTAACAGGCTGCTAACGAAAGCTTGCTTATAAACAATCGGTGATAAAAGTGTAGGTTACGTCCAAGTGTAGTAAATTTCTTGTCAATTAGATCTTACATTGGTGTCTATTGAAGAAACTTCTCGTTGATTATCAGGTTCTAGGGCCATTTGGACCAAAAGTTTGCCTCTATAGGCCATTTTCACTTTTCCTTTGGTAGGAGCAGCACACGACACGAATGTGAGGAACCAATTGAGACATAACCTCACAAATTCACTTCACTTACCGAAACAACGGCAAAAGAAGTTATATGAAGAAGATACAGTGTTTTTCCATCAGAAATTCCATACACTTGCAAAGGTAAAACGCTGTATGGTATTTTAATTTGTTCTGCCAAAGTATGACATCGGAAAGATTTAGAAAAAAACTAATTTAAAGACATAACGGCGTTTTACCATTGCATAAATGTGTTTTTTTAGCGTTATGCGTTGTTTTACCTAAGTATGTAAAGAGGTGCAATCATGTTACACTGTTTAGCCATCTTCATAATTTCGTTATAAATCATGATAGAAAAATGCAAATAGAAGGTAGAGATAGAGTGAAAAAAGTTAAATCGGAGACGCGCAAAACCTAAAAAACACATTTTTTCAGATACAGTGTTTTACCATGGCACGGCAGATATGTATATATGCATGTGTTTGAGATACACACAAAAAATGTAAGTTTGTATTGGCTAAAGTTAAGCTATAATTTCTTCTCAAAAGTGTAACAAATTATACATGCCGTAAATAGTGTTGCCAAACCTGTTTACAGTTTTGTTGTTGAAAATTTATTAATGTTTCATTAACTTTAACTTGTGCAATTAATTACCTGTGGGTTCGACGGCAACCGGTCTAACATCATTAGGTAACCAAGGCCTGACTCTTGGCCTCGGACCTAAATTAAGGGTAACTCTAGCGAATGGTCTTTTCGCCATGTGCAACATTTCGTTGACTTGGCGTCTTCTAGCTCTTCTAACGTCTGCGGCTTGCTTGGCCTTCCATGCCACTACACAAGCTGCCAAGAATAAGAAAAAACAGGAGAAAAAGACAGAGAAAAACACAAATAGATCTATGTGTAGTTGATCTTGTTGAAAGAATATGATTCCGTACGCTGCCTTTTCTTTTCTATCTTCAGGTTCTAAAGCTTGTAATACTATATAGAAACGTGTTTGTTCTAAATTATGATGTTCCTGCAATATACTCTATAAGTTAATTTTACAATTACTTTTATTTTGTCACCATGGTAAATATAAAACTTACCTGGGGTAAAATAATGACTAGTCTATCTTTAAGCCCCTTAATACGCAATATTGGCTTTGGTTTTTCGATAGTTATGTACGTTCTGAGACCGACAGCCTCTCTTTCCAAAATATTATTATCATTGTTCTTACTAGAATTATCCCATTGTTTATATTGAGTGTCAAAATCGATTTCGTTCATCACTGTACTATTGTTAAATCTCACTTTAAACGTACTGTCTAAGGTACTCATAAAAACATTTAATTCTCCCTGCGTTACATCAATAATCACACGTATATCTACATTCATAAAACGGGGTTGTATATACAAAAACATCATTTCACCAGGATTTAGGGGTTTGGGTTTAATTTTACAGTCATCAGCTTGTTTGGCATCGAAGCATAATCTCATCTGACTACTTAATTGTTTATAACATTGTTGACCATCCTTAGGCGTTCCGAAATATCCATCTTTACATTTAGAGCACTGAAGCATCCAGCAGGGCTGGAGAGTATTTTTACCTCCCGACGAACACGGTTCACTTTCAGTATTATTCTGACAGTTACACTGTTCACCCGTTTTTTGGTTGCAAGTATCGCCATGACCATGACATTCACATTGTCTGCATTTATCAGTATAGTTACCGCCGGGAGGTCTAAAATTGCCCAATATGCAATCTTCACATCTATCACCGGCTGTCAGATTAGAGCAGCCGATACAACGAGCTTCTTCGACAGGGCCTTCTATCAAATCATTTAAGTCCATGGGCACATCAGAATCCTTCAAATGTTTGGGCACACATATTGAGGAATGGCCATTGCAGTATTCATTGCAAGGAATACACTTTCCACCATCTTTTGGATTGCCAACAAAATAGGGCTTACATTTATCACACTGGGTACCCTAAAAATAGTTAAAATCCAGTTATATTATACTTTTATAACTATAGTTCTGTTAGACGAATAGAAGGGTGTATAATTTATTTTTTTATAACATTTATTATATACTTTCAAAGAGTGAAGACTTACCATTGTATTATTCTGACAATCTAAACATTTATCTAGTTTATCTGGGCCTACACAATTAGCATGTCCATTACACTGACAAGGAATACTGCAATTTGCTCCAACATAACCAAAATCACAGACGCAATTATCAGGTTCTACACATTTACCCCAAACACAACCTAAAAATAATTTATGTAAATAAATGCAGGCCAGATCTTTCACATTGGATATAATTAAATATACAATATAACTGCCAGTGGGGATAATATATACATATACTCGGATTCAAGAAAGATAATCCCTGCTTCACTAATATAGAATTCTATCAAAGAATTATGTCTACATCCAAATAAGAAATAGTATCTACCACGCGATCATTTAAATTCTAAATTATAGCAGGCGGGATTTTTTTTTATTAGGTTGTCCAGAATGTCAATTATTGATTAATTAACATTTAGAAACGTCACTTTGACAATTCAAATTGTAAATTAGTACTTATATACCAACTTAATTTAAATTTCACAGCCTGCTCTAATTTAGAATTTAAATGATCGCGCGGTACTTGTATAACAAGAATAGCATAAGCAAATGCATGTGTTTCCAGTGCGATACAAGCACGACATACGATTCATGCAATTTATTTGAGCAAGACAAAGACGGAGTGATTACATGCGCTGTACTATATCATACATTTTCATTTAGCGTTTTGACACAACTTGGCTTTGACACTGACGTTTTGACATTTCTAGTAGTTTGATTTCGTTTCACAATTTGTTTATTTGATGTAAATAATAGTACAGTGCTATCGAGAAAGATTGTAGACCACGTGATCAGTAATTTTCTAAAATCTGGTGATTTTCGTGTTCATACGTTTATGAGATTCGCGTATCGCTAGTATTTGACAGTAGCGTACATTTTATTCACAAATACTGCTGTCATTGTTGACACTTTTAACCATATTTTACATAAAACATTCAATACTACCAACTGCTGTTAATTGGGTTGCCTAATTTGGTAGTCACGTGGTCTACAGGAATTGTTGATATCTCTGTAGTTTATATAACGGGTCAATAATGACAGTTATTATTCCCGAGAGCTGAATTTACGAACCGAGCCGCGTAAGCGGCGAGGGAGTAACTCGGCTCGAGGGAATAATAGTCATTATTGCGAGTTAGTATACACTACTTTATCGACGACTACCTGAAAATTACTTAAAAAAAACCAAACTAATTAAACGAAAATGTCAGATTACTATATCAATATGACATTTCACGTATACAGTAAACCACAACATACTACGAATATATACTGAAAGGGGAATGTAGTGGGGATTGATACATTACATCTGACGGCCAGGCAACTATATCTTACTTGATCTTACTGACATATGTCATTCGTTTATGTGAGTTGTTCGTGATCTGTCAAGTGTCTGTTATAGTAAAATTATGGATATGGTGTATACAATTGATGAAAAGGTTCAGATTGTAAAATGGTATTTTCAAGGCCACTCACTGATGTCTATTATAGCTCTCTTTCGGGATACTTTTGAAAATCGACCTATTCCTTGTTTGAATACCATTCATCGCATCAAAACTAATTTTGAAAAATGCGGTTGTGTTTCGCCATCGTTTCATGTGAAACCTCAAAATAATGATAACCAGGATCTCAATGTAATGATGTGCTAGCGTGGAAAACAATTATACTCTGACAACATCACAAATAGGACAAGAACTGGATGTATCACGTGAAACTGTGAGAAGAGCCTTAAGGAAAAACAAATATCACTCTTATCATGTTCAGAAGATAAATGAAATTTTTCCACAGGACAATTATGATCGCATTCAGTTTTGTTTAGACATAATTGAAAAATGTGCACTGAATGAAGGTTTTATTTTGAACATTCTCTTTACGGATAAATCTACGTTTTTCTTACATGGCCGGTATAATCCAGCGATATTACGATATTGGTCCAGAACAAATAAACACATTGCGTATACTGCTCACACATAATACCCACAAAAGGTAAATGTATGGGTTGGGATATTAGGCAATAATATCATTGGCCATTTTATATTGATGGCATGTTGAACGGACAGAAATACTTAGATCTACTGCAACACAGTATTATTGCTTTTATACGCGGAATACCTAACATTATAATGGAAGACATTTGGTATCAACAAGACGGATGTCCTGCCCATACAAGCAGGATTGTGCTGCAATATCTAAGAAATACGTTTGAAAACCGAATTATTTCAAAACGGGGCACAATCCATTGGCCTGCCAGGTCTCCTGATTTGTCACCAAATAACTTTTTTCTGTGGGGTCACATAAAGTCACAAATATACGGCTACGAAGAACAACGTGCAAATAATTTAGAAGAATTGTGTATAAAAATTAGAAACTGTTTGTTAACAATCACCCCCGAAGTCTTGTCCAATGTACGGCGTAACTTTTATAATCGAATTGCGTATTGTTTAGAAATAGAAGGAGGACGATTTGAACATTTAATGTAGTATAATCAACCGAGAATTTTTGTTTATAAATTATTATTTTTAAGTTCTATTTATTTACTTAATAAGTATTTAATACCTTTATATTTTAACGCCCACCACTACGTCATCAGCGTGCCCTTTTTACCAGATGCGTGCGCTGCCGACCGCGCAAATGTAACAACAAGAATAAACCACAAACACGCTATCAACACAAAAATCAGGTAGCAGTAAATATGCAATAAATGTTGGTATTATTGGTCACTGTTGGTGGTAAGGACAGCCGCGAAGTTTGAAAATTATATATATATATATACCAAAGCCGTCTATTGTCCTACTTTCTCTTATACCGAAATACCGTTGCTGTTTCTCTCCTGCGTAAAATATAAAGGTCCATTGAGTTCGCCCCACCTTTCCCCTATTATTGCTAAGCGCCAATGACATCACTGTGCATTTTCGTAGTTAACTCTGTAATACTGTAGACAGTTAGTAATATGGCCGGACTTGTCTATCGTTACTACGACAACGTTAGGAACGTTATGTTCTTATTGGCGGAATGCAGGGAATAATGGTAACGTTATGGCCCATTATTCCCTCCGGGTATTATGAGTGTTATTATTAGCCAATAGTGATTAATATAATACCTACTTTATTGTTTAGTCGTCGATAAATTGTATTTATCGACGATTAAACAATAAGTATTATATTAATCACTACCGGCTAATAATAACACTCATAATACCCGGAGGGAATAATGGGCCATAACGTTACCATTATTCCCTGCATTCCGCCAATAAGAACATAACGTTCCTAACGTTGTCGTAGTAACGATAGACAAATCCGGCTATTTTACTAACTGTCTATCCGTGAAATGTCATATTGATATAGTAATCTGACATTTTCGTTTAATTATTTTGATTTTTTTAAGTAATTTTCAGTTAGTCGTCGATATAGTAGTGTATACTAACTCGCAATAATGACTATTATTCCCTCGAGCCGAGTTACTTCCTCGCCGTAAGCGGCTCGGTTCGTAAATTCAGCTCTCGGGAATAATAACTGTCATTATTGACTCGTAATTATACATAACCAAAAATTAGATCGATCAATCTAACCCGAAAACGTAGATAGTCATCATTATAATTTCCATGTTCATTTTATAGTTTACAGTACTTATCATGATGGCGAAGTATTAATTTGAATCATACAATATTAAAAAATGGCGCAGGGATCATCTTTGCTGAATTTAAGTGTAGATAGGTACAATACATTTATTATACCACGAGATCAAAAATTATATTGACAAAGGTTTTCCATGGAATGTAAAACGTTTGTCTTATATCATTAAGTGTCATACTGTCATTTGTCATTATATGAGAAAATATAATGGCAAATATTAATGTAATGCGTTTCCACCATACGTAAAGTATCATTGCTACAACGTTATTAGTTTTCATGCTAAGTTCCGCCGACAAACTATTGACGCACACGGTATACAAGATGTGACGGGCGTTTGTAACTCATTTACTGATTGGCAAATCATTTTAGTGAATTTCACATTTTATAACTTCTATCGCCGTTTAATTAAATTCAACATGTGTAATTGTCATATTTGACATAATCGCATAAGCGTACTCTCAAATTTTGTTTGAAGATTATTTTGATAATTACCGACATAAACTAATCAACTTTAGCAATATATAAATTTAAACTTACAGGTTATTAATTCTATTGCAGCATACTCGTAAAGTTATAGTTGTATGTAAGCATGATCACATGATTATAAAATGATGTCTATTAAATTAAATATTTAGTCTCTATTCTGGTGGGAAAAGAAATGAAGAAGACGTTTCCCAATTGCCGTTTTGATACCTTACAAAATGTCTATATTGCAAAGAGTAATAGGCCAATTCTGTGCAATTCCTTACAGATCTGTAACTTTACATATCTGTAACGTTACAAAAGTCTGTAAATGTTATACTTACAGATTTACGATTGGGGCAATTCTGTTTATTCTGTATACATTTCTGTAAAAACAAAACCAGCGACTATCTTCATGTTATTGTTATGTAGTGTGACTCCGTAAGCGTTTATGTCAGTTGCAAAATCTGTTAGGTTAAGTGTAGTAGGCATAGAAGTTCAATGATATTATTAAAACATTTCTTCAGATATAACTGTTATAATTATATTATCTAAAATAATGAGGTAAGATACTTTAATTATGTCAAGTAATCTATCTATTTTCTGGTAATGTATTTACTACAGTAGCCAAAAACCTAAACGGACAAAAAATACCACCAAGGAACAATTAGATCTTTATTTACAATACATGGAAAGAGATCACCATTTTAGAAGTGGTACTATAAATACCATGTTAGGGGAAAACTACATAGAAAACCAGTGGATAAAGCTATGTAATAGTTTAAATGCAATTGGAGATGGTCCGAATTTAAAGGTGGAAGAATGGAAAAAGGTAATAAAAAGAATTAAAATTAAAAAAGAATATTACAAAATATATATCTTATGTAGGGGTTTAGTGACTGGAAATATGCCACAAGGGCAAAATATAGAAAGTTGTCACAATATAGGTCCCAGACGGAGTCAGGACCAGCCACTACTATTAAAATGTCGAATTTGGAAGAAAGAGGACAATCTGTATGAGGAAAAGTAGCAGTAACAGGCCTAAATTGTGCAACAAATTATGAAGGAATAGACATACAACTCACACAACAGCAGGGCACACATGAACTGCTACTTGAACAAGAAATCGAGTCATAAACAAAGACAAAGTAGAACAAGGCAAAAGCCTTTATCTTTGTTGACAGAAAAGCTAATTAATATAACAAATGCTCAAGGTGGGGTGAACAGCACAACAGTTTTGTCATAATTACATTGAAATAAAGAAAGAAAAAAATTATATAGAAAAAAAAAGATTAGAATTTGAAAACCCAAATTTCGACTTTGGGTAGTGATCATTTGTGTAAGCAGTCTATTTGTTTATTTTTGTATTAAAAGAAAGTTTATTTATTTTTCTATTATAAAAAAGCTTACTTTCTTTTATGACAATATTTATATATTGTTTTATGAGTTTATTTATTTTGTTTTATGAGAATATTTATATATTGTGTTTTACGAGAATGTTTATTTATTTTATTTTGTTTTAAAAATGTTTTTTTTATGAGATTTTTTTGTTTTGAGTTATAAATTATTTATTTACTTTAATAATATTAGTATATGCTTTGTGAATTTCTTTTGTTGAAGAGTACCGTTTTTACATATCTCAGTGCATATTATATGTTGTTTTATAAGTTACTGTGACATATAACTGTTTTTTTGCATTTAACTTGCATCCACACCAACAGCTATGCAATAAAAGTTCATAACATATATGTGTATATATTTATTAAACAATACAGGAAACACTAAAAAATTCAAACTCCAAAAAATAAATAAATTTGTATACATAAAAAACTAAACGACTTTCATTGCCAGGGGTCCTTGCTACACAATATTCTGTCGTATATAGACATCCTTATACAAACAAGTTTGCTTACAGCGTTTACGTTACAGATTCTGTTACAATCTTATGGGCTTGAGCTCGCTTAGCGTAAAGTTTACGGAAATCTGTAAGAGTTACGGATATTCTGTAAGAAAAATATGGACACAGAATTGCAACTTCATCTGTAAACCCTTACAGACGTTACAGATTATGTTACAGATCTTACAGATGTGCACAGAATTGACCCATAAGTCAATTATGAAGAGCCTTATGGATAAATATGGTTACAAAGAAACATCTGTTTAAATTTAATAAAATTAATAGAATCTACGGTTGGTTCTTGGTGAAACATTATGAATATTAATATTAAAACGAATAAACACTAGGTTTTTGTAAAATGTTTTGTTGATCTGGGATTAGCTGAGAATTCTGGATCTGTTTAAATAAAATTGCTTTTAATTCCTCGGTAGGTACTGAAGTAAAAAGAAATGTTAATTTATGTAAGTCAATGGTGGGATTTTAGCACACAAATATTGGACTATGTTATGATAATTATTAATATTATGTATGTATAATTTAAATAATTAATACATGCTATTAACCTTCGCCCAGCTTTTTTTCCACATGATATTTAACAGCTGTATCTCCGGAACTAGTGACAACTGGAGACACATTACATTACATGACACAGAATTTTATAAAACTTACCCTCAAGCTAAGATCTATTAAAAGATACCAGTTTGATATAATTTAAAATTGGTATTTTCATATCCTAATTATATTTCTATCTAAATTGAATTGATGAAAATCATTCACAACAAAGAATGAGTAGTGAATTATGACAAATACAGGGCTAGATCATTAATTATGTACTACCACACAGAAAGAGAATACGTTAAAAAAGTAATCAGTAGTAACACAAAAATAAACCGTATTAAGATTGCTTTACAAAAATTACTATTAAATAAAACTGACCTTGAGTACAGACAGGTAAGCATGCATAGCTTGAACTCTTATTGTATCCACGACCACAGATGCAATCGAAACCCTTTTCTCGATCGACGCAGACTTCTGATATTGGGTCACAGTGATGGTGATTATTGGCACATTCATTTTCTGGAGGACATTTTACGTAGTACCAAGTATAAGAAACGTTCCTATCTAATGCTTGTGAGTCTAATGTATCATCTTCAAATAACTTATCGCAAGATTTCTTGACGCTGTCGACGCATACACCTTTTCCCATATCTCCTGGAGCACCACACCAGCCACAATGACTTCTAGCTAAACATCTAGAACATTGTTTGAAAGAACTACAAGGCTCTGGACATTTATGTTCATCTTTTTTATCGAGAACTAGGCCACAAACCCCTCCGGCACAATATATTGGTTGATAAGATTCGGATATACATTCTCCCAGTTGTGTAGACCACCGGCAGAAGCCTTTATAGTTTTCTAAACAGGATGTGCAATTTGTGAAATGTGAACACGGTGCTCTGCAAAACGATATATCATAAGATGACCTTTTAGCTGAAAAAAAAATCATACCCTTTAAGTAAGTAGATAAATGAGTACTATTATTAAATATATTTTAATTTACACATCAAGAGATTCAAAAAAGATTGTCTATTGTGCCTTGTCAATATATGGCACATTTTAGAATGATCTAATTCTATTAGTAAATTAAAAACTTATTTTCCTAGCACATGGAATAGTGGTTACATTGTTTTTTTCTAGTATTTCTGTATAAGACTTTTTTACAGTCTTTTTTCAAAATACTATGTGGAAAGGGTGGGATATGCCTAGTAGGTACGTATTGTTGAAGGAGGATTGTCAATCTTTTTGAATATTTCTGTATTATGTGAATACACAGCATGTGGGGTTTAATTAAATTTTGTATCATGAATTACTACAAGCTTAACTGAACAATAACCTTCTGAAAATAATGAAAAAAAATTAGAAGTAAATAGCCGCCAAAACGGCGATTTGTTGTGACATAAACGTCCTACAAATAAGCTACTATAGAGCATCTCCACTCTCCACCTTAATACATACTTAGTATGTGTCTTATGCAGACAGAGAACATAGTTGTCAGTTCGACATTATGACGGGTGGGCAAATTTGAGGTTACGAAGTAAATTGGCTGTCAAATGATGAAATGTCAAGAATTGAGCTGTCATCCTTTGACATTTATTTAGTAAAAAGTTGGGAAATTTTTACCATGGAACGCTACACTTCTTGAACAAAGAATTTTAATTGTGAAAATTTACTATCAAAATGGTGAAAATTTTACTGTATCACTTCGTGAAATTCGAGCAGCTTTTCCTCGTAATCAGGCTCCTTCTGAGACCGCTGTGGGCCATTTAATCGCTAAATTCGAGGCTCACGGTACTGTTGCTGACAATAGACCAAAACAATACGCTCGTAGTGGCCGTAGTGATGCAAACATAGCCGCTGTACAGCAAAGTGTTGAGAATGAGCCTGGAACATCAACTCGTCGACGTTGGCAACAATTGGGCATCACCAGAGGCACTTTGCGCAATATTTTGCATAAAGATCTTCATCTTCACGCTTATAAAGTTCAACTCGTTCAAGAATTAAAGCCGACCGACCATTGTTTGCGTCGAACGTTTGTGAATTGGCTGTTTGAAAAACTGAACGAAAACAACGCATTTTTCAAGAAAATCATCTTTAGCGATGAGGCCCATTTTCAATTAGGCGGTTATGTAAACAAACAAAATTGTCGCATATGCGGCTCACAAAATCCACAAACAGTCCTCGAAAAACCATTACATCCAAAGAAAGTAACCGTATGGTGCGGTTTGTGGTCAGGCGGCATCATCGGTCCGTATTTTTTCGAAAATGAGAAAGGAAACGCCGTCACCGTGAATTTTCTGCGCTACCAAACCATGATAACCGTTTTTTTGTGGCCACAATTGGCTAATGTTGACATCAGTGACCTTTGGTTTCAGCAAGACGGCGCCACAAGCCACACAGCCGGCCAAACAATTCAGTTATTGCATGAGAAATTTCCCGGTCGCGTAATTTCTCGATTTGGCGATGTCAATTGGCTGCCTCGTTCTTGTGATTTAACGCCGCTGGATTATTTTCTCAGGGGCCATTTGAAAGACCTGGTTTATGTGAACAAACCACAAACAACTAACGCTCTGAAAGATGAAATTCGGTGCTGCATTGACGAAATAAGCGAAGCTTTGTTGCAAAATGTGGTTCAAAATTTTGTGAAAAGAGCGGACGTCTGCTGACGTGCTAGAGGTGGACATTTGCCCGACATCATATTCCATTGTTAATTCCCATATTTCTACTTTACATTGGTATCAATAAAACTGAATTTGTCAAAAAAAAGTGTGGTTTTAAGCCAATTTACTTCCTAACCTTAAATTTGCCCACCCGTTATATTATTAATTTGACACTTTACAGGAAGGTTATGTTGTGATACTTACACAACATCCACAGTACCAACCATAAACATAATGAATCGAACTGACAACATTGCCTTGAAATAAAAAAAAGACAGTTTATTACATAAAACAACTTCCAGTTGGAATATTAATAAGGTAATAGAGCTTAGATATAGCAAAAGTGAAGTTTGTCAAGCAATTTATAGCAACAATTTGTTAACAGAATTGTGGTATCACAACCAACGAGAAACTGTATGAAATACCATTTGTTGTATTTGAATCTAATTTGAATAATTAAATTATAATTAATTACCTATTTAAGGACCCAACAATATCGGAAAATTATAAATAATTTTACATAACAACTCATTAAAAATGATATTTGACTTATTATTAGTGTTTAATTATATTGAATTTAAAACTAATTACTGTGACTTACATATACCGTTTGACTGAAATAAAAGTAGATGTAGGGAAACACAGACACGCACACACGTGCATGCAAACATGAAATGGAGGGGTACGATAATAGGGGAATACACATGAGTTCATATCGGGCGGACACCGGATACCGAGACCGAGGCTTCAGTGCAAAACGTTGAAAGCTGGTATGCAGACGTTTGCTTTAAGGAATTGCTCCGGTATTTTGGTAATTGATGTATAATGTATTAACAGTGAACTGAAACAAAACTATAAAAATTGTAACTAAAATAAAATTCTCACATTTAAAACGAAACTAAATATTATAATGAACTATACAAATAAATTTTGCACGTCTTTGTACGAATTATGCTTCGCATACCATAACACAATCTGTATTTTTCCTCGACAGCTAAGGGTATTTTATTTTAATATTTGCGAGTTTGCTCAGACACAATGTAAGTTCCTGCTCTAAAGATACGGAACGAATGCCATGTGCGCATGGTGTTCGCGCTCTCGGGGAGTTGGTGTGGGTAAACCAAGAGCCACATTCTTGAACTGTTGTATACATACATACATAGGTACATGTTTATGTGTGTGTATTTGAAGATGCATATTAACTTTTAACTACAATCTGTATACCTTTATACGTAAAACGTACATATATGTATATATGCATGTGTTTGAGATATATACATATACGTTTTACGTATAAAGGTATATATGTAAGTCACAGTAATTATTTACTGCTTGATGTTAGTTTTAACATCCATGTGTTCACACTTTTCATTTTCGTTAAAACTAATTGTTTATAATGTATCATGTTATACTTACATAGGTAACATTGTTGAGTTGTATTGTCCCAATCACATGGAGCCTGTATTTGATAACACTGAATGCAATCCGTTGCTCTGCACTCGTTCAAAGGACATTGCTCTAGCGACGTATATGACAAACTGTTACATGTTCTATTTTTCAAACACATTCCATCGCACCACTGACATTCAGGGGTTTGAGTGCAGGTAGTACAATGCTTTATCTCAGAGCAATCACTTTGATGAAATGGACCCGTACAACTTCTTCCGCGGTTCAAATGCTTTTTAACATTGACAATGTCATCCAGAGGACATTGTTTTGCCACTGAATAGCAGCTTTCTAAGGTAGTGGAATTCTGAAATTCCAACGCGCAATATTGGCACTCAGGTACATTTATGCAAGATCTGTTTAACCAAAGTGAACATAAATCCATTGGCAATTTTATTTGTAAAACAGAACATTCAGTGTCGGTTCCCCAACCAGCAACTATATATACAGCGTCTCCGTCAGGTTCTATTGTCATAGCTTGGGCATAAGTCTGGGTAGGTAAATCTCCGACTTTCACAATTCCTGAAGACATAAAGTTAATCCATTGATTACAATTGTAAGAATATGCATAAAGAGTCTCATTAATACTCCAAGGATAAATGCGTCCACCATAAACTATCATATGAGTATTAGTAGTCACAGCCGAATGTAAATATCTTCCCTTTGGTAAATTATCTGGGTGAGATATTAGAGAGAGATCAGTCCATGTTCGAGTATCATGGTTAAGTACATAGAGTTTATTTGAAAGAATTGACCTCTGCTTCTGCAAAATGAATCCTCCGAACACATAAAGGCTATTTGTTGCCGGATAAAATACAGTACTATGTCCGAATATGCCTAATGGTCCGTTTCCTTTGCTTTCCCAAAAGTACCAAGCTTCTTTATCTAAAGCATATTCCCACACAGTATTTAAAAAACCATCTTGGGGCGAAACACCTCCAATTAAGATTAAAGTCTCTGATGAGGCATTTCTATAATATGTCAAAGTATGCCCGAAAAGTGGTGGAGGCCATACACCGCCTTTCTCTACTTCGCCCCAGCGATGATTTTGTAAATCGAATTGCCAAAAATCATCTAAAGTCCGATTGTTGGCCGATTTCTTTGTTTTGGTGATGCCCCCAAAAACATATATGGCCTGCTTTGAATGAACAATATCGGTGCCATGAAAATATCTTCCTCTTGGCATTTTCGCATCGGGCGTTGAATCCACCGTTACTATAATCCAAGTACTGTTTTTTGTATCGAATTGACGAATATCGTTTAAGGGCCCGTGTGATAACGAATAACCTCCAAACATCCATAGAGATCCTCTTCTATCTGAAGATAGGGAATGGCCGAAACGTGGGAGAGTTTTTCGAAGATGATCTTGTTTATCAGCTAGTCGGTCCGTATTAAACAATTCCGTAAACACGAGTTTGTTTGTTCCATTCAAACTGCAAAAATGTTTCGTATTAATAATTATTTAGCACAGCTGCTGTGAGTATGAATGGTATTCAGTTGGGGAGTTATATATTTATGAGGACAATAAATTATTACGGTTATTGCTAACATTTATAAAATAAGCTTGTATGGCACGGGGGTACTTCGACATATAAAACAATACCGCAACACAACAAGAATCTGTAATTAGGTTACTATTTCTATGCACACACATTATTATAATGTATGTATACTGTAGATAAGTTTAAATAGAATGCCAGCTTTCGTTATAGGTATCGAAACTAAGATTGGTAGAATGACAGCTTTGGTGGCATCGTTCCCTATCTTTTAAGGGTACGAGGTAGGCGCCATAAATTCTCGGTCTGAGAGGATTATACAGGTTCAAACTCCGGCACATCATGCATGCATATACGCGAGGTGTACACTATAAATATGACGATTCCAAGGCTAGTAGTTTTTAGTAACCAGCCAACCAACGTGACACATTACATTACAAAACAACGTTTAGACGGCGTTAACGGTGATTCGTCTCCTTCGTATTCAACTGTAAAAAAGTGGGCAAAACGTTTCCGTTTGGGACAAGAATCCCTGGAAGATGCTGATCGGTCGGGTCGACCAATTGAAGTCATAACGCCTCAACAAATTTTAATTATTGAGCATGCTTCGTAAATACATATTTACCAAATAAGAATTCAAAATACATACTTCTGTTCTGGAACGGTATTATGAAAACGAAAACAAATACTTCGTAATTTAAAATTCGAATTAGATTTTTATAAAAAATGAATTTGAATCATTGCATATTTTTTATTTACTTAGTAAATTTATAGAATAATTTACTAAGAATTAATGTTTAACTAGAATTTGTGCATTTATTTTCCTACTGCGTTGTATACGCAATATAATAAAACTCGCAGAAGTATTTTGAATTCTTATTTCGTAAATATGTATTTAGGAAGCGTGTGCATGCTTAGATAAATACGTGTTCATTCGTCGACTGACCGTAAGCAACTGAAATGCTATCTATAATTGTACTTTACTACTGGCACGACCTGCGCATTGTTGCCGGTATGCATAGTATACATATGTCCTATCCCCAATATGATTTTACACATGCTGTATATATAATATGTATTGCTCAAGGAAGATAGAAAAGAAGGAGAGAGCATTGTCGACAAAAAGTGATGCCGAGATACATCCGCCATTGGTGTGATATATTTGTCTCATATATATTTTCTATTTTATTCTTTATTATCCTGAATTACAAACGTCCTATGTTCATATATAATTTATTTTTTATTTAATACCTTCAATATAATAATTTGTTTTTAATTAGTTTAAGGTTAAGAATTTCCATTATTTCCCATTTCATTTTTACTAAGGATTTAGCTGTTTTATGTTTAATTTAGTACTTAGTATTTAATATGGTTTGATGTGCCGCTTTTCATTGCACAAATTGGAGTAGCAAGAGAGTGCAAGGCAATTACAGGCAGGGCTGAGGAAAATTATAACTTTTCACAATTGTAGGTAGGTACATAAAGTTATTAATTTCATCCATAATGTGATGAATATAAATCTTTTAACATTGAAAATTGTTGATTATAAGATACCAAAGGAGCCCATTAGAAGGAATCTATGGATAAAGAAAATAGATAGGCCAAATTGGGTTCCAAAGGAAAGCAGTATACCTCGGTCTAAGCATTTTGCGAAGAATTGCAGTATAAATATACTCTAACTACTATATACCTTAGTGAAGTGCTATACAAACATAAATTGTGAAGCAAGTGCATCATTTGCTTTGGTTACAGTGGAACTGTTTATTTAGTATCAATGAGTGAGAGTGAATCAAACCTTCCATTAAGAGATCCATAAGAACTTAACGAAGAGCTTTTATATATTATTATATTGTAAATAAAATCATAAAATAAAACCTCATATATGTAAATTCAAGCAACTAGTTAAATGTTGAAGTATGTAGATATATTAGTACTAAATATATACCGGGCTCTTTTTTTATCATTACACATAGCATTTTCCCTATGTGTAATGATAAAAAAAAATTGTCAATGCATTAGGGATATAGTCACTGTATAGCAGACAACCAGTTATACACTCGTATTTTGACAAGCAGGAACAGTGAGCTGTCATAAGATTTTTATCAGTCAATTTTCGTTAAACTTTTTATTAATATTTTAAAATAAAAATTGAGTTTGTAGCAGAAACACTGTAGGATACACGTGTTAAAATGTTATTTTATTTTGCTTATTTTAAATTGCTCCAGTTCCTAATCACCCTCGTGTCGCAAATCTTACTCGCAAAATAAAATAGCACTTTTAACAATTATATCGTAAATAACTAATTTTGTACAATTTTTCTTACAATTTTAAAATTCGAAATATATCACGTCGTCAACATCATAATTACTACATTAAGGATTTCCCGCCATTTCCCACTGTCCGCGTAACGTTGATACAAATAAAATAATATTCTGGAGATCCGTTTCTCTTACTTCTACCATAAATTATTTGTACCGAAAAATTAAACTTTGCAGCGTACATAAAACCTTTTACATTTATTACGAAACTGTTAAAATTTAGCGCGAAAGTATTTGATTCGGCAATAATACTTGTACTTGTAACACTGGGCGATACAGAGCAAAATAAAGCTTAGAAGAATTAGGTTATGTTTTTAATAAAGAAAATGCAGAATACCACTTGGAAGAAAATAATTGGTTTATTATAACAATTAAACAAACTTAAATGTGAAGTCTAATATCATAACAAGTTCTCGAAATGTCCACCTTGTCTTTCAAGGCAATAAGCAGGCGATCTTGAAAGCAACGAAGTGTATTTCTAATAAATTCTGGCCTTATTCCATTACATGCAGTACGTATACGCTCTTTTAGTTCATTCAAGTTGCGTATTCGTACATTGTTGTAAATTTTACTTTTTAGGTAACCCCAAAGAAAATAGTCATTTGGAGATAAATCAGCTGATCTTGGGACCAAATCTACCAATCCACCGTCTTTGAAATAAGTTATTTAAAAAATTCCTGATAGCGTTAGTAGATTGTGGCGGGGCCCCATCCATTTGGAACCAGGGTTCATCAACATTCATCATATCAATTGATGGAATGATATGGTCTCTCAACAAATGCAAATATTTCACTGCAGTGAGGTTACCGTCAATAAAAAATGGGCCAATAAGTCTATCGCTTATTATTCCAATCCAGACATTAACTTTTTGAGGGTACTGTGTTCGGGTCAGGTTTTGAGCGTGAGGATTTGTACGGGACCAGTACCTAATTGATTAATGGATAGGAAATTTAATAATTTTTCATGGATAAATGTAGGGTACAAACCGGCAGTTCTGAGAGTTGACTTCACCGTTTATGGTAAATGTAGCCTCATCAGTAAAAATTATTTTATTTAAAATTTCTTGATTTTCAATTAACATGCTAAACATTATTTCACAAAACTCAGTTCGTTTTATCTTATCCTCTTCGAAAAGCTCTTGATGATTTGATATTTTGTATGGCCTATATTTAAATTCTTTCAGAGTTTTGTATACCGAACTGTACGATACTCCAAAATGTTTAGCTACATCTAAAAGCGATCCTACAGACCGTTCCTCTACGTAACACAGCATATTTAATTTCATGTCTTCTGTTCGAACATGATTGGTTCTATTTCTTTTTTTGTGAGAATTTAGAGCACAACCATCTTCTTGAAATTTTTTAAAAAAGTTCAGAATTGTTTTTGCACAAGGTATAGGCCTGTCTGGATAATTGACGGAAAACATGTCTCTAACTTGCCTTAAACTATTATTTTTCTGGTACCACATTACTATTGCCACCTTTTCATTTCTGTTGTATTTATCCATGATTTATAAATAAATTATCTATTTTTTAATAAAATGTATTTAATTTATGACTTATGTTTGAATAAAAATTCAGAAATATTAGACATAAAAAATGTTTTTCCCGTCATGGCAACCTGATTTAAAAATTAAGGTATACTATACGTAAATTCTTCATTGGTGTATAACTGGTTGTCTACTATACAGTGACTATATCGCTAATGCATTGACAATTTTTTTTTTATCATTACACATAGGGAAAATGCTATGTGTAATGATAAAAAAAGAGCCCGGTATGTATATAAATTTGCTGTTGTGTAAGTTGTTTATACTATTGCTAACCTAAGTATGTACTCGTATATACATTCTTAATTATTATATTTCAGTTTTACACAGAGTAAATATTGAGTGAATATTACAGTTGAATGAGACACATCTATTTTTGCAGAGCCATTAATTGTTCTGAAAGGCATCTTTGGAAATAACATTTTTACTTCAGTTATGTATTGAAAGTTTATGAGTAATTCATGGGCACTAGCAAATATTTATTTTTAGAAAAATCTATAATTTGTTTTTTTAAAGTATAATTTTTAGAGGATTAGCTTTCATCTATAAACAATTAAAAAATAATAATATTCGAATTTAAATAATTAAATAAATTTTATTACATATGATGCCTAACAGTATGCAACCCGCCAAAGTTGAACCATATCTACCCTGCCCGTACCCCACCTGGCATCACTTTATTTGTCTATAAACTGACATTATGCTCTCTCTATATATCTTACTTACTCTAAGGTATTGCTCGTTGTATTAATCATGCACGTAGCTGTAACTATTTGTGTCTTTGTACTGAAGTATAAAACTAAAATTCTCCTATATACAAAATTACGACACTAATTAAAAGATAAAAACCATTCCAAAAGTAAATTAAATGAAAATGTGAACAATAATAAAATAATATATCTTTAGGCTCAAAAGTATAACATCTGCTGTTAAGATATTTTCAGGCCCCACAAACGCTTCTAACATAGTCTTGTCACAACTCAAATGAAAAGCTTAGCCAAAACATAGACTAACAACAAGCAAGTCAAGAAAAAAACGAACAAAAGTGGATAGTTGAATTACTTACAACCGATATTAAATTAAAATGGTGTCAAATTTGAGACGTTGCAAAATTTTAAGTGTCGAGTAATACAACCTACAAAAGACATTTCAGGATTATCATGAATAATACTTTTCCCGTTTGTTATAATCACAATATAAATTTGTCCACAATGCTTGTCTACTATACAGAGTAGCCAAGTATTAAAATATAGGTGCAGAAAAGTAATATTTAATAACTTTATTTATAATACGCAACTTGATACTGGCTTTCCTGTAATAGTATTTTATTAGTGGAAGATATATATCCTGAAATATTGTTATGAGGTAGGCGCCATAAATTTTCGTCCTGACAGGCTTATACAGGTTCAAACTCCGTCACGTCATGCATGCACATACGCGAGGTGTACACTATAAATGTGACGGTTCGAAACCTAGTAGTTTTTAGTAACCAGCCAACCAACGTGACTAGCGCACGAAAATGTCTGAAGTAACGAAAGTTGAGTACCGCGCAATCTTTAAATTTTTAACAAAAGAAGGGCATACTCCTTATCACATTAAACGTTTAGACAGCGTTTACGGTGATTCATCTCCTTAGTATTCAACTGTAAAAAAAGTGGGCAAAATGTTTCCGTTTGAGACAAGAATCCCTGGAAGATGTTGATCGGTTGGGTCAACCAATTGAAGTGATAACGCCTCAACAAATTTCAATTATTGTACATTTAGTGCTAGAAGATCGCCGTTTGAGCGTGAAGGAATTAGCAGTGATAACAAACATTTCCGAAACAAGTGTTCGCCGAATTCTCCATGACCATTTGGGTATGAATAAAATTAGTGCTAGATGGGTACCGCGACTTCTTTCAGCTCTCCAACGTGAACGTCGAGTCGAATGTGCGCAGTCGTTTTTAAACATGTGTGGAGACAACCCAAAACCGATTTTGGAGTCCATTGTCACAGGGGATGAAACAATGGTTCTGTTTTACGATCCTCTATCGAAAAGGGAGTCCATGGAATGACGGCGACCTGATGAACCTCGTCCCAGAAAGGCAAAAGTCGTTCAATCAACGAAAAAGATGATGGCCACAATATTCTGGTATTGTGGGGGCATTTTGCTAATTGACTTTAAAGAGCGCAATACAAGTGTGAACGGCACATATTAAGCCTCTTTATTGCATAAATTAAGGGACAGTATTCGTGTAAAACGTGGTGGAAAATTGACAAAAGGTGCGATTATTGCACGACAATGCTCCCGTCCATACTGCCGCCATTTCACAAGCTGCCATCCGCGAATGCGGCTTTCAAGAATTGGAACATCCACCGTATAGTTCGGATATGGCTCCTTGCGATTTTTTTTTGTTTTCTAATTCAAAAACAGACCTTAGGAAACATAGTTTTAAGGACGACAGTGAGTTCCAAGCAGCTGTTATAGAACATTTTAACGGACACACTTCAGATTATTTTTACAAGGGTCTCGAATTATTAATTAATCGTTGTAATAAATGTATAGAAGTTAGGGGAGATTACATTGAAAACTAAAAATTCCTATATTGTTCCAAGTTTCTTTTTTGTATATCAGGCCGAGAATTTATGGCGACTAGATCTACTGTGCAACATATGTTTCTACTGATCGTATTATATTTCTAAATGAAATTTATTTTTACTAGACAAGATGGTGACTGCTAGATCGAGCGCCGGCATTCAGCTGTCCCGTTCAGAATACCGCTAGATTTGGAGCTCAACGCTAGTTACGCCGTAACTCCCTGAACGCACGGAATAGTTCCGGTTATAGTGTGTTATTAAGGGTCCTCGCTAGTGGATCTGTCAACAATGGCAAAATAGCAGATTTTAGAATCCAGATATTTTTGTTGATTTTAAAGATGGAAAAAACCTTTCAACGTCAACTTATGAAGAATTATATAATCTACCCGGCTGAAGAATCAAATTTAGAAAAAAATTATCAGATTACATAAAATTAATTAATATGTCAAAATATTAAAAACCAGTTTTCTCAAGAATCCTTCGCAGGAAATTTGTTTGCTTGGGTTCACGTTATAAATTGAATAGAAAGCTACCCGGCTGTGCACTTATTTATCGTTCAACTATTCTTTACTTTGTTTAAAATGAATATAAAATAAATTAAAATTAGGCAACCCACATTACAATGAATTGTTATTCTGCAATAAATATTTCCCGCAGTTACAAATGTGTAAATAGTTGGTCATAAATGAATTTTTATTCGCTTAGATATTAAGTTATTATTTCAAATATTTATTATATGTTCCCTATGTGTAAAAGTACTCGGACATCCTTGGCTTATTAAATTATGTGCTATGCAACCAATATTACATTTCCCATTCACTAGCGAGGACCCTTAATTGTTATTCTGGCATCAGCATTACAAAACAGAATTCAAATTTATGAAATCCGATAGTTTCCAAGTGAAGATACTATTGCAGTTTTTAGCACACCTGTCTCATAGTCTACTACCCCTATCTGAGTGCTGGTTTTGCTGTAATTATTTTCACTTTTTGGCGAATGTTTAATGAAATAGACAGATACTCATGTAATAAATTCAAGAAATATACTAGAATATTTCCGAAAATTCATGCACTCATTTTAATAGTCATATCCTTCCCAAATGTTATTTCCCAGAATTTACCATTTTTGTTAAATGTAGTCCCTTTTTTTTGGCTAGCCCCAATGCATGTTCACGAAATTTAGTGCTGGATGTTGCATTTTTTACTATTTATCCCTTCCAACAACAAGCTAATTGTACTTACAGCATAATTGACTATAGTGTCTCAAAAAAAATAATAGTGGCTTATGAGATGCCTATGAAAAATACCAACTTCAATATAATAATACCTTTTTATTGAGCGCTGTTGCAATCGCAAGGGATTTCCCATGCATATAAATTATTTCAATTGCAGAATTTCAATACCATAATAACAATATATATTTTAAAAAGAAGTAAAACATATTGAAATACTTTTCATTGCTTTTCACTAGAGTAAGAATGAAAATTATGGCTCGATTTTTTTTCATTTCTAACAGTTGTAATATATTCCAATCAAAAAGTTATTAAGTATTCAAAAAATTAAGGAAATAAAACAAGAAGTAAAAGAAAATCCAATTGAATCTATAATAATAAATAACACACTACTGATTTTACGTATGAAAAAGGCTCTATTTATTGAGAATTGACTTACTTCTAGCTAGATTGTCGCTACAGTTCATCCTTAGCACATTACTTTAAATTTGAATGGCACTGTATACAGGGTGTAACAAAATAAGTGTAAAACATTTCAGGGGGTGATTCCTTAGCGAAAAAGAGATAGGGTCTTTCATATAAAAAAACTTCAATGGAGCATCCCTTGTTAAGATACAGCCCCATAAAGGGGGTACATAAAATTTGTTTTACAATTTTTCTCACAAACACTAAAAATGTAATTTATTTCCAATGTAACTTTTTGTCTGATTATTTGTTTACCATTTAAAAATCTATTTCCAATACCTTGTTTCATTCGAAACAAAAAATGTCTCTTGAATTTTTTGCCCAAAAGTAATCAGTTCGCAGCAAAAAATTATTTTACGAACAACTACAGAGATACATCGTCATAAATGCGAACTGGATTAGTATTGTTATTTTGTAGTTACTACCTGCATCAAAATACATATGATTAAAGATGAATAAACAAAACTAATTTATTAATAACAAAACATAAAACATGTAGAAATCATAGTAAATGTTCAATATGTCCACCTTCAGTCATTACACATGCGTCTAGATGTCGGCGCATTGAGCCACGTATTCGCTCAAATATTCCTGGATTCTCTCTAATTACCCTGCACGCATCGATGATGCGGTTTCTTAAGTCCTCTACATCGCGAACAGGAGTAGGATAAACCAAAGTCTGTAAATGGCCCCAAGTAGAGAAATCGAGAGGATTGAGATCCGGGGATCGAGCGGGCCAATTCTGTGGTCCTCCTCGACCTATCCAATGATTTGGATATGTTTGGGTTAAATGCTGACGTGCTGCTTGACTAAAATGGGCGGGAGCCCCATCATGCATAAAAACCATATCCCTTCTGACGCCCAAAGGAACTTCCTCCAGCAATACTGGATGCACTTCTCTTAAAAATTGAGTGTATGCCTCACCATTTAATCGAGGAGGTAGAAAATCAGGGCCAATTAAATAATCCCCAATAACTCCAAGCCACATGTTAAGAGAAAAGTCTTCTTGATGGTTAGCTTGTACAATAGCGTGAGGGTTTTCATCAGCCCATATGTGGTTATTATGAAAATTAATTATCTTGTCCCGAGAAAAAGTACATTCGTCTGTGAATTCGATCGTCTTCAGAAAGTCAGGATTTCTTCTAATCATTTCCAGCATCCAATTGGAAAATTCAAGACGATTCGGAAAATCTCGCTGTAACAGTGCCTGTACTCGTTGCAGATGGTAAGGGTATAAGAATTGTTCCTTTAAAATTCGAAATACCGTCATATGATCAACATTTAACTCGAAAGCAATCTTTCTAGTACTGCTAGTAGGTTGTTCTTCAACCAATTTAAGTACTGCTTCTTCAAGATGTGTTGTTCTAACTTCTCGATGGCGGCCACAATCCTGCGTTCTTTTGTCGAATGAACCATATTCTCGTAATCGTTGATGAAGTCGGGCAAATATTCTATGCGAAGGAAGCTGCCGTTGAGGATACATTTCAGCATATCTTCTAGAAGCTTCTAACCCATTCCCCTGCGACAGACCGTAAACGTAATGCATATCAGCCATTTCCTCATTTGTGTATGCCATTTTAATAACAATTGAATTATTAAACTAACAAATTACGAACAAAACAACGACACACAATTAAGTATTAATTCAATTTCAAAAATTTACAAACTGACAGCGTGATACCACTACTAGCGGCCTACTAAATAAATTAGTTTTACATTTTCGTTTTATGACGATGTATCTCTGTAGTTGTTCGTAAAATAATTTTTTGCTGCGAACTGATTACTTTTGGGCAAAAAATTCAAGAGACATTTTTTGTTTCGAATGAAACAAGCTGTTGGGAATAAATTTTTAAATGGTAAACAAATAATCAGACAAAAAGTTACATTGGAAATAAATTACATTTTTTAGTGTTTGTGAGAAAAATTGTAAAACAAATTTTATGTACCCCCTTTATGGTTTTTTTTTTATATGAAAGACCCTATCTCTTTTTCGCTAAGGAATCACCCCCTGAAATGTTTTACACTTATTTTGTTACACCCTGTATACACCGTTCAATATACGAAGAAGGTTTGATCAATAATTTACAACTCCATAGTTACCTGTCATGTCAGATGTAAAGCAGTGAATTCTAGAAACTTTCTGTCAAGAGTTAAATACAATCAAATGGGTCAGTTAGAAGAGATGAATGCAATATCCGTATCGGAATCGATGCACGGTTCTTCTGATAAGCAACCGCTTTTGAAAAAATATAATATACCTGTCCAACACCTTGATTTCTCTTATATAGAAGGATGTACGGATGCTAAAGAATTAGAACAAATATTGCAAATTCTTAAATCTGGGGAGGAAGGACACTATCCGCATTTACTTACAAAAGTGGAAGAACGACTATCAAAGATAAAACCTAATAGTAGATATATACGAAAGTTAACACCTGTTTTGTCACGAAATGAGATTGATTGTGAAAGTTCTGAAAAAATTGTAGATGATTTAATGATTTTTTGCAAGGATATAAATGAGAAAAATAGAGAATTATCAGAAATGAAAATGATCACAAAATTAAATTTACCAGAGATAAGAAAGACGAAAGAAATCATTTCAGAGCAAACAGAAAATGTACCAAAACGGATATCGTCAACAGATTACGCTGCATGGGATAAGTACGATGCAGATACAGAAATGCTAAAAATGGATTTAGAGGAAGAAAAGCTAAGGAAGGAAGCTCAAAAGATAACAGAAGAATCACATAAAAAGCGTATTGTTAAATTTAATGAATTTGCAACATCAGCTGAAGCATCCTTTGAAGCTCAACGTGAAAATATTATAGCAAACGAATATTTCAAAACTGGGGAATATGAAAATGCTTTAGAACACTATGCTAACAGTATTGTTTGCTTTCCCTCAGCTAAATCATACGCAAATCGTGGTGCAACATATTTACGACTAAAAAAATATGAAGAATCAATCACTGATTATCAAGTCGCCCTCATGTACCAGTACAATAACTGTGAGTATATTTTACAAATGGGAAAGTGTTATAGTGGTTTGGGGAAATGGGCAGAAGCTTTAGAGTGTGCAGAAACAGTTATAAAATTTGATCCTAACAATAAAGCTGCGCAAGTGTTGGCAGAAAAAGCGCAAAAATACTGTGGTCCAACTAAAGACTCGAACAAAGTAAGGTTCAAAATTGTAGATATAGAAAGTCAAAGTTCTAAAACGCCAAAAAAATCTATTTTAAAGAAAGTGGAAAAATCAGAAATTATACCAATACCGGGATCGAGTAAAATGAGTGGACCATACTATAAAGTTGTGCATAGTAAAGATCCTAGTGTGATAAATAGGGAAAAGCAAATTATTAACAACTATCCAAAACGAATGTTTATGACAAACATTGAAATAACCTCTGATGATGACGACTGTGACTGCATCGAAACTCACGTAAAACCAACTAATACTTTCAATCGAGAAAGTGTATGCATTGATATTAAAAATGTGTTAAATAAATGCAATCCAAATACCAATTCCAATCAAGACAGTAAATATGACTGTAATGACCATAAAAATCAAAAACCTTCAAATAGACCAACAAATGTTAACAAAAGTATTTTAACGGAAACAGAATTTAAAATATGCAGTATACAAAATAAGAAAGAACTATTGCAAATATCAAAAGTAACACATACAAATATTGGCGACATGGACAGCAATAACAACAGTTATAATAAATCTTTTATTAACGACGTAGCTTGTGATATTACGACGGACAAAAATGGAGAACATCTTGCTAGAAACACTGATAATGAAGGCGAAATTACAGCAAGCTTAAATATAAATAACACAGTAAGTACAAACATTCAATAAATTAGTAATCACATAGAACAGTAATCACATTGGTAGATTTCACATATTTTGTCTATATATGTTTTTCAAGCTAAATTCTTTATGTAAAACAAGTTTGTAATAAGTATTGGTTTAAAATATGAAATTGTATTAGGAATTGATTTCTTATCTAAAAATAATATTGTTTTAGATTTTGAAAAGGGTTATATAACAATAGATCAAAATAAATTTCCATTTTTAGATTAATAATGCCGTGTTTACACGGTCAAATAAATTCATGAATAAATTGACGAATTTATTCACGAAGAAATTCATGAATTTATTCATCAATTTATTGGACCGTGTAAACGCAAAAGTTCGTCCAATATTTTATTGACAATAATCATGAATGCCAACCATCGAATAGTGACATTTGTTTTCTAGCAACCTTTACCGATGTTTTTGCATATACACAAACAACACATCATCCACTTACTACACAAGAGAAAAGTTGGTAGTTAATTTTAAACTCAAATGTAACCAAAATTCACTAGAAAATTGACGAAAAATTAGAGCGGGTTCTAATTTGACAATTTATTCGTGAATTTATTTGACAAGAAAAAATTGACGACAAGTTGAGCGTTCACACGCTCCAATAAATTCAAGGTCGAAAACTTCCTGAATTTATTTGACCGTGTAAACACAGCATAAGAATATAATGTTGAAGATGAAAATATAATACTGAATAATTTAGTGGATTCATGTAATTTAAATGATAAAGTTAGAATTAAAGGAAATATTACAATGTGTAAAAATGATTTGTAAAATTATGTGAAAGAAAAATGTGTAGAATTAACAGATGGGAATTTAGAATTTGTTGAAAAATTATTATATGAAAATATTAGTTTAATAGATGCAAGTACTACTTTAGCTCATCGAATGTACCAACATAAGTTGCATGTCGACGATAAGTGTCAGTTTCAAAACCTATTTCAACAAAAATATCATTAATTGATAATCGGTAAAGTAGGTATAAGGTTGTTCTTATTTTAGACGTTTAAGAGGGGCGTTTACTATCAAATAGAAACTTATGCAACTTATATTACTCGCGGGACGGGTAGACGCAAGGGGATGTGAGTATGTGGAGGTAGACGATATTCGGTTTCGATAACAGCGCTTCGGTTTTATTCACAGATTCTGTCATAGATAAAGGAATACTATAGATGGGAAACATAATGTATTTTGAATACTAAATGTTAAAATACTTTAAAAATAGTTTTGAAAATTCTAATTATAATTTTCTGCTTTTAGCACTGATAATTATTTAATTAGGTAAATTTTTAATTTTCAGAATTACCCACGGCTGAGATTTGGGAGGCCTTGGGTTAAAATTTACCTAATAAAATTACTTTTTGTACTCGCTTATCAAAACCTGTCATTTCACAATTCGATTTGCGTGCGTAAAAAGTCACTTTAAACACGAGTGCGTAAAAGTAAAGTTGGTACTTCCTAGAACTTGATTAATTTAGTGACATTTTAAAATCATAAATTCCTAACCTTAATAATATGCTACCCAGTTCGTTGTTTTTCTATGAAAATAAAAGGAAATGAAATAGAATTTTTTGAATTTGATAATTTTAAATTAAATGTCACTTCAAATAATCAATACTGCCAATTCAATTTTTTTTAATTAATATCAAGAGATTAGTAGTGTGTCATAAACGATAACGTATTTAACAATATGTATTATTATTATAGTTCTCGTACAAAAAATATTGTACAAACTTCGTGCGTGAAACATTTTGCGAATTCGTGTCCATAAAGCGCTCGCCTTTCGGCTCGCGCTTTAAACTGGTCACTCATTCGCGAAATATGATTTCACGCACTTGGTTCGTAAATAACTAATGAATGTTAAAAGCAGAAAATTATAATTAGCATATATTTGTATTTAAAGAGAATTAAACTACATTTGATGATCTAAAAATGTATGACCATATCTGAAAAAAGTGAGTTCTTCAAGGTAGAATATCTCAAAATTCGAAAACTCATATCTGTGAAATTTGTGACAAAAGGGTAGTTTTGCATACTTAATGCTGTGGTCAAAACTGTAACGTTTTACTTTGTTTCATTATAGAAATGTGAACAAAATTACAAATATCATTTTTCTACAAGTAACTAACTCTAAAATAGTACAACTTAAACTCAATGTACATATGTATATACATATAGTTAATAAGGAACGTACAAATTCGATAAAAAATTGCAAAAAGTATGCTCCATTCAAAAAAAATATTGTATTTATTTTCCATATGTTAAAAAAGAGACAAAACTGCAATACATTTAATAACAAGGTAAAACATATAGAAAAATCTGAAGGGGAAGTTTAGTTGAACAGTATGTTATCAATAGGGAGCGGAATCGAGCGAGCTAAACTACCACGGAGCCACAACCGTGAAAAGAAATAATATAAACAACTGCGTATTGTTTACATTATATCTGAATAGCACTAATTCAGAGGGCGAACTGTAACATCTGTTTACTCCAGAGAATCAGAGAAAAAACTGCCATAAAATAAGGAATTTTATGAATAAAATCCTTTCTTCATCGGCGTAGGTACAAGGGTGACGAGTTTTTAAAATTTATTATATTTACCTTATATTTCGCAATATAATATGTATGTTTCAATAACATACGCGTACATTTTTAGTTATCATTTATTTAGATCTAGAACGTTGTTTATGTTACTTTTTCTGAGATAAAAATTAATTGTCAGTGATTCCGAAATTTATTGCAAAGTCTGTAAAATATCGTCACTTAGCTTTGCTAAAACATATACAGAAATAGTTTTCATGCAGAGAATTTCGATAGATTACAAAATTTCGTTACATGTTTAAATGACGATGCTCGAAGTATTTCTGAGTGCAAGGAACTAACACAAATCCCAAATTTAAAAAATCAGTTGTTATTCCTTCAGAACACTTTGGATATTTGCCTAAACTAATGACATATTTTGAAAATCGAATCTCAAATTAAAAAATGAGGTGTGGCCACCACACGACTTTCTTATACGTATGAGCGTTTCAAACTATACTATATTTTTTTTACACAAAAATTATTCAAAATCCTATTCTAAGTACTTTTGTTCTCTTAATAAATCGCTATAGAATGCATACTTAGCAAGATATTCGAAAAAAGGACTACTCCCTAAGAGTAAAAGTGTTACTTCCGGTCCGAATTTTGAAATTTCATATATTCAAAAAATATTGCAAATCTAGTACTCAATACTTTTGTATTCTTGATAAATACATATAGAATGCATAATTTACAACATATTCGCAAAAAATCGCTATTCGATAAGAGTAAAAGTGGTAATTCCGGTCTGAATTTTGAAATTGTTTTTATGCAAAAGATATTGAAAATTACGTTTTAAATACTTTTATACCCGTAACGTACCTGTCTAAAAAGCATGACATACGAAATATTCGCCAAAAACTGATTTTCGATAGGAGTAAAAGACCTACTTCCGGTAGCAGCTTCGAAAAACTTTTTAAATAAAATTGTTCTCAATTTTAATTTCAAATATATATGAATTCTTTATAAATTTGTTTAAATTTAGTAGTTGACGAAATATTGGCAAAATTTAATTTTTTCACTGACGTAAACTGCTACTTCCGGTCTACCGATTTTACTGAAAAACTACTCAGATCTAAAGAGGGAGATTAGACACGTAAATACAAAATTTGGAATTGATATCTACAGCGGTTATCGTGGTCACATAGAGACACACAGACATTTTTTAAAAACATCTTTTTCGGTATCAGGGGACTTCAAAACGTGGACATCTGCAAAAATCTCGAAGTCGAAAATTTCACATTACTTCCTATAAGAAAGTAAAAATGGATTAACCACATTAGATGTGGCTATTAATAATTCCAAGTGACTTAGACGCAGTTTTTAATAGAAATCCAGGTTTAATAACATTGCGGCAATTGTGTATGCTAAATACGCTGAAATAAAGGAATATTTCCAGTACGCACCTATAACCAGTTGCGATGTAGAAGGGACGTTTTCTATCTACAAGGATGTACTTAATTCAAAGAGAACAAGTCTTACAGAAGAGAAAATGAACAAATAGTAGGGTATTTTGTATTTTATAATCACCAGCCACTTGATATTCAATTATATAAATAAAATTAAAACCTCTTTAAAAATACAACATTTCAATAGCGCGCCCATGGGCGATGAGTCATGACTCGCTCGATTACGCTCCCTAGTTATCAATCAGTTTAGATTTACAGACTGTCCCAGAAATAAAAAGACGGAGTAGCAGGTATGTAAAGTCCGAACAGAAACAGGCCCAAATATACCGCAATAACGAAGAAATTAAGAATTTAATTTTCTATGTTGTTTTTTAGATAAAAAAAATTACATTACGGACCTGGCACATAATGTATGTTTATAAATACACGTAAGAATGCTCATTTGTAAATAGAAACGAACACGCATTCATAGAAAAATACGCTTTTATTTGTATAAAACGGGAAAAAAACGTTAAATCCCACTCATTCGTAATAACACATATATTTTGCCCGATGCGGGGCGACCCACTTTATTGCAGACAATAAAAGATTGTTTTTATTTTTAAAATAGGAAGGTTGTTGCTCTTTAATGTGTTGTAGTCGGAAACAGCTGATTATTATTATTTTAGAATATTCAATAAATTCTAGTTTTTCTAGCCTTTATTACAGTAAATATCAAGAATGTAATTATTTGTTTCTAACAGGTGTAAAATTAAAGTAATTAATGGTTTGATATTTATTATGAAGTATCTATTCCTCCTTTTTTTTTTAACACAATAATATGGTGGTCCTGAAAAGGACTGATTGTGAACGTGAAGCAGGTGGATATTTAGTCCAAGGTCGGCGTAAGGCCAATTGAATTCTTTATTATTTTTTTTCTGCCGTCTGCGCACGAATAAAGACTTGATATTTTGAGGGTACGTTTTTGCACAATCTAGCTCCCGATTTCTGCTACTCCGTCTTTTTATTTCTGGGACAGCTTGTATAGTAGAAAGCACGAAATAATCCACATTCGTCATACACGAAAAATAATGACGTCTGTTTTGCGAGTCTTATAACAACGGACATAAAGACGTCTCTAAAAGGTGCGGAAAAAACGCTACCACACATTTCTGAGGGCGATCTAACCCAACTTACCTCAGTCCAAAAGTGGATGCACCATTGCATTGAATTGCCACAAGAATAACACCCAAATTACAGAAGCATGTGTGTCCATATACGGAATGAATTTTTTATATCCAGATTACTCATAAACGGCTGCTCCAATCAACTCCTACCAGGTATACCTTTTCTAGGTAAAAAACATTGGAGAATAAGAATTTTTATTTAAAAGTTAAATACAGTGTGTCTCAAAAAAGTTACTACGTTTTAAATGGATACAATATGCCGCAGGTGGCGCCCTCTACATTTTGCAATGAAAATGAGAGCAGATTTAAATTTTTTACCCCACGAAACCCCCCCCCCCCCTACCCAAATATTGTGACAATATACCAATTATTACAGAAATTATTTATAAAAAACTAAAACCAAATTGAACTTTTGACACTCTGTATCTCCGAAAGCATCCACTTTTGGACTGAGGTAAATTGGGTTAGATCGTCATATTTTGCCCTCAGAAATGTGTGGTAGCGTTTTTTCCGCACCTTTTAGAGACACCCCAGTATATTACTAAATTTATAATGTCATTAATGTAGAATATATTATATGTAGGTATATAACAATAATTACAGGATTGTTTTAATGATTAATATTAATTAAAAATAATAATGTTGAGACGTTATTTCAACCAGTTTTTCTAGAAATAGTAACATCGGATGTTGGCGTTCATGAATCTTCGTTTACACATCGCTAGTGAATCATTTTTGACATTAGATTTACAGCGTTCACAATTCGTCAATTTTATTCGTTGATCACAATTCTCATACAGATGTACTAAAACTATTACGTCATGGATTTTGATGACGAAAGTGTATTGTTTCGTGCATTTTACTATAGAATAATTATGACGTAGTGAGTTATAAAAATACATAAATTAATTTTACAAAGTATGCAAACGATTTTTCACGAATAACTTAACGTGTGCAGTGATCACAAAATATTCCACATGACTTTATAAGACAGAACACAGTATTACTAAGTGGTATACCTATTCAGTCATTCAGCATATGTATTAAAACTTCCTAAATGGACACTCTATATGCTGTTTCACAATACCGAATTAGAACGTCTATAAATATTTAGATATTTTATGCTCAAAAAAAAAAAAACAAGAAGCTTAACAGATCAATCGTCCTGATATCTTTTTAGAACTTTAGAATATTCCGACAAGCGTGAATATGATATTTACATTCTTAGAACATTGTTGATGATTTTTCATAAATCATAATAAAAAATGATAATGAATACTTAGAAAAATCTCCAAACCATACCCATACACATACAAATTAAAAATTCATATATGCGTACATGAAATGTGCATGCATGCATGTATGTATGAAGTTTTAATTCGTATATGTACGTTTCATTAATTATTGGAGATTTTTAGTTATCGATAGACCACACCCCCCTGGCGCTTTTGCATAACAGAGGTTGCTGAGATTTTCTCATAGGCATCGTTATACGAAGAGAAAATATGCTCATTGGGAAACATGCCCTTCTTTGTAAAAAAATATACAAAAACTGACACACTTGGCGTATTTTTGTGTTAAAAGCACGAAGTCGATTAAAAATAAGTAAACCATAAAGGAGACTTACTCATTTAAATTTTTCATATTCAAAGCATTCTAAAAAATGTTGAAATATAGTGTTTATTTTGTATGACCAAAAATAAAATACACAGAGAATCAAAGATTGTCTATCGCGCGTCAGCAATATATGACACGTACTAGGCATGTGGCGCCTTTTCCACATGGCGTTTTGAGAGATGTCAACAAGTAGGAGCAACTTATTTTAATTATTTGATATTTTGACATTGGCGTTCCGTGCGGCTTCCCTTGCAATTACTAGATAATACTAATATTACTGACATTTGAAGTAGGCATCCTTTGAAGACTAACGGAATGAAAACGATTCCTCTTACGTACGGCAACATAAATTAATTTTATTCTGCCTTATAAAAAAGTACAAGAAAAAAAAATATAACCTTCACCATGTTATGACCAATGTAAGAAAAATAAATATGTTTATGCTATCATCATTGTGTTTAAAAAAAATTGTACTCTTATTTACGGATAAATTTAGAACATTATTCTAAAAATGTAGCACATACCTAAAATATGTCATATATTAAAAAAACAGGTTAGGTAATCCTTTTGAATCTTTCGTTATACTTGAAATCGATCCATAAAAAATATGATACACATTTAAGGTGTATTTTAATTTACACAGAATAATGGAATTCGTATATAAGAATTTTACGATCTACAATCGAATTGAGTCAAAACTGAAAATGTCAATACATATCATTAATATACAACCATTACTGTTAATGACTACACATAGGCCATAAATGACGAAAATTATTCCACAATTTCTGGTTTCTAACGCCATTCACAGATCACTTTAACTAGAAGATAATATAACTTAATAGTAAAATGTTTAGACAATGTTTAGCGCCGCCTGCCAACTACAGGCAGTACTAAAATGGATCAAACCGATGTACCGGGAAATTTAAATATTATATATTTGTATTCCATTTTGTATTTACCTTAATAGTTTATATTCTTCACTTTAAATGTTCCGAGACAAAATAGTAGATGTATTTTAAAGTAAAATATTCTACATATATTGCTATATTTTAAGTCATTTAAAGTGAAGAATAAAAACTATTAATGTAAGTAAAGTTGACGTATTCCAAAAATGTTGTGCATTATATATAATAACTTAGTAAGAAATTAAAAACATATCGTTATAGTAATGCTTTATTTTTATATGAAAATTTATTTCTATTTCAAAATATTAAGCATTCTAAATTTTTCTTACATTTGAACTTAAATGGAAATCGTCGATCTTCTCTTATAACATTAAATAAATTAGGATATCCTGTAGCTTCTAACCACTCATGAAAACGAATTGATTTTGGATGTGGAAATGCATGGAAAACTTTTGCACTTTGGTCACAATCTGACACAACATTTTTTTATCGGCATAGTTAAGAGTTAATATTTTATATGTAATTGTGATTAATAATTTTAAAAACTGTCAACAAAAATATTTAAAAAGCTATACCACATATAGTTACCATAGTTACTCATAACAACTAACAACAACAGGCAGTTCTGAGAAGCTAAGCCCTGAAGTATCATGTGTGATCCTAAAATTGCGTCAACAGATTTTAACATGCGCCACCTATCAACTACAGGCATAAGTAAAACTATGTCTACGCAATCCCAATTTAACATTTCCCCCCCTGACGCCAATAATGTTTTCTACTGTTTATGTTTTTGTCTAAACATAGGCTTTAGTTGCTTCTAGACAACTTTAACCAGTTAACTGTCATCATGCATCATATACACGTCAATACAAAAAAAAAGCTCTATTACGGTGCAGTTGATGTGTACTATTAAGACTTTTAATAAGACTCATAAAAATATCATTTGCTAGTATATTGGATACTGTAGTACAATATACCACGCGATCATTTAAATTCTAAATTATAGCAGGCGGGATTTTTTTTATTAGGTTGTCCAGAATGTCAATTATTGATTAATTAACATTTTGAAACGTCACTTTGACAATTCAAATTGTAAATTAGTACTTATATATCAACTTAATTTAAATTTCACAGCCTGCTCTAATTTAGAATTTAAATGATCGCGCGGTATTACATTTTAAAAGCAAAGTTGCTTATTTTTTCTAATGCATCGGGCATTTCCGGAATTGTTTTGTATACATATCAGATATTATCCCATAACATAATGATTTTCACGGATTATGAAGACCCTCAGTATTGCTTAAAATTGTTATTTTCTATAATTTGTTTGTTTATGACTATTATATTACAACTCTAAAGTTTTTAATAACCTTGGTAACCATGACTTGATACTTTTTTATAGAATAAAATGGTAATCTTTTCTCATTTTGCTGAAGTTTTTTTTTTAGTATTTGCCGTTCGAGTGTGTACTTGCCATTATATACTTAATATTAATTTGGCATCCTGTGAGGAACTCCGCAGTTAACTGGTTCAAAGAAATGTCTTGTTGTATTTCTTATTTGTTAGATTACTTTTGTTTCATTAATATATTATGGAGCTTATATAATAGTTCAATTATATTTTTAGGAACTAAATCATAATGATCTCGGAGGCGGTGGCGAGCCATTTACTGAAAACAGTCAAGATCAATTATATAGAGGCAATATAAACATGCCATTTAGTTTTGTACAAGCCTGGCAATCAGTGCGTAGAGACGGTACCTATTCCGGATTTGCCTCAATATTGAGAAACTTAGATATACATCGGATTACTGAAGGTATTAAACCTTTTAATTTATACAGGGTGAGTCATCTAAGCGGGTAAGGCCGATTATGCTTTTATGAGTAAAGATATTTCGAAGCGGGTTTTTCCTTGTGATAGCTGTTCATTATTCATTCATGGTTAGCCACCAAGTTATGGAACACTTGGTGGCTAACCATAGTTATAGTTTTTTAAATGGAACAGCCTATATATTATTGCATTTTTGAATTCCCCGTATAATTTTTAATCAAAAAGTTAGAAGATAGTATAGGCCTAAAGTGTAAAGTTTTTGACTTATTCCCATTTTTCTGAAAAATTTAATGTTTGTACAAAATTATATTTCTCGAAAACGACAGTTTTGTTTACAATAAGTGGTCCTAATAGAAGCATGTTTTATTTTTTTACAGTTACTAACTGCATGTGCAGGAAACTGGATTAAAATTAGATGACACGTTTTTGTATAAAAGTTACTTTTTTTAATCATTTTTGTATATCAGTTCATTTTTGAATTGTTTATTAAATTTCAAGTCAGAAACATGTAAAACGTTAATACTTTAAAAGTGACTATTGCAGAGTTATTGTCGTTTTTTGATATGGTTTTGTTAGTTTTTGCAAAAAAGTCAATTTTTTCAAATGGAACACCCCGTATATTATTTCATTTTTGAATTTCTCATTAAATTTCACATCAAAAACATGTAAGACGGTAATACTTTAAAAGTGACTATATCTGAGCTATTGTCTCTTTTTGATATGATTTTGTCAATTTTGAAGTTTTAATTAATATAGTATAGTACTGACAAAATTGTATCAAAAAGAGACAAAATAGCTCAGTAATAGTCACCTTTACAGTATTAACGTCTTACATGTTTTTGATGTGAAATTTAATAAGAAATTCAAAAATGAAATAATATACAGGCTGTTCCATTTAAAAAAAATGACTTTTATACAAAAACGTGTCATCTAATTTTAATCCAGTTTCCTGCACATGCAGTTAGTAACTGTAAAAAAATAAAACATGCTTCTATTAGGACCTCTTATTGTAAACAATATTGCAAAAAATTTTGTCCATCTAATACGTCGTTTTCGAGAAATACAATTTTATACAAACATTGAATGGGAATAAGTCAAAAACTTTACACGTTAGGCCTATACTATCTTATAACTTTTTGACTAAAAATTATACGGGAAATTCAAAAATGCAATAATATATAGGCTGTTCCATTTAAAAAACTATAACTATGGTTAGCCACCAAGTTATGGAACACTCTGTATAATACAAAATATTTTTAAAATGTGGCCCTAATGAACAGCTACCACAGGAAAAAAACCGCTTCGAAATGTCTTTACTCGTAAAGGCATAATCGGCCTTACCCGCGTAGTTGACTCACCCTATATATATAATAAATAATAGTATTATCCAATATAGATATAAAATTAATGATTTGTCTTTTCAATTTTTAGTTATTGGCAATAAAATCGATGCTACCATATTAAGTGAAATATTAAATAGCTTATACAGACATTTTATGGTAGCTGATGAAGTTGAAACAGTTTATAATACTCTTTTGAATCTATGCAGATTGGATAGGTTTGGTATAGTAATCATGTTTCTATCTAAGAACGATAAGAGGCTGGTACACAATTTATTGGACTTTTTAAAGCAACATGGGCGAGATTTACCAGAAGCGATAAAACAAGAATACATGTAATTACATAATAAACATATAGTTCTATTACTTTGTTTTATTATGATAACAAAATTGTCAGTTGCAGATATGGAAACATTAAATTTGTTCTGACATATAAAATAAAAACTGTTTCTAAGCACTGTAAAGGACAGAATGTGCATATACAAAATAACCTAACTGCGACTAAACCAAAACGCAATATTGGTGCCAAAAAGTGTTCTTATATTTTAATTAATATCCATGGAAATAATAATATCCGATGTGTTAAAATTGCGATTTGATACAAAATAATTTAATTTTAGAAAAATCTAATCCCTAATCTAACATTTTGACCGTGACGGGTTCGTACGTTTGGAAGATGGTAAAAAAGACGATCATTTTTACAAGACAGAATGTGTTCAAAGCATAAAGAAAACCATAAAACTATAGAAAAACAGATTTTTTTTCTATTTCGGTTCTATAGAGTTCACTTTATAAAACATTTTGGTTGTCTTACTTTATAACATTGGAATTTTCTTTGTTTGAAATTGGGGACGAATATAATAAGAAATTATTTCTTTTTAAATTCCAAATATAAATGTTTGATGGTATTAAGAATGAACAAAAGAAACATATGAATAATCATTAGACATAATTATCACTATAGTAAAGCAGATTTTCAAAAGTTAAATGTCAGTGCCAATAAAACTAAATTACTTATTTAAAAATTCAAAAACCGAACTAGAATAAAATACACATGACATTTTGCGCATTCTTTCTTGAAAACTCGCCGTAAGCGGTTCACTTCCTAAACTCAAAAATCATGTCTTATAAAACTTGAATGTCAATATACTAATATCACTCCTAACGCGCATGCGTGGATAAAATAATTAAGATAGTTACAATAGTGCAACATTTGCTAGCATGACCATTAACCATTTACAACAGTGTCAGATTATTTTAACAGAACAAACACCTGGCTAGTCCGAAATAGTGCGATACGAACGACCTCTTATTATCAAAACCAGGAAAAACTAATACTGTAAAAATGTGAAAAGTATATGCAACACTAGATGAATCGAGCAACATGCAACGACGAACATAGATCAGAAACAGCTTAAAAGTGAAATAAACGGAATCGAGTAATAAGGAACGTTGACCAACTATCAGCATGCATAGTTTTATAATTTCGAACAAGTCCTAATTTTAATTAATAATCGACGACTGGACAAGAGCTAGGAAACAAAGTAATGTTCATAGTTATAAACTTTGAGAACTGTGCAAGAAATTGAGGTTTAAGATAAATGTTCCACAGTGTTATTGTTTACTGGTGTGTCAAAGGAAAGCACAAGAGAGACATACCAGGGTCGACATATTTTAATTTCTGATACGAAAGTAGAAAGAGGAAAAGAGCGCGACGGAATAAACTAAAGATAAACATAAGCGAGGCTGCCACACCCGACGAACGTTTGCTATGAAATGTAAGGCGTGGGGGTCCCCCGCCACTCCGTTGCTCTCCCACCACTGTTAGCAAGCAGGCATCGCTGCATATCATAAGGTCATCTTCTGTATATGATAGAAGTGCAAACCGAAATTAAAATTTGACGACTATGGTATATGTAACATTATGTAACAAAAATGGAAACGTTTAATCGAGACGACAGCAAAGGACAAAAATGTAAGAAGAGCCACCAAAAATGGGAAAGCCTCAAAAGAAACCAAAACCAATATAATTAAAGTAAATATTCTTCAAATGCTTTAAATTTAATACAAGACAAAATAAATATGTGGAGACTACTTACGCCATGAAGAATAAGCGAAACTGCTCTAAACATATTGGAGAGAACAACATAGAAATTGTAATTCCATAAAATAAGATCGATTAAATCATAGACATATTTATAGAAATTGGTCACTTTCTCTGAGGTGTTTGTTATGAGACATGTCAAATATTTGTATCTATTGAGACCCCTTCTATTATATTCTTCCAATACCAATTAAATCCAGCATTAAGCCAAAAGAAATAAAACATATGGCAACATGGTTGACTGTGTCCAAAAGAAACAAGATCACATGTTTATTGTCATGCATAGCTTATGTGAATTTCAAACCAAAACTGTAATTTCCAAAATGTATTAATCATTAAAACTGGTGTTGGGAGAAATAACAACCGGACAGTCGATTAGTCAAATAATCTGTGTAATTCGGTTTTTCAATACGACTGACGGGCGACGGGTTTACCGACACGACAACCTAGTTGCCGAAAATCTGAGTTTCAAATTGTGAACTGGCTAGTTAATTAGTCGTACTTCATCACCTGTCACCCGGTACTCGTCACTTTCAATGGAAAATCGACCACCCGGTTACTTTTCACTCGGGTTGTCGCATACTACTTGGAACGGTTTTTCAATGTAAGTGTAAAGTACCAGGCAACAGGTGATGAAATACGACTTGAGAACTTGTTCGTAACTTAAATCTACGAGTTTCGCCAACCAGTTTATCGTGCAGGTAAGAACCCCGTACATAAGAGGCCTATCGGATAAAATCCGACAAATAGGCAACAAATATAACATCAGAACTGCGATTAGGACAACAAATACTGTTAGACAGATCCTAACAAGAACCAAGCCAGGAAACGTGAATGAGACAACAACTAACATGTATACGGAGTACCATTTTAATATGTACGTCTATACATAGGAGAAACCAAGACGCAGGCTCCTTGTTAGAAATCCCGCTTGGCACAACATGCTTGTGAAGCACTCCACCAAATCAATGCAACTATTCTGACCAAAGTAGAACATGGCACCAGAAGAAAGATTAAAGAAGCACTAATTCCATAAGCACACCAAGTCTGAAGATCAAAGAGGTCAGGAAACAAATTCATCATCATAGCATAAAAAACGCTCACTACGTGCACCACACAGGACAAATTAAAGTTAGGTTACTGCGCATCCAACAGAACGCACATGAAAACATAATTACAGCCCATATAAGTGTATCCATACCAGTGGCGGCCCGTGATTTTTTGCGACGGGAGGGCACCGGGGGTCTGACTGTTTAATATCAAAAATTAAGTACAGACAAAAATAAACTCAATATGCTATTTAATTAACTTGTTTGAAAATAAAATCCATCCGCCGTTCCTTACGATCAGCAAAATGATTAATAACTCATTCATTGAAGTTTCGTGTTGATGTCAGTAATTGCTTTTCAATGGAACACATTGCTAAGGCACATAGTCTGCTTTCCCGCATGGTATTTCTAGAAAATGTTTTTATTCTCTTCAAAGTAGAAAAACATCGTTCACTTGATTTTTTTCTATTTTGGTTATTAAAAGTTCAAAAAAGCTTAAAATGAGAGACATGTTTCGTTCGAACATTTTAAATATTTGAATATAATAATAATAATAATAATAATAATAATAATAACTTTATTGTCATTTATCGCAAATACGATATCGACATTGTCATGAAAATGTACAATTGTAAAAATATACAAACAACATATAATAAGCACCATTAAAATAGAATTATATTAAACAAATGACACAATAACAATCACAGAGAACCGTCAAAGGTAGTCTTGAAGCGAATAAAAGGTTTTTCCCAAAAGAAATTCTTTAAGTGCCCTTTTAAACATTCCTGTACCGCTAACATCTCTGATTTTGTTGGGTAGCTTATTAAAGATTTTGGCAAAGGAATAGTCCGGTGACTTTTCATATATGTTCGAAGTGTGATGCTTCAATCTTATAACATTAGTCGATCTTATTTCGTAAATGTGTGACAAGGAATCGTACTTTTGTATATTTGTTTTAACATACATTGCTGCTTTATATATATAAATGCATGGGAACGTAAGGATCTTACTACTTTGAAATGTGTTCCTACAAGTGTAAGTTGGTGTTAAATCAAATATTAATCGTATAATCCTTTTTTGAGCAGTAAATACGCGTTTCCATCCCACTGATCGACCCCATATCAGAATGTTATAAGAAAGTGTAGAATAAACAAGAGCATAGTACATATTTAATAGGCCGTCAGTATCTAAGCATGATTTCAGCTTTAATATCGCATAGTATGATTTGTTTAATTTTTTACATACAGAGTCAGCATGACCCTCAAAAGTGAGGGCAGCATCCACCGTGACTCCTAAAAACACCGTAGAATTAGATACTATATTAGACAGATCCGTGTCGCAAGTAATAAGTCTTCGTTGAGAAAAGAATATGCACACGGTCTTGTCACTATTCATCATTAATCTGTTTCTCCTGCACCACGATTGGAATTGATCAATCACCGATCGTATTAAATTTTGCAGATCTTCCCGATTACTTGCAGAAAGTGCAACCGATGTATCGTCAGCGTACATCACTACAAGACCATTTTTTATGTGCTTCGGCAAGTCATTTATGAATATTAAGAATAGTAAAGGGCCCAAGATTGACCCTTGTGGCACTCCCATACCATTCGTAACCTCCTCCGATTGGTGGCCGGATAACGATACGAATATTTTTCTATTACTTAAGTATGATTTTGTCCATTGCAATAATGGATCCCGTATACCGAGACAGTATAATTTATCTACAACATAGTCAATATCAAGACTATCGAATGCGCGAGAGAGATCAAAAAAAGACCTGCCACATATTTTCCGGCCTCAAGTGCATCATATATATATATCTGAAAAAATGAATCGTTGCTGTTTCGGTTGACCTACCCGACCGAAAACCATGCTGAGATTCTGAAAATAATTTATAATGCTCTAGGAATGCCGATAGCCTCCTATAAATTGCCGTCTCAAAAATCTTTGAAAACACACTTTGTAATGCAATTGGCCTATAATTTGATATGATAGTAGGATCATTCTTCTTATGAACTGGTATAATTCGCGATATCTTCAATAAAGATGGAAAAATGCCGGAGTATACTGAGAGATTTAATATTTTCGTGAGCGGACCAGCTATGATTTCGCGGACTGCTTTAATAGCACTTACATGAATACAATCAATTCCCGTACTTTTTGTGTTTTTTAGCGAGGAGATTATTTCTATAATTTCTGCGGGTGTGACATCAATATATAGGTACGATACTATTCGGCGTAGTATGCACAACCATACTTGAAAAATTGTCACCACAAACATTATTAAAAGCGGTGCTTGAGCGATTACATGCATCGTTAGCAAAATATATACAAAAATGATTGCTTATTTCAGTAATATCTTTTACAATATTGCCACTATTTTCTAATTTCAAAGAAATATTCGTATCCTTTATGTTTCTACCTAGTTCAGTATTTATACACTTCCATATTTCTTTTGTTGATGAACAAGCATTCTTTATTATATGCGGTGTTTATGTAATTATGATTAAAACGTCTATGGAAACTGTAACTTCGTACGTGTTCAGACGTCTTCGGAATGTCAGTGGTGGCATTGCTTTGACTTCGGCCAACTTCATATAGGTTCGGACGTCTTCGGAATGTCGGTGAAGGCCTTGCCTTCGCTTCGGCAAACTTTGTTTGTTTTCGGACGTCTTCGGAATATCGGTGAAGACCTTGCCTTGATTTCGTAAAGTGAACTTTATAGCACCGATATAGAAAAAAGCATTTTGCAGATTACACCCACACAACCAGTCTGATAAACTGTAAAAGATTCTCTTGAATTTTCTAGTCACGGTTTTATTAGTTTTCAAATTGTGATCTTCTAGTTTAATCAGTAAATCTGGTCTAGGGAAAGCTAGATTCTTAAATTCTGTCTTAATGTTACTAACGCTATTCATAGTTGCATTTGCACCGATAGAAATTACAACATACACTCACCGCAGTATATTACATACTGGACCGTCACCCGGACCCGGCACCATATAGTAGTGCCCCGCCGCCTATATATATATACACGCACTACCCGCGCCAGTTTCATCGCTCGATTTCTAATACAGACGGGGCAATCGCGCGAGATGCCACGGAGCCTACGTCAGACTGCGATTTTTAAACGCGCTGAAAGGACGGACTGTTGCTTCCGAAAACATATTATTTGTTATCAAACAAATCAGAAAAATTACATACAAATTAGGTATTTATAATTAATTTATCTGTTAAAAGAAATTTGTCACGGGAGGGGGGGGGGCAGTGCCCCGGTGCTCTCCCTGCAGCAGCCGCCACTGATCCATACATGTCTTAAAGAAGTATATTCTGTCCCCCCAATAGCGTAGTGATTAGAATGCTTGAACAGCGGAAATCTTTCTCAGACCACAAGGGTTCTATCCTCGTAGCTGGCACCAAGAAATTGAGGAAGACATATAAGACTGTAGCTAATTAAAAGAATTCAGATATCAATTTGGCAAGAAATAGCCCTTCTCAGGGCTATCCTGAAGACAGCAGAAGAATATCTGCCGAAACGTCGAAGATTCAAAATCCAATAAACGAAGGAAATAGTCCAAACACCAAAATAATAATATGTATAATAATATATTTTTTTTCTGTGACGGGAAAAAAAGTTGACATTTTATCCTTCTTGACAGGTAATAAAATGTCACTTTATCAACCCGGGAAAAAAGTGCTGACTTTTTGCCCGCTTAAATTGACAGATATTTGATTATTTTACAGGTTTCCATTAGCAACGCAGGTGTAATGTCACTTGAAATGTCACATCGATTGATTTTCTGACTTCAATATATAGTATTTTCGTGATTTTTTCAATATTAAATCGTCGTTTTTCCCATCACAGAAAAAAATAGTGTATTATACACGGGAAAAAAATTAGATTTTAGCTCTCGGTAATTTATCTCACTCCGCTTCGCGTCGGGAGATAAACCTTACCTCGAGCTAAAATCTAACACTTTTTTCCCTTGTATAATAAATAACTATTATTATATAACTAAAATATAATAAAACAGCAAATTCAATTTAAATATTTACCTAGTTTCACAAGCAGAACCAGCCCAGAAAGTATTGCACAAACACCGTCCATAACTATGATCACAAGTTCCATGGCCTTCACTGGAATGGCAATCATCTGGACAAATTATTTCTTCGCAGTTAGGACCAGCACGCCCTTCTTCACAATTGCATTGCCCGTTCTTACATTTCCTTGGAAATTCACAATTTTCGCACTGTATTACATTGTACATTGCACTGAATCCCTCACCTGGTGAGCCTTGTTTATAATGAACTGTTAGATAACCTATAAGCAATACATCTTCGTAAAACATCTGGAACCAATATATTTCCTATAGATATTCTAATGTAAAGGTTTTTTTTTGTTTGTTAAAAATTACATAAATTCAATTAGCTAACAACTTAACCTGTTCTAGATTCAATTAATGTTGTAGGTAAAGCTTCTTCCGAACAGAATACAGCAGAAAGTGCATTTTGAGTTCCCATATCAGCTTGATCTGGTTGACCATCATAAACGTACACAGCATTTTCACCGCATGTGACGTTCAAGTCACTGGCATTCATCTGTAAAAAGAAGAAAAACATTATTTTAACAGATAAAGATATTTAGAGGTATACACGAACTGCGTTACGTCAAAATACTTTTGAAAAATGTTGTAAGGATAATAAATGTATCATTTTCCTATTTATTTTACATGGTTTGTGAGGAAATCCAGGAACAGAAGTTGTCCGTAACGATGTTCGGGTGTACCGATATTTCCAAATTTATCCAGAAATTTTAGCGATCTTAAGAAGGAAGTAGGAATACATACTTTACCTGCAATTGAATTATAGGTGTACCATATTCCACGATCGGATTAATAAGCCACAAACATTCTTTAGGAGGCTGTTCACGCGCCTGGTTGTAAGATTGTCTGGAGCTTATCCCTTGTCCTTCAGAACCCTTCAATTCACCTCTTGCTTCGCAATGATAGTAACACTGTTTCCCATTCGACGGATCTCCATAATAATTCTGTTTGCATCTTTCGCATTTATCTCCTTCAGTATTATGTTGACAATAACATACACCAGTAACAATATCGCATTCTCCCTTTGATTTGTCGCCATGACCGTTACATTCGCATTTTTGACAACCTAAAATTGCGAAAAAATAAGATGGTTTTCGACTCAAGCATGTATAATAATATTGTCTAACAATAGTAGCAATATTTAATACCTTGCTTTGTTGTGGCATTCCCATAGCTACCAATCTTGCATAATTCACAAAATTCACCCTCAGTCCAATTTTGACAATTATCACAGATACCCACGCCGTTAGGGCAATCGGAATGATTATTACAACCACAGTTAATCGAGCAATCATCTCCTGTCCAACCTAGATCGCATTTACATAAATAATCCGGTTCTCCCTGGCATTCCCCGTGTACACAGATATTATAACAGGTGCGTGTACATGTAGCCCTGCCGTCACCGATGAATCCCCTTTTACAATGACAGCTAAAGGAGCCGTCGGTATTGGTGCATATAGCTTCCGAGTGACAATCGTGCAAACCCAAGCCACATTCATCTACATCAGGACATTGCGCGTAAGCCCATCTGGCGTTTGGAATGTTTAAAGCATCGGAACAACTCACATGGGGTTCATTGAAGTCCCCCTGAACACAAGTGCCTGTAAATAAAATAAATATTGGTTTCAATTTTTTTTAAAAAATGTTCTTCTTTAATTGAGAATAGTGATGGGACATGGAAATATTTCCAATTGAAAGTATTTCCGAAACGGAAATATTTCCGAAACGAAACATTAACAAATTTCCGAAAGTTTTCCAGATGTAAATTTCGCCGCCAAATCTCATAAACATAACCTCTAATTAATGTAGTAAACGTGTAACGACGTTGTTCGTAACATTACATTCGGACTGTTATTCCCACTTTTCCGGTAAGTTCTACTTTTTCAACAAAAAAAAATTGGAATCTTCATTCATTTTATGTAGGAAGATGGGTAAACACAAAAGCGAAGTGTGGAATCATTTCAAAAAGCTGCCAGATAAGAAGGTTTCATGTCTCTACTGCCACAAAGAGTATTTTGTAAACGCAACTAGAATGATGTCACATATTACAAAGGAATGTAGGCGATGCCCTTTTCCGAAACCATTGGCTAGCACTTCCAAAACTAAAAGTGGTAGAAATACCACAACATCATTATTATCACAAGCATCATCATCTTCAACTTCAACCTTGGGATCATTCAGTGATGTCATTAAAGAAAATATTGAAAATAATGTCCAATTTCGGCAATTTCAATCTAAAGTTAGTTCATTCGTTGACAAAATGTCTCCGAAAGAGAATGAAAAGTTAAATATGATGGTAGGTAGAGCCATATATGATGCTTCACTACCTTTTACAATTGTGGAAAATCAAAAATTTAAAGAATTCATCCAATGTTTAAGGCCCTCTTATAATCTTCCATGTAGAAAAAGTATTGCAACATCAATCATGGACAAGCAATATTCACAAATAAAAACCTCTGTGACTAGGATGCTTGAACAAAGCACATCTTTTAGTATGTTATGTGATGGATGGAGTGATATAAATAATACTCCAATACTGAATATTATATTCACCACTCCAGAACCTGTTTTCTACAAAGCTATACACACACAGTTGGAAAGACATACAGGGAAGTTCATTTTTGAGATATTAAGTGAAGCAATAGAAGCAGTTGGTAGCGAAAAAGTTCATGCATTTGTGAGTGATAATGCTAGGAACATGAAAGCTGCTTGGAATTTACTACAAGAAAAGTACCCAACCCTTGTAATTTACGGCTATTTAGCACATGGACTGAATCTTTTAGCTAAAGATATCACTACCCTTAACGTTTTCAGCAACATTATTGCACGTACAAAAAAAATTTTGCAGACATTTCACAATAAGCATCTTCCCAGTCAACTACTCAAGAAAATTCAAAAAGAAAGTGGAAATGGACAAGCTCTTCATGTACCTGTTGAAACTCGCTGGGGAACATGTACAAATTGTCTGCAGTCAGTATTAAATAATAAAGAAAATTTACAAACTGCAGCTGTAAAGCAACAAATACAAAATCAAATAGAAAATCCTGTTAGAAATAAGATTCTGGATGAAGATAGCTACTAGCCTGGAGTAGAAAGATGTTTAAAAATTTTGAGTCCTATTTCCGAGGCTATTCATAAGCTGGAAGGGGATAAAAATACAATTGGCTGAGTTGTAGGACTAATTAAATATATAGAAACCTTCATTTTAGAGCATTCATCTTTATTCAGGTGAGTTTGTGGGATGAGGCCATTATTTTGCAGATGTTTTAAACCTTGTATTTTTTTATTTATTAGTGTGGACACTGGGAACAATATTAAAGAAATGTTTTATCATCTAAAGGAATTTGTTTGCCACGAAATTCATTATGCTGCAAGTTTATTAGATGCCAGACAACAGGTAGCCTTGTCTGAAGAAGAGATTGAAAAGGCAGTGGATAAAATTTTGGAAATTGGTTCGAACATGGGTTTGAAGAGAGAACTATTACTTATTGATATTGGTGAATATAGAGCAAGAGAAAAACTGTGGAAATTGACTACAATGTGGGAAGCAGCAAGAAAAATGGAACCTGTAACTTGGTGGAAAGGCCTTTGTAGCACTAGATCTTTGGCTCTAGTAGCTGAGCGAATATTGAATTTCCCAGCTACATCAGCGGCAGCTGAACGAAATTTCAAACCATTTTCTCTTATTAAAACAAAGAAAAGAAATAGACTAACGTTGGAACGCACAGAGAAGTTGGTGTATATTAAATCAAACATTAAGTTTTTTAATATAGAAAGTGAAAATGCAATTAAAAATGATGAAGAAAACATGGAACATGAAGATGTTGAAGTTGAAGGTATGTAATGTAATGATTGGATTGTAATGTAATTTATTGGTAATGTAATGTTTCCAGGAGAGACGATGGAGTTCGAAAGTAATGAGTATGAATATGGAAGTACCTCTTCCGAAAATGAAGATGCGAATATGGGTAGTTCAGAGTCAGAAATAGGGGAGAGTGAGGAGACTGATGATGATATTTGCCGAACTGAAACGTATGCCAAAAATATTGAAGACACTGCTTGTGATAAAATTGCAAATAAAGAAAAAGCTCGAAGTATTGTTTATTACAATGGAGATTTGCGTGACGGGGAATTGATTTCTCTATACCAAAGTGATGAAAGTGAAACTGATACAATAGGCAACTAGGTTTAGTAGTTATCCCTTTTTTTTTTCAATTATGTATTATTTTATTTTATTTTTATGTTTTGAATGAATTTATTTTCTGTTTTGTTACGTTATTTTTTCAATATATTTAAAAGTTATTTAAAAATTGTATTTAAAATTTAAATCTTACAATACTGTCAACAGACATACTTTATTTGGTGTTTTCTTGAAGAAAAAAAGGAGCCCAATATGATGGAGCACACATTTTTAAAATTGCGATGTTTCTTAAGTTTCCGGAAATTTCCCATCACTAATTGAGAATATTATGGAAGAAAGCAAATTGTAGCTATAATAATAATGCGGATATCCTTGGCCACAATATTATGATTTAGGAAAATATATACAACGGTCGATTTGAAACCAATAGTGTGCTTTAAGACTATAGATATTACAACACCTACTTTCGCGTTAAAGGCGTAGGTAATCAACATGTGAAGAATGGGTTTTCAAAATCATAATATGTATGACAGTTTAAAGTAGTTTACGCAATCACCAACTTTTAAATTTATGTGTTAGTGTATTTCCTTCACAAAAAACTTATTCCAATGTCATTAACTCGATTTCTTAGTTTCTATGCTGCTTCTTTGGTAGGAAAGAGACAGTCTGTATATGCAGTAATGACAGAACTGTTCACCCCGTTCCCCGTCCAGTTTTCATAACAGGGCTTCCTCAAGGTGGTATTATAAGCCCTTTGTTATTTTTAATAAACTTGAATGACTTTCCTATAGCAAGAATTCGTTTGGAATGGGTATTATGGCTTTTTTTCAAGATAAATGAAATGGCGTCATATTCTATGGCCAACGCAATACGTTTAGCAGTAAATGGGTCTAATTATGATAATTGCAATCACATTACAATGGTGTACTTTTACTTTTTAGTAAAGTATAGGGTGTTCCATTAAGATGTTTCATTTTGAATAGCCCGCCATTGTAACAGTTGTTACGACTCAACCGGTAATTACTTGACAGATGAGAAGTAAAAGTCACGCCATTAATAAAAATGAAACGATACACGCTTCAACAACGCATTGAAATTATTAAAATTCACTACAAATATGGTGAAAATTTCGCGGTCACATTTCGTAGAACTAAAGCATTATTCGGTCGTCGTGTAGCACCTTCTTGGCCAGCAATAGTGAAACTGGTGGAAAAATTTGAGCTGTTGGGACAAGTTAGTGATGTGAAGAAGCGAACTCGTGTACGTCGCTGAAGAACAGATGAGAATATTGCTGTTGTAGCCCATAGTGTTGAGGCGAACTCAGATTTCTCCATTTCCCGTCGATCTTTGGAATTGGGCATTCCACGAACGACATTACACCGTATTTTGCATAAAGACTTAGATCTTAAGGCCTACAAAGTTCAGTTAACACAACAACTCATGCCTACCGACCATCAACAACGTCGTGTCTTTGCTGAATGGGTCATTGAAATGCATCAAGCTAATCAGGAATTTCATCGAAGAATAATCATGAGTGATGAGGCCCATTTTAATCTCGGAGGCCACGTAAACAAGCAGAACTGTCGCATTTGGGGCTCGGAAAACCCAAGAAAGATCATTGAAAAGCCTATTCATCCTCAACGTGTGACTGTTTGGTGTGGTTTTTGGTCCGGCGGGGTCATTGGACCTTACTTTTTCGAAAACGAGGCTGGAGAAACTGTTACGGTGAATGGATTGCGCTATCGAACGATGATTAATGATTTTCTATGGCCGGAATTGGACGATATTGATGTCGACGACGTTTATTTTCAACAAGACGGCGCTACGTGTCACACAAGTAACGATACAATCGCTCTTTTGCGTGAAAAGTTTCCCGGCCGTGTGATTTCTCGAAGAGGCGATCGCAATTGGCCACCGAGATCTTGTGATCTAACACCCTTAGACTTTTTTCTTTGGGGCTACATGAAAGATAAGGTCTATGCCAATAACCCACAAACGATTCAAGACCTCAAAGATGGAATTCGTGAAGTTATCGAGGACATACAGCCGCAAATGTGCGAATTGGTGATGGAAAATTTCATGAAACGAATATAGTCCTGCCATCGTAGCCGTGGCGGCCATTTGGCTGATATTGTTTTCCATTATTAATGGCATTCCCTCCTCTTTACAATTAAATAAACATCCGCTGATTTCGCTAAAAAATACTCGTTTTATTAACATATCAAAATGAACCCTCTTATTGGAAGACCCATTACATTAATGTCTATATCTTTATAATATACAGGTTCGGCCTACGATTATATTGCATGCGGCTTTCCGTACATAACACGAAAGGAGTTGCCAAACCGTACCTATCTAACAGATATACATACGCGAGCCGGCAAGTAGACCTTCAGTGAAACCATAATAAATTCAATCATAAAAATAATAAATCTGAAGGAATTCTTATTAAGGTGGCTCCCTACGGTCCGTGATATTACAGGCCAGCCCGCGCCGAACCAATTTGTGCGGACGAGCACGGGCCACGGGCGAGCCTGGATCATCTCGGGCAACACCCTTCCCACGGCGCGTGTAGACTCGATTTTTAACGGTCATTTCCATAATGTCGCGTGAAAAAAGCACTGTTGCTGGTACATTGTAAAAAGGCCAATGGCTCTTAAATATTTCGGTTGCTCCACTGCCGGTCTTCATAGACTCTCCAATTTTCGTACGAATCTTCCTATATGTGGACATTAAATTATTCCTTTTTTTTAAGTTCTTTAATTGTGATATCATTCTTCATTTGCCTTTGGATTCTAGCCCATGAATCCTGCTGGTCATTGCGATTTTTGTGATCTGCACTTTTAGTACTCCACAAGAAAGTTTCTTTTTCATAATAACTTAAAAATTCGAAAATACTTTCGTTTGTCCAGTTCATATTTTTGGAAATACGCACGTCAATACTATAGCACGGTCAAAATACAAATAAACAGGTAGTGACATGTTTTCGCGCCAGTCACGGGCCTTTGAAGTTACCGACTCTCGGCGGATCGGACGGGTCGCCCCGGATATGCTCGCGCCACCTCGGACGGCACCCTTCCCACGGCCTGTTGGCGCGAGCTGGCGCGGGCTGGCCCGCAATATCACGGGCCGTGGGAAGCCAGCTTTATAATATTAACTTAAGATACTTTTTTAAGAATATTACGAATGAGAATAATACCTAAAAATGAAGATGCACACATGCATTATATTCGAATCTTATGATCGTAATCGGCCTATCGTCTAGCGTCGAACAGTACGTGCCCACTCCCCACATGTGTATAAATACTGACAACAACGTTCGTTTCAATATATGGACTTTAGCTCGCATGCAAGGTAAAAACAGACCGAACCTGTATATACCGTACTCATGGTCCAGTAATTTACTATTTTAAATTATTAAATTATTTACAAATTGAATTACTAGCAAAAAGAAAGAAATATACGCATTGTTACTATTCCTATATACCTGTTGTCTAAATACATACCAGTTATTGGATTGGATGAATTATAACACCATCCACAACTTAATGAGCTTAAACAGGTGGTGCAATTAGAATAATGCGAACAAGATTTGCACTGCTCCTGCGTTTTGGTATTCTGCAGGAAGTTATTTTCTTGATTGGTTACTAAGGGAAACGCTTGATCCAGCCATTCACGACACATGCCAAATTGATATTCACTGGTGTAAACGGAAAAACTAAAGCACTGTTGCGTCGCTTCACACCAGACGCAACGACCTTTCTGCTGCAAGCACGAGCTGCAGTCAGGTCGCTTATAACAGGGCGTGGGACATTTCGCAGCACTTCTAGCAGCTTCGGTCGATGTTCCTATTCTTGCGCATCTAGCTTCTTCAATCCACCATTCACACAAGCCTGATCTAGTGCAACTTTCGCAAGAGATAAAATTTGAACAATTTGAACAGTCACTAGGTTGTGATGTTAGGTAACGCCAATCACCATCCACTGAACAGCTGATGTTTTCGGTGTCCAAACGGGAAACGCACGAATTAGTTAAGTCGCACCAACCACACAAAGAATCGGTGAGACAATACTGACAATTGTTGTATTGAGAGCAAGTGCCATTTGAATAGGGTTCCAAATACTCGAATCTGAAAACCTAAATGAACAGAATACGCTTGTATTTTATAATATTAAAGTTTTCTTTTTGATTTATTAATGTAAAAAATATAACATACTATTAAGAATAAGATAAAATATAAATGTTATTATACTGTATAACTTGCGGACATATGTACATGATCATAAAAATGTCAGAAAATTAAAAGTTTGCAAAATCCTATAAGATATAAAAAAGATGGTCACATATTGTTATACTGCAATTATTAGATGGTTGATTAAGAATAATGCTTGGAAGGAAATGTAACATGAGATGTTACCGTTTTGAGATTGTATGATTACTAGTAATTATATATTACATATCTAATAATGAGGTAGTAAATATGTATTTTGCGGACAAAATATTTTAAAATATTATATAGAAATATGATATACAGTACAGGGTGAGTCATCTAATCGGGTAAGGCCGATTATGCCTTTATGAGTAAAGATATTTCGAAGCAGGTTTTTTCCTTGTGATAGCTGTTCATTAGGAGCATATTTTAAAAATATTTTGTATTATACAGAGTGTTCCATAACTTGGTGGCTAACCATAGTTATAGTTTTTGAAATGGAACACCCTATATTGCATTTTTGTATTCCCCGTATAATTTTTATAGGCCTAAAGTGTAAAGTTTTTGACTTATTCCCATTTTTCTGAAAAATTCAATGTTTGTATAAAATTATATTTCTCGAAAACGACGTATTAGATGGACAAAATTTTTTGCAGTATTGTTTACAATAAGAGGTTCTAATAGAAGCAAAATTACATGACACGTTTTTGTATTAAAGTTATTTTTTTTAAATGGAACAGCCTGTATATGAGTTCATTTTTGAATTGTTTATTAAATTTCATGTCAGAAACATGTAAGACGTTAATAGTTTAAAAGTGACTATTACTGAGTTATTCTCGTTTTTTGATATGCTTTTGTTAGTTTTTGCAAAAAAGTAAATTTTTTCATATGGAACACCCTGTATATTATTTCATTTTTGAATTTCTTATTAAATTTCACATCAAAAACGTGTAAGACGTTAATACTTTAAAAGTGACTATTACTGAGCTGTTGTCTCTTTTTGATATAATTTTGTCAGTACTATACTATATTAATTAAAACCACAAAACTGACAAAACTACCTATATCAAAAAGAGACAATAGCTCAATAATAGTCACTTTTAAAGTATTAATGTCTTACATGTTTATGATGTGAAATTTAATAAGAAATTCAAAAATGAAATAATATACAGGGTGTTCCACTTGAAAAAATTGACTTTTTTGCAAAAACTAACAAAAGCATATCAAAAAAATGAGGTGTGGCCACCACACGACTTTCTTATACGTATGAGCGTTTCAAACTATACAATTTTAAGAATTTTTTTATACAAAACTTATTCAAAATCCTATTCTAAGTACTTTTATTCTCTTAATAAATCGCTATAGAATGCATACTTTGCAAGATATTCGAAAAAAAGTGCAACTCGCTATGAGTAAAAGTGCTACTACCGGTCCGAATTTTGAAATTTCATGTATACAAAAAATATTGCAAATATAACTCTAAATACTTTTGTACTCTTAATAAATATATATAGAATGCATAATTTACGACATATTTGCCAAAAATCGCTATTCGGTAAGAGTAAAAGTGTTACTTCTGGTCCGAATTTTGAAATCTTTTTTATACAAAAGATATTGAAAACTATGTTTTAAATACTTTTATGCACGTAACGTACCTGTCTAAAAAGCTTGACTTGCGAAATATTCGCAAAAAACCGATTTTCGATAAGAGTAAAAGACCTACTTCCGGTAGGAATTTCGAAAAACTTTTTAAATAAAATTGTTCTCAATTTTAATTTTAAGTACATATGAATTCTTTATAAATTTGTATAAACTTAGTATTTGACGAAATATTGGCAAAATTCGATTTTTTCACTGAAGTAAACTGCTACTTCCGGTCTACCGATTTTACTGAAAAACTAATCAGATCTCAAGAGGGAGATTATACACGTAAATACAAAATTTGGAATTGATATCTCCAGCGGTTTGACCACTATAGTGGTCACACACAGACACACAGGCAGACACACACACACAGACATTTTTTAAAAACCACTTTTTTGGTATCAGGGGACCTCAAAACGTGGACATCTGCAAAAATCTCGAGGTCGAAAATTTTCATCATCACAATACTTCCTTATACTACGTATAAGAAAGTAACAAGACAGTAGCTCAATAATAGTCACATTTAAAATATTAACGACTTACATGTTTCTGACATGAAATTTAATATACAATTCAAAAATGAACTGATATACAGGGTGTTCCATTTAAAAATTAAGAGATTCTTCGATTTTGCGAAATTGTGAACATTCTGTATAACACGAACAGTTACAGAATTTATTTCACGTTGCAACGAAACTCAATACTAGTAAAAAATATTATATTCTGTTGGTTTCGGATCTTTTGTTTTTCCTTATGCAGAATAGCCTACTGAAATGTATTAATTTATCAAGTAAAATAATTATTAACACAGAAACTATCAACTTTAGACCCATACAGCATTATATTAATATAACCAGCTTTCAAGCGCGGATCATTTTATCTATTAATATACAGGGTGTTCCATTTAAAAAAAAGCAACTTTAGTCTGGCATTTCCATCTGGAACACCCTGTATAAACCAAAATATTTTTAAAACGTGCGCTTGATTGCGCGCAAGAATATCCGATGACTAAATATTTGACTAACTTTCAAATAAGCATGTAATCTTCCGTCCCCGCTTCGTTGCCGGACCCTGTATATATATACGAGACCAGACTTTTGACTAAGTACGACCGCGCATAAAACGCCGACAAACCCCAAACAAAGCCCTTTAAATATTACTTTGTGTATTATGCTTTGCAATGACATCTTTCAATTCATTTACATATGAGGCTGGAATTGATTTCTTTATATCAATCTTATTATTTATAAATATTGCTTTCCCATAATAGCAGCGACACCTGTATTTCAGATGCAGATCGCACCATATCCATTTCGCGCTGATACATCCGAAAGTCTCCGAACAGTGGTGCTAGCCAAACTGCTGCAACGGTATAACATTTCAAGTGGGCGACTTTTGCCTACCGGTCGCTAAAAGTATGTTTGGTCACCATAAGTAGTATATACAGTATATACAAACGGTCGCGGAATATATACCGTCGTCGACAAATTTTAATTTCTGATGCGAAAGTAGAAAGAGGAAAAGAGCACGACGAAATAAAGTAAAGATAAACATATAGCGAGGCTGCCAAGTACACTCGGCAAACGTTTCCTATGAAATGCGACATATTTAATGTCTTTCTCAAAAATGTAGAAATATAAAACAACCATGCCAGTAAAATTTCGCAAAAACATCCTTTATTATACATTTAAAATTGGAATTTTATAAAATAACGTTTTTTCCCTTTTTCTTTTTTCCTTTGGTGTCATTTTTTAATTTTATTGTTATTCAATATGTATCACCAAAGTATGTGTGTCAATTTTGTTTAATTATGTTAAAGTTTTGTTGTTTTCAATAACTGTGTACGATAACGAATGCATGAATACATATTGCACTGGACTGTATTCATGCATTCGTTATCGTACACAGTTATTGAAAACAACAAAACTTTAACATAATTAAACAAAAGTGACACACATACTTTGGTGATACATATTGAATAACAATAAAATTAAAAAATGATACCTTGACTTGACTTCATATGATTTGTCACAAACTGACATTTTGCTCTCTCTGAATGTCTTACTTGCTCTAAGCCCGATAGGAAAGACCCACCATACATGTAATTATATGAAGTGCGTATTGTCTTATACAATCCCCAATAAAAAAGACAATTAGAAAAAACAAACAACAAGATGTGTATTGTCTTTAATGTCAATATTTAATATTTTACTAAAATGTTCAGTTGTTCTTGATTTATTTTACTTATTATTTATGCCCAATTAGAAAACACTACAAAATAACGAACAATTCACTAAGGCAAAACTCACAAGACGAATGACCGAAAGACAGGAAAAGTTTTGATTCGCGGTATTAAATAATAATCTTCTTGAATAGCATTGATCTTTAGACATGCATAATAGTTATTTACGAACCAAGTGCGGGAAGACTGTTTTCCCGCATGAGCGCACATTGTGCGAATGCGTGAGAGATGTCTTCACGCAAGTGGTTTGTACAATATTTTTTGTACGAACATTAAATTAAAGAAATATTATTGATTAATGTCATTAATATCATACCTAACCTAAAATAGATTTCCTAATTAATTTAAGCATTTCGTGTACGTAACTATTATTCACCTTTCCCTAAAATTAAGTTATTATATTCTTACACATGGCAAACATGAGGTATTTATTCTTATATTTATAAATTTATAGTACATTTATTGCGTTTTTTTGGTTTAAATACAAACAATTCCGAACTGCCAATATGAATGTCGATGTGGTTCAAATAGATGGCGCTTGAATCTTGCTTAAGATGTCGCTTAAAATATCGTCAAATAGATGGCGCCACAATTTTTTTTGAAGAATTTTTAATTATTACTCCTTTTTCCCCAACTTTTAGTGAAGAATAGTGGAGCGAAGTAGTATTTTATAGACTAAATTTTATTACTACCAAGTTAGACTTTTTTTAAATGTCCCATAGTGCCAGTGTTTTTTTCAATTTTTACAGTCGCCTTAACCGGGAAAACGTGTTTCCCAGTCGAGCTACACATGCGCCAAATGTCACTTTACAGGCGGTGAGTACAAAAATCATATTTAGCTAATCAAATCATAATCCATATAATTTATTACTCTGTACTATTAACTTCATCTACATAATATATATTTGTACGAAAAATATACATCACTAAAAATAAACAATGAAACAAATTCCGTCAAAACCTCAGGTTTTATTATTCATTTTTCTCTCAGGCTGATGTATAGTGTACAACATGTAAACATGATATTGACGGACCATAAAAACTTGAGGCGAATTATCTCTGACCTCCGATTATTAAGACCAATTAAAGTCACAAGGTTGGCTATGTGAATTGATTTCATTATGAGTGTTTGAAAAATTCCAAAAATTAACATAAACGTGTAAATTGCTGTTGCAAATTGAATATTAATACGCAAGTTTCTGTATGCACATAGTTATCACGAGCAAATAGGAAAACAACAAATAAGTTAATTTTCAGAAGTTTGATGCAAAATAATTATGGACTGCCAGCAGGCGCAAGTCAATTATACACTATACCTATTAAAATCAATCAAATCTCACTAACAAGGAAAGGTTCCCTAGTTTTGACGTATCTCCAGATTTAAAGAAAATCTTGGATGCAATTTTTGTAAGCTGATTTTATATGCAAAGTTCTTTAAAATCTTTACATCGTTATTATTGTTGTTACAGCAATTATTAATATACATACAAAAATAATAATGTTACAGATAGCACACACATTGAAATGCAAACAGTTAGGTTATAAATTAGTTAAAAGTTAACGTTTTCAACAAGTTTATCTGTTTGTTCAAACGCTGCAAGGGTGCTACAAATATATTATAAAATAGTTGCGTTTTGTGATACAACTAGAAAAGCAAGCCACCTACACTATTATTTATAATAAATTACTCATCACTTATGTCGATGTCCCATTTTTAGGAAATTGGCTTAAAATATAATAAGCAAGTGAAAATTTCTTGAGTCATAACGAAATATTAGCGGTTTACCATTTAATAAATATTATAGAACAAAGCCATTAACTAACAAAGTAAAGTCGTAGGAAATGGCTAACTACAAAAGAAATGAGAAAATTTTAGCGGATACTGCATTTTGGGAAGACATGAATAACGACGATGTCAATGTTAATGATAGTGGAACTGCAGCAACCATTCTTCCAGATCAGATAACTGACACAGAGAATTTAATAAAAATAATTTTGAATGAGGGGAATATCTCCATTTTGTGTACAATTCACGCATTGATGAAGTTGACAAGATGTCAAAGTAGGTCCATATTTAATATGGTAAAATAAACACAACGAAGATGTGCTTTATGTGGTAGGAAAATGTTGACACATGTTTTGTTCCCTTTTATATAAAATGGCTTACTGTTATATATATGAAACATAATTAGTGTAAATCACCATTGTTCGATTTTGAATATTTTCATTATTCTTTGTCTAAATCCCTCAGTATTACTTATTCACAACCAATATCCCAAAAATGAGACGCACCGCGAAATACTGTAAAAGCTTCATATTTAATTGAAGCAAGACCTTTGGCCTCACTAAACAAAAACAAAAAAAATTAGAAGCTGAAAATCGAGATTTTCTGTGGTTGTTTTCACTTGACCCTGTATAAAAGTAAAGTCGCTGGCGCAGAATATTCTTGCTAAAGAGAGCCGCTAGACACGTCGAAGTGTGTAGACTCATCGCGACAGATTTGGACTGTTCTGGAAGATCTTGCGGAAAGCATATAAGCGGGCTCGATTCAATCAGTCGGTTTATTAATCTAAGTCTAGTGAAATTAAACTACGTCCTTCAAATAAATAGACAGTCATATAAATGAGTTCATGTAGTGTAGTTAGTGCTATATTACTTCTTGTTTGTTGTCTTTGATAAATGTTTTGTGAATTTTTGCTCTTGTATTTTTGATGATGGAGCAATTTTTGAACAGTAATAAACGTAATAGTGCAGATAAAGAAAGTATGTCTTCAACAAGTGGCACAACTATCAAGAAACGAAAATATCGTAAATATGATTACGGTTATTTAGAGTTTGTTTTTACGTCAGCAGAAATTAATGGTGAAGAGAGACCGATAGACCTCAATGTGTATTCTGTATGAACTTTGGCAGCGGAGTGTATGCTTTCAAGTAAATTGAAGCGTTATGATTGGTAAACCTCGTGAATTTTTTGCCAGGCAGTTAAAAAACAGCAAAAACAAAGACTATATCAACATCAACCAACGCTTTGCTAGCATCTTACAAGGTGACTCATACCACCGCAGAAGAACTTATTTTACCGGCTACTGTAGATATGGTGAACATCATGGTTGGTAAGTCTGCTAGGGAGTTGCTTTTTAAAGTGCCGGAAAATACCACGATCGGAGGATATCAACGATCAATTAATTGAAAAAATTAAAGGAGTGGACATTGGATTGCAGCTAAATGGGGCCACGGATAATAATAAGAATGCTCATTTAACAGAAGTAATAATATAAAGAAAACCTTCTGTTTTGTAAAAATATCATTGCAAGATCGAAGGCTCAGGACTTGGACTTGTTCGAGATTCTTGATACATTCATATCTGAATATTATTTGAATTGGCCTAAGTGCGTTGGTGTTTGTACTAATGAAGCTGGCTACTATGGAGGATTACAAGCACTTATTCGAAGCAAATCACCCAATGCACCGTGGACCCACTGCATTATTAATAAAGAAGCGGTTGCGTCAAAGGATCTGAGTCCTGCACTGAATCAGGTGTTAGAATATGTGGTAAATGTTTTATTAACGCTCGTCCATTTAATGCAAGGTTTTCTGAAAAACTGTGTAAGGATATGGGATCCGAATACTCGTCTAGTTGTACTGTAGCAGTGCACGATGGCTCTCTCGTGATAATGTTTTATCACGTACCTTGAATTGCAGCAATATATTTTTATTTTCCTTAAAGGGGAAAGATACATAGATGCAGAAGATTTTGCTTATGCTGATTTTTTAATAAAACTTGGCATACTTATGCGACATTTTTGAAAAGCTGAATTCCCTGAACCTTTATGCAAGGAAAAACATGCACCTTTTGAAGTCAACGGGAAAAAAGCTTTTATAAAAGAAACTCAAACTGTGGAGAAGAAAATTGAATGAAGATGCAGACAAAGGTGTTTTTTTTTTAATATTGCAGCAAGTTTTGATGTCAAATGGTCTTTCTCAAGATATAAAAACCATGTTCGAAGGACATTTATTACAGCTATTTATCTGGTTTGAGAAATACTTTAAAAATGAAAATTTCCATAGGTTTGCATCGATTCAAGATCTATTTAACACTAGTCCTCCGTCTGAATTTACTTCTCTGGAAGAACAGAATATTATCGAGTTATCTTGCGACAACAATTTGAAAGTAAAATTTGGCAGCATGGAATTGGCAGAATTTTGGGATTCAATAAAAGGTGAATATTCTCTTCTAAGTTTTAGGGTTTCGGCGGTCGCTGTAATAAAAAAAAGTCCAGCGCAAAAATAAACGTGGAAAAGGAAATGAGAGTGACCGTGTCCAGTTTAATTCCACGATTTGAGAAATATACAGTGATTTACAGGCTCGTCCATCACATTAATTATTAATTTAATATTAAAAAAGTAAAAAAAAAAATAATAATAATAAAGGTGCCGCAACTCGGAAATGTTTGGGAACCACTGAATTAGGGACATAAATCAATATATTTATACCAACTAACAGTTATTTAAAATTCTATACATGCTGTTCGAAAACCATTATTTAAGCACTGGCACGTTTAGAAACAGAAATCTCATTTCACTTTCTTATAGGTACGTAGTACAGCAAGTTTTTGTGATGAAAATTTTTCTGCAGATGTTCACGTTTTGAAGTACCCCGATATCGAGAAAGCGGTTTTTTAAAATTCTCTCTCTATGTGTGTATGACCACGATAGCGGCCGAACAGGTACAGCTATCAATTCCAAATTTTATATTTACGAGTATAATCTCCCTCTTGAGATCTGATTAGATTTCAAATTTATAAAAAATTAAAATGTACACAAAAGTAAATTTGAGAAGAATTTTATTAAAGGGTTTTTACTTTTTTTAATGTAACAATTCATGGTGTAGAGCTGTTAAAGATGGCACGAAATATTATTATCATCACTAGATTATTTTGAAGATGACCGTTCGTATCTGTATCAGCCGTGTAGTAATGTTGTAGACGTATCTCTTCAGTAACCTCAAATATTTACGAACATACTCGAATGCACGATTAAAGATATATGATCACACAAAGAAGGGCAATACGTATTTGCTGGTATGAAACTTAACTATTTATTTTCAGTTTAAGCTTGAAAGTAACGAATACATTATTATACTGTATCCTGTTTTACTATTGATATACAGGGTGAGTCATTAGTAGCCGCTTCTTCGAGTGCTCTTTTGTGTTTTAAATAAAATAAAAAACAATTAGTGGAAGATCCATGGTTTCACCGGAAATGCACGGAACTTAATTTTTACTTTCTTATACGTAGTATAAGGAAGTATTGTGATGATGAAAATTTTGGACCTCGAGATTTTTGCAGATGTCCACGTTTTGAAGTGCCCTGATACCGAAAAAGTGGTTTTTAAAAAATCTCTCTCTCTCTCTCTCTCTCTCTCTATGTCAGTATGTGTGTGTGTGACCACGATAGCGGTCAAATCGCTGTAGATATCAATTCCAAATTTTGTATTTACGTGTATAATCTCCCTCTTGAGATCTGATTAGTTTTTCAGTGAAATCGGTAGACCGGAAGTAGCAGTGAAAAAATCGAATTTTGCCAATATTTCGTTAACTACTAAGTTTAAAGAAATGTATAAACAATTCATATGTACTTCAAATGAAAATTGGGAACAACTTTATTTAAAAAGTTTTTCGAAATTCCAACCGCATGTAGGTCTTTTACTCTTATTGAAAATCAGTTTTTTGCGAATATTTCGCAAGTCATGCTTTTTTCACAGGTACGTTACGGGTATAAAAGTATTTAGAACATAATTTTCAACACCGTTTCTATAAAAAAAAATTCAAAATTCGGACCGGAACACTTTTATTTTGATCGAATAACGATTTTTTGCAAATATGTCGTAAATGATGCACTTTATATATATTTGTCAAGAGCTGGATTTGCAATGTTTTGGTATGCATGAAATTTTAAAATTCGGACCGGAAGTATCACTTTTACTCTTTGCGAGTAGCACTTTTTTTTTGAATATCTTGCAAAGTATGCATTCTATAGCGATTTATTAAGAGTATGAAAGTACTTAGAAAAGGATTTTGAATAATTTTTCTACAAAAAAATTCTTAAAATTGTATAGTTTGAAACGTTCATACGTATAAGAAAGTCGTGTGGTGGCCACAACCATTATTTTTGTATTTTCTTGTACTGATTTAAATTGTCTGTTCGACTGTTTTTTCTTTTTCAAAACTGACCCAATAGTTTTTGAGTTATTATTTTTTTTTTGAAAATATTTGACCAAAACACGTGTTCAGAAAAAAATCATTTTCAGATTGTTTTTAAAGGCAAAAACATTAATTTTGGTGGTGCTTGTAATCAAGAAAATTCTGCATCACTTGGTAAAGTTGCACTCGACAATACCTCAAAAAACTTTGTTTTTTCAAAGCCTACTTCCTGAAATTTTCACATACCAAAAACTATTTTTTTTAAAATGGAACACCCAGTATTTTATTGAAGCATTTTGTTCCTTTTATTATTCTCTTTCATTTTTGTTAACAATGTGCTATACCTGTCTTTTGTAATTTCTGAGATAATCACTATAGGAGCAATTAGCGGTCAATTAAAGAACTACGGGCGCTGTTCTATGCACCCAAATATTCGTCCAATAAAGGCTGGAATGCGGCTGACTGCCTGAGTCAACTGTTAAATAAAGTCGGTATACATACATTTATATCAAACTTATAAAAGCATCGCTATTAGTTATCATACAAATGAATTATTCTTATGAGGTGAGTCATTTAAAAAAATTAAGCTCCGGAAGTGCGCCAGAGCTTAAAGTATTTTTACAATATGCGCTAAGCGGGCAACATGTTTCCGTTTGGGACAAGAATCCCTGGAAGATGCTGATCGGTCGGGTCGACCAATTGAAGTGATAACGACTCAACAAATTTCAATTATTGAACATTTAGTGCTAAAAGATCGCCGTTTGAAAGTAAAGGAATTAGCAGTGATAACAATAATTTCTGAAACAAGTGTTCGCCGAATTCTTGATGATCATTTGGGTATGAATAAAAATAGTGTTAGATGGGTACCGCGACTTCTTTCTGCTCTCCAACGCGAACGTCGAGTCGAATGTGCGCAGTCGTTTTTAAACATGTGTGGAAACAACCCAAAACCGATTTTGGAATCCATTGTCACAGGGGATGAAACAATGGTTCTGTTTTACGATCCTCTACCGAAAAGGGAGTCCCCATGGAATGGCGGCGACCTGATAAACCTCGTCCTAGAAAGGCGAAAGTCGTTCAATCAACGAAAAAGGTGATGGCCACAATATTCTGGGATTGTGGGGGCATTTTGTTAATTGACTTTAAAGAGCGCAATACAAAGTGTGAATGGCACATATTATGCGTTTTTACTGCATAAATTAAGAGACAGTATTCGTGCAAAACATCGTGAAAAATTGACAAAAGGTGTGCGATTATTGCACGACAATGCTCCCGTCCATACTGCCGCCATTTCACAAGCTGCCATCCGCGAATGCAGCTTTCAAGAATTGGAACATGCACCGTATAATACGGATATGGCTCCTTGTGATTTTTTTGTTTTCTAACGTTTTGATGGAAAAACTTCAGATTATTTTTACAAGGGTATCGAATTATTAATTAATCGAAGCGAAGCGCATTTATTACGCCTGATAAAAATGCACGTAATCAAATGGATGCCCGCACACTGAGGCGTCGCGTGCCGAAGCGAAGCTTACGTACATTTCTATAGGCGTAATAAATGTGCTTCTCTTCGCTTCGCCTCGCCTCAGTGTGCGTGCACCTTAAAAGAAGGACATCACGGAGGTAGTATTTTCTATCTGTTGGGAAGACTGAAAACTGTAATACACGAATATCAAAGTTTTTGTATAAAAAATGAAATTCATTATTTTGCATTTTTATTTATGAATTAAGGCAAACCATACATCATATTTGTATTAAATTAAATACGTAAAAAGAAAAAAATAGAATTCTAGAAGAACACTTTTTTTTGGTATAATAATTAATATCGAAAAGCAAGTAACTATTGTTGCAATGAAAGTTATATACAGATGTTTTAGTATTCTATTATTAAGTAAATTGTATCCTTAATTACTGATGCAAATGACAATTAATTTATATATAATTCTTGAACTATTCTACTTCCATAAATAGTGAACAGAAATAGATAGACGCAATGGCAAATTAGACAATTTTTGAGATGGAAAATTTTAACATATACCACGAATAAGTATTCATTTATGAACCTTGAACGAACCACAATTATTGTATGAACATTCGGGAGTATGTATGTTATGCATATTACTTAGAATAAAATTCGTTACGTAAAAGCACTTGTGTTAATTAAATTAGGCCAGGTATAAAACACGTGCGTATATTAAAAATGGAAGGTATAAAATTTATTGTCATCACGCCATTATTAAAGGTTTCTTTTTATTTTACAGTAATAATAAAAAGCAATTAAAAAAACATGAAAATTCAAAACACAATCAAATGAAACATGTTAAATAATTTTTTTCTTGGTTAATGTTACATAACGCATACGCCAAATTATTGTTTTATATTTCTTTATTCGTTTGTTGAAGTTGTAAATATGATTTAAAAACTCTCTTTTTATCTTTTTATTAAATCGAGAAAAACAGACGATTAATATAAAAGGTTAAGTAACCGTTGTCAAAATGAATACACAATACTATTTATGTAAAGCAAGAAAGGGTGATACAAAACTTTGAAGTGTACTACCAGTTTTAATCTACTCATTTCACTGAAAATCTAATTAGATGTCAAGAGGGAGATTATACTCGTAAATATTATAAACATATCTTTTCCGTACTTGTGGAATTAAATCGTGGACATCTACAAAAATCTGGACGTCGAAAATGTTCATCACAATACTAGCTTATGTATAAGAATGTAGACGGTTGTTAACTTTTTCAGTGAATTGTCAGTTTCATAAATAATATATAACCATACGCTTATCTCCTTTTCTATATTCAATGTATTAAATTTAGAATTGAATAACGCAATGATTATTGAATAGAATTATAGCCATATGTATCAAAAAAAAAATTCAAAAAAGCAATTCCACTGTTTTTATTTTTTGTTCACTTGATTGTTAATATCGATCTGTTTATGTTCCGTAAGAGGTTATGAACAGATTGTACTTATTGCAGCAATTAATGAGACGATTGACTATTGCTCCAATCTGGATACAGTGATTATACATTACTTAATGATTCCCAAAACTGGGCATCGTAATTATCACATCTTTACTGAAATATATGATATTTTCAGAGACATCTTTAGTACAAACAGAAACAAAAAATGAAGGTGGCCACCACACGACTTTCTTATACGTATGAGCGTTTCAAACTATACAATTTTAAGAATTATTACGGAATACATTCATATTCTTTTGTCAATTCTCAAACAAGAGTAGGTACTGCAAAATTAAAGTACGTTGTCTATCACATCTGCTACGCCAAACCACTAATATAGATCTCATCGTTACACACACATGCAGCTTACGGTTTGGCAACTCCTTTCGTGTTATACACGGGAAGCCGCATGAAAGATAAAAACATGCCGAACCTGTATGTATATATAATATATGTATAAGTGGGAAATATATTTTAGACAGATTATTGATTTCATTTCTGTCATTAACAGCTAGATTTTCATGTTTTTTGATTTCTATTAATTCTAATATTTCTCTTGATTTTGTGTTTTTTTCTACGTGTAAGATTTTGGTTTTTTCGAAGTCAAATGTATGCGACATTCTGTTACTGTGTTTTTTCAATGCAGTGGTGTTGTTGGCATATTTATGGCTCTTTATTCTTTCATTAAGATGTTGCATGGTTTGACCTATATAAACTTTATTCCACGAGTTACATGGAATACTGTAGACAACATGGGTCTATTTGTTTTTTTCAATTTTTTCTTTAAGTTTGGTGTCAATAAAATTTAAATTTTGTCGCTTTTGTGAGCTACTTTAATATTGTCTTTTGAAAACATTTTTTGAATTTTTTCGGACAAATGGGGTACATATGGTAAAGCTAAATATTTCTTGTTATTATTATTTTTATTATTTTGTTCGATGGATGTGGATGTGGGTTTGTCTTTTTGTTGTTGTGTATTCCTATTGTGTTTATATAGTCTTGGTTTAATAATTTTTTCAACAAAGGGGGCTGGATGATTATTATTTTTTAGTAAGTCTTTTACAGTTTTTAGGGCATCTTTACTATATTTTTGGCTCGTTAATTTTATTATTCTGTCCACAAGGCCTATAACTACGCTTCTTTTAATTGCCATAGAATGTGCAGAATTAAAATAATTATATATATATATATATATATATATATATATATATATATATATATATATATATGTATATATTATATTAAATATAGATGTTAATCTAAAAAAGATCCTCATACCTTTGCAGGTTCTCGTTCGTTTTCTATATGCTTGAGCTGCATGCTGCTCACGACGTGATGTGCGTTGTATGCACCTATATTTACAGTTTTATAAGCCATGAAATCAATGGGAACGCGATTTGATTTCTCTTTTTCTGGCCACGTCATGGAGTGGCAATCTTTCTGTTGAGCATTGAAAGTACTGATGTTATCTTCTCCAATTTTGAACGTGGCATTGCAATAACTGACACACACACTCAGTTCTTCTTCCCATTCGACTGGAGGACGCAGGAATCCTAATAATCGACCTACCATTGTACCATTCGGTGATTCGTTTCTTAATAAAGGAGTACTCGGACTAGTCATGTCTGCCTAAAATTAAAAAGATACTATTAATATAATTATTTTTGGAAACATCTACACAAAAAGAATTAAATAAACCTTATAAATATGTAGACTACTGAGTTTTGGATTATTAATACCTCTCAGAATTAATACATAAATACATAGAGTTTAAATATTAACCACCAATTTTCCTTTCATTTACGATAAATATAATCTATGACGCAATTTAATTTAAAACTTATTCTTAGGACGACAGATAAACCCACTACCAGATACTTGATAAACACTGACACCGAAAGATACAGATTGCAAATTACGATATTCTTGGAAAGTTATCAATACTTACATATTTAAGGAAAACCATGATGGTATATGTAAAGAAGCTCCTATATTTCCATTTGAAAAAAAAAATACTTTTAAAATGTGTCATGTAAGTTTAATTCAATTTTGTGCACACGCAATTAGTGATTGAAAAAAATGAAATATGCTTGTATTAGGCCTCTGTATTATGAATAGCACTACCAAAAATGTTGAGTACCTATCTAATGCGTTGCTTTCGAGAAATATAATTTTTTTAAAACATTGAATTTTTCAGAAAGATGGTAATAAATCAAAACTTTAAACTTTGAGCCTTACTATCTTATTACTTGAAATATAGAATGATCCATTTAAAAAAACTATATATACATATGGTCACCAACCAAGTTATGAAATACTGTATAATAGAAAATAAATTTAAAAGGTGTTCCTAATTAATATAAAAGTACAGTCTATGTTCATTTCAATACAATTAGAATTTCAGTAATAATCTTAAATACTAAATCGAAATTTACAAAAATATTCTAAAAATAAATTCTCAAAATTAGTGTAATCAATGCCAAAATGTATTTAGGCTGTCATCGATGTGAGCACTTAAACACGAGAACGGAACCCTTTTACTTTCTTATACGTAGTATAAGGAAGTATTGATACCGAGAAACTGGTTTTTAAAAAATGTCTGTCTGTGTCTGTCTGTATGTGTGTGTGTGACTACGATAGCGGTCAAACCGCTATAGGTATCAATTCCAAATTTTATATTTACGAATATAATCTCCCTCTTGAGATCTTATTAGATTTTCAGTAAAATCGACAGACCGGAAGTAGTAGTTTACTTCAGTGAAAAAATCGAATTTTGCCAATTATTCGTCAACTACTAAGTTTATACAAATTTATAAAGAATTCATATATACTGAAAATTAAATTTGAAATGTTATTAAAAAAGTTTTTCGAAATTCCTACCGGAAGTAGGTCTTTTACTCTTATCGAAAATCAGTTTTTTGCGAATATTTCGCAAGTCATGCTTTTTAGACAGGTACGTTACGAGTATAAAAGTATTTAGTAAGTTTCAATACCTTTTGTATAAAAAAAAATTTCAAAATTCAGACCGGAAGTTACACTTTTACTCTTATCGAATAGCGATTTTTGCAAATATTTCGCAAATTATGCAATCTATATATATTTGTCAAGAGTACAAAAGCATTTAGAACTGGATTTGAAATATTTTTTGTATAAATGAAATTTCAAAATTCGGGCCGGAAGTAACACTTTTACTCTTATCGAATAGCGATTTTTGCAGATATTTCGTAAATTATGCATTCTATATATACTTGTCAAGAGTATAAAAGTATATAGAGTTGGATTTGGAATATTTTTTGTATAAATGAAAATTCAAAATTCGGACCGGAAGTAATACTTTTACTCTTGGCGAGTAGCATTTTTTTGCAAATATCTCATAAAGTATGTGTCCTGTAGAGATTTATTAAGAGACTGGAAGTACTTAGAATAGGATTTTGAATAATTTTTAAAATTGTATGATTTGAAACGCTCATACGTATAAGAAAGTCGTGTGGTGGCCACACCTCATTTTTTACAATGTGTTCTGTTTGTGCTCAAAGAAAATTATTAAACTAAAAAGAGATGTCAAAAAATAAGTCAATATATGGAGACAGTGTAGTGTTTAACTGAAGATATACATAGACATTCCGAAAATATTGAAGTTTATTATTTTATTTACGCTGTGGCTAGGGGCACGCGAGCGTGCCGCTTAGTTTGAAATTATAGGCACGTAGCTGACGTCACTGCTGCTATGACGATATCATTTAACGTGCGCTGAAATCTGAAATTAGAGGCACGTGTATAAGAAATGGGGAAAATATGGATGTTCTAGTTTGTGGTGCGGATTTCTGTTAGTGTTAGTGGATTATTGCAGTTTATAACGACATAAACTATTAAATATGGACGGTCTAACAGGTCAATACTGTATTTTAATAATAGTTATATCACTAAACAAAGCGTGCTCTGATTTTGTATTATGCACACGTAATGCATAATACAAAATTAATCCTTGAGGAATTGGGGTTAGGAAATAATTTATCCTGACTAGATTTATGTCATAAACAGTACTTCATAAGGTATCTTATGTCTCATTTTTTTAAGATAACAATATGGCTACAGTTACGATAAATAATAGTAGTAATGACAGAAATGAGACTTTTAATGAAAAAAAAAAGAATTAACCCTTGGTCTCCAGTTTGGTTCCTATAATGAACTAAAGAAATATTCAGAAATCTATAAAGACCGTTGAAGTCCTCTCTAGAATTTTATAAACTTGAATATGCATGTATCCATGGTAAAGAAATTCCTAAAAGAGGAAATGTATTACATCTTGGATTGAGTTGGTCTTTACTTGATGTAAATCCATTTTCAATGTGAAAATAAAACAAACAAATGTTTAAGATTTACACTGTATTTAATAATAACGACAGCTGTTTCGCTACACTGTAGCTTCGTCAGGTTAACATATACAATAATAACTATCTACATACACTTGACTCTTATATATAGTGTGTGGATATTAGGAATTCTAAGAACTGATATGTAAAGAACAATTTCTTGTCTAAAAGTGTCGGGTCTATACAAAAAGTACGTGGAACTAAATCTATTGCAAACAGAACGTACTTTTTGTATAGACCCGACACTTTTAGACAAGAAATTGTTCTTTACATATCAGTTCTTAGAATTCCTAATATCCACACACTATATATAAGAGTCAAGTGTATGTAGATAGTTATTATTGTATATGTTAACCTGACGAAGCTACAGTGTAGCGAAACAGCTGTCGTTATTATTAAATACAGTGTAAATCTTAAACATTTGTTTGTTTTATTTTCACATTGAAATGTATTACGACAGACTAGGTTACAATAGCTTTTAAATAACCGATAAAATTGTTTTGACTTCCGTAATAATTTTCAGCACGCTACGCTAAGGATGTAATGCGAATTTCAAACTACGTATTTGTCCAGGAGGCCAATATTTAAAAGTATATAGTTGTAATAGAACATACAAAACATGAACTTTCGATTGTAAGCAAATATGTAGTTAATAATATGTATAAACATAAAATTAAAGTTTTATTTTCTAGAAAGTTTTTGATCATTTACCTCAAAATCGTATATTAACTGAAACAGGACTTGGAAATGTGCAAGATTATTTATGTTTGGACGCAAATAAGAAGAAGATACAGAATAAAATCTGTGGTAAAAAGACAAAATTAAAAGATCCTCACTACAAACTCAAGACTGGGAAAAATCATTTGGCAGGAACTGTGAATAAATGTGACAAATAGCAATTTAAATAATACAACAAATAACCATATGGAGTCAATTAACCATAAAATCAAACCAGTAGTACCTAAGAATTCAACTTTAACCGACTTTGTTAAATAATTTTTCATTTTTTTGGATAGCCATAATCAAGAACGCGACAATCGAGCAGCTAAACACATTTTGAAGCGACCACAGCACCGATTTCAAAACCATAAAAAAGACTTATTGCAGTATGTGAATATTTCAACAAGTTACAGTTTCAAGTATATCCAGAAACAGATAGATTTAATCACAAAAGTCAAAATATTAAAGGAATATAATGAGGTATGTGTCGAATAAGAACATAAAATGGAAATATAATAAATGTTACAACAGACAATTTCCAATGTCCTAATTTTTCTTCCATGATGTTGCCTGCCGAATTATCTTAGCCGTAAGAAAACATAACAGTATTTGCCGACAACTACTTGTGTCACATACGATGGACAAAAAATTATTATTTATCAAAACATAGAATTGGAACAACCAAGTCAGATATTGTGGCAAAACTAAAACATGTAGTAATCGAAAAGCCTAAAGTGATGACGTTAACCGAAAAACGAAAATCAGCCACTTTAATTACCAATTCTTTAATCAACTTAATTAGCATTTCCAGCAATAGTGAATTCAACTATAGATTAGATTTATTGAAGAAAATGCAACACTGCTGGAGAACTGGAAACGAAGTGACAATTATTAAGTGGGAATTATATTACAACAGGTGAGGCAAATTGTGATCTGATCGATACAGAAATAGATACTCAGGCATACGATAATAATCAAGAAACGATCTCACAACAAAATAGTGTTAGAATAGTATTGTCTGATGGAGATATAAGTGAATTGACAGATAATAATTTAACAAACATGCAACACATTACATTTGTTGATGAACCCTTTGGTGATAGTGAACATAACATAATAACAATAATAATAATGAAAATATTGAAACTGATTTATTAAAATCAATAGTGTTGCCCTCAAAAATTAAGAAAAGGGGGAAACCCAAGGGACATGATTATAAGACAGTAATAAATCTTAATCAACGCAATAAAAATAGTAAAAGCAAGACATTCTCACATTTATTTTAAACAATCAACTAGACGCTATAAGGAAAGCATCCTTTGATACAGAATGTTCTACTAAAACTTTCCAATAATATTTTATTTATCCTTAGTAAGGGTTTTGTTAATTTGATGTTTTTGTAATAAAAAGACTTATTTTGACTCTAATTGTTATTTATTCCTTAAAAAAAAAATAATGAAAACTATTATTAATTATTCGTATAACATACATTGGCGCAGAATAAACTAATGACTTGACGTACCCCTAATTTCAAATTTAGGTGCACGTTAAATGATAATGTCATAACAGCAGTGACGTCAGCCACGTGCCTATAATTCCCAATTAATCGGCACGCTCGCGTGCCCCTAGCCACAGCGTTTTATTTACTATTTCTACCTGCAACAGCATTAGAACTACCAATGTAGTAGTTGTTCAAGCACTTATAGTAGAAAGTATTCGTATCGCTTAGCGTTTGTCAATTCGTAACATATAGGTCATCTTAAAACAATATAAGATATACAAAATTAACATAGAAATTATAAAACCATTATATATGTAGTAGTCATTCAAATATGTTAAAAACGTTATTTAGTTTGTTTTCTAAATGAAAATTTTATATGATATTCTGATATTTCATTGACATTTTCTTTAAGGGATTTTAATTATTTCTTAATTAAAAGTCAATATATGCATATTATCAAAAACAGAAAGAAAACCAGATAAACTACTATATAATATATGGATTGACACGAAATAAAATTTTACTAATCACCTTCTGACACGTGAACGAAAACAAACTATATATTATTATTTGTTTAAACTATAAATCTGTTGCTAGGTTGCCATAAATAACAATAATGAGTTTATAATTTAATTCACATATACAAAAAATTGCGATCAAAATAAGTCGTACTAATTAAGCAGTCGTTAGAAGAACAAACAACTAATCTAAGAACACACCTAATATATTCACTTTTATTTGACGTTCATAAAAAAATTGCTGTAAATAGTTACTCACTACACCGCTTAAAAACAGTCGGACACTTTATAAATAATTATTAAATAGCTTTTCTTAATATATTTAAAACATAAATTTATATTTAACTCGATTGTACATAATTTACAGGATTTTAAAAATTATCAATTTAAACTAATCAACTTTAACATAATATAATAATAATAATAGTCTTTATTCAATAAATACGTAATAAATGTGTTGAATAAGTCAAATATAAATGCTATGTATAATTAAGAACAATAAACGGATTAAATTTATAACTAAACCACAATTTAAAAATACAAGAATTCTCTTATTTGATAGTGCTCACTCTGGCATTATAAATCCTAAATTCTTTCTTATTTATAATATCAAACATCAACTTAAGGGGGCTTACGCAGAGTTGCCGATTAACTGCCGTGAGGTAGGACGTAAGGGGGTGGCGCCATACGCGCTAATGTAAATTCCGCCGATGTAAGATATTCGTTAAAATAAAACAAACAGCAAACATTTTTGTTTTTATTATTATGTTTTTTGATTAAATTGAATTAAATTAATTAAGGCTTCGTTGGGAGTACTTTCTTAGAATTTAAATTATTTACTCTTACATTTCACTCTCAAAGTTGGCAAAATTTACATAACACAGTTTCAGAAACTTTATTTTAAAAACTAATCCAGTCTAGCATGCATTGAGCCTTTGTGTTTTAAATTTCGTTTTGATATTTCGTTAATAAAACCGGTACTATTGTTTTAACAAAATTTTGTAAAGTCCAGAATTTACATTAGCGCATATGGCGCTACCCCCTTACGTCCTACCTCACGGCAGATAGTCGGCACCTCTGCGTAAGCCCCCTTAAGAAGAAATGCGATTGTGAATTTGTAGAAGAGCAATGCAACATGAACATACACGTTATAATACATACACATATCCAATACAGGTATTAATAAATAAAAAATTACAAAAAAATATGTAACAAAAAAAAATCATCAACACGAGAATATGGTTTGTCTATCAGATACTCCTTTAATTTGGTTTTGAACTTTGTTAAGTACAGGTTATTAGTTACCCGTTGACGACGTTGATGACGCCCAGTAAATCAACAATCGACAGTAAAGTCGAACAAGTGAGGAAAAGCACTATGGACAATCGCCGAATCAGTAACAGAGAGGTTGCTGATGATGTCGGTATATCACTTACCTCTAGTCAAGGAATTTTTATAATAATATTTTTTGGGAAAAAAGAACATTCTCGTAACTTTTTGATCAAACTTTGTGTACAAAGAAAGTATACCACGCAAATAAATTAGACAACAATGCTTCGGAAAATACATCCGGCAGTAACATTTTTCTCTAACTAAGAAGGGTTACTGTTCCTTATGGCATAAATACTCCGGGCAGAAGCTGAAATGATATTGCTTCTGCCTTGATTAGATTTTAAAAAGGGTTGCCGAACTCGTCGAAGTCATTAACATTATCACTTGCAGTAAACTCGTGCGTGCCGCAGAATATAAATAGTTAATGACATATGTCATACTTGACTTCATAAAAAACATTCTTCCATAAATAGCGTCAATATTTCATGCGCGATCATTTGGTAATACAGGACGTCAATAGCGCACATAATGTCATTGAAAGAGCATTATCGAAAACGATATTTTACTCACGTCTTGGAATTAAAAGATTTTAACCGAAATATTCATGTACGGTTAAGGGGAAAGATGATGGCCAAGTTATAGCCAGCTTATCAAACTTCCTCTCCCAATCCACTTATTGGTGAATACCCTATCTAAATGTGCTCTTGCAGCAGCACCATAATGTGCTCGCAAATACAAGTTACTGTTAGCACTTAGCAGTAACCATTGGACCCGTGTGTTTCTAATACGTTCAGAAATAATATTTACGAGTTGCTGCTGTTTCCTTTCAGTAAATGCAGAGAATTATTAAGCTACGTTCACGCTGCATGACACAAACAAAAGCGTAATTCTATTAAAATTAAAAAATAACCCTAATAAAATAAATAAAAAAGGATTCCTCCCTGCACAGCAAGACATTACCCTAGGCGGTCGTAGAAATTTAGTCTTACGTTTTCTAACATGTGAGCAGTTACTGAATTAGCAGCCTCAATTATTTTTTCTCTCAAGGCAACTATGTTTTCTGTTCTACCAGCTTCATGGGTATAAACAATATTTTTTAAATATCCCCACAAAAAAAAATCATTTGGAGAGAGATCAGTAGATCGCGGAGGCCATTTGATGTTACCCGTTCCAGTAATAAGACGGCCAGGGACCACAACATGTTCCAACCTAAACATTGAATGCAAAATCTGGGTCGGGATCGGAGAATATCGTTGTGATGTCGGTTGTTGTCGGTATTGGTGACGGACAGTAGGGGTACCACGTTGCCACGTATTATATACATACTGCTATGGTTTTTTTATATTATGGACAATTAAAATTAGATAAATTGATTTATTTCAAATTTATATTTCTGTGGGGCAAATGTTTTGGTACACACTGTATTTTGGTTTCTGTTTAAGAATTTGGGAGGTATAGTAGTCTTTTGGTAATCTGTGTATGTTAATATTTATTTTGTTGTTATTTGAATTTAAAAGAGAAGATGCCAGAAAGATTATTTACGCTCCTTAACTTGATATTTTAATATTGTATAGATGTGAGAATTTTATTTCAATGTGGAAGGGGTGCGTGACTTTCACTGGCCGAGTGTTTAATATTGAAGGACATTAAATCTTGGTCTCCCGCTAAGTTCAGTTGTTGAATTAGAGATATTTTATGTTTGAATATTAAAATAAAAATTGTTATAATTTTCATTTGATTTTAAGGAGCCGAGATTTAATCAAGTTTGTGAATTAGTTTTATTGCTGTTATACAAGTTAAGTATTTACTTTTAAGAAAGGGAATGCATTCTTTATTATAATAAGAAAAAATTTTAATATTGTAAAAGTAGACTCGTATCCTTCATTTTGTTTTTCCAGCACGTGTTTGAAAATATTTTATATTTATTGAGAAGCTATTAAATTAGATAATTTTCTTTACTGTATCAGTTTGCTATATAATTTGATGTATTTTAATTATAGGTATTTAATTTATTCAATTTAAGTAATTATTATTTTGTATGGACTTTGTGAATAATTTTCAGTAATTAATTAGGTAAATTTTGTCGTGTTTGTCAGTACAAGTTTTTTTTATCCTATCTGGTCAATTAGTGGGTAGGGTTTTTTCTTGAGAATTTGTTAATTAAAGTTTTTTTTTTGTTTTTTTTTTTGTAATAAATAATTATATCTGATCTGTTTTTCAATTTTATTGAAAATTTTAGAAAAGTTAATTAAATAATTATTTAATTTTTTTTTTGTCTTCAAGTAATTTGTTGTTTTTTTATACTGTTTCCTAAGATCACGATTCCTGACGTGAAAATTGTACAGTTTCGCCGAGGGAACCTGAGAGAGAGAGAATTTTGTTTTCTGAGCTATATCGCGGCAACCCTAGAACAATTGTACTAATATCATAGCAATACGTATAGATCGCACGTAAACATTGAATCCCTATACCTAATGATATTTGACACATGCGGTATAACATCAAAGACCTTAGAGTTATATTTAATTTTCATTTAATATACTTATGGAGAATACCTCTACATCTACGTCCCAAATGTTGTCAGAGTTTTTGTGAGATATTCTCAGGTATTACCATAGCATTCAGCTATTGAAAATTTTGTATTTTTAATTTATGCTATCCAAATTAGTTTAGCCCCTATTATATTTTTCTATATATCTCCGTATATCAATTATTGGACGTCTATATAACGATCCTCTTTGTGTTCGTGTGTTTGCTTTGGAATATTGGCAAAATTTATTTACATACTGCTAGATTTCTACGCAGATTATTGAATAAAATCGACAGTGTTGAATTAGCATAACTATTAATATTCAACACGCCTCTCTTATTGTGATCGCCGATGAGGAGTAATGCTGCGTTAATTTACAGTGTTTATTTCCTAGGTATCATAAAAAATTTAAATATATTTAACGTCGTAGTATTTTCCTATTATACATTTAATTTTGAATTTCTTTTGGTATTTCTTATTTATAATACATATTGTCGTGTAATTGGGGTTTTACCTATTTTGCAAAATACAGATTTATTATTACAATATAATGGTTAGGAATAATGACAGACACCGGAATAGAGATGAAGAGCTATAATTTAAGACAGATCACTCTTAGAGCCGTCTGACACGACACTGATTTTAGTACTAATTTCAGTACTTAAATTGCGCGAGCAATTTTAGTTTCAAAATCAGTAGATATCACAGAATTTCTGTCTGACACGCAAGCATCAAAATGAGTATACGAGCGCATATCTACTGCGTCAATTCAGTAAGCTTTCATCAAGAAAATAGAACATGTTCTATTTTCTTGTAACCAAACAAACTAAAATTGCGCGCGCAATTTAAGTACTGAAATTAGTACTAAAATCAGTGTCGTGTCAGGCGGCTCTTCAACAATTTTCGTACAATATATTCCCCGACTCTACGATTACTGAAAGGACACCCAATAAGGTGGCGAATAACAGTATGGGATGAATTTACGCCTGAACTATGTGCATATTAAAGTCCACTTGAAATTATATACTTTTTTCCGGACCCTATATACCCTATATAAACGAAGTCCCACTTCCAATGGATTTTTTACTTTACAAGTCCTTAATATGATGAATAAACAGCCCAATACAATATTATAATTAAGTACATTTTATGCACTAGAACTGAATTTTGGATGTAGATTACGGGGGTGGTCTGAAAAGTGTGATAACTAACATGGAGGAAAAGTTTTTTTCGTTTTTTCACTTTACTTTTCGACATAGTCCCCTTTAACCCATTAATGTCCAAACATTAAAAAAAATAATCTAAAATGATTTTTTTCATCGAATTTATTTAAAGGCACATATGACAACACATATCCTCTAAAAAACCTGAAAAATTATATAGGGTGTTTATAAAACAAAATGTTGCGTTTACGCAACGTTGGCCGAAACCGATATAAAATAAAAATATTATTTTATTAATTTATATTATATTATTTGTTTTTGGTTTTATGTAAGTCAGCAAAACAGTCGGGATGCAAAAAGACGTTACACTTTTCACAAAAAAAAAATAGTCTGATTTTTACAATTTCTGCATCGGCGACGAGTACTTTCAGAATCTTTTCTTATAATATGGCCAATATTGTCGGTTCTAATTTCGTCTGGAAGGCTGCTTTTTGATGGTCGTCCAAGACATGTTGACGGTCAACTTTTCAAATTATCGTCTTTTGTCTGTTCGGAAGAGGCTTGTCTCTTCTCGGATTTTATTAGTTTTCCAAAATTCCTTCCGGAAGTAGGTCTTTTACTCTTATCGAAAATCAGTTTCTTGCGAATATCTCGCAAGTCATGTTTTTTAGGCAGGTACATTACGAGTATAAAAGTATTTAGAACATACTTTTCAATATCTTTTGTATAAAAAAAATTTCAAAATTCGGACCGGAAGTAACAGTTTTACTCTTACCGAATAGCGATTTTTTGCAAATATGTCGTAAATTATGCATTCTATGTATATTTATTAAGAGCACAAAAGTATTTAGAGTTAGATTTTCAATATTTTTTGTATACATGAAATTTCAAAATTCGGACTGGAAGTAGCACTTTTACTCTTAGCGAGTAGCACTTTTTTTCGAATATCTTGCAAAGTATGCATTCTATAGAGATTTATTAAGAGAATGAAAGTAGTTAGAATAGGATTTTGAATAAGTTTTGTATAAAAAAATTCTTAAAATTGTATAGTTTGAAACGCTCATACGTATAAGAAAGTCATGTGGTGGCCACACCTCATTTTTTTTGTAATTATATTAGAATTACGCTTTTGTTTGTGTTATGCAGCGTGAACGTAGCTTAATAATTCTCTGCATTTACTGAAAGGAGAAAGGAAAATAAATCCTTGCAACTCGTAAATATTATTTCTGAACGCATTAGAAACACACGAGTCGGTGGTCCAATGGTTACTGCTAAGTGATAACTTAGTAGGGGTACCACGTTGCCACATATTGCATGGATTGATCGCCTATGGCTAATGAAAATTGACACATACGGTATATGTAAAATTGTAGCTACTCGGCAAGAATTTGTAGATAAAATGGATATGAATTCTAGTGGGAATGGTGAGTTACATAAACTAGCTGTAAATATTATGGACCTTGAATTAATTTTTTTTCAGATGTAGTACGCACTCAGTCAGTATCAACTAGGTACTCTTATAAATCTAATTTTTTTTTGTAATTAATAACACTGGCCAACAAATTTCAACTTTTGATTTTGCCATCAAATAATTTATACGAATTTCAATAGAAAACATATAAACATTTATTTTAATAAAAGGTAGAACGTAAAGTTAGCTCGATTTTTTATTGTATTACAATGAAAAGGTTTCTTAGATTAGATCATAATTTAATGTATATTTCAAATTATTATAATTAGAAATGTAAAGTAATATTGCTCTGTCTCTTATAAACAACATCTACAGCATCTCTTCTTAACGTCCAACAGTAATCTGCTAACATAATAGGATTCCATTTCCCCTGATACCGTTTTTCCATTCCCATGATGTCTTGGTGGAAGCGCTCACCGTGTTCATCGCTAACGTCGCCCATATTTTCCGGAAAAAAATCAAAGTGAGAATGTAGAATGTGCACTTTAAGGGACATATTACAGCCAGCAGCGTGAAATGCTTGTATCATATCCATTACTAAAGTATTATAGTTGTCAGCTTTTTTGTTTCCCAAGAAATTCGTGAAAACTTGTACCATGGAGCGCCAAGCTGTTTTTTCCTTCGCTGTTAATTTGGTTTCAAAGATTTCATCATTTACTATTTCTCGTATCTGAGGTCCAACAAAAATACCTTCTTTCAGTTTTCCTTCTGTTATTTTTGGAAACTTTTCACGAAGGTATCTAAAACCGTCACCTTCGCGGTCCACTGCCTTTACAAATTTTTTCATGAGCCCAAGTTTCACGTGGAGATGTGGTATTATGATCTTTTCTTTTTCTACTAGAGGCTGATGTTGTACATTGTCTTTTCCTGGTATAAACTGTTGTCGTAGTGGCCACTCTTGCTTATGGTAATGTTTTTCCCTGTCACGACTGTCCCAAAGACATAAGAAGCAACAGTATTTGGTGTAACCAGATTGCATACCCAAAATAATTGCAATTACTTTAAAATCTGCACAAATATTCCAGGAATAGTCTTTGTACTTTATCTTTTCTAATAAAATTTTCAGATTTTCGTAAGTTTCTTTCATAGAAACAGCATAACCTATCGGAATAGCAGGATAATGGTTTCCATTATGCAACAAAACTGCTTTTAGGCTGGTCTTTGATGAGTCTATGAATATTCTCCAAGAACTGGGATCATGATGTATTCCAAAAGCTTCAGAAAGTTTATAAATATTATTGCAGTAGACCATATTACTGGCCATACTATAAAAATCAACAATATTTTCATGTCTGCTGCGAAAAATACTTATTCTTGTGTCCTTTGCTAAGAGATTACATTGCTGTAGTCGCGACCCAAGAAGTTCTGCTTGTGATTTTGATAAATTCAAATCCCGCACCAAGTCATTTAATTCAAACTGAGTAATTAAATGTGGTTGGTTTGATGTAGATGGAATAAAATCAGGGTCACTTGATTTTTCATTACCTTCAAAGCTAGTGTCGCTATCGGTAGCTATTGTACTCTCCTCGCTTTCTTTGTGAATTGACGGTCGTGGAACAGGATGCTGTTCATCATGGGGTCGAGGTTTCTGAGCTGACTCAGTTTCCACATAATTATATTTTCTTTTCTTACGGGTGTTAAGTCCTGCAGTTTTGTTAAGGCAAAAATAGCAATCTTCAAGATGATTCTTTTGTTCTTTCCATCGCATAGGTATGGCGAACGGTAAAGAATGTCGTTGTCCACATAACCAATCTCGCAAATATCTGCTGCATGTAGTACATATTACATGTGGAACCCACTGTTTGTCCTGATTTTTGACGGTCATATCGAAGTAAAGTTCATAGGCCCGGCAAATGTTCAGACTTAACTTTTCACTCTGGCCTAGTGGGGTAAATTTACCACATACGTAACAAAAGTTATTTGGATTACTTCTACACGAACGAGGCATGACTGTGTCTTTAAAGATGGAACTAAATTATCTCAATTTTTAATTTCGTTATTAAAAATTCTCATTCACGGCTTTATGCTGTGCTAGCGCTAGTTGTATTTCAGTCAAAGATGTATCTCTTATATAGTATGTATCTGCTTATCCCCTCCCTAAGTCCTATCAACCAACCAGATTAAAGCATAACACTGCAAACTTGAACATTCTTGAGGGAACGAATCAAGTCACGTCTGCAACAAGTCTCGACCTGCATTTTCTCTGTAACCAGAGCTAAGCCAATACTGCCGCTTTTCGAATCATTTTTACTTTATATATGCTGTTCAATTTCATTAGTTACTAACTTAGGGTAAAAACCTTGTTGGCCAGTGTAATTATGTAGCATTGTACTTATTATTTTTAGATTCTAAGTACCATATTTTCTGTTTTATTTTCAATTTCAAATGTATATAGTGATTATTATTTTTTAAGATAAATAGCTGTAGTTGAATTTAGAAAGAAAAATGTATATATTGTATTATTGTACTATATTTTCAATCTTCACTGTGTATTGTATCAATAAAAATCCATTTCATTTAATAAATAATTTTATTTATACTACAAACAACACTGTGCAAAATGATTACAAAATGTAGAACTTGTGAAGTGTGTAATAAGATTTATATAATTAAAATACAACCTTTGGCATCTATCGCCTTATTGGTAAGTGGATCAAATAAATTAGGTATTGCAGTAACAACTTAATTTATAGGTATTTAATAAATTTTCAAAGTAATCATTTATTAGCACATTCCTTATAACACTATTGACATTCTAGTAATTCTACAAAGTCTTCATCATCTGTTATTTCTTCGTAGGGATCCATCACACAATATGATTAAATAAAACATCACGAAGGTATAAATATTTATAATAGTCTTATGGACGGATGGTAACTGTCAATCTAACACACGTATAAGGTTATGTTTATCAGATCACGACGTTGATCTGCGCTTGAACGGTCCTCATCGGTCGTTCTGTTGAACGATATCTAGATCGCTCGTTCAAGACTGATCGAGCTTTGTACAACGCAATTCTTTGCCTTGAACCGGGTTCACCGTTGATCTTGTATTGAACGGCTTTCGTACAAGTGGCCCCCTTAAACTTCTCTACTCTTTGATCCCAGTTAACATACATTTTAAACCTTCAATTCCTCAATAGTAAAAGAATGGGTTATTGTATGAAACTGAACTATTGATAAATTATGGTTACAGAATAAATTTACGATTCCTGCCTTAAGTATTCTAGATAAATTAGTAAAATAAAAATAAGGTACTGTTTGTTGGAATTTTCCTTTCATATTCTAATGTTAAAATAACGCAAGTATTTATTGTCCTTTAAAACAAGTATACATTGTATAATAAAAGTATAATAAAAATGCATGGAAGTTGCCAGCAACATTTTTTTCCATATTCTAACGGCGATTAATAAATATAATATACCTATACGTATATTACTCATATAAATTAAATATATTTTAATTATAATTGCAAGATGTTACATTACAAAAGGTTTATTTAATAAGCAAATTACAAGTACAATGAAATCAATATAATAAATTATGCATAACTCAAAACCCGTAACTGTATAATGCATATACCGGGTGTATTATGAAAAACCTTTGGTGCTGTAACTTCCTTATATTTTATCTGATTTTAATGAATGATATGTCAAATTAAATCGTTTTTAAAACACTGTAACCAGTTATTAAAAAAAAATTTTTTTGACATTTCGTTTTTGACAGACAGTAGTTAACTTTTTTTTTTTAAATTGTACTACATAGTTTTTTTTACTTATTCTAATAAAGATTTATTTCCTGAAGACACCTCCATTAAATTGAGTGACAAATTTATTGTTATTAAAAAAAAAACTACGAAATTGCAGAAATCAAGCTATCATAGCTTTTAATGAATCAAATGTTCGAAATTGACCCCATTTTGTTCCAGACACATTTGACACCTTCTATTAACTCCAACTGCTGCGTTTAATATAAGATTTGGTGGTATTTCATGACATACTTGTACTATCCTTCTTACTAAATCATCTCTGGTACCAGGTGGAGTCAAATAGACATGATCTTGAATGTAAGACCACAGAAAAAAATCCAGTGGATTCAGATCTGGCGATCGAGCAGGCCGTCTAATAGGTCCGTAAGTGCCCATCCATCTGACGCCAAAATAATTATTTAGAAAATCAGTATTCATTCGTGCATTATGGGGTGTGGCACCGTTCTGTTGGAACACTACCCTGTTTAACTCAGCAAGTGGCAACTCATCCAAGTAATCGCCTATTTCATTGCGTAACAAATTAATATATTTTTCTTGGTTTAGATTACCCTCAACAAAAAAAGGCCCTACTAGTCTATCGCCTAAAATGCCACACCATGCACTGAACCAATTTTGAAAATTGTGTTGCACCACAACATGGTTATTTTCACTGCTCAATGGCGATTATTATTTCTGTTGAATACACCATTTTTCCCAAAAGTGCATTCATCTGACCACAACACACGACGGAGTGTTTTCACAATTTTATTTATTTTAATAAAAACACTTACAAAGTAAATCTCACAATTGTTATTTAACGAGAGATGTTGATTATCTTACTGTCTGTAACGAAGTCTGTAAAGAAACTGATGAACGTGCTGATGAAATACTGAAAACATTGATTTATAATACTTTATGGGCTATATAGTATTGAATGTAAGTGATTTTAAATGGTACACACACTTGCTGGTAATAAAATAAAATAGAGTATTTAAAATGCATTTAAGAAATCTCTGTGTTCGGAAAAACCAGAATAAATTGAACTAAAGAAAAAAAACAAACCTGCAATTTCTCGTTTTTTTTTCATACAAGGGTACCGTTGTTTACAGTTTCATATTCAGAAAAAAAAAAATATTTGAATAAGTAAAAAAAAATAATATAGTACAATTTAAAAAAACACAGTTTGTTGCTGTCTGTCAAAAACAAAATGTAAAAAAAAAATTCAAAGCGGATTACGTTACAGTGTTTTTAAAACGATTTAGTTCGACGTATAATTTATTACATTCGGATAAAAAATAAAAAAGTGACAGCACGAAAGGAATACACCCGGTATTATATCCTTATACATATCTTTATTCAAATAATTATAATGTTTAATGTTCCAGTCAAAGCTAAAGCAATTTACTTTATATCTTGAGAACATTGAACCACTGAAAATACGCCTTCTCCTGCTACAATGGAATGCGGAAGGTTAATACTATTAATGCAACTTAAACTATTTCGAAATAGAAATTTTCAGTTGAAGTCTTAATTTTTTTCTAATTTTAACAACATTTTGACTATACAGAAGTAAAGAGTGAAATGATACGAAAATGCTATAAATTGGTTAATAAGTGAGATAGAAATTTCGCTTTTCCCTTATCTTCATAAAGATAAGGTGTTTTTCATATATAAACAATTATGGCGTGTCAAATGGGCTTGATAATAAAGAAAACCAACGTGAAATAAAACAAACAAATGTTTTAGATTTACAGCATATTTAATTATAACAAACACGGCAGCTGTTTCATTACACAGTTACTTCTTCAGTTTGACATATTACATTAATAACTTACATATAATCAACATATCTTATGTTGTATGTAGCAATTTAAGGTAATATTTGTTTATTTTATTTCACGTTGAAAATGGATTTAAATCAAGCGAAGACCAAGTTAAATCAAGTTTTGAAAGAAACGTTACCAAACATTAAAACTTTTAGGAAAAATTGAATTTCAAAATACAAACGCTATACAAATCAATCTTTGGTTGCCTAGTATCTCAACATTTATAGATTTTCAATTAGTAATCTTACGATATTCCAAATTTTGACCATTATGAATTCACAAGTCGAAATAGGTAAGTATAGAATTGTAACATAATTCAGGTATATAAGATATATTTCATTCGTTTTTTCAAAATAAGTACAAGGATATCACACCTCCTTTAATATTGAAGCCTTCACAAAAAAAAGTCAGTTACTTTTGCATATCATCCCCTGTTGAAGTCTAGAGCATTCCTGCAAAAAGTACAGACAGATCCCATAGTGTGCAACCTTCAATCGATTCAGAAGAGAGATAACATACAGATCCAAATTAAGATCAATAAATAGAATAGAATAAACGTTTAGTCAATATAAAATCTGTCACAGAAACACGTCAGACAATAATCTGAAATAATGACATGTAAATGCGTAATATAAATTACAAAACCTTATACATAATATAAACAAATATCTAGGAATAATAAATGTCCATTTGTAAAGTGGTAAATGAAGCAAAAACACAAAAATAATGATGGATCCTCTTTATTCTTTACAATAGTTTCTAATATACTCTAAGGGACTAGTTTCGACATTATGTCATCATCATCCTAGAATCTAAGCAAAAATAACCGTTACAAAACTTACCACGAATAAGTATGTATAAAAATATCAAAATGCAAAAATACATATGTATGATACTCACAGTCAAATGATTTTTCAAAGTCCAGTTTGACCTATAGGTCGTCTAGTTTGACCTATAGGTCAAACTGGACGACAATTGTGTAACAGATTGTATGAACACAAAAATCAATTAACTTCAAATGTTTACAAACATCGACTTGAAACTGGACATAATATTGATTTTCAAAATATTTCAATTTTACATAGACAATCTAAAAGCTTAAAACTTAACTTATTAGAAACTTTAGAGATTGAAAGACACAAACATCATTACAATTTATTAAATGATCAAGTATATACACATGACAAACCACTGTTTTCATTTTTAGAAACTATATAACTACACCAAGTTTCGTCCTGCATCTTTGGTTGCCTAACTGCCGTCTTTCTCATTTTTAAGCTGACTTATACGGTTTCTAGTTTGTTGTTATTTGATAGTGACTTATTTATTATTATGTTTTATCAGTAACTTGCATGACCTTGTATGGTATTTTATTTGCTTCATGTTATATTGTGCACTGTATTTGTCCACCATGTCACGTGGCTTGTGTTTGTTGATATTTTACGTTTGAATTTTATCTAAATTTTATCTATCATCATCTTATTTTAACATGAAAACTACCCATCGAATATTTTTGAAAGATACTATAAAACCAGTATTTGTATCTGCATACATCTACTTATGACACGAGATACTTTGAAAAATCATTTGACTGTGAGTATCATACATATGTATTTTTGCATTTTGATATTTTTATACATACAGTCGAAAGCAAAAAAAAGTAGACAAGAAATCTCGTACGTTGTAAACCTGGCTTTATTTACTTGTCATTAGTGTCAAGTCATTATTCTATTGCAAATCAAATAATTATCAAAACGTCTTCTATCAGATTAATACAAATCAAAATAATAATTAAAAAACATCATGAAGAAATATATGCTTTAATATCTGGTTATAGACCAGTTTTTGTTTAAAACTTCTTGCAATCTATATGGAATAGAGTTATAAAGGTTGGTACAAATATTTTGATTTACATTCTTCCATGTTGTGTGAACTATTTCTACCAGTTCTTGTCTATTTTAAGGTCTTCGATTTAATTTCTTTATTTCTTTGATCACCAGACACATTTTCGATAATATTTAAATCAGGACTTCTTGGCGGAAAATCCAACACGTTGATGTTATTTTCTCTGAACCATGTTTTCACTCTGTCCGATGGATGGGGCAGTTATCCTGTTGAATTATAAAATTGCGATTTGGAAAAAATAGCTCCACTGAAGGCAACATCACATTACATACTTAGAATGTTGATATAAGTCTCTGAATTTAAGTTTCCTTCTATTTCCCATAACATATTATTTCCTTTCCACAATTTCACGTATTTTGAAACCGTTACTCAAATCTGCAATAACACTGACTTTATTATCTTCATTTATGGAAGGCATTTTGATAATAGTTTAATATCAACTGTAAGGTTGTCGATTTTGATAGATAACCAAATTTTGACAAGTAACTTTGAAGTCGCTATCACACTAATCATTTTGAGAAAGTCTATAACAGAAACCTGTTTTTTTGTCTACTTTTTTTTGCTTTCGACTGTACTTATTCGTGGTAAGTTTTGTAACGGTTATTTTTGCTTAGATTCTAGGTTGATGATGACATAATGTCGAAACTAGTCTCTTAGAGTATATTAGAAACTATTGTAAAGAATAAAGAGGATCCATCATTATTTTTGTGTTTTTGCTTCAAATATCTAGGAACTATGCTTGCAAGTAGCCTATCAACTGCAGTCTTAACTCTCTGCATTGGTAAATCCTTGGCCCCAGCGGGCAAGCTTTTTATAATTCACTTGAAAGGTATGGATTTTTTGATTCTTTAAATATGCACTAAAACTACTTACATTCCTCAGACCACACAGTACTCTTATCGTATTTTTCTGTGGTCCAAATACTTGCTTGAAGTCAAATGCTTGTCCCCAACAAGGAATACCATATGAGACAACAGAGTAAAAACGGGAGAATTATGGCAATCGAGCTGCTTCATGTGCTGCAATTCGTTTTACACATTTGATTGTGTATACAGCCGAAGTCAATCTATCACAAGGTGTAAACGTTTCTTCCATACATAAGCTCAAGAATTTTCAATGCACAGGATCCAGACTATAATAGCATGGACGTAAGTTTTTTCTGATATTTTTCAGCAGTTTATTTTCATCACACCATTATTAGGTTTATTTGTAGTACATGTGCTGATACCTCTGAAACAGTGCCTTCGTCTTTAACTAAGATAGAGGTATCGTCAGCGCTTCAAGCATACATCTACATTAACTGTATTAATGTATATTATAAATAGTAATGGAGCAAAAATAGGCCCTTGATGGATACCATAATTTATATCCACAACACAGACATTTCTCCCCTACCATTTCACATATTGCTTTCATTCAGATAGGTACGACTTGAAAAGCTAAAGCTGTGTGTCTCTAATCCCGTAGTATCTAATTTATCAATTAGCATCCTGTGTTTGTGTCAAAGGCTTTATTTAGTATTAGTAAATAGTTAATTAAAATTTCTGTTATATCACCGGTAGAAACGGACGTACAAACACATCTTAAAGTACAGAATGTTCAAACCTCGAAAAGCGCCGTCTTGAGGATATTGTTTTTTCGCAGATCGGTATTTTTATCTCCTAATGCTAAGGTGCGTGAAGTTGGCACCACAACTTGCGGCGCAAATGTTCTTTTTAGTGCCAAAAGTTTGCGCCTAATATGCGCCGTCGATATCTGAAGAAAAAACACCGGCGCATTAATTTGTTGCAAAGTTATAAACAAAAACAGTTTTTTGGTGCCAACTTCACGCCAGCACCACAACTTGCGGCGCAAATGTTCTTTTTAGTGCAAAAATGTTGCGCCCAATATGCGCCGTCGATATCTGAAGAAAAAACGCCGGCGCATTAATTTGTTACAAAGTTATAAACAAAAACATTTTTTGGTGCCAACTTCACGCGTGAAGTTAGCACCACAACTTGCGGCGCAAATGTTGTTTTTAGTGCCAAAAGTTTGCGCTTAATATGCGCCGTCGATATGTGAAGAAAAAACACCGGCGCATTAATTTGTTACAAAGTTATAAACAAAAATAGTTATTTATTATCAACTTCTTACCAGACCAAAATTTCCGGCGCAAACTTTCAATTTAGTGCAAGTCGTTAGCTCACAACATGCGCCGTCGATCTCTGAAGAAAAAACACCGAAACACTTAATTGTTATAAAGTTATAAACAAATACAATTATATAGGTGCGTGAAGCTAGCACCACAACTTGCGGCGCAAATGTTCCTTTTAGTGCCAAAAGTTTACGCTTAATATGCGCCGTCGATATGTGAAGAAAAAACACCGGCGCATTAATTTGTTACAAAGTTATAAACAAAAATAGTTATTTATTATCAACTTCTTACCAGACCAAAATTTCCGACGCAAACTTTCAATTTAGTGCAAGTCGTTAGCTCACAACATGCGCCGTCGATATCTGAAGAAAAAACACCGAAACACTTAATTGTTATAAAGTTATAAACAAATACAATTATATAGGTGCGTGAAGTTAGCACCACAACTTGCGGCGCAAATGTTCCTTTTAGTGCCAAAAGTTTACGCTTAATATGCGCCGTCGATATGTGAAGAAAAAACACCGGCGCATTAATTTGTTACAAAGTTATAAACAAAAATAGTTATTTATTATCAACTTCTTACCAGACCAATATTTCCGACGCAAACTTTCAATTTAGTGCAAGTCGTTAGCTCACAACATGCGCCGTCGATATCTGAAGAAAAAACACCGAAACACTTAATTGTTATAAAGTTATAAACAAATACAATTATATAGGTGCGTGAAGTTAGCACCACAACTTGCGGCGCAAATGTTCCTTTTAGTGCCAAAAGTTTACGCTTAATATGCGCCGTCGTATGTGAAGAAAAAACACATCTGATAAATGCAGGACCAAGAATATATTAAAAAAAGCTTATAATGTATAGCAAATCTTCCACTGCTTTTAAAAATGAATGGTTATTTCACTTCATATTTTTGTAAACTATTAACAAACTTGCCAAAAATGAAATAGAAACTGCAGGAACTGAATATTGTAACGTTGAAATTGGAATTGGAAAATTGTTGCAGAATTATTTATACTGTCCCTATATTGGATGTTAAATGAATATTTGCTGTTATATTTAACAAACAAAAAAAAATGAATGCACTGCTGCACTAAATTGAATACTAAATGTATATATTTCAATAAAAAAGAAGACAAAAGGTCACTGCTCCACTTAGATTGGGCGCCAAATATATGCTATAATAGCATATATTATATTTGATGACAAATTTTATTATTCTTTATTTATAATAAATGTGTTAATTGCCATACGTTAGGCATCGCCATCAAATTCTATATGCTATAACTCTGAATAAAAAAATTGATAATCTTGTACCAGCATAACTCAATCAAATTACAAAAATACAAAGCTGCATAATTTAAACGAATGTAGAGATAACGTTGTCATGTGAAAGATTTCTTTATTAAATTTGTTAATTCAATCTCTATTAACATTCGTGTATTTCTTGTAGGTTGATTTGTATGCAGCTGTTAACAATATTGAACATTGTTTTTCTTTGTAGATTTTCATGAGATTAAACCAATTTTAATACTGTCTGCGTTTTATTTATTTTGCAGGTTGCGTCGATATTATTGTGTGGTGTTCTTGAATCCCTCATGTATTGATAAATCAATACCTTTAGTAATACTACAATAATAATAGCGATAGTTTTATAATTTGCTACCCTCTTGTAATTAAATTCAAAGAAGGTAGTGAATTAAGCACCACCACGGTAACTAACCTTCTTTTTAAAATTTCAAAGGACGCTTGTCTATTAATTAATCACCAACTTATACCACCCAGTCTTACCTCTTACTTCCCCAAGGGTCGATGTTAAATATGGGAGTCAGCACTGCCTCCAGCTACAGTCGGGGAGGGCGAGTTCGAACACCGTACTAAGTCGAAGGTTATGATGTCAGGGCGCCTATCCGTAATAATGTGCTGAGCCCAACAGATATTCAGACCCCGGACCAGATCCAATATACAACCCCCAGGTGATAAGTAAATAAGACCAATACACACTCATTCAACTTAACAAACAGTTTATTAAAATTAGTTCTCAGATTCAACAGCGTATTTCCAGTACTTGTACAAAAAAAAAAAACGGCTATATATACAATCTCTAACTTCCACGAGGTAACTAGATCAAGGCAGGAAAAAACAATGAAGTGAAACACACACGCAACTCCGTTGCAAATTCAGTGTCGTAATATTACAAATTTTAGAAGTTCAATTAAAAGAAGTTAAAAGGTGAACACAAGAACAACTTATAAACTAACATTGATTCACCAACAATATCCTTACAAGTACACAGTTACAAGGCAATTTGCCAAAAGTCCCTCTAAAGTCGAACAGTTGCTCGTATAATGCAACACGTCAACCAAAATGAAACACTCTGTATACCAGAGGCATTCGACAATCTATTCGACGTTAGAAATCAGACTTATAGTTGTAAAATATCTAATTCTATAAAGAAATAGCGCTAGTTAACTATGCTTTACAAGTAGAATATGCAATTACATAAAATTCATTAATTCCTTACGGAATTACACCAAAATTAAATTACAAACATTGATTAAATGCATCAAAAATTATCTACGAATTTACACAAGTTCGCTGTGAGGCCACACTGCCACACACATCCAAAATTTAATTCAATTTCTAAATCCAAAAATAAAAATGGCTACGTAACGTCTCCAAAAATGTCAAAGTAACCTCCAAATGGGGTCACTATTGTTAATAACTACGTTAAATTAATTAATTCAAAAAACATAAAGGCTCACAGGCCATAAGAAGTTAGATTAAGAATTTACGATTACTTATTTGATTAATTAGGCCGGAAAATTGAAATTCACTGTTCAAATTGTACGTTATTGACACAAATTTTGTCAAACTGCTAAGTCAATTAAATTCTACCCTCTGGATAATATCAGAGAAAGATTCACACAGACACAATACCTTAAAACATCACATCCACAGCTTCCAAACACGACAAATCCTTCGGATCCACACGATACCAGGTATATGCCCTCCTATCTTGGGTTTACGACACCTCAAGTGATAGCGTTCGAAGGCTACAGTGTACCAATAAACTGCACCTTAAATGTGCCCTCACCACAAGATCTAACCACAATTCCTGGACACTGGAAAATTCCTAGCACGTGTTTCTCTCGTATTAACTCCAACCAACAATGCTCAAATGAGGTTGCAATCAGGCCTAACACCAGCAGCTAAATTGAATATAGAAACGACACAAATTAGGATCGATTAGACACGTGGAAAGTATACCTACAGCAGCTTATCAAATTCCCAAAGCACAGAAGAAATATCCTTGTTAGACTCAAATACACGTCAAAATTTACCAAAAATCCCTGAGAATCACAATAAAAATCCGCTTTTGGTAAGCGATTATAAACGATACAACTCAACTTTCCATATTCTCAAGGCAGCTAAGGGAAAATGTTCTGCTCTCGTGTCTAACCTCTCGCAACGACCGTTAAAAATCAAAAGAGAAAGAACCTAACGTGTCAAAACCCGACCAAACAATCCAACTACGGCAAACGCCCTAAGCGAACAAATGAACCAACTAATACTTAAAACGTACGACAGAAATACAGGTTCAAATAACCATAGAAAAATGGAAAATAATTATAAACAATTTGTTGCATAACTCTGGGCCCAAGAAGTCCAAAAAAAAAAAGGAGTTAGTCAAAAATAAAAGTAACAAATTAATTAAATTAACCACAGACGCCATCTACCCAACAATGCCCGTATACGTTACACACACCTGCGGCAAGGCAGACGCGTGAAATAGGAATCTTAAGCACTTCTACTCCAGATGGCAGTAGTAGTAGGAAGACGACACAAATTAAATCAAAAACTAATTACGTATTCCGTCACTAAAATAAACCATTAAGAGGGTAAAATACAACCGAAAAAAAAACGTAACAATTCCTCCCTTACCACAAAAGGTTATTTACTTGTAAATTACCGTTAAGCCAAGAGTTATGAAACCAGAAGCTGGACTGTGCGTAACACCACATATAACATACGAAACAAGGAACCAAGTTAAAAATCGACAGCGACTAGGCAAAACGGAAGACGAATGTGCGCGACCATGTCCGACAGCAAACGCAGCATCACCAAACGCTTGACCAAAACCACCACGCGGTCCTTCGGCATTCAGCCGGTACGGGGAATTAACGAGGGATAAATAAAAAAACATGGGTGTCGAGATTCTGCACAGACGCGCCCCGAGACCTGACCAACCGACAGCCCAGTACCACTGATAGCATCAAAAAGGAAATGGAGTAGACGGGTTACGTTACGGTGTGCCCGGCCGGCGGTGATCCTTACGACGGTCGAAGGCACAGGAAATAGGAATAGATACTACCAATAGACCAAGATGCGGGAAAGGCAACCCCCGGAACGACACTCTGCAGACACGCGACAGTAAAAGAGAACTTTGGGTGAGGCCCTCGGTATCTCAAAACAAACAAAAATAAAAGGTGAACTAAAAATGGGTTTATTACTACAGATACGGGATACAAAGCGGAATAAGGAGAGGTATTTAAAGATAGGGTAGCGCAGAATGGTGAAACTACTAAAAGACACAGACGGCACGTCCACGCGACAAACGTACATTCCGGAACACAACAACTGAAGATCGCCAAACAAAATAAACATAGCAAAAGAAGTTTAAAGTCTGGACCGGCGTTGTCCCGACTGAAACGCTGAAGGCGAGCGATAAGCCATAAGACGAAAGTCAATATCAAATCCTGGAGGTAACATTTTGACAATAACAATAGCAAATAGATCGCCAGGACACGACCCTTGGAAGGCTGAGAACTATCAAATAAAGACTGTTCTTCTTTATACCTTCGCAAATAAACGTCTAATCAGGAAGAGAATGTCAATACGACATATCCAACACGATAGAATAACTATCAATTGCAAATTCTAGACCATACGATACGTAACATAATCCCAAAATGGTAAAGGTTCTAGAACTGCTATACGGTACGAAGTCATAAAATCGTTATTACTTAATCGTAAACAATACGAAGTCATATTCGGTACGGAACGTCATATCAGTACGGAAGAGTCGAAATCGGAACAAAAGTCAGAATCGGTACGAAATACATAACTATCAAAGATATACGGAAGTCGGAAATAACTTAACTAACGTAAGTTATGCGGTACTCAAGGTAACATACAGAGTTACACGAAATTAATCCACCCAAATCAATCGTCGCTGTGTGGGCTATCGACAAAACATAGGGAGAACATCCCAACTCAGAACACGTAAGGAAATACGTCGAACCCACGACAACTAAAATTGAAGATGTTAAAAGAAACGGGGGAAACTGAGAATTTTTGGGACGCCTTTTACGCCCAGGCATTAAACCCACAGGTATATTCGTTAGGCCTACCTGCAAACCGAAAGACTTGCAAAGTTCAATCATCGTTAGGTTGTGCTTTAAGATGTTCAACACTCCATGTACCAGGACAAAAAACTACAAGCTCGGAGATATACTTCCTGGATCGATCACAAAATCAAAGTCCAAGAAACATTAGCAGATTATTGATAAACTACAATAAACCAAAATAAAAGTCTGCTAAATTCACCAAAGAAACACAAGTGGCTCATACAACACCACTAACTGGACTATAGATCGTAACAGAGCTTAATCATGATGATAACTGACAACTGAACTCATACAGAGGATAACGAACAAAGTTCGCTACAGGAAATCAAAAGATTTCAAGACATACAACACACAAGTGTAAAAGTTACTAAGGACCACAAAACTAAACAATACATATGGGAAAACTCTAATAACCATAAAAGGAAAGATGGATAACTACTATCTCATGAAGCAATTAAACCAAGGTAAGAATACAATTACACCCGTTGACTTTTGACGTGCAGATACAAATTATCCCACATATGTGGTTGCAAAATACGGTACGAGACGATACTCCAAAACGACATGACAACCCTCCACCCAGCTCAAAAATCCCGAATTACACGGCAACAATACGGTACTATACGATAAATTAGGTGAACAGGTAGAAGGCTCCACACGATAAGCCAAACTGCAAAAGTGAAATTCAAACAGGTTTACACCTCACGAAGATAGGGAAAAGGGTCGAGAAAATTTAATTATCCCAATACGTAACTACAAATATTTCTCAAATTAGACAAACGAAAAATGATCATATACTGGACAATCACACACACTTTAAAAACATCTCTTTTGAGCATTAACCGCCAAACTGAACACATGGCCTACCAAATTTGTTAGAGTACTCAAACATAAGGAACATTGTAGCGCAATCTATCCACAACATAACAGAATGAATTAAGGGCATCAACAAAATTAACGATAACAACGGCATGAACGGTACGGAAAGGCGTTATCGAAAATAATACGAAAATATACCAAACATCATAATTCATTCCAATTAGATATACGATACACAAACTGTAAAAGTAATATTCACGAAAGGTCAAGACAACTGAAGACCACACAAACACAGCCAAAGCCAAATCTTAAAAGCGATTCAAATTATCCGCAATAACATTAAGAAGTGACAAATCCCATAAAATCCCATATTATTATTATTAAACAACCTATTACACGATATATATTATTACTATTATTATTACTATTAACTCAAGGGCGATACAACAACAAAAAAACTATGAGACTGGCTGCATAAGCGATGACCCACAGTGACGAAACAGATTCGAAAATATTAATTCTACTACCTAACGAAATAATTAAGTTCAGAACAAATGATAGATTAACACATACAAGTCATACTACCAAAAACAGTAAAATCACGAAATATTATCAACCAATCCAATAAGTACTCTAAACATTCATACTAAACAATCAACCGCCATTTTGAAGGTCAGAACACTATGCCAGTAGCCTACACAAGATACACAAAGTTGTAAAATACAAAGTCACCACACAAGACTTAAACTCAAAATGTTTTACAGAAATATTACTCAAAATATTTAAAGGACGAGAATTTCTCACAAATAATTTGGCCCTATACTTCGCAATTGGTTCTCAGATTTCCAATACTGTTATTTAACAATGTATACGATAAGTGCTCAACTGTACGAAAATATTCAAATATACGGAAGTATTCAGATATACAGAAACGTTCAAAAGTACGGAACATACATCAGCGATACAGTATCAAACATTCTAACATTCAGTAACTAAGGCCAAAAGTACACATAACATTCAAAATCACACACAACGTAAGACGTAACTGTGATATAAGCTGGTATATACTTTACTTTACTCAAAACAAAATATGACAAGGTCCTCAATGCTAAAATTAACTAATTCCTGAAAATGATTCAAAAGTTTCTGAAAATTCCCAAAATCTAAAATTCTTGATTTATTAAAAAAAAACGGCCGCTAAAACCCTTTTCTAAGGCCCCACGTTGGGCGCCAAAAATCCTTGCTACCCTCTTGTAATTAAATTCAAAGAAGGTAGTGAATTAAGCACCACCACGGTAACTAACCTTCTTTTTAAAATTTCAAAGGACGCTTGTCTATTAATTAATCACCAACTTATACCACCCAGTCTTACCTCTTACTTCCCCAAGGGTCGATGTTAAATATGGGAGTCAGCACTGCCTCCAGCTACAGTCGGGGAGGGCGAGTTCGAACACCGTACTAAGTCGAAGGTTATGATGTCAGGGCGCCTATCCGTAATAATGTGCTGAGCCCAACAGATATTCAGACCCCGGACCAGATCCAATATACAACCCCCAGGTGATAAGTAAATAAGACCAATACACACTCATTCAACTTAACAAACAGTTTATTAAAATTAGTTCTCAGATTCAACAGCGTATTTCCAGTACTTGTACAAAAAAAAAAAACGGCTATATATACAATCTCTAACTTCCACGAGGTAACTAGATCAAGGCAGGAAAAAACAATGAAGTGAAACACACACGCAACTCCGTTGCAAATTCAGTGTCGTAATATTACAAATTTTAGAAGTTCAATTAAAAGAAGTTAAAAGGTGAACACAAGAACAACTTATAAACTAACATTGATTCACCAACAATATCCTTACAAGTACACAGTTACAAGGCAATTTGCCAAAAGTCCCTCTAAAGTCGAACAGTTGCTCGTATAATGCAACACGTCAACCAAAATGAAACACTCTGTATACCAGAGGCATTCGACAATCTATTCGACGTTAGAAATCAGACTTATAGTTGTAAAATATCTAATTCTATAAAGAAATAGCGCTAGTTAACTATGCTTTACAAGTAGAATATGCAATTACATAAAATTCATTAATTCCTTACGGAATTACACCAAAATTAAATTACAAACATTGATTAAATGCATCAAAAATTATCTACGAATTTACACAAGTTCGCTGTGAGGCCACACTGCCACACACATCCAAAATTTAATTCAATTTCTAAATCCAAAAATAAAAATGGCTACGTAACGTCTCCAAAAATGTCAAAGTAACCTCCAAATGGGGTCACTATTGTTAATAACTACGTTAAATTAATTAATTCAAAAAACATAAAGGCTCACAGGCCATAAGAAGTTAGATTAAGAATTTACGATTACTTATTTGATTAATTAGGCCGGAAAATTGAAATTCACTGTTCAAATTGTACGTTATTGACACAAATTTTGTCAAACTGCTAAGTCAATTAAATTCTACCCTCTGGATAATATCAGAGAAAGATTCACACAGACACAATACCTTAAAACATCACATCCACAGCTTCCAAACACGACAAATCCTTCGGATCCACACGATACCAGGTATATGCCCTCCTATCTTGGGTTTACGACACCTCAAGTGATAGCGTTCGAAGGCTACAGTGTACCAATAAACTGCACCTTAAATGTGCCCTCACCACAAGATCTAACCACAATTCCTGGACACTGGAAAATTCCTAGCACGTGTTTCTCTCGTATTAACTCCAACCAACAATGCTCAAATGAGGTTGCAATCAGGCCTAACACCAGCAGCTAAATTGAATATAGAAACGACACAAATTAGGATCGATTAGACACGTGGAAAGTATACCTACAGCAGCTTATCAAATTCCCAAAGCACAGAAGAAATATCCTTGTTAGACTCAAATACACGTCAAAATTTACCAAAAATCCCTGAGAATCACAATAAAAATCCGCTTTTGGTAAGCGATTATAAACGATACAACTCAACTTTCCATATTCTCAAGGCAGCTAAGGGAAAATGTTCTGCTCTCGTGTCTAACCTCTCGCAACGACCGTTAAAAATCAAAAGAGAAAGAACCTAACGTGTCAAAACCCGACCAAACAATCCAACTACGGCAAACGCCCTAAGCGAACAAATGAACCAACTAATACTTAAAACGTACGACAGAAATACAGGTTCAAATAACCATAGAAAAATGGAAAATAATTATAAACAATTTGTTGCATAACTCTGGGCCCAAGAAGTCCAAAAAAAAAAAGGAGTTAGTCAAAAATAAAAGTAACAAATTAATTAAATTAACCACAGACGCCATCTACCCAACAATGCCCGTATACGTTACACACACCTGCGGCAAGGCAGACGCGTGAAATAGGAATCTTAAGCACTTCTACTCCAGATGGCAGTAGTAGTAGGAAGACGACACAAATTAAATCAAAAACTAATTACGTATTCCGTCACTAAAATAAACCATTAAGAGGGTAAAATACAACCGAAAAAAAAACGTAACAAATTAACAGTAGACATTTTTTCAATTTTTTATATATTTTCAAACTTTTACATCATACTCATAATGTCATTGAAATTTGACACGCACCTATATAATTGTATTTGTTTATAACTTTATAACAATTAAGTGTTTCGGTGGTTTTTCTTCAGATATCGACGGCGCATGTTGTGAGCTAACGACTTGCACTAAATTGAAAGTTTGCGCCGGAAATTTTGGCCTGGTAAGAAGTTGATAATAAATAACTATTTTTGTTTATAACTTTGTAACAAATTAATGCGCCGGTGTTTTTTCTTCACATATCGACGGCGCATATTAAGCGTAAACTTTTGGCACTAAAAGGAACATTTGCGCCGCAAGTTGTGGTGCTAACTTCACGCACCTATATAATTGTATTTGTTTATAACTTTATAACAATTAAGTGTTTCGGTGTTTTTTCTTCAGATATCGACGGCGCATGTTGTGAGCTAACGACTTGCACTAAATTGAAAGTTTGCGCCGGAAATTTTGGCCTGGTAAGAAGTTGATAATAAATAACTATTTTTGTTTATAACTTTGTAACAAATTAATGCGCCGGTGTTTTTTCTTCACATATCGACGGCGCATATTAAGCGTAAACTTTTGGCACTAAAAGGAACATTTGCGCCGCAAGTTGTGGTGCTAACTTCACGCACCTATATAATTGTATTTGTTTATAACTTTATAACAATTAAGTGTTTCGGTGTTTTTTCTTCAGATATCGACGGCGCATGTTGTGAGCTACCGACTTGCACTAAATTGAAAGTTTGCGCCGGAAAGTTTGGTCAGGTAAAAAGTTGATACTAATTAACTATTTTTGTTTATAACTTTGTAACAAATTAATGCGCCGGTGTTTTTTCTTTACATATCGACGGCGCATATTAAGCGCAAACTTTTGGCACTAAAAACAACATTTGCGCCGCAAGTTGTGGTGCTAACTTCACGCGTGAAGTTGGCACCAAAAAATGTTTTTGTTTATAACTTTGTAACAAATTAATGCGCCGGTGTTTTTTCTTCAGATATCGACGGCGCATATTGGGCGCAACATTTTTGCACTAAAAAGAACATTTGCGCCGCAAGTTGTGGTGCTGGGGTGAAGTTGGCACCAAAAAACTGTTTTTGTTTATAACTTTGCAACAAATTAATGCGCCGGTGTTTTTTCTTCAGATATCGACGGCGCATATTAGGCGCAAACTTTTGGCACTAAAAAGAACATTTGCGCCGCAAGTTGTGGTGCCAACTTCACGCACCTCTAATGCTATATGATGAAAGTCTTACAAATTAAAGGTTTTGCTCACAAACGGGGAGAAACTGAAATAATAAACCCATGGAACTCTTTACGTTAAATAATTGTAGAACGCCTGCAATCAAAATACTTACGTCACTTCGGAGACTAATTGAAAAATATCTCAAATTGCGCCTGAAAAGTATACTATCGAATGAAATGAGCTAGTATGAAATATTACTTACAATTAAAAATACACATAAATATATTCCACTATATCATCCCTGATGAGTATGGAAATCAATTTAGTAAAAACTACAATAACAAATTTAATGATTAAACTTTTAGTATGTGTCGTGTTCCCGCCTATATGAGATAGTCACATATCTAAGCCACAAATACTATTACTTGCATAAGGTCATTTCATGACTCACAATATGCAATGAGTAGATACTACAGTCCAAAAAAAGAAAACATTAATTTATTATATTTCATAGTCAATTGTCCTTGATTAATTTGATTTCAACAATTATCTGTAGAAAAGTAGAATTATGAAAACAAAAGTCGAAAATAATGTATAATTACTTAAGTTTTCTGTTTTATTATTCAAGTAAATTATTGAACCAGTTTTACAGTTTATAGGTAAGTTTAAATGAATAAACGGCTGCAAATACAAATAAATAATAAAATCTTGTGCAACCTTATAAACTAGGAAATGTGTCGATGAAAATATCGACTTTCTGTTATAGCTCGAAGGCCTTGTCTGAGCAACTAACTTTATGACTAAACTCAATATGTTGTTCGTACCAATATTTATTAACTATATGATTATAAAGTCCCTAAACGTATACTTAATTTTTTATGGGAATGGGGTGTGCCTGTGTACCTGAAGGAAGAGAAATGAAAACAAGTACTTTACAACAGTATCAAATAATTAAATATCAGTAATGTGATGTACAATATTAAATATCAATTGAGTTTTCTTTTTTTATCAAAAAAATAAAGATCACATCACAGATAAATCTAGAGCGGTGGAAACACTATTACGACATAATTTTTTACGAATTAAATCCCTTTTATTGCCTATGTGCTGCTAATCTAGTAGGTATATATGAAAATGAAAAAGAGAAATACGTTAACCTAGTATAATACAAAATTAAAATCTAACATTCAGACCTAGAGATAATATACGAGGGCCGTTCAAGAATTTAAGGTAGCGGTCTTAAAAGAAGCTCAATTGGATTTGGTACTTGTAGGAACTGTAGGAAGTATTTCGATTTGTAACCGAAGCAGCTCTGAGATCGTTAGTGTGGTAGTAGCAAAGATCAGCGAGAACAAGCATACCCATCTGTTGCGCAAAGCATAATTATTATCTTTAATCAGACTAAAATTTTGCAAAGATTGAGAGAAAAAATTGTTGAAAACACCCCTTGATAAGCACGAGTGTTTTACGAGATATACATAATACATTTTCTGAAGGTAAGAAGGTTGAAATTGAAAACTACGATGGCCAACCCAGAATGAGTTTAACGTTGGAATGCACAAAAACGGTTATACATTGTAAAAAATTAATTATCAGGGTTGGAAATATTCAAAGGTAATATAACGAGAGCTTGACAAATAGTCGACTATTTCATTGTGATCAATTTTTCGAGTGTGCGCTACGGTCAATTTGACGAGACCAAAATTGGCATTAATAATTTGACTAGAGCACGAGAGCTTTAGCTCGAGAGCTTTAGTCTTTAATTATTAATGCCAATTTTGGTTAAGTCAAATTAGGAGGCACACGAGAAAAATTGAAACAATGTAATAGTCGACTACTTATCAAGCTCGAGCTATATTTGTTAAGATTATTTCCTAAACCAAGTTTCATAATAAAAAATGAGTTGTCAAATCGATGTGATTATCAATAATTTCATCCGAAACATCGCTAAATCTCTTTTTGTCGGACATTTTCATCTATTTGACACGTATGCCACTTAATGAAAAAATACATACTTGATTTGTTACCTACATTTGAATAGTCGATTTGTAATAGTCGCTGATATCAAGAACCGGTACCTTTCATTGGTTAATTTCAACTTCAGTTTTGATTGTGATTGGACAAAATTTAAATTTGACAGGTGAAGGAAATAATCATTTATATTAGAGAAAAAAAAACGTTCGCTATGATATCCCCCAACGCTTTCTCGCGCGTTATCGGATTGAGGGATACCTTTTACTTTCTTATACGTGGTATAAGGAAGTATTGTGATAATGAAAATTTTCGACTTCGAAATTTTTGCAAATGTCCACGTTTTGAAGTCCCCTGATCCCGAAAAAGTGATTTTTAAAAAATGTCTCTGTGTGTGCGTGTGTATGTGTGTGACCATGATAGCGGTCAAACTGGTATAGGTATCAATTCCAAATTTTATATTTACTAGTATAATCTCCCTCTTGAGATCTGATTAGATTTTCAGTAAAATCGGCTGGCAGGAAGTAGTAGTTTACTTCAGTGAAAAAATCGAATTTTGCCAATATTTCGTCAACTACTAAGTTTAAACAAATATATAAAGGATTGATATGTACTCAAAATTAAATTTGAGGCCAAAATGTAGTTAAAGTCTGTCCATAACTTTACCACTAGTAATTCTAGCTTAAGGTTCTTCCAAAAAAAAACGATAAAATGCAAATAGTTGCAAGCTTTGTTAGAGAATAAATGGCAATTAAAATGATTTTCTATGACGATGTTTTTTTTTGGGAATATGTGGATAAAGTAGGCAATCTCCGTGCATTACGATCTTTTTTTCTTCGTTAAATAGACGTATATTATTCCTCTACATGAAAATTATTATTTTGGATATTAATTGCGACAGGCTCGGACTTGAGGAAAGAAAAATCAATTTCTAGTCACTGCGTTCACATTGGACCGCGATTTCTTTTGTACTGGCATTACTCATATTTTTCTTTCACTCCCGTTTTTTAATGACGCTATTTAAAACCAAGGCTGTATATACAGGGTGAGTCATCTCCGTGGGTAAGGCTGATTATGCCTTTTTGAGTAAAGATATTTCGAAGTGGTTTTTTTCATGTGATAGCTGCTCATTAGGAGTACATTTTAAAAATATTTTGTATTATACAGAGTGTTCCATAACTTAGTGGCTAACCATAGTCATAGTTTTTTAAATGGAACACCCTATGTATTATTGCATTTTTGTATTCCCCGTATAATTTTTAGTCAAAAAGTTAGAAGATAATATAGGCCTAAAATCTAAAGTTTTTGACTTATTCCCATTTTTCTGAATAAATCAATGTTTTTATAAAATTATATTTATCGAAAACGACGTTTTAGATGGACATAATTTTTTGCAGTATTGTTTACAATAAGAGGTCCTAATAGAAACATGTTCTATTTTTTTACAATTACTAACTGCATGTGCAGAAAACTGAATTAAAATTACATGACTAGTTTTTGTATAAAAGTCAATTTTTTCAAATGGAACAGCCTGTATATTCGTTCATTTTTGAATTGCTTATTTAATTTCACATCAAAAACATGTAAGACGTTAATACTTTAAAAGTGACTATTACTGAGCTATTGTCCCTTTTTGATATACTTTTGTAAGTACTATACTACATAAATTAAAACCACAAAACTGACAAAATTATATCAAAAAGCGACAATTGCTCAATAATAGTCACATTTAAAGTATTAACATCTTACATGCTTTTCATGTAAAATTTAATATGAAATTCAAAAATGAAATAATATATAGGGTCTTCCATTTGAAAAAATTAACTTTTTTGCAAAAACTAACAAAAGCATATCAAAAAACGACAATAACTCTTTGATAGTAAGTTTTAAAGTATTAACGTATTACATGTTTTTGATGTGAAATTAAATAAGCAATTCAAAAATGAACGACTGTATATTCCAGGGTGTTCCATTTGAAAAAACTGACTTTTATTCAAAAACGTGTCATGTAATTTTAATCCAGTTTTCTGCACATGCAGTAAGTAACTGTAAAAAAATAAAACATGCTTCTATTAGGACCTCTTATTGTAAACAAGACTGACTTTTATTCAAAAACGTGTCATGTAATTTTAATCCAGTTTTCTGCACATGCAATAAGTAACTGTAAAAAAATAAAACATGCTTCTATTAGGACCTCTTATTGTAAACAAGACTGCAAAAAATTGTGTCCATCTAATACGTCGTTTTCGAGAATTATAATTTTATACAAATTTTTTAGAAAAATGGGTATAAGTCAAAGACTTTACATTTTAGGCCTATACTATCTTATTACTTTTTGATTAAAAATTATACGGGGAATACAAAACTGCAATAATATATAGGGTGTTCCATTAAAAAACTATAACTATGGTTAGCCAAGTTATGGCACACTCTGTATAATACAAAATATTTTTAAAATGTGCCCCTAATGAGCAGCTATCGCAAGAAAAAAACCGCTTCGAAATATTTTTACTCATAAAGGCATAATCGGCCTTACCCGCGGAGATGACTCACCCTATATATTTATCAAGAGTACAAGAGTATTTAGAGCTGAAGTAACACTTTTACTCTTAGCGAGTAGTACTATTTTTCGAATATCTTGCACAGTATGCATTCTATAGAGATTTATTAAGAGAATAGAAGTACTTAGAATAGGATTTTAAATAATTTTTGAATAAAAAAATTCTTAAAATTGTATTATTTGAAACGCTCATACGTATAAGAAAGTCGTGGGTGGTCACACCTCATTTTTTATTAGTAGTATTGTGATCAGTGACAGGGGGTGGGTACGTCATTACTCACCCAAGTGTAAGTATGTGAACAGAGAATGGCAAAAATAGAGAGGCCGCCAAAGTAAAAGCCAAAACGCGGTTGTTAGTGTGGAAAATTTAGCGGAGGTTTTCTGACATTCAAAAGGCGATGTCATACTGGATTCCTTCATAACCAAAGACCTTTTAATGCACCAAGTGACAGTCGCTTATTGAAGCAAGAAACGAAAACAACCTGCCTGGAACATTTTGCCCACGAACCCGTCGGAATCCATATGACAAACCTAACACGCCTGAAATTGGAGGAAATGTCCTGGGAGCCTTTTGGACAGTGGCGGCTGCTGCAGGGAGGGCAACGGGGCACTGCCCCCCTGTGACAAATTTCCTCATAACAAATTTCTTTTAACAGATAAATTAACTATAAATACCTAATTTGTATGTAATTTTTTTGATTTGTTTGATAACAAATAATATGTTTTCGGAAGTAACAGTCCGTCTTTTCAGCGCGTTTAAAAATCGCAGTCTGACGTACGCTCCGGGGCATCTCGCGCGACTGCCCCGTGAGGCCGTGTCTATATTGGAAACCGAGCGATGAAACTGGCGCGGGTAGCGCGCAGATATACGTCAGCGGTGGGGCACTCCTCTATGGTGCCGCGTGGCTGTCCAGTACGTAATATACAGTGACGACGCGCGGGTTGGAATAAATTCATTTAAAATTTTTGGTTGTGTTTTATGGAAAAACGCTCGGATAGGTCGATTTTTATTTTTAGCTGCGGTTTTTTTGATGGTAAATTGATGTACAAAGGCTGGTCCAAAAATAAGTTACGACCATCAATTTTTTTTTTCAAATGGAAACATCTGTTTTTTATTTAATTTGTTAATTCTAGATCGAATTCTAAGTATGTTTCATGAACCATCTGCTATACCCAAACTCAACAGTTATCAAGAAATTTACAATTGAACATATCAATAACTGCATGTTCAATTGTAAAAAAAAAAACAATTACCGACATCAACACCAAACTTCAATGAATTAGTTATTAATCATTTTGCTGATCGTAAGGAACGGCGGATAGATTTCATTTTCAACCAAGTTAATTAAATAGCATATTGTGTTTATTTTTTGTCTGTACTTAATTTTTGATATTAAACACTCAGACCCCCCGGTGCCCTCCCTTCCCAAAAAATCACGAGCCGCCACTGCTTTTGGAGAACAGCGTTTCAACGATAATGCCGGGATGAAGCCTATGAAAACAGATTCAAGTATTTCAAATTTTTTATTCCCCATAAATATCTGGCTTAAATTTGAATGCTCGTCGTAATAAGAAATAGTCGAATCCAGTCAAGATATAAACACAAAATATACAACAAAAGATAACTCTGAAAAGAGTGAAATACATTTATAAATATTTTTGAACCTAGATTGTTTTTTTATCTGCAATTATGATACAATCTCTGTAAGAAATATATACAATTCCTACAAAGTTTTTATGATTTCCGTTATAGATAGGTATTCGGTGGTTTTAAGCAATTCTATTTCAAATTATCCGCCTTAACAAAAATTAGGTTATTAGAAACGGATTGCTTGGGAAATAGAACATGTGAAGCCATAATTGCAATAAATAAAGAAACGCTAATTATTTGCCTCATTACGTTTTCAGTTTTATTGATTTATTTTGTCTTTCGATTCAGTGGCGGCTCGTGCTAAAAATTTTAAGGTGTTCTGCAAGTTTTACAAAAAAAATTACCTTGCACGGGCAGTAAGAGGTTGTCTCCCATCGATCTTATCGTGCTTTCTTCGCCTTCCGCACTGAAGTAATGGATTTCTGGAACGATTGTCAATTGTCACAGAAAAAAATAAGAGTCACTAAGCACTACTTTACTAACAAATTATTTCTTATAAATTAAATCTATTCTACGTTCTTTTCGATTTGCAAATTTTGTTATCACTTTGTCATTAAAATTGTCTATTTCGGAGATAAACTTTTTTTCGATAGATAGCATGGAAAGAGATGTTAAACGATCTTCGGTCATTGAATTTCTGAGAAACGTCTTAATTCGATTTAGTGTTGAAAAGCATCGTTCGGCCTCTGATGTTGTCATGGGAGTTGTTATTACAATTTCTAATAATTTTCTAGTCTCTTTCAACGTATCTCCCAGATTGTTTTTTATTAAAAATTTTAGAAGAGGTAGTGCGCCTTTTAAAGATCTACAATCAGTTCTTGAGTAAATAACAGACAATTCAGTTCGTAATCTTTCTTTATCAAGGGTGGGATAATAGGAGCATGCGGAAGTGAGTTTGTCCTCAGGAAATTTACTGCAATACTCTCCAAAGCATTCCGAAAAAAAAAGTGATGCCACTACTAGATGCTCTTTAAAATGAAATCGATCTTTTGCACAATTTAGAATAACATCACACACCTCTAAAGCCGAAATTCGATGATTAAATCTGCTGTTATTTGGACGTTTGCGTTTTTCTGGTGGTGGCACATCGCTTATTAAATCTGATGCTTCACTTATGATGTTGTCAATATTATTTCGAACTTGGCCTATACCGCGTTCAAAATTTTCGATAGCGTCTTTTACTAGAGTGGGTTCAATTTTTCTTTGCTGCAATTGATTAAACAGGATATCTACATGGGGCATTACATGATGGTAAAAAGTCAGCCAAAAATTGAAGATCGGATCATTTAATGTACGGCGAATAGAGGCGGCTGCACTACAGACTGTGTTGTTGGAGAATTGTTCTTCTATTTCTTCCATACACTCAATGAGAGAGGCCCTATTTTCGTACACAACATTAATGGTCCTGATATTAAAATTCCAACGGGTTGTAGCGCCGTGGGGGATCCTTCTGTTTACAATCTTGTTTAACACTTCTACTCGTTGGGGTGAATTATTAAAAAAGCCGGGAATGTCTTGTAGATTTCCAAAAAATACACGTACTTGCGAATTTGCAGAAGCAGCTTTAGACATAATTAAATTTAATTGATGGGCATAGCAATGTACATAGTGCGCAAAAGGGTACTTTTTTTTAATCAATGCTTGAACGCCTGCGTGTTGTCCGCTCATCACCGCTGCTCCATCGTAACTCTGTGCAATCAGTTTGTTAGGTGAATTTTGAATTAAAGGATCTATAACACTTAAAATTGTTTTGCTAAGTGTTTCTGCATCACATTTTTCAGGAATGACGTAGTTCCAAAAACGTTCAATTGGCTCACCATCACGAACATATCTAAAAATAACTACCATTTGAGTTTTTGCAGCAACATCCGTTGTTTCGTCCGCCATGATCGCCAAAAACGGAGAATTATTAATTTCCTCAATTATTTGTTCTTGACAGACTTCAAGTATGCACTGTAACAGATCATTCTGTATTTCTTTGGAAGTGCCTTTAAATACCGAACAATTTTTTAGGTGCTCACTTAGAGTTGCATCTAATTCAGCCGAAAAATTAATAAGTCCACGAAATATCCCCGGATTCTCGGAAGTATCGCTCTCATCATGTCCCCGAAGGGCCAATTCAAAAGCTCCACAAAATTTTATACAATTAATAATTTTTGATAAAATATACCGATTCTTTGACACATTTTCATTATGTCTCTGTATATTTACCCAATAAGCAGAATCTAGTTGAGCCATAATATTAGTTGACCCTAGTAACGCAAATTCCATAGAATTATGAAGATGGCTTTTAGAATTCTCATGTCTTTTTATTTTCAAACTCAAGTGCTCTAGATCCGTGACCCCTATTTCAGTCCAAGCTTTATCACCACCAAAAAGTAAACAGGGAAAACAATATAAAGCATTTTTTTTGTTGCATCCACAAATCCATTCGTTTTTTGAATAAATATCGCTACTAAATTTACGTGTATAATTTTTCCCTCTACTTACACCAGTTTTTTCAATAGTGATATCTACTAATGGCCTGCCTCTTGCTTTTAATTCTAACTTTTCTTCGTATGAATATTTAAAGAATCTCTTCACATTAATTAAATTAAAGACCACCTCCATAATACACAGAGTTTATATAAATTGTCAACAATACACAAAAACAGAAGCACGCGCACTCTAATATTTGTTTTTATGTTAAACACGCCGCACCGTAACAAAAGTCGCGAAAAAATTAAATAAACCGAATCATATGGCCGTTCTCGCTGCACTCAATGCAGCGAATTTGTCTGGTAAAATCAGGCATTAGTTTTAGACAGCCGCGGTGGTAGCGGGGTGGCGCGCGGGTGTCTGTATGGGCTCTGAGCGCACGTTCGTGTGGACCAGATAAGGAACAAGTGAGCGATCGCGCGAATTAGATTGGTTATTCCACTGGCCGCCTATTGAATATTATTATAAAGTATATCAGTTTTTGCTTACATTTTATGTTGGAATTTCCGAAGCGAATATCTCGGCTTCTACTGATCGGATTTTGATGATTCAGATGTCAAATTGTAGGGTTTGATGTCCTCTACAGGATGATGTAGAAAAATATGCAAATTTTTTGATATACAGGGGGAGAATCTTCACAACAATATGTTACGCTTTTATAAACATCAGAAATGTCGGAAAAATTATGTAAAAGAAAACTAGTTATAACTAATACAGGTTCGCCCGCCCAATTTTTTGAGAGCTCTGCAGCACTGCAGCGCTTATGCGCCAGCCGCCACTGTTTCGATTGCTGCTGTAGGTTTTTTGAAGAAACAATATAAGTAGTTATAAATTAATGCCGGAAATACATACTTGAAATATTTAATCCTATTATATTTACTTCTCATTTGATTTTTCTACCAAATTACAATGTTTTTATTACTAGCTGATGACAGAAAATCTGAACATTTTCTTTTTTATGAAGAAAATTATTAAAATCATAATTTACAAACTTTTATGAAGTACAAACTACAAACAAATATTATCTTAGACATTACGCATAAATCTACACAAAAATATATGTAATTTAATTTATTATTAAAGATTTCACAATGCATTCGTATTATGTAATGAATATAATGTAATTTAATACATGGATTATAGATATAAAAGATTTATCTCAAAAACAAACTTTTTATTTTTCCTTCTTGTAAGTAATTTTACTACCTTGCTTTATTTACCCCAAATTATCTAGTTATATTATATGATGTTTATTCAAATGCAATAATTACGTACAGTACACAGACTAAGTCTTGGCCGATGGGAGGAGCCTCGACGTATAAGTCGCGCAGATTTATAGGTCAGTACGTGACAGAGAAAGTATTCGGAAAAAAGAAATGATAACATTTGTTCATCATCGCATACATTAGCCGAACGAACGAGTAAATGCAGATAAAAAATTGTAATATACTGAAAAGAGATACATATATGTGTAGCGCTTGACAATTTTTCCAGACTGCTCGTGCTTATCCTAATATTATAAGGATTCACAGCGCACCTTGTGGGAGGGGCATCTCATCGGCCAGGTCTCAGTCTGTGAGCTGTACATATGCTTACAATAAGATAACATAGCTAATATTACAAAACTACGAGACCGTTTTTACGTAATTTCAACTGAAACAAATCAGGAAGTACGACTTTGTCGCATAATTTCTGCTACTTCCATTCAAAGGAAACCTGTTAAGGCTACAATGATAAATCGTTTGCTTAGTGTCTCTTACTTTTTAGAAAGTTCGAAGTTTTAAGGGTTTACCTAGCCTTTTTATCGTTTATTGCAAAGTCAACAAATGAAGGCAAAGTACCTAAATAACGCAGAGGAGATGACATAATTTCGACTCACTCTGAACCAAATAAATACAAAATTAAAAGAATGTACTGCTAATCTTAGAGGGGAGAAAGGTATTACATTCGCAATAAATCTGAATAAAGGCTGAGGAGAGATTTAAAACAAGTACATCGATGTTTACAAGAATCTTCAATAAGGAATCAAAGTGATAAATATTTTATTTATTTATTTTACAACGTTTTATGCCTGCGGTCGGTTTTGAAACAAATATAGTAAGTTTGTTTATAAGTAAAATTTACAGTTTGAATAAGTTTGTTTAATTAATTAATATCTGAAGGAATGAAAGAGATTATGGTGTTATGGTGTTGCGAATCAATGGAGTAACCAATACCCTGATGTTATCAAATTTGATTTCTGTATTAACTAAATTGAAAGTGTGGATAAAGAAGATATGTAAAAGTTAAAAGTCCCTAATTACCTAACTTAAATACTAATCTTAGAACCAGTGTTAGTGGTCAATAATTTTTTTTTTTAAATTTTCTTTCGGATTCTAAGACATGAGCTATAGATATGTGAAAGTTTTCTCCGCTCATTTGTCGATACTGTCGAAACCTAACTTCTAAATCATCTGTCTGAAAATGGCTTTATACATATTCAAAACTTAAATCACAAACTACGTCTAATTAAAGAAGTACATTTCTAGATTTAGATGATTTTGTAATAATATTAAGATAGAATCGTCGGTCGTACTTGTGAGTTACAGTTTACGATTTTCCACCAGTCAGATACCAACTGCAATAATTTGACTGCATCCTTTGCAAAAGACCAATCATTACTGGCATATTTGGTTTTTAATGCAGCAATATTTTTTTTCGCGTAAGTAATTTACGTGACTCTTGTTTATTCCAGAATTCTCCATACCAAGTTTCATCAACCAAGCGGATGGGGTACGGTAAATAATCCGGATTTTTCTAAGCCTGAATGAAAAATATATACCCACATTCAAGTGTCGGTTGTGTATCTAATTTCCATTTTTTTCAAGCAAATCTATTTGGCCTTTAAAAAATATAATTTTATGTAACTTCTCCGGTGGTATTGTCATATTACTTATTTATTCTAACAGTTGGAGAATAATTTGCTAAATCACTTCATAACCTTCACTTTCTGACAAACCTGTTTCATATAAACTTAAAATGGTCAAGACATTTTGTAAACGGACTAGCTCAGACATTCGTTGATTTTCGTCTGCAGATAAACGTTTTCAGAAGGTTGTTCGTAATATATTTTTTAGTGAAAAATCATTTTTAATGCAAATGGTGTAAATACTTGGTTTATCAGAAAACATATTTTCTTTAAATTTGAATATATAAACGCATAATACAACAAATTTTGATGTCGGTCTTTTGTAAAATTTTTAAATTTTTCTGGTACTTTACCCTTGAAATCCACAAAATTTAAGATCCTGTCTGATAATGATTTCAGATCCTTAGCTTTTTTCAGACATCTCTCAATTTCGGTTTGCCGATCTTCGGGATCTTTCCGCTTTGCTGGCAATCTTGTTAACATGTAACTGAGCTTGATTTCAAAAATTGTTGGATTCGCATAGATAGTCTGTTAGTTTTAAAACGAAAATTGTTCGAGCATTACCAAAACTGTGCTATCAGATCTTGTCATTCAATCTACCCGTACAATAAAGTTTTCTGAAAAGTGCGTAATCCAGATTCCCGAATTATCAGTAACAATATAATTTTCTGTGCGAATATTTCGTATCTTTTTCATTTATTATGTCGTTCTTGGGAAATCTAAACACTGTAAGATGTTGTCCTTTATAATAGTTACTTCGGCATCCAGGCACACAGCAGTTCGGAATTTTATGATAACAACAAGACAAAATTGTCAAATAAAGTATACAAACTAGTACATGTATGACACTAGGAAGACGGAGACGCAGTTGACTGCGGAAGACATGCACCTGCACTCCAAGTGATGCGACAACTGTTCGACCACAATCATGACATTACAGGCCGCTCGAGCTCCGGCTTATATTATCGTATAGCTTCGGTTGACTTTAACTTCAGCTTCACTTACTTGCCTTTCATTGCCCACACGCTAGCCTCGTAAGACTTTATGGACGTCATTACCGCATTCATGCATGATTGTACGCGACAGAGAGATATTCTGAATTGCCCCTGAGCTAATCTGGGAATTTTTTGCACAACGGTTGTACCTAGCCTTGCGATTTCAGTGTAAATTTTACGTTTGCCAACGGGAATTCGTAATTATTTTGTGTTCCTACTTCTTGCCAGTGCCAAGCATTTTGACGATTGAATTTCGCTGCCGGTTTCCTTGAGCAGCGAACACGTTATTTTTTCAGCAGATAGGGTTACAGACTCTTTATGCGACAAAAGTTCGAAATGTGACCCAAGTTCGTCGCGTCTTTCCGCTTGAACCCTGCCAGACTATCAGCTGTAATTAGTAGAATATCATCAGCGTAAGCAATGCTGGCCTCAAGTTCTTTCATCTCATCTAGGCTGTGCAATGGTTATAATCCAGAAAAGAGGGCCACAGACAGATCCCTAGCGACATCCTTTTGCGATTTTCTTCTTTCTCCGGGGCATGTCATTTTTACGCACCTATCCTGACAGTAGTTTCTTATCAGGCGGAACAGTATGAACAGTTGATCAGGTGCAGTCTCTGAAAAAGAGCTGGCCACCACAAGTGTTCAAATGATCCGGAGATGTCAGCAAATATTCCTATGGCATACTTCTTTTCTAATTATCTTAGTAATAAACATAACAATACCATTTTTGACGAAACCGACATAAATCAGATAATATAAAGTATGCAAACCGTAAATGTCTTTCATCTCATGCCTTCAATTTCGCCGCCATTATCGTTATAAGAAATCGTTAAACCGAAATTTCGTCCAGCATTAAAGTCACTATTTCTTCTTTTATATGGTATAATTTTTCATGTAAGTACTTTACGGATAGCACCTGGTCAATCAAAACGCGATAAATCCAAAATGGTTTATAACAAATAAATGGCTTTATTTACTAGGACATGGTTACTAAAACAGATTGGTATATCATCCCTACAATGTAATTTAGTTACTTGAAATTTCAAGTTGGCTTCAAATGATGTTATTTTAACGATTTCCTCCTAATTGGCATAAATGGATTTAACCTGTTATCCTCAGTTGTCCGCTCAAAAAATCATAGAATAGTGTAAACTTGGTTGCACCACAGTGCGTAGTGTTTTAATGAAATGGGGGAAATCAAATGAAACATTTCACGAATAGGTTGTCCAATGGCGTGACAACGATGATGTGTGTCGCATGTTATTTACATAAAGTACATGAGTTTGTCTTTAAACCACAAAATAATTGGGCTTGCTTTTATAAATGCGGCAAAACTATTACGTCTTCTATTAAGCAACATAATTCCCGAAATCTAGAAGATAAAGATATAATTTGGTTCCAACAAAACGGATGTCCTGGCTGTTAACAAGCCGGAACAATAATTATTAGCATCCTAAGTCATTCCATACAATACGCTTAATACTATAAAAGAAATGTGAGGAGATATTGTAGATTATTTGTACAATATTAAACCCGGAATAATTTCAAATATTCAAAGTAAGCTCTGCCATAGATTAGGGCATTGTTTGTTTACAACAATAAATTGATCTAGTCTTTATTTTTGTTGTTTGCAATCTGCATTGTTTTCCCTATATTAAAGGAATATATACTGTATGACATGGAAACTGCAACACCAAGAAGGGGTGCGGATTTTTTGACCAAACTTGGTAGAAACGTATAACTAGTCAAAGGCAATAATTGATTAAAATTTCAAAGAAAAAAAACAAAAGACTAACACAATTTAACATAATTTTTAATGATAATGTGTTGAACCTCCCCTATTAGTGTCACACTCCCTCACTCTTCGTGGCATTGATTCGACTAGGTGGTCGATATCCTCTTGGGGTATGGTGTCCCAAGCAACCTGTAATTCATGCCGGAGAACTATTAGTGTCTGCGGGGGATTGGCTAAATTCATAAGTTTTCGTCCCATAATGCCCCACACATGTTCTATTAGCGAGAGGTCGGGGGATTTGGGTGGCCATGGCAAGATATTGACATGAGCCTCTTCCAAGCGATTTATAGAAATTCTCGCTACGTGGGGAGAGGCATTATCCTGCTGGAAAAGTGGGTCTTCGAGCGTTTGAAGATATGGTAGAATATGGGGTTCTACCACCTCATCAATGTAACGCTGGGCGTTCATGGTGGTTTGGATGAATACCAATTGAGACCTACTCCCATATGCTATAGCACCCCATACCATAACACCCACTGCTCGATGCACATGCCTTTCAACGGAAAACTGAATATCACGACGTTCCCCACGTCTTCGTCTGACCCTCATACGGCCATCATGCATCCCTAGACAAAATCGAGATTCATCACTGAATACCACCCTGTGCCACTACACGTTCCAGTGCAGTCGCAATCTACACCACTCCAAACGTTGCTGTCGGTGTTGAGCCGTAAGTGGTAACACAAGATGTGGACGATAAGATTGTAAGCCGAAACCCCTAATTCGACGATAAACGGTTCGAAGGGTTACAGGACGACCAATATTACCTAACCACACGTCAGCAATTGATCTGGTACTGGAAAACCTGTCTCTTAGTGCCATTAAGCGAAGGTGGCGGTCCTGTATCTCATTAGTTCTTCTTCGGCCTCCGGTTCCTCTTTGGCGTCTTTCCTGACCTTCCCTAGTCCATGATTGATAACAGCGCATAATGGTGGATTGGTTCCGGTTAAGGCGATTTGCAATTTCCCTGTATGAAAAACCACCTTCTCGCAAACCAACAATTCGACCTCTGTCGAATTCGCTTAATTGGCGATAATTTCCACGTTGCCGCACTCTAGGCATAATAAAACTCTTTAAACACGTGAAACAAAGGTATAATAAGACAAAACCGTTGAAATTAATTTCAAACAAACAATTAATACACCACACATTAATGTCAGCGAAAACTGAATGAAGTGTCAGATGTGTCATGACCACTTGATCTATCGCAACAAAATTTTAATCAATTATTGCTTTTGACTAGTTATACGTTTCTACCAAGTTTGGTCAAAAAATTCGCACCCATTCTTGGTGTTGCACTTTCCATGTCATGCAGCATATTAGGTATTTAAGTTTTAGAACAGTTCCCCTTTAATAATTAATGTGTATAACGAATCCCCAACATGATTTCAACATACCGCATGTGTCAAATATCATTAGGTATAGGGATTCAATGTTTACGTGCGATTTATACGTATACAAGTAATACGTGGCAACGTAGTGCCCCTACTGTCCGTCACCAATCCCGGCAACAATCGACATCACAACAATTTTCTCCGATCTTCCCACTTCTCCCCACCAGATTTTACATTCAATGTTTAGCTGCGAACACGTTGCGATCTAGTCTACAATAAAAGCCGTCTTATTACTGGAACGGGAAACATCAAATGGCCGCCGCGATCTCCTGATCTAGTACTTTATTATTATTTTCAGAATCCTTTTTTATTTACCTTATTAGGGTTATTTTTTAATTTTATTGGAATTACGCTTTTGTTTGTGTCATGCAGCGTGAACGCAGCTTAATAATTCTCTGCATTTACTGAAAGGAAAAAGAAAAACATATTCTGGCAACTCGTGAATATTATTTCTGAACGCATTACAAACACCCAAGTCAGTGGTCCAATAGTTACTGCTAACTTGTACTTTCGAGCATGTATCGGTCGCGCACGCATTGCATGAATCGATCGCCTATGGCTAATGAAAATTGACAGATGCTGTATATGTTTTTACTAAAATTGTGTACTATGTTTTAGACATCTCTAACAAAATTAATGAAAACTTTAACGCAAACAGGCGTTTATTGGTGATAAGGGCTGCGTAGAAAAGTATGTTATACATACTAGCTTGTTACAGATGACTGAGCGCAGCATATAACACAAAATTATTGTATCCCCTTCATCTGCCTCTTAAAGAATATAACCGATAGCACTTCGAGACCATAGATGGTTTGCTTTATCTGTATTTCAAAGGTCCGCACTACAAGATTTCCTATGATCTACATACAAACACCGTCGGATAAACAAACAATATTGATTTTTATTTGTGCATATAAATTAATTTAATATAACATTTCCTTAAATTGTCAGTGTATAGTAGGAAAACATTATACATATTAATGTATTTGACTGCATTATTATGTACATGTACGGTTTCATCTAGATTTATATTTCTATAATTTATATCAATCTTGAATTTTACCAGACTTAGGTATGTACAGAGTGAAATTAAATTTCCGTACAGTTTTTCAGGAGTTATAAGGTGGTATGCGCGTGTTTACGCTTCAGTATAATAAGAAACACGCACATATCACTTCATATGTCCACAAACTATACAGAAATTTAATCCCACTGGTATATATATACATACCTATCTGGCTATAACAAATATTTGCCAAATTTCTATATGTAAATTCATCGCATTACGTAACAATGTATTCGTTTAAATATTGAAAATTAAGTAATTACTTTAATTGCATTTCTCAAACGTAAATTCTTGTGTACATAATATACTTATTAATATTAATCCATTATAAACAGGTCAATTTAATGTTGTAGTTAGCCGTAAATAATGGTAAATAACACATTTGCGCTTTTACGCAAACAACTAAATTATATAACAATTATGACATGTTAAGGATATGTTCATACCAAAACAATGTTTTGCAGTATTTTCTTCTAACACGTCAATTTACTTTTTTTTATATCTTACCTATACCTGTAATAGGCATATCAGAATGCAAAATCCTTCAAAAATATTTGGACCATGATTGTGTTTTAAAAAAAATCCTAAATTTGTTGTACACTATACTTAAATACGTCCCAATAAACTGATGTATATATTTATACATTTATTAAAAGAAACATAGAATATTCTCAAATAACACTGGTTAAAAATGTTATATTCTCTAAACTTTTTTTCTGTGTATTTCGGTATATATTTAATGTACCTACTTTTTTTTCACTTTGGCACTATTACAATTTGCTAATTTAGTTTGTTACAGTGATGCACTCTTTGGTGCTACCTAAACTCAATCTGTTGTATTTCTTTGCACACATTTCAAGACAGACCAGTACTAACCCATGAAGTTGCACTTATGATCTTACTTACATTGGATCACCTGAGATTATTCATTGGTTAGATTAAAAGTGGGGGTGTGGGAGTGTGGGTGGGTGTGTATGTTCCCTATAGACTCCAAAACCGCTGCACCGATTTTGATGAAATTTTCTGAAAAACTCTAGCATATTCTGGAGTGTTCCTGTTAAGTTTGGTGCCGATAAAAATTGTTTTTTTTTTGGCGTAGCTATGCGCCCCAGGTATCGCTAGTTATGAATAGAGCTGAGGATGTTTGGGGTACGGCAGGACCGTATGTAGTGCATCCCCACCAGCGTATAAACACGATGCAGCGAAACACTTTAGTTAGTCGTGAACTGGCAACGTGATCGTGTGTTGTCTTATGCATCGCGGCGCACATCGCTCACCGCTACAAATATGTGTGTAAGTGTGTTATTTTAAATAACACACTTACCTTATTTACGATTATTATTGCATAGCGCCAAGTGGATAAGACTTGTAGTAAGTTTGTAGCATTAGATACGTTTCCATATTTGTAGCGGTGAGCGATGTACGCCGTGATGAATAAGACAACACACGATCACGTTGCCAGTTCACGACTAACTAAAGTGTTTCGCTGCATCGTGTTTATACGCTGGTGGGGATGCAATACATACGGTCCTGCCGTACCCCAAACATCCTCAGCTCTAGTTATGAATATTTCAACATTGCCAATTTTACTTTCTTATACGTACCTAGTATAAGGAAGTATTGTGATGATGAAAATTTTCGACCTCGAGATTTTTGTAGATGTCCACGTTTTGATGTCCCCTGATACCGAAAAAGTGGTTTTTAAAAAATGTCTCTCCCTCTCTCTGTGTGTGTCTGTCTGTGTGACCACGATAGCGGTCAAACCGCTAAACCGCTATAGGTATCAATTCCAAATTTTATATTTACGAATATAATCTCCCTCTTGAGATCTGATTAGATTTTCAGTAAAATCGGCAGACCGGAAGTAGTAGTTTACTTCAGTGAAAAAATCGAATTTTGCCAATTAATCGTCAACTACTAAGTTTAAACAAACTTGTAAAGAATCCATATATACTCAAAATTAAATTTCAGAAGAATTTTATTAAAAAAGTTTTTCGAAATTCCTACCGGAAGTAGGTCTTTTACTCTTATCGAAAATCAGCTTTTGCGAATATTTCGCAAGTCATGCTTTTTAGACAGGTACGTTACGAGTATAAAAGAATTTAGAACTTAATTTTCAATACCTTTTGTATAAAAAATTTTTCAAAATTCGGACCGGAAGTAACACTTTTACTCTCATCGATTAGTGATTTTTGCAAATACTTCGTTAATTATGCATTCTATATATACTTGTCAAGAGTACAAAAGCATTTAGAGTTGGATTTGAAATATTTTTTGTATAAATAAAATTTCAAAATTCGGACCGGAAGTAACACTTTTACTCTTATCGATTATCGATTTTTCCAAATATTTCGAAAAATTATGCATTCTATTATATATTTGTCAAGAGTACAAAAGTATTTAGAGTTGGATTTGGAATATTTTTTGTATAAATGAAAATTCAAAATTCGGACCGGAAGTAATACTTTTACTCTTAGCGAGTAGCATTTTTTTGCAAATATGTATCTCACAAAGTATGTATCCTGTAGAGATTTATTAAGAGGAAACTGGAAGTACTTAGAAAAGGATTTTGAATAATTTTTGTTTAAAATAATTTTTAAAATTGTATGATTTGAAACGCTCATACGTATAAGAAAGTCGTGTGGTGGCCACACCTCATTTTTTGTTCTGTAATTAGACTTGTATCTGCTGGATAAATAAAGATGCTACTGTAATTATTAAAATTCTGTATTTATTACCAGTAATGCAACTTCGTCGTCATCGTAAAGTTTAAAAGTGCCGCAAGAAGTGAGTGATTAGTGTTGAAGCAAATTCTGGTCTGTCTTGAAATGTGTGCAAAGAAATACAACAGATTGAGTTTAGGTAGCACCAAAGAGTGCATCACTGTAACAAACTAAATTAGCAAATTGTAATAGTGCCAAAGTGAAAAAAAGTAGGTACATTAAATATATACCGAAATACACAGAAAAAAAGTTTAGAGAATATAACATTTTTAACCAGTGTTATTTGAGAATATTCTATGTTTCTTTTAATAAATGTATAAATATATACATCAGTTTATTGGGACGTATTTAAGTATAGTGTACAACAAATTTAGGATTTTTTGATGTCAACAGAATTAATTAGTTCCAGTGCTGTAGAAGAAATATTTTCACACGTTAGGCTTAAAAGAGGTGCAAATAATGCAACCGAGTGGCTCAATATTTATTGAGATGTGGAATAGTAAAAGCTTTAAAATGTTCCAATACAGTTGTAAGCGTCGATTGCGTTAGTACCGCCACATTTTTTAAAATCCAAGTGGTGATTTATAAAATCCAAACAAATACGTTACAACATAATTGACCCCCATTTAGTACTATAGTCCAACCAGGCCTATGTGACCGCTCGAGCAGCACAGTCGTTTTGAAAGGTACACTCCGAGTAAAAATTCTAGAGTTGTTGAAGTTTGACGTTTGTCATGTAACCAATGTCAATGTATTATTTTAACAAGTTTTACTAACCTTAAACTCAGACATCTTTTCATCCGAAACACTAAATGTCACAAACTCATACAAACTTGTCAATTTATCTGACTGTACTAGCACAGCATATGGGACAGGGAGGTGAGGAGCAAGGTGTTTTTGGTAGTAGTTCACATTTTTTCCGCCGGCCAAATTGGTTTGGTCGTACTATACCTTTTGCATTATTAGAAAAAAGTTAAAAAAGTTAGCCATGTTTCGGAGATCATCTTAATACAATGCTGTGAAATTGTACAATGAATTTCAGAAATATTTTGTTATGCCTACGAAAAATAAATTTAGATCCTGCATTAGGCAAGCTGTGTTGAAGTAATTATTATTTCTTTTTAGTTTTCCAATTTTCTCTTGTTTATATTACAATTCATGCATCACTTTGTATTTATCTTTCTTTGTATTCATACTTCCGTTTAAAATTATTATTTTCTTCATTATTTTTGTATATTTATCTTCCTTATTATATTTTGATTATTTTAATTGCGTGTATCTTGTGTATTTGTATTTGTATAATTACGTTGTACTTATTCTGAATATACTGTGCTGGCTAGGTTAAGTGTAAGAGTAGCTATAGCTAAACTTCGCCTAGTTCAGTACAGTGTCTCTATGTATATATTAAATAATAAAGTCGATTTATTATTATTATTATTATTATTATTAAATTGTAAGTACAATTGCTATTTTTAAAACGACTCAACAACGTAATTACGCAACTACTACAAACAAATTAACACACGTTTTTATATCTATCACTACTATTTATGTCTGTAATATTTATTTACTTCTTGAACTATAATAAAACTGCACTACTCACTTTATTTATGTTTATTTCAGCTGTACGAATACTATTCAACGAATTAATTCTTTCTGGGCACCGGCCGCTTTTATATCGGCATATAGAAAGTCTAGTAATATACGAGAAAATTCTCTCTTTCTTCTCGATGAGTCGGGCATATACTAGAGAATATCCAGGCCTTTTTTTGTCTGTCTACGTCGTACTGCGTGTATGATTTACGACTTGTTTACAGTGGGTTTTGAACGTCGCCGCGCCGATGTTTACTTTCCTTTTTCTTGTGGAATTATTTCGTTACAATATTAATTATTGTAAAGTGAACGTTTAAAGTGTTATTATAAAGCTTATTTTAATAAAAATTGAGAAACCATTCTTTTTGGGTTTATTATTCTATTACTATACGGACTTAAGGGTCAATATTTGGAGGTTACCAGAATCAAATTCATAAATGTAAATCAAAGTTATGTGACGGCCTTATATCAACATAAAAAATTAAATGTCAAAGGGGATCGAGTAACCCCTCATTTTGAAAGGTATTTGGAAGATCTATTAAAAATGTATATATTTTTTTAAAACTTTCTTCATTTGTTAAAAAAACGCCGAATTTCACAGCTAATATAATTACATCATTGTTTTGCAATCGGTTGTTCTATTTTTAGTAGTTCCTTTTTGTTCACTACCCGTAAAATTCGGCGTAAATTTTGAATAGTTTTTCCAAACACCTTTCAAATGAGGGCCCCATTCGTAAGAGCCACGCTTCGACTTGTCCCATCGCTACAGCTCAGTCAGAACTATGCTCTAAATTAGTGAGTAATAAATCAGATATAGTCGAGTGCATCACATTTGCATCTTTCTTGAGTGTGTTGTTTTATAATTTTTATAATCAAATTATAAATATCCCAACATGGATAACAAAAGACCACTGCCCGGAAAACAATTTGAGTACTACGTTCATCTAAGAGTGTTTCAGACTTTGAAGAGATTTCTGGTGAGGATAGTAAGGACGGTGAGGATGACGTTGACTCCGAACCTGAAGGTGAATTTGATTTCGCCCCTGAAGGCAATCAGAATGGGTCCAAACCAACCACATCAGATACGAAGGATTATTTTGTGGACAGAAATTGAACAAAATCCTAAAATATTTATTTTCCACGAAAACGTTGGTTTGAAACTGGATACCACAAATCTTACAGAGGAAACGCTGGTGGACATATTTGTTTCAAAACAGTGTCTTGTATTACTGGTTGAACAAACTAATTTATGTGCTTCGCCAGAAATTGCAACACGTAAACAAATAAAAAATCTAACAGGACACACAATGGAAAGACGTCAGCGCTGCAGAAATGAAAGTTTTTATTGGATTATCTGATTACAAATGCGCCCTTGTTTTTTTCGGTCAAAAGTACACAACTGGTGCACGAACAAACTATATAATGTTACGCCTTGGTGATCACATATGAGTCGAAATTGCAACTGCGTTATTTTAACTTGGTTGATAATTCCATTTTCCGACAGATTATGCATATCTACAGTGCCTTCAAATACTTTCCTCATTAGAGACGACCATGCTTTTTTTTAATGGTTGGTGACAGGGCAGGTAATCAAGACACAAACGCATAATTCCGATAGTTTGGTTATGTCATGTAATAGTATATTATGCAATGAACATTTAATGATAGCTATTAAGACACGAGTAAGAAAATTACAATACGAGGCGAAGCCGAGTATTGTAATGAATACGAGTGTCTTAATAGCCATAAATGCGAGTTGCATACACTATTTTTTCTACGACCACATAGTAAAACATTATTTTTTGATCATTTCATTTCATAAATTGAGCGTAAAATTTTCCGTACATCTTTGCGATTTTAGCTGGTAATAAATTGTTCGTGGCTATTAAGGCTTGTACCATAATTTCTGGTGGTGTCAAATATTACATTTGACTGTCATTATCCATCATTTTTACCGTTTATATTTTCAAAAAAGCACAAATGTTAACTACTTACTTGTAAATTGCAGAGAACTGTCACATTTATTTAATTTTTATATCTGTCAGATATACAGTCGCCATATTGAATATTGTTTGAATATTGGAATGTCGTATTCCTATTGGATATAAACTTGTATCGTTAATGAAAAATCTGTATTCCTATTGGATATAAACTTGTATCATAATGAAAATCTGTATCGTAATGGACATCATTAAAGTACAGGTTCAGCATATCTAATAATACAATTAAAGTATGGGAGTAGAAAAATAATAATAAGCGTCTATAATTTATATTTAAGTATGACAGCTGTCAGAATTTGAAGTTTTCAAAAGCTTCGTATGTGCACCAACATTGATTAATTAATTTCTTTAAAAACAGCCTACTCTAATAAGGAAAGTATTTGAAGGCACGGTATAGTCATATCAACAATATTATGCGCCAAAACTATGTGACAACTAAAAATATTTTTATGGACGAATCATTATACTGTTGCGTGGAAGATTACATTTCCGCCAGTACACAAAAAAAATAAACATAAATACGGTGTCAATCTGTGTGAAGTATGCGAGTTCGAGGGTCTTGTTAAGAATATAAAAATTTAGGGAAAATCTGGGGAAAGTGGCAATTATTTAAGTCACACTACTGATGTTGTCTTACACTTACTTGGAAATTAATAACTACACGAAAAAACGTGTGTGTGAAACCGTACGAAATAACAGAAAGCAGACCCAGAGACGTGGTAAATCGAAAACTAAGAAAGGGGGGAGTTAGAAATTGTCCTGCTACTGTATGTAAATGGAAAGACAAACGAAAAGTCCTTGCCATTCCAAGCGTGTATACTCTTGAAATGGTAGAGAAAAACTTAAAGAAAAGCACAATATATCACATTTTGAGAGACTTTTTTCTTATACATCATAGTTGCATGATGTATAAAAGATATCTACTACATTTCAAAACATTGTTAATATTATTGTTTAACTGTTGCTAATATATTAGATAGTTACTATGTATACATTACGTTATGTAAGAAGTGCATACGCGTGTTTATAAATTGTTTATCCTCCCAAACTCTAAATTAGCTCCATTATGACGTCATTAGTGTTACGTCACGAGAAATGTTTGCAACATAGTTAAAATTCTTTAAACAAAAACAAAACAATTCCATATATTTATTATCTTGCATAGGTTATGTAAATTACTAAACAAACCTGTATTAAACACTTTATAAAAATATTAATAACACTCAAAAATAAAAATCTAATTATAATATTGCCGTTTTCTTTTACAGAAAATGGCGTCAAAGTATAATGTGTGTCACTGCATAGGTCATTAGTGTCATTACTAATGCAATCCAAAAACTGTAGCGAATTCTTTGAATCGCGGAGAGGATTTCTATCGTAGAGTGCAATTCTGCGAAATAGTGTCACAAATGCTTAATGAGAATGGTAATCTTATGTCTTCAATAATGCTTTTGGATAAATCTACTTGCTTAAATGGACATGTCAATCGACATAACTGCAGGTACTGGTTTGATAGCAAACCACATTGGATGGAACAGGCACTTACACAACGTCCACAAAAAATTAACGTTTGGGCAGGGATTATGGATGGTAATATCATGACCCCATTTTTTATCGATGTCAATCTTACTGCTGATCAGTACCTTCAACTTCTGCAAACAAAATGCCCTTCCGAGACTAAGGGAATTATTTCCAAACCACTATAGCCGACGGCCAAAATACGAACTAAAGACGACGATTACCACTACAAATTTCGATCGACTGGTACAATTTCAAAACAATAAAATTAAACTAATTAATTAATATTTCAGGATATATACCTTCCCATAGTAAAATACTATTAAAAGCAAGTTACAAATTAAATATTATAAATAAAGCTATCAGATATTATTTTTCTACACCTATATTTTATATAACGTTTGGCTATACTGTTTAGGAGGCAAGCATTGTTGACAAATTTAAGATGTATAGATGACAATTATAACAAAAGTCAAAAGATAATTATGACAAATGTCAAAAGGTGTATCAATATTATTATTTATGACAGTCCTGAAATGGCTTTTGTAGGTTATATTACTTGACAGGTAAAATTTTGCAACATCTCAAATTTGACGCTATTTTAATTTAGTGGCGCATGTCAGTTGCGAGAGCGACCCAACCAGGAGTGCACTTCATTTACTACACCTTATCAGTGTTTTGGTTAAGGGAGGGTTTCTTAGAGGGCAGCACTTTATACAGGATCGAAAACATAACTCACAATATAGTTGGCTGCGTTGGTGAATTTTGTTAGAGTTGTTGTTGTCATGTGATTTTTCTTCGCCATTTGCAATATTACGAGTAACTGTCATTGTTAAATACGTTAGTTCTTCTCCACAAGTGCATTTCGAAACATCAAACCGATGATACTATGTACTTTAGAAAATATGGATGTACAGGCGTTACCGTCCACCACACAAGCAAGTTCCAGTGAACGACCAGAAATTCAGTATGTGTTATGTATTTGTAAGTGTCATTTATAGTATTAAAAAATGTAACAGTTTCTTAATCATATTAAATATATTGCATTTATAAGGTATAATGTTATTTTTTGTATATGATTTACTAAATACCTATATATAATACTTATAGATAAAAATGCATTTGTTTTAATCTGTTTCATCAGTAGCACTTAGATACAGAAAAGATTTTACAATACTTCACTATTTACGTATACTAATTTGTTTTTCATGTAAAATTAGCATCAAATATTTTGGCGTTTAATGTTGCAGACACATGTTAATGTTCCAGCAAATATAACGCCAAAAAATATTGATGCAAATTTTCACATGAATTTCATACTTTAATAAATTGCAATCAAGAAATTTCAGAGTTCCCGCTCATTAAAGAGTTATCATTCTCTACAGATTCCTACGGTGAATTCTACCAAAAGTAACCGGAAGGCAATTACAGATGGTGCTGATGTTTGGTTCACTTTTTAGTGAGAGAGTAGGCCATCTTTACCCTCTCTTTTATCTATGGACCCAACTATACAATCCAAAATTAATACGTAACACTATTTGATTGCAATAGCACGGGGGGCACCGCCTCATTTTGGTCGTCAAGTACGGCATCTGTAGACAACGTTTTTCTGGGCAGGTGGCTTAGACACAGATGACCCATTGAAAAGGCCTGCTAGATCCACTGACCTAGCACTCATGGATTTCTTCCTATGGGATCATATAAAACATCGAGTATATGTTAATAAACATGACAACTTAGAAGATCTTGAACAATATTAAGCCGGAGGGCACTTCGAGAATATCTTGTTTAGGAAAAAAAACTCAAATGCTGTTAAATTCATTTTCAGTTTACTTATGCTTTGTTATTTTTCTTTTTCCATACTTTTTTAACTAATAAATTTAATTAGCCATTATTTATTCAGTTTTCATTCAGTTGGACTTCCTAAGATGTTAAAATACAGTTGGTTCTGTCATTTTGTCAATAAAACATGTCCGGTTGATTTTTATTTGTTGACAGTTTTTGTAAAAATAATTAGGTACCAGTTTAAAGCATATAAAATTCGTCAAAATTAAACTTGTGATTTGTAATAATACTGTACGTAAGGGAGCTTAAAATTATTTTTTCAGTAATCAGCTTTCAAGAAACAACAAAAAATTCATTATCTTTGGAACTATTTTTTAATAGCAGACCTCGACTGAATTTATTGTTGAGAACTCTACGATGCGACACGATCATACTTCAATAAATGCCAGAATTTTATTGAAATGCACATGCTTAACAAATCGCCGCATCTTCGTTGGTAGTTTCTCTCTCAAGCTTCACTTTAATAAAGCTTACATCTGTTTTCAAATTTCTCGCTCAACATATGGAGAATGAGGAAGTCAAGAGAAGTTCAATTTGAGATTATTATATAAAGATGCAGTATGTTATACGTTCATCCACTGAATATAACATATATATCTCTTTCTTGCCTAACAAAAACAGATCCTCCATTATTGTATTCTTTCATTATTTACAAGCAATATTGCCATTAGCAAATGACATTTAATCAATATTACTATAAGATAGAGTTCTATAGTCCATTCACGTTGACAGATGATGTGGGGCGTAATAAACGCGACGACCATGTTGCCAAATTTCACTTATTTTTGTATTTGTCAAACCGCTTTATTTTTAGGTTAGGTGTCAAATGTCCATCTTACTGATGTGAAGGTTAATTCGGCGTTTCTAACATTACATGCATTATGTGAGTACTCATGAATGTGAAGTGTACTATAGTAATAAATAATTAAAGGTTATTAACAAACGCTCATAACATTAAGGATAAAATTATTAATTACTTAAGATGAAATCTATTGAAAATGAAATCTGTCCTTAAGTGAAATGAAATCTGTCCTTAAGTGAAACAATATAACCAAGTGTTTTATTCGTTTAATATACATTAAGGATAGTTAACAAAAAAAGCAAGTTATCGCGTTCTGCTTCAAAATATGTACGCGATTAGCGAAACAATGAAATCTGTTGATTGTTTACCCAAATGTTTTGGCATAATTTAGTTGTGAAAACAACTAATTTTATAACAATATGTATAGCAAATACAAACGCAAAGATACCGAAAACACAAAATAATCTAACGACAGCTGACAAACACAGAGACTAAAGACACCAAAATACAATACCCCCAACATAATATGTACAGCTCAGCACATATAACTTGAGCGGTGTAGGTCATATGCGCAAAGGACAAGGGGGAGAGTGGTAGTAGCGGGGTGTACACGCATGCATTTGTAACAGCTGTATCCATCTCTATCGTGCATTCTCTCTCTTCTTGATCTGCGTCGATCACCGCTCAACTTATATATGCTGAGCTGTACATTATACCGTAGTCAACAAATTTTAATTTCTGTTTATAGCTTAATTCACAGGTACGAAAGTAGAAGAGGAAAAGAGCACGGCGAAATAAAGTAAGGACAAATATATGGCGAGGCTGCCAAGTACACCCAGCAAAGGTTTGCTATGAAATGTGAAAATCCCCCGACTGCGTTGCTTCTCCCACCACTGTTGGAAAGCAGGCATCGCTGCATATTACAAGATCATCTTCTGCATGGGATAGATAGCTATACCCTGTCTCAGAATAAGAAGGAGTGATTCAAATATCCCGTCAAAACATGGAACACATAGCTTAAAATTTAGTAGACAATTTGATATGACATCATGACAATTGAGGTTAGTTATTAATTCTAACTAAGGATTTAGCTGTTTTGTGTTCCATTTACTACTTTCGTTAAAATAGATGGATGTGCCGCTTTTCATTCTACCAGTGGAAGCAGCAATACGAGTGCACGGAAATTGGAAACAGGAGAGTAAAGTTATAAACACAAGTGGGTGCATACATCTATAATTTGATGAATACAAATCTCTTAACATTCAAATCTGTTCATTCTAGTTTTACAAAAAAAATTAGAAGAATCTATGGATAAAGATATAGGCCCAATTTACAAATGAAAGCATAGAATTTGTTCTGAGCGTTTTGAGGAGGATTGCCGTTATAAATATATAATTACTGCACATTTTAGTGAATGTGCGATATCAACATGAAAATTGTGAATCAAGTCTATTTATTATTAAATATTTGTATCAGAGAGCAAGAATGAATCAAACCTTTTATCTTTTATCAAAATGTCCTTAAGAACTTGCAGAAAAGGCTTTGCTTTATTAGTTTCTATTTTAAATATCAATAAAGAACTTAGACAGATAAATCATTTGTATTACTGCTACAAACCTTGAGAAGGTAAATTCAAGCAACTAGTCTTGGAAATGTGAATCTTACATACAACAGTAATAAATAGAAAAATTTACATTGACTGAAGTTGTTTACACGAACTGCAATGATAATTACATATACCTATACACATTACTAATTATTATTCCCTATTAAAATTTATTTATTATGAAAATATATAAAGTATAACAAATATTTATTTCTACTATATATTGGAAATTAACAATAATTTAGTTCACATCATGTTAAAAAGATCAAAAATTTACATGATCGGCACAATTTTTTCAAATACTTTTTGTAATTGCTTCTGTCAAAAGTTTTCATATAAGTGATATTCTGAAAGGGGTTTTTTTTTGAAGCAACATCATCTTATGTATTAATTCAGATCCTATATGAAGTATTCTTAATTGCCTATCTTTATCGGTATGGCTATTTAATCCTACAGGTTTTCAACAAAGCTTGTCGTGCACTCATTATACTTGTGGCAATCCAAACCTTTTCCCATATTCTCCACTAGATATTTTCACCTTTTTCTATTAATACAGGTTTCTTTACGTTTGACATATCTGAAATATAACATGTATATGAACATGTGGTAATATAATTCGTATTTAATTAACACTTACTTGTAATTAATGAGTCAATTCTAGAATATGTGTGAGTTGTCCAGTTCATTTATGGTATGAACTCATCTACAGTTATTTTTTCAATGATATTAATTGTTGAATGTTTGATTTTGGCACTGACGGACAGTATTTTTGACAGATTCATCAAGTTCAAAGTTTCAAATGCATCATCACTTATTCCTTAGGTCTTAAGCCGTCTAAGCAACGTATGCTCATGTTGTACTTAAAAGTACGGATTTTATTTAATAACACAATAAAGTATAATAAACCACAGTAAAAATGTAAGAGACTAGGTTATGGCTTGGCTATAAACATAAAATGACGTTTTGTCAAACTTATTTTCCCATGTTAAACTTGCCTACGCAAGAACCAATGAAATGCTTTAAAAATATACGCCATTTTAGCGCGATATTTGAATCACTCCTTCTTATTCTGAGACAAGGTATAAACAGAAATTAAAATTTGTCGACTACGGTATATAAGTCATAAGAAACTGTAATAATGTTTAGGTATTTTTGTAATTCAAAATTCCTAGGTCCCAAATTACTAGAACATCCCCACCTCGTTTGTTTACGTGAATGAACTACAGCAGGTATCCTCAATGAAGAATGCCGACATTCCTTCCCTGCTCTTTTCACAATCATAGACGAATGTGTGCTGACCATAAACGGTTTCTTTTACTGTATATAATAATAATTCAGTATATTTTTCTCTGATGGATTTTACATAGTCATGTTCTGTGATAAGTTTCTCTTCACTGAACATGACTATGTAAAATCCATTCAATAATTCTAATATTTTACAAGTATATGCTTAAACATACAACTTCCTTTTTCAATGAAGACATTTATTGTTAGTAGTAGAAAACCTCTGTCAAAATAAACCATTTTCTAAAATAAAATACCTATAAAACAGCATGTAAAGTACCAGTTATGCATGTGATTATATATGAACATAACATATGTACAACTCTCAATCTAAATAATTGAATCCCCTAGTTTTGCTTACTGCTGTAGTATGAATTGAGCAATCATCTAGACTAGAATTATAACAATAACTCACAGATTTTCTAAATACAATCTAATATAGAGGCTGTTCAAACATAACAAAAATAACAATAATAGATTAAGTTAAGTCATTGAATAAAGCAACAAGAACAATTTACTTTTTAGTTTGGTAATTGTATAATTTGAATACACTTAACAAATAATTAAAACACATTCTGTTCTATCTATAGCCTACAAATAATATATATGGTATTGATTTACTTACACTGGTTGCATTAATAATATCCACAATATCAGGTTGTGTAAAATTAACTGGAGGAAAATACTTGATATATGTTAATCCAGGTCTCTGATCTAACTCGCGACATTGTTCCGGCATCACCACTTCCGTTCCTTTTGCACCCCACCAACCATGCATTCTTTTCGAACTGTCCTCGCGTAAACCACAAAAACCGAAATTATCATCCTTATGATTGCAGCGAGCATTTTGAACGCACCATGTACATTCCGCTAATCCTAGCTTGTAAGCAGCAGATATAAAAGGTTTATTGTCTGAATGAGGCAAACCATGTATCAAACATGATTTGCAATCTAACAATGCAGGACATACACCTAAACACCTGGTGGTTTGCAAATTTGTTGTGCAATTGGCTCCCACTGTACGGCCATAACAAACTGCATCAGCAGAACACCATCCACATTCAGGATCAGCAGAACATTCAGCATAATTTTTATGCCTTCCACAAGCACTTTCTGGATCATAATGATCACCTGTTCGAACAGCAATCATAGGTGGCACAGTGTAACTCAGCAGATCTCCATTAATATTACCATGGTATCCACCAGCCAATATTAGAGAGTTTCCTTTTCTTACACTTGATGCATGTGCAAACACCCCTTGTTGCTTTGGATAAATTGAATCATTGGTTTTACCTAGAATTTCAGGATTGACCCATACATGACACCCTAAATGATATAAATACATTTGATTATCATAACATATTTCTTCTTTATTATGTCGATGAGAATATCCTCCAAATACAACTAAGTAATTTCCCAAAATATTTGCAGTATGAAAAGCTCTCTCTCTGGGTACATATCTATCCCGCAAAATTTCTCTTGTGTAATGAATTTCTGTCCAATGTCTCTGATCTAACTGAAATGCATACATGCGATCTGACAGTTTTGAAAACCTTGCCACTCCTGCTACAATTCCACCATATACTAGAAGGGAATTTGTAGCACTATGATAAACTGTTGTATGTGCAACAACACGTACATCTAGTTCTTTTCCACCCCTAGCTCTTACTTTGTGCCACTGTTCCGTTCCATCAAGCTTTAAGATAATACTATACAATCTAGATGAAAACTCACCATCAGATGTACTGCCACCAAACAAATAAATTACATCACCAACTCTAGTAAGTGTGTGTCTTGTTAATGGTGGAGGCTGTATATCTGATAATTCTGCCCTTAATTCCCATTTTTTGAAATGGGCATTAAATAACCATAATTCATTTGAAAGGCTACCATTATCTAATTTTCCACCAAATATAAGAAACCCTTCCTTTATTTCACATGCCGCATGACCAAATCGTGGTGAAGGCCTTAGCATTTCAGGTTTTTGACTGTGTCGTTGTCTTCTTCTGATTGTATTATTTTCATTTAAGAATAGAACACTATTGAAAAATGATCTTCTCCTTGATATACCCCATTTATCTTGCCACTCAGGATCAGCAGATTTCATCAATTTCACTATTGCACCAAGTTCAACTTTTTTTATTAAATTTCTACCAGGAAGCTCTTGTCCATATTCATCAGTCCAAGTACTATTTTCAAAATTATATACTTCTAATTGTCCAAGTATTTTATTAAGATTATATCCTCCAAAAACATAAAGTGCATCTGTTGCTTCAACATACACAGCTGAATGTGCTGCCCTTGGCGTCAAGCCATTTTCAGAATATGATAACCAATGCCATTTGTTGCCTTCTGTATCAAACTCATACAGGCTACAAGACTGGCCAGAATAACCTTCATTACATATACACTTGCCACTTATGCATTCACCATGTCCTTCACTTTTACCACAACTGTTAGGACACAAACGCTTCGAGCAATCAAAACCACCCCATTCATTTCCACAAATGCAACGATTTTTATTACAATATCCATTATCAGAACAATTATTTGGACAGTCAGTTATCGAGAATTCTGCTCTGAAACCATCTAATACATAATTTGTATCACTATACAGTAGAATGAGCATATATCCAGACTTCGCTATGACTTGTTGAGGTTCTGTTTTTCCACTAAAACTACCAAGCAGAGGTGATTTAAAGGAACCTCCATCATAAACAAACACATAGTCATAGGAACACTCTGTTCCCATACTCCTAAAACTCAGAGTGATATATTTATTTGTGCCATTTGCTTTTATTAGCCATTCACAGTGACTGTCTTGAGTATAATTAGAATCTACTGGCCCATCGGTAATTACGCCCCATGAATTAGTAAATACTCTTCTAGACTTGTCACAGGGCTGCAAATCAACAGCTGCATAACCAACCAAAACAAATAAACAGACTAAAACTCCACTTAAGGATAGATTGATTATCTGCATATTGCCTTCTTGAGCAAAAAGTTTCTATTGTTGGGTGAGGATTTTTATCCTCATGGTCAGTGATTCGTGTCATTCACTCGTCGAATGCATAAAACTCTGGACTATATTGAGACAATAATATCAAATTATATTTAATTCGGAATTGACATCTTAGTTGATACATTTGACACAGCCCACACAACAAACTTTACGACAAACTATTCGAACACTGACATTTATTTGACGCTCTCTGTTCTCTGTCAGTCTCTGTCTTTCAAAAGATATTAATGTACTCGTTGGTGGGATTATCCCTCCAGTTGATCTAATATTCAACTATCACAATAAACTAAGTTTCAATGTAAGTTATTTTTACGAATGAATAAACTAAAAAATTAAAATTTGATGTATATTACAATCATACAACTATGGAAAGAAACGGTTAAAGGCTTTATACGTATTTTTCAGTGACATAAGATACTTTGTTTAGTAGATCAATTCCAACGAACACACAGATAGCAGATAGCGTTTCCCATTGGTTAACTTTAATCCTGTACACTAGAGCACATCAAAAATGTTTTTGGTGTACACTTACACTTTAATTCACTTTATTTATGGTGTAGTGTACACAAGTGTACACCAGGTATTTATAAACAAGGACCAGGTGTACACTATAGCGTAAAATGTGTCCGTTTGCGTTCGTGTGGTTGGACCAAGTGGAGTGATATGTTCCATTTTCAACTACAATATAAAGATAATAATTACATTCTGTACCAAAAGCACGACCAAAAGTCATTTATGAGCACGGATTATCGGATGGTTCACTTAAATGAGGGGTTTTGCCGCCTAATCTACCTAATGCAGGCGCACCTAGACGGCGCCACGGTGTTAGAAACAAGAGACCTAGAAGTAAATTTGAATCATGACTTTAACCGAATAATTGAGATGTCGCTACTACTGCGCTGTCACTTTATGGAAACGCGTAGAAACAACAAATTTTGTGTGTTGCAAAACATTATTTTTCTTATTACTACATGATTACTACTTAGTTAGTGGTGTTATAATCGTACCGTAAGTTCTGTAAAGAGTAATATGATAATTTTATTAAGTTGACATAATGCATTTTTAGACTTAAAATATGGATAGAAGCTGGTGCATTGTATGTGCGGTGTACAAGCAAGAGCGATGCATATTTTCCGAGAATGCAAACAAGTAACTAATGGCACTAATAGTTGACATATAACCCGAAGGTGAGCTGGAGATTTTTTGTTTGTAGTTCTGATTCTAAGTGCAACAAGGACCACCTGGTTGTAGCAAGGATTTTGTTGGTTTCCGATTACACCAATTAAAGTTTGCAATTATTAGGAGTATAATATAAGTGGGAATAATTGTAGTTGAGATGTCAGGCGATTTTTGACAACATGATTAGTATACATTATAAAGGACCTCTAATTGAACAACTTTTTCTTACAAAATTATCAATGCAAATGTAGGGAAATGGAGATAAAAAATAAAATAGGTATTCACCGAGTTAATCTTGCAGGTTACAGCCCATGTGAGATATCCCATATAGAGCATTGAAATAATGAAAATCGCAATAAATGATGTTTATTTAAGCTCACAACACAACAATTACCTTTGATTTCCACGTTCTTTGATTGAATTTTAGCAAAATTGTAAATACAAGATGGTGCTTTTAAAATCGCAAAAAAGTCATAAGAAAACATACAAATTGACCTAAATTGTGATTATGTGAAATAAACATCAATTATAGTGATTTTCATTATTTCAATGATCTATATGGGATACCTTACATGAGATGTAACCTGCAAAATTTACTTGGTCAGTACCTAATTTATTTTTTATCTCCATTTCTCTATGTTTGCATTGATAATTTTATAAGAAAAAGGTGTTCAATTAGAGGTTCTCTATAAGGTACACTAGTCACCCGACACCTCAACTGCAGTTTAACCCTATGGGTGTATAAGAAAGCCTTTAAACTACACGAAAAACTTACTACTTGTTTTTAAGTTTCTATATTATGTTTTTTCACAAGCAATCACTCCATGTTTAGCAGTGTTAATAGAAACTTCAGATTTCTTGGTACAGAAGCATTTATGGTTTTTCCTAATGATTTTCCTGTGCAGTTTCCTATAATGAAAATGTGCCTTTATACTATCGTTGATATTTGTTAGTATACAGTTGTAATTATTATATTTTATTATTCAGGAGCGAAACTTGGCAACAGCAAATGGGCATGAAACCTGTGCTAGATGCCAGTACAACATGTAATAAGAAACTTTGCAGCCTACATTTTGACACAACATGCTATGCACACCCTCATTCAGTACACCTCAACAGAAATGCAGTGCCGACACTCCATCCCATGAGGCCACCCACGGAGCTTAAGGCAGCCATATCATTGGAAGTCTCATTTGTTTTACGACAACAATAAATTAACCAATTTGGTGTTAGTTATTGCAGGTTTAATTTTTTTGTTTTCTTCTATAGCCATGTAATTAACATTATTTAGTTTTTAAGCCCTAATTGTCACTCTTTTAATTATATATTGATGAAAAGACGTCTACTAAATTTGTTAGGTATCTTATGTATCCATATTTTTATTTATGTCACCTTATTTTATGTTCATCATTTATGTAATACAAGATTTTGTAAATGGTGGTAGTAAACATGGGCTTAAGTCATTGTGTATCTATCGGGTTTAATTACCTACTTTGTAGTATTTTGAGTAGGTACTTGTACTTTTCAACAGCAATTCTATCTTATTGTTAAAACTATCTTTGTAGTAATATATGTTGAACACTTGTGAAATATAGAAATAGATATACAATAAAACACCTTTTTCACAAAATATAGTTTAATAACTAGATGTCACATTTCGTGTGCACTGCACACATCGTCAGTAGTAACTGTTATTACTGACGATGTGTGCAGTGCACACAAAATGTGACATCTAGTTATTAAACTATTTTTTGTGAAAAAGGTGTTTTATTCTATTAATAAAAATATATTTGTTAGTCGAATATTCTACTTTTGGTAGATTATGCTATTGTTCGTTAATTTATTTTTGTACTGGTAATTTAACTAAAACACATGTTGGATGTTAGTTATAATTTTTCAATAGTAATCATAAATGTATACCTGTTCTACTTTGTAGTATTTTGAGTAGGTACTTGTGCTTTTTCAACAGAAATTCTATCTTAATGTTAAAAATATGTTTGTTAGTCAAATATTCTACTTTTGGTAGATTATGCTATTCTTCGTTACTTTATTTTTGTACTGGTAATCTAACTAAAACATATGTGTTAGATGTTATTAATATTCATAAATGTACTTTGTACCTTTTCTACGTAGCAATATTAAAGTGTAATTATTTAAGTAATTCTTTTCTTTAAAACGTTATTGTGTGGTTACAGCATTGTAATTGAATATCATACTGCATACTGTTTTCTTTAGCAATGATTCCTCATTACTACGGGAACTAGTAAATAGTATGCAATTTGATGACAGTGTTGTGATCATGTACCGCGAGATCAAAAATTATATTGAAAAAGGTTTGCTATGGAATGTACAAGTCTGTCTTAAGTTATATCATTAAGTGTCACACTGCATTATATTTTCTCTTAAAATGACAAATATTAATGACAGTATGACACTTAATGATATAACTTAAGACAGATTTTTACATTCCATGGCAAACCTTTATCAATATATTTTTGATCTCGCGGTATTAAACCCTAATTTTGAATAAACTTAATTTTGAATTTCCCGCTACCAAATACATTTTGAATCGCCCGCTATTTGCTTAGTGTTATTGGAAACTGTAATTTTTTGATGCCAGCGCCGTCTATATCGGCCTTCACGCAATACAAACCGCGGATAAAAATTTTGCCTTGACTGCGCCATCTGTTTCTAATCTGTGTTTATGAGTGAAAATATGGCGTAAATTCCCAAATGAAAACAATACTGTGGAGAAAATGTTTATGGTATCATTTATTTTAAATCTTTTCGTCTTTTTTTCTAAAAATATTTATATTTTGAAAATAGAGAACAGAAATCTAAACGTGCAATACCAATACCATATAACATAACATAACCATAACCTATTTTAGAAATATTTATGAATGCATCTCTCAATGAATTTGGTGTAAGTAGAGTGCTAGTTTAGAGCAGAGTTGTTCCTCAAGTATAAAATAGAAATCTCTTAGATATTATAGATTTAAGAAGAATATCATTTTGAAAGCAATTTTCAACAAATCAAAAAGCTTTTTCTTTAAAATGGTAGACTATAGGAAATGCAAAATATTGAGGTAAGTAATATCTTTCACTACAATACTAACCATTCTTGTGATTCTATTCAATTTGAAATGTCTAGATATCAGATGATGAAGATGATATTCATTCCAATATTGATACATTCCCTTTATTGATGGAAACAAAGCAAGAATTCAGAGAATGGAAGAATATAAGAAATAAGTTGAAGTGAAGAAGTAAAGAAGGCTGAGCATGAAAAGAAATATTTGCAAGTGAAGCAAAGCTTATTAGAAGCTGAGAAATCACAAGCTCAGAATTTGCCAGAGTTGCAGAAAATCTTTACATAAAGAATTAGAAAAAGAGTATAATAATGTTGAACATATTGCAGAAGAATTAAAAAAGAAAGAAAAGAAAGTCCATGGAATATTGATACCATCAGTACCTGGATTTACTAGAACAGAAATTAATACAGAATGCTAAGTAGATATGGTGATCCCATAGCATATTTAAGAGAACATGATTATTTAGTTTGTGAAGATACTGCAAATTGTCATGTTAATTGGTGTTTAAACTTGGAAAAAGAACAGGTATTTCATATCTTCTCTTTTAGGTCTATTCTTAAATTTTGTTTTATTTTAGAAATATGATTTAATAATATGTATGCAGTATTTGTTAGAATTAGCAAAACAATTGGACTGTGATCCAAGAGCCTATTTAGACATATTTTTAGCAAAAATTCAAGTCACAAAATCCGAATTACATGCTTCATTTGCAGATGCACTTAAACAGTACAAAGAATGAATAGTTAGACGAGTTAGTAAGGAATTGGAAGAAGCTGTAAGTAAATTTGCAAGCAGCTTTTTCTATGCACACATATTGCTGTGACCTTTGTATCTTTAAGAATTATCTTAATATTAAGAATTAGCTTAAATGTTGAAAAGAACATAAATTCTAACGCCCGGTATTATAAATGTATTTAAAATGACTTTTATGTTAAGTGGCATTTAAATGTCATCCAAGCGTATTATGAACATATTTAAAAAGCCGTTTAAGGATAAACGCGCATTTAAGCTAAATGCTCGAATTTCACCGCTTAACTACTAAAAGGGGATTTAAGGCATGCGTATTTACATTGATTAGCATATCTACATAACATCGAACATCGCTTGCAAAATTATTCCAAAATAAATATACAAGTCTGTATATTTATTATTATTATTAAATGTACAGACCTAGTTGTTCAGATATTATTTTTCGTCTTTTGTATAAATAAATAATTTTTAAAAGAAATTTGAAATGGATTCTTTTCGTAAACTGATAACAATTAATGGAAATAATTCGTAGAAGACGACCAACAATATTTAAAGCAAAATTACAACCATTTAACATATTATCTGATGATGAATTTTATGAAAGATTCCAATTTACGAAAGAAGGTCGAAATTTTAGGCTATATTGAAGATAATATTAATTATGATTCTGCAAGAAACCAATGATTTCAGTTACAGGCTTTATGCATCAGCACAAATAAGTACGACCGACGTAACTACTGGAAAACGTGCACACTGCTGACAACTTCAGAGAGTTCATATGTCCTAAATTCCAATTACTTGTACTAATACCATTACCAACATCTCAAAATATCACATTTAGTTAAATGCTGGTTAAATGTACTTCATAATACAAATACCCATTTAAAAGGGCATTTAATTTCAAGGTCTTTTAAGTAAAACTGCTTTTAATAAAAGTTGATAATACCGGGCGTAAGTCTAAAAATGTTTATTTTAGTTTTAAGCATTAGACAATGCAGGCAACACAAGGGTATGATGGGTTGCCTATATATTAAAGAGAAACCTTTTGTATGAAAATAAACATAATTCATTAGCATATTTTAAGTTGAATAAGTATTAAAATTAAATATAAAATAAATACAAAACAAACACAAAATAAAACTATGCACTCTATATTTTTTCTAGAAAAGACAAGCGTGAGGTATGCTTTGAATACACAGAAACGCAACCTGATTTTTCACAAGGCGTAAAAATAGCTCTAAACATCGTAAGTAATGGACCATTATTTAAAAACAAAAAGGTACTCGAAATTAATAACAGAGAAAGAGTTATGTTGAGGGGTGGAACGGTAAAGAGAGTGACTCATTTAAATGCTATAAAATTGTATGAGCAGGGTCACATTAGATATGCACGAGATGAAAATATAACAAAATAAATAAATGTAAATTTAGACGTGCATAATGTGAAAATTTATAAGAAAGATTTTTAATAATCATATTTAAAACATAGTAAATACCTTGAACTTATATTTATGAATAGTAAAAGGATATAAATTGAATATTTATAATACGATATGTTCGATGACAATGTTCTATGTAAACAATAACTGTATGGAATACATTCAAGAATTTTTGTAGGTGGGAACTGTGGGAATGATCTTGTATGGTTCGAAAACCTGCAAAGAAAAAATATAGTATCAATATTGTTAACAGTTTTTTGCAAATAAATGTATTACCGGGGGAAAGAGCCTGGATAGAGTCCAGAGACGGCGTAGCAGGCGTGACTAATCTTTATGATGCAAGGTGTGTAAGGAAGATTCCAGTTGTCTGTAATGTGTTCCCAGTTTTACCTAATCGAGATATTCCTAAAAAGAAAATAAGGATTATGTTGGCGAATGGGAAAAGAAAATATGTAACGAATAATGAGAAAGGCAGTACGTTTATAAACAAGTACAAGGAGGAACTGTATTAAGAAGAAAGGAAAACATATACCTACCGTAGAACAAACATTTATTGGTGAAAAACTTTTTAATAACAAACAATTCGGGGTGCCGACATTAGTGAATAAACTGTCAAAGACAATGTGTGTGTTAGTGTAGAAGCGGCAACTTGCAGAAAATGAACAGAAGAGATTTCGTCACGTGCGCTTCGATACGTTCAATGCCAACTTAAAAATTAGTTGAGAAGAGGGGCGCTGCGGATGGCCGATAGTCAATTGTTTTGGTATATAATCGAAAAAGAGGAATAGACTTGAGGAAGATTGAATTTGAACTTCGAAGTCTTAAGACGCGAATTTTTAAAAGAGAATAAAAATTTTTGGGATAGCAAAAGTGAGTGTAGGGTTTATACACTACATTTCGACTCACAATTAGTTTATTTGTATTAAGATTTAGAATTTAATTTTCATTTAGTTTTCTTTTAAAATAATTTTCTTTTAATAATTTAATTTTTATATTACTCTTTATTTAAAATGGAGGATATGCATAAGGCAGAATTTGAAAAGATAAATGATGAAATAAAGTAAGTTAATAAATAAATGATTCAATTTTGGAGATAATTGGTGGTGCTGTGCGTTTCTAAAAAGTACTACGTGAAAATGTTTGCTTTTTAGTAAGACGTTGAGCATTATTAATTTGGACAAATATTATCCTGTTTAGTAATAATAATTCATTAGTCTATAATAGCAACGAAGTGATACTTAATGGTGTTGGATGTTCTGAGAGTACTACGTGTGAATGTTTACTCTCAATCATAGATTAGAATCATCATCATCAATGGCGCAGTCAAGCCAAAATTTTTATCCGCGGTTTGTATCGCCTGAAGGCCAATATAGATGGCACTGCCATCAAAGAATTACAGGTTTCAATAACACTAAGCAAATAGCGGGCGATTCAAAATAGTTCTTAAACTATTTTTTGTGAAAAAGGTGTTTTATTGTATTACTATTTCTATATTTCACAAGTGCTCAACATATATTACTACAAAGATATTTTTAACAACAAGATAGAATTGCTGTTGAAAGCACTCAAAATACTACAAAGTAGATAATTAAACCCGATAGACATATAATAACTTAAGCCCATGTTTACTACCACCATTTACAAAATCTTGTATTACATAAATGATGAACATAAAATAAGGCGACATAAATAAAAATGTGGATACATAAGATACCTAACAAATTTAGCAGACGTCTTTTCATCAATATATAATTAAAAGAGTGACAATTAGGGCTTAAAAACTAAATAATGTTAATTACATGGCTATAGAAGAAAACAAAAAAAAATTAACCTGCAATAACACACCAAATTGATTAATTTATTGTTGTCGTAAAACTAACAAGACTTCCAATGACATTGGTGCCTTAGGCTCCGTGGGTGGCATGGGATGGAGTGACGGCACTGCATTTCTGTTGAGGTGTACAGATTGAGGGTGTGCATAGCAAGTTGTCTCAAAATGTAGGCTGCAGTTTCTTATTACACATTATACTGGCATTTAGCACAGGTTTCATGCCCATTTGCTGTTGCCAAGTTTCGCTCCTAAATAATAAAATATAATAATTAAACTGTATACTAACAAATATCAACGATAGTATAAAGGCACATTTTCATTATAAGAAACTGCGTAGGAACATCACTATGAAAAACCATAAATGCTTCTGTACCAAGAAATTTGTAGTTTGTATTAACACTGCTAAACAGCGATTGATCGCTTGTGAAAAAACATAATATAGAAACTTAAAAACAAGTAGTAAGTTTTTCGTGTACTTTAAAGGCTTTCTTATACACTTATATTATACTCCTAATAATTATACTATTAATTGGCAATTACTTACTTAATTGTCATTTAAACTTTAATTGGTGTAATCGGGAACCAACAAAATCCTTGCTACAACCAGGTGGTCCTTATTGCACTTGGAATCAGAACTACAAACATAAAATCTCCAGCTCACCTTCGGGTTATATGTCAACTATTAGTGCCGTTAGTTACTTGTTCGCATTCTCGGAAAATATGCATCGCTCTTGCTTCCTGCTTGTACGCCCCATACAATGCACCAGCTTCTATCTATCCTTCAAGTCTAAAAATGCCTTATGTCAACTTAATAAAATTATCATATTACTCTTTACAGAACTTACGGTACGATTATAACACCACTAAATAAGAAAAATAGAGCTAGGTTTTACACAAAATTTGTTGGTTGACATTTCTACGAGTTTCTTTAAAGTGACAGCGCTATAGTAGCGACATCTCAAGTTATTCGGTTAAAGTCATAATTCAAATTTACTTATAGGTCTCTGTCTCTAAAACCGTGGCGCCGCACAGTGGTTCAGAATGGCCTAATCCCTGGCCAAAAGTCGAAAAGTGAGAATAATAATTTCCAATTTTAGGTTTTTGGGGTCGCTGATTACGAATTTGATATCAAAGTTATGAAATTCAAAATGGCGGACATTTTGGAAAAATAATCACTTTACCGGTCCGAAAATTTGCACCATTGGGTTTTCGGGGTCTATGATTACGAATTTGATATTAGATTCATGACATTTGAAATTACAAAATGAAAAACAATTTTGTAGAATATGTAAATTTATATTTTATCTCACGTACATAATTCCATACAATACATCCCATTAGATTAATTCCATTGGATTAATTAAATATCATAATCTAGGTCAGATGGATCCGTCATACATGTATCGATTTCTGCTGAGGGTAACAAATCGGAATAACGTGAAATCGAAAGTGAAAAAAACGTTTAAATGAAAAATTTCAATGATATAAACAATAGAAAAATAGACAAACCGCAATAGCTACGTCCTTGTCAAGCCATTCTTCATGATTGGCGTAAAAGCGCTTCAGAATTCTGCGGCTATCCTGCCATTTTTCCTTCATTGTAAATAGGAGATTCCTTAAACATTTCCTTTTATCAATTGAAATTGCGAAAGGACATCCTTCCGATTCGGTAAAATATTTTTCCAGAACTTCTACTTGTTTGTCAAATTTCGAGCTCCATTCATTACGTAGGGCCAAGAATATTTGTCTGCGTGTACAAATGACTTCTTTGGATGTATGTCCTGTTAAAATTTAAAAAGTTGTATATATATTGTATATATATAGTATATATATTGTACGTAACGTAAAAATGTTATAAGCAATCCTACAGTCATGAACAATCGATTAAAAAACTATATTATCGACGACTAAACAATAAAGTAGGTATTATATTAATCACTATTGGCTAATAATAGGACTCATAATACCCGGAGGGAATAATGAAATGCGACCGGGGAATAATGAGCCATAACGTTACCATTATTCCCTGCATTCCGTCAATAAGAACATAACGTTACCAACGTTTTTATAGTAACGATAGACAAGTCCGCCATTTTACTAACTGTCAAATCGTCAAACGTCATATTGATATAGTAATCTAACATTTTCCTTTAATTATTTTGATTTTTTTTAGTAATTTTCAGTTAGTCGTAGATAAAATAGTGGATACTAACTCGCAATAATGACTATTATACCCTCGAACCGAGTTACTCCCTCGCCGCATCACGGCTCGGTTCGTAAATTCGGCTCTCGGGAATAATAACTGTCATTATTGACTCGTTATATAAACTACTATTATTATGTTTTTTGCAAATTCTGTTTATTGTCCATGAACAATATTTGAAATAATATTTGTAAACATATTTCGATACGTTAATGGTCATTACGGTTGGATTTTTATTTAAAATCTTTATTCACGATGCTACACCGTTGCATTAATATATCGTACTTATCTCCACAATACTTTAGAAAGAGATAGAAAACATCTACGAAAAACCCTCCATACCTGTGACCTTTCAAGCCTCAGGTATAAAAAGTTGAGCGGAGAGTATCGCCATTAGTCACAGTCGTAATGTGCACGACAGCATGCACGGTAACACTAAAACCGTTATTATTCAAAATGGGCAACTTTCGAGCAGCTAATTCTTGAAAATTTCATTAATAGATAGTTCAACAAACATGTCCCTGTCAATGCTAGCGTTAAAATGTGTTAAAATGCTTTTGTATCCACACAAATGTATTTTTAAAGAAGCGAAAAAATATGAAAATCACGGCTCGCTTTAGCATAACGTTTCATAAATAACAACCAACATTTTCGAATATTGGTACATAAAATGTTTCTACATACCTTCATAAACATTTTCCATTTTAGAAAATTGGAATCGGACGCGTCGTTGTAAAGTTATGTATGATTTTCTGGAGCACTATCTAACTGGGCACTGAAGCGTCGCGCGTGTGCTCCTACGAAAGGCAACTTATGACTGACGCAGGAAAGCAGGCATACAATATTGTGACCTCTGCTTATGCGATCTGAATGCCCGAAAGCCCCCTTTACTAGAATCCATTTCAAAAACATTGATCTTTCAACCTTCATTTTTCGACTTTTGGCCAGGGAATCGGCCGTTCTGAACCACTGTGCGCCGTCTAACAAGGCCTTCATTAAGATTGGTCGGATAAAACCGCCCATTTAACTCAATAATCCGATTATCCGTGCTCTCAGTATATTATTAGGCATCATTAATTATTGTATTTAAAAATTTTTTTGATTTAAATTTTCATACCAAATAATATAAATAGAAAGGGAATGTTTTTGGTGGGCAGGTATTAAGACGCTAGGGGTAGTATGTGCGATTGTTTGCAGCTAGTGATTAATATAGGCCAATTTCCGAACAATGCCGAACATTCACCATTACAAAGTTCTAGGTTACCAAGGCACTACGTGAAAATGTATGTTTTTGGTAAAATAGAATCAGCTTAATATTAACAAATTATGTTATCAGGAATCGAAGTTTTCTTTTATATTTAAAAACAGGATAAATACTCTATGACTATCATTATAGATATGTCAGCTTTACAGAAACATTATAACCAAATGATGGGTAGAAATGTTTTCTTTTAATTACTTATAATATAAAAAATTAATATAGATACAGTATAGCTATGCTAATTATGGTTGATGTTTTAATAAAAATATATATATGATGTTTATATAAAAACCTAGACTTTTCTTTAAAAATTTGTAACCTTATCCCAAACAATACTGAATAAGAGGTATACCAGAAAACGAAGAAGCTAAAAACACCAAGAACTCATAAGAACTTATAAAGTATATGCTGTTAAGGAATAAGTTTGTATGTAATATAATATAATTTTGAATGCATTCACAGCATTGATTTTAAAATTAATGCAATTCTTGTAACGTTGTAACCACAGCAATATGTATATGCAATACTTTCACTTTGATGGAAAGTAGATGAGGAAATGCAAAACAGTTTAGCTGGTATTTTTGATCCCGTTGAAGTTTATGATAGTTTACCTGATGAATTGATTGAGACAGTGCTTCAAAAGTGCAAATATTGCTCTACTCGAAGAAACTCTCAGTAAAATGTACAAAGAGGATGCCCAATATTATATCAAACACTGCATTGATAGTGGACTTTGGCTTCCAGATAAGAAAATATAGAAGATATCCACAATCCACACCTACTGGAACATGGATGCAAAATACATATGTTTGATAGCTGACTGTTCATGCTTCATTAAGTGTATCTATGCTTTACATAAGTAACATGTTTGTTGATTTCTTCATTTCTATTTTTTATATGTGTAGCACTGTACCAAGCATACATAACTAGAAATTATAGATGTGAGGGGAAAGATACATGAAAGAGTAAATTCAGTGGCATATCGAATGTTGAATTTAAACTATTTTATATTTTCACATGATTCAATGTGTATACCGCATGTGTCAAATATCATTAGGTATAGGGATTCAATGTTTACGATATATACGTATGAATATAATACGTGGCAACGTGTTACCCCTACTGTCCGTCACCAATGCCGACAACAACCGACATCATAACGATATTCTCCGATCCCGACCCAGATTTTGCATTCAATGTTTAGGTGGGGGCATGTTGTGATCCCTGGCCGTCTTATTACTGGAACGGGTAACATCAAATGGCTTCCGCGATCTACTGATTTCTCTCCAAATGATTCTTTTTGTGGTGATATTTAAAAAACATTGTTTATACCCATGAAGCTGGTAGAACAGAAAACAGTTGCCTTGAGAGAAAAAATAATTGAGGCTGCTAATTCAGTAACTGCTCACATGTTAGAAAACGTAAGAGTAAATTTCTACGACCGCCTAGGGTAATGTCTTGCTGTGCAGGGAGGAATCCTTTTTTATTTATTTTATTAGGGTTATTTTTTAATTTTATTAGAATTACGCTGTTGTTTGTGTCATGCAGCGTGAACGTAGCTTAATAATTCTCTGCATTTACTGAAAGGAAAAAGAAAAACAAATCCTTGCAACTCGTAAATATTATTTCTGAACGTATTAGACACACACGGGTCGGTGGTCCAATGGTTACTGCTAAGTGCTAACTTGTATTTGCGAGCATGTGTCGGTTGTCGCGTCGCTGGCATTGGAAAGGAAAGTATGGATACCACGTTGCAACATATTGCATGGATTGATCGCCTATGGCTAATGAAAATTGACACATACGGTATGTATTTCGCCCTGAAATAAAGTTATTTGATAATATGAAGTCTTATATTTTTAACATTAAAAACTTCTACTACTTACCTGTTGTCTAATAACAACTTTAGCTCTACATTAAACAATATATTATAAAAACTATCTTGAGAAATTAAAAGGGCATTAATGAAAAAAGGAAATGTTATCAAGGAAATTAATTGGTTGTTGTCAGACACAAAGCAAAATTTTATATTGAGAAGTAAAAGAGATAAGTGTCCAGCACAAGCCTGCAAAAATTGATTAGATTAGAACAAAAATGAGGTGTGGGCACTTGACTTTCTAATACGTATGTGCGTTCCGAAATGTGTATATAAAAGTAGTTTCAAATTAAGTTTTAAATTCTGTATCTTCTCAATAAAATAAACCTCTTAGTAAAAAAAGTGTTACTTTCAGTCCGAATTTTGAAATTCCAAATGCAGCTCTAAATAGTTTTACACTTATAATAATTCTATATAGAACGAATCATTTGCGAGATATTCGCAAAAACTGCTATTCGATAAGAGGAAAAGTATTACTTCCGGAACGAATTTTGAATATATGAAAATTGTTCCAATTCGAGCTGTAAACACTTTTGTGTTCCAGATAAATCTCTAGAAATTTGTCTTAAGTTTAGAAGTTGACTAGATAGTAGTAAATTTTGATTTTTTTACTGAAGTAAACTACTACATCCGTTCTACCGATTTTACTGAAAATCGAATCAGATCTCAAAAGGAAGATTATACTCGTAAATGTAATGTTTGGTATTGGTACGTTTAGCAAGGTGGCTGCTGTCGTGGTCACATACAGATTTTCGCACAAACTGCTATTCGATCAGAGTAAAAGTGTTACTTTCGATCGGAGTTTTGAATTTTTTTTATACGAAAGCTGTTCCAAATCGGGCTATAAATGCGTTGCTACTCTTGATAAACCTCTGTTGGACGCATAATTTGCGAGATATGTATTGGCAAAAAACTTTTTTCGAAAAGAGTATGAGGCAAAAACTTCGGTAAGATTTTGAAAAACTGTTTTTATAAAAAATGTTTCATATATACTTTTCAGTACTTTTACATTCTTTAAAAGTTTGTTTAAACTTTGTAGTTCCCGTAATATTGTTTGAAATAAATTTTACTTTCTTATACGTAGTATAAGGAAGTATTGTAATGATGAAAGTTTCCGACTTCGAGGTTTTTGCAGATGTCCACGTTTTGAAGTCTCCTACTAATACCGAAAAAGTGGTTTTTAAAAAATGTCTGTGTGTGTATGTCTGTCTGTCTGTCAGTCAGTCAGTCAGTCAGTGTGTGTGTAACCACGATAGCGGTCAAACGGCTATAGCTATCAAATCCTAATTTTGTTTTTACGAGTATAATCTTCCTCTTGGGATCTGATTAGATTTTCTGTAAAATCGGTAGACCGGAAGTAGTAGTTCAGTGATAAAATCGAATTTTGCCAATATTTGGTCAACTACTAAGTTTAAACAAATTTATAAAGGATTCAAAAGTATTCAAAATCACATTTATGAAAATTTTTATCAAAACCGGTTTTCAAAATTCCTACCGGAAGTAGATCTTCTACTCTTATGAAAAATCAGTTTTTTGCGAATATCTGCCAGGTATGTTTTCCAGGCAGGTACAATACGACTACAAAAGTATTTAAAAAATAAGTTTCAATAATTTTTGTATAAACAAAATTTCAAAATTCGGACCGGAAATAACACTTCTTCTCTTATCGAATAGCGATTTTTTTGCAAATACATATATAGTAAATTATGCATTCTATATATATTTATCAAGAGTATAGAAGTAGTTAGAGCTGGATTTGCAATGTTTCTTATATACATGATATGTCAACATTCGGACCGGAAGTACCTAACATTTTTAATCTTAGCGAGTAGCTCTTTTTTCGAATATCTTGCAAAGTATAAATTGTATAATTTGAAACACTCGTACGTAGAAGAAAGCCGTGTGGTGGTTACACCTCATTTTTTTCATTTAAGTAAATACTACTTCCATTCTACCGATTTCGCTAAAAATCTAATCAGTTCTCAAGGAGGGACATTTTAGATTGTACATCCCGCATTATTAGAATAATATTCTAAATTTACGAATAAATAGGATTATAAAAATTTATAACATGAACGTATATTATATTGTATTCTTCTTGCAATTCTATGTAAGGCATAATGGAAGTAAATAAATTGTAAGTAATTGCAAGGAAAGTCCTAAGAAATACCTGTTAAAATGTCAACTTGGAATATCTTATCGACATTTCTCGGACCGGTTGTGGAAAAAGCGATACATTTATATCCCACATTTTGAAATGTAACCTCTTTCTCAATGCGAAAGAATTATCGAATATTATCTCGCCAATTGTAACTGATACTGTTAAATTAAAGGTGGGTTTCGATAACGCGAGCGACAAAGGCACTCCACCCATCACGAAGAAGTATAGGTACTTTTGGCGCGGCGAAATCGCATGCGACTATTTCAAATAGCTTTGCAAACGATAGACGCGAATTTTCGCGCGCGACTACCAATAGGAAGTAGGAAGAGTATATGTTGGCAGATCCAGTAATGTAATGTCACAGGTAGGAGGAGTTATCACATGCGTTTCGCATCTTCGAGAACATCACCCAAATCACAGTATATAGCTATGTAATAGAAACAGTGGTTTCTCTCGAGGGAAATAATTGTCCCCCGGCAAACCGACGCGTGCGGACCAATTTCTGAGTGCGCAGTAGTCAGCTATCAGCTGTTGAGTCGTGGCGGAATTATTTTGTGTTGTACGTATAATGTATTACATTTTAAATGCGCGTGTAATATGTACTTAATAAAAAGAAAGTGTTATCCTCATTTTTTGGATTATTGATATAGCTTTTTCATAATTTTAAAAATTGATTAACATAATTTTCTCATAAATGATTTGGTTCTGACGCCACTGGTTTATTCCTGAATAGAAGAATTGGTTGCACGGGCGTGAATGCGCAGTACCATTTTGGGACACAAACATCAAAGGTGCCGACGGCGAGAGAAACTACTGCGGCCCAAATGAACAATCTGTCGCTCGCTCGCCTTTTCGAAAACCTATCTTTACAGTAGTACATAGTTGCAATACATAGTTTCTTATATGTTGTATAAGGAAGTGTTGTGATGATGAAAGTTTTCGACCTAGAGAATTTTGCAGGTATCTACCTGTTTAAAGGATATTATAAACAAAGTAACTGCTATGTTTATACAAATTTCTAAAGAATACAAATGTACTCTTACGCTTTTTTCGAAATTTCTGCTCATTGAAAACTTGTGAATATCTCCACAAATATATTAAGAGTAAGAAAATATAAGTTTGGTTGTGAATAATTTCTTTATAAAAGAACTTTCAAAATTTGATTGGATGCACTTTCACACTTACCTACTTAGCATCTCCCAAATTATGCAGCTACAGATTTAGAAGATTTATGTAAAATATAAAAGAAATGTCTTTTAGCAAAGAACACTAAAATTTGTATCCGGGAAACGAATATTTTTATATTATCTTTTACAGTAATATAACATGCATCGTAAGAACAATTCTCTGTTTAATATTTAATTTCGTTATCCATTTCTATCAACACTAAAAAACATGAGTAATAAAAAAGTACTAGGTAATGAACAAGAAATACAAATATCTATTACATGTTCTACACAAAACATCAATAAGACCTAATAGTTTGTTGAACAAAAAAAAAATTAAAAGCTATTGGGATTTTAAATGTAATTAACACCACGATACACTTAATAAGTGTATCGTGATTAAAACGCAATTGAGGAAATATGAGCAGGGACAAGAAATGCTGAATTTAGTGTGAAATACACTAAATGAATGGTATAATCATATAATTGTGGATAGGTATATATTGATTCTTCAGCAAATGATTAATGCCTATTAAAGAAAGACTAATAAGGAAGGTAATAAAAGGCATTTAGTTTCGTTAGTAAAAATGGCTATTTATTTGACAGTTATAAAAATCATCAAAAAATTAACAGGTTTCAAACACATTTTTGTTTGAAAATGTGATGTGTGATTTATTAAAGTTAAACCTTGGAATTCAAAACATTTTTTTATTTAATAGTTTTAATATAAAAATGTTAAAACAGTACAAACAATTTCAATTTTATTTATACAGAAGGTATTTGTGTACTCATAAATTTCAAGAGGACAAAACCACAAATGCATTGAATTTATTATACTTAAGATAAGAAATTGTGCTGAAAATAATTAAAGTAAATATTCTGTCAATATTATCATTTCATTTATCTTTCTTCTCATTTAACAGAGAATTATTTAGTTTTGTAACTTCATTTTCTATTATTTCTTGAACAACACTACCATTTACATCAATAAAGTTAGCAACACTCTTTTTAATACTTGTTTCTCTTCTACTGCCAGTTTTACCATCACATAATGTTAAAGTTAAACTATACTTATCATCATATCTGAAAATGAAAATAATTGTTTTCATATATTCAATATATATTCAACGTACATACTTTTTAAGATACGAACTGGCTTCCCATATATTATCTTTTTTACCTCCAATTTTTTGAATTGTAACGGCGAATATACCTTTTTCTTTATATGTCGTATATAATGTTAGTATCCCCATCATTATAAAGTATGTACTAACACAGAATATGAGAACAGGCCTAGAACAGTTAAAGTACATGTTTTTAATGAAAATGTGATTATTTTAGATATTACTTTGATTCTGGAAAAGGATATAAATAATCCCAAAGTAATGCAAACATTGCTACACCAACTGCGATACCACATATCAGAAGTCTACCATCCATAAGTGCATGATTTTCTACATAATTAAATTTTGTTGTAAGCACCTACAATAGGAGTTTTTATTAAATGTATAGTACATAAATATAAATATACATCTCTAACAGCGTCGTCTAATGCATTTTTAACTGCAGATCCATCCCATTTATTAATTTTGACTGGCTACAAAAACAAATATTTTAGGTTAAGTCCTTTATATTTAATCAATTATTCCAATACAAGAACTATTAAAAAGAATATATGACTTCAGAAACATAAAATTATTTTATTTGAACTTAAAACTCACCTTAGATTCATCTTTTTTATCTTTTGGCGACATATTTTTACATGTGTATGTTGCAGATGCTTTGAGCTGATGTGTATATATTTTAAAGACACGTCAACTGACGTCAATTGTCAGATGGGTGTTAAGTGAAGCCCGGTTTTTTTGAATATGGCCAGTATTTGTACGAAAGTTCGTTCAAAATTTGTATTAAATGACAATGCAGTCCCTCCAAATGATACAAGTCGAATATCATATTTCGAAAATGTCCAAGTAACATGGTATAATAATTTGCCTGTAAATGTGTTAATAAATATTTTTAAATATTTTAATGAAGTAGAACTGAGGACATGTATAATGCCTGTAAGTTATGATTACATTTACCACTATATTACAACATCTATTAATAACTTTAAAAAGTCCAATATAACTATTTTATATGTATCTTTTGTTATATCAGGTTGAACGAAATTTACTGCCCTTATCGTTTATGCATTATTTAACTTTATTTTCTGTGGCAAATTAGGTATTCTAATATTTAATGTATCCAATTTGTTCTATACAAATTTTAATGCTAAATTCGTTCTTGAAGTCGTGTAAAGTAGGAAAGTATGTATGTATAACCCTCTGTGGTAATACATTTAAATCGCAAGCTATCCCGTTGTTGCTACCTACAAGTTTATTTCAACATATTCAATGTAATTAAATAATCGACAAGAGCCAATGTTGCCAAATGTTAGGCATATATCTCAAACAATCTTAAACAACACCTCACATAGTCCATGGAGTTAGTTTTAATTACAACGTAATTACTTCAACCGCATTTGTCGTAAAAATGTCATGTTTTGAAAATCATAGGTACATAACATCCTCAAATTACATATCGCCAGTAAACTTGGTATCACAGTACAAATAGAACACTGACAACGTTGGGCAAACTCCTTACCTAATCGCCACTAATCGCTGTTCGATAAAACTTTGAAGAGTAGGCATAAATATATATATTTGTGGTGTAGATGGCGCTGATAATACTAAAATCATAATGCTTGCTTTGAGCAATTTTTTAAATTTTCTGAGGGACCGTTTTTCTAATTCCGATATTAAACTCAATTTCTTTTATGTAAATATATCTCTACAGTCTGACATATGAATAATCACTTACAATCATACTTATCACGATGACAATGATATAAAAAATAATAAATAGGACAAATAAATATGGTAGTGAACCAGGGCCGTAGCTAGAGTTGAATTTAAGGTAGGGCAGCGGTGGTTACAGGTAGGGCGGATGTAAAAATTTTACTTAATCTGATTTGGTCAATCGGTTTTTGTCGTACTTGACTTGTGAATGTGAGTGAGTGGGGAGTACTTAATTGTCCTGAGGGAGTGATAGATAGATAAGAGCAAAAAATTAATTTATTCAGGTTTATATTATTTCTCCAAACATATTATATTCAATATAATAATAAAAAGTCTTGCCTTAAAGCAGATGAATTTTTCGATTTTCCATATTATTGAAAATGCTAAAGACTTCATTCAGATCAACTGACTTGGTTCTTTTCTTTTCAAAGGCCAGAATTACCATACCTGTCATTCTCTTGTGACCCATTGACAGCCCCTGAGGCTTATTGATTGCAGTCAGAGTTGAAAACGCAGATTCGCACACAGCAGTGCTGCATCGTATGGTCGCCATAGATGCAAAAAGTTTATATGTATCTTTAAACGTCTCTCGCTGCTTGTACAAAACTTATATTATGTTGTCCATTGTATCCTCGCGACAACTCAAATAAGCTTTGACCACAGTACTGTGGACTTGTTAGACCTGAAAAATCAGTTGAAATTGTGAATTGGACATAAATAAATAACACTAATATTTTACAAGTAGCAACATAGTTTTGTTTAATTTTCTCAGACTTACCTAAATTTTTCAGCGGTACTATTTTGTCTAAACTAATCGAGACTCGCTAATGAATTTAGTAGAATATCGTCGTTGTCCGAAAATCTTTGTAATTCAGCAATTAGTAGGTCCAACGTATCGAAATACACAGATTTAAATGGCTGAGCATCCTGGTCTTCTACATTTTGTTTCGCGGAGGAAAATTTTTTTTTTTTTAACTTGCCTCTTCTGGGTCTGGGTCCAATTTTCTTAATATCCGCTTGTCATAGATTTAGCTTCTTCCAAAATTTGATGATATATTTCATCTGATCTCAGTTTCAGCACTTCATTTTGGATGCACTTCATAATTGTTATGGCGTCTTGCAATCCTGTGCTTCGGGCTTGTAAAGCTCCGTCTGCAGGTTGAAGCATGGATACAAGGGAGCTATTTTGCAATGGTAAGAGAATTCATGTAACATGATGCATTGATCAAAAAATAAACGAATGAATGTCATTTCTGAGATACTCCTGACGACTATTAAATGCAAACGATGCTTATAGCAGTGGACGTAAGAAATTTGAAGGCCCAATTTATTTTCTATTCTGGTCGCAATTTCCGAAACTTTCCCACCCATTACACTTGCGCCATCGTAACACTGGGTTAACATACGAGAGAGGTCAATGTTATTTTCCGTAAGGGTATTTAACGTTAATTCCGTAAAAGTGGCTGCATCAAGGTTTTCAGTCCTTGTAACTGTCAGCAACGACTCATTGACGATTCCATCCTAAACGTAACGTATTGCTATTGCAATATTTTCGCGGTTATCTCTCGTCCTATCTTCCATTAGAGTAAACCAGTTCAGGTCAGATTCCTTAATATCTTTAACAATGGAACTTCGTACTGCTTGAACCATTACTTGTATTATTTGATTTTGAATTTCAGGTGACCGATATGTTGCATTTTGTGATATATGACTCAGAGCCTCTTTTAAATTCTGATTTTTCATGCAAGTGTATTCAAACAAATTTCTGAAATAATCCTTGTTCTCTCACTTCCTCCAAAATATAATTTCTACGCAAAGCTAATTCGCTGACAACTAGAAATTGTATTACTTCAACAATAGACTTCACGTAATTTGTGCTGCCACATCGCCATGGCTTGTGTATGAGAAGCGGATTTTTCGTGTTTTGGAAATGCAGTTTTTGAATCAGTGGCATTTTTTCAGTATCTGAATCCTGTGGAAGTGTACGAAGTCTGTTTGTTTCCATGAGGTACAAATTACTGGCAAGGATAGCAAAAAGCTGCATTTTTCTCCACGGAATACTGCAACCATTTACATCGCTTGAAACAGTCCGCTACAAAGGCCCTATTATTTTCTTTATGATATATGTATAAATTAACTTGTTTTATCGGTTCTCCGATTTGTGCTATATCAGAGGGAATACCATAGCTAAACATTACCAACATATTTCAACGAACATGTTTCCATAGGATTAGGAGTAGCAATCGTATCTTGTGGTTCCATCTGTTTTGAGGAATGAGATTCTTCGTAGGCAATTTCCTCTTCAACTCTTCGCCTTTTGCTAAAGAAAGGCCGTTATCCATCGCGAAATCACTCTATCTTCAGTTTACAGCCATAAAAAACAATTTTGTGTCTAACAGACTGAAACACTGTACCTACCTACACTCCGCTAACCAACACCATAAACATATAACCTCTAATTTGCTTATTTTAGTTTAAGAGGGGATTCCCCGTACCATAGGTTCCAATACGTCCACAATTTATTATGCCGTGTTGCCGTCTAGCCGCATAGTCAAATTTGATTCTTTTTGTCAGGCGACTGGATTTTGAAACTTTTGCCAGTTGATGCCGCAATTTCACAGTTCGGACGCAAACCGCTTGGCTACAAAAATTTGTCCCAGGATGCCACACCACACATACTTCAAATGCATCTATGGGCAGAATAAAGAATTAGTATTTGTATATGATTGTGACAAACTGTAGTTAATCCGGAATTGTTTAGATGTCGCTACGCTAATAGTAAATTATATTTTTTTCCATCATATCATATTATGAACAAACAGTTTACTTAGCGTATTATATTTTTTAAGGTTGGGCATTGGTATTTTAAGGTAGGTCATAGCCCCACAATGCCCCCCCCCCCTTAGCTACGGCCCTGTAGTGAACGCTAATGACAAATTTGAATTAGAAGTGACAAGCATTTAGTATTTCCCTAAAACGATAGCTTCATATTGGAAAGTGGAAGTAGATATTGATGTAAAAAAAGACTATTACAAACAGAAAAATGAGGTGTGGCCACCACACGACTTTCTTATACGTATGAGCGTTTCAAATTATAGAGTTTTAAAAATTTTTTATATAAAAATTATTTAAAGTCCTATTATAAGTACTTCTATTCTCTTAATAAATCTCTATACAATGCATACTTTGCGAGATATTCGAAAGAAGTGCTACTCGCTAAGAGTAAAAGTGTTACTTCCGGTTCAAATTTTGAAATTTCATTTATACAAAAAATATATCAAAACCAACTCTAAATACTTTTGTACTCTTGACAAATATTTATAGAATGCATAATTTACGACATATTGGCAAAAAATCACTATTCGATAAGAGTAAAAGTGATACTGCCGGTCCGAATTTTGAAAATTTTTTTTATACAAAAGATATTGAAGATTATGTTCTAAATACTTATATATTCGTAGCGTACCTGTCTAAAAAGCATGACTACTTCCGGTATCAATTTCGAAAAACTTTCATAATAAAATTCTTCTCAAATTCAATTTTGCATACATATGAATTCTTTATAAATTTGTTTAAACTTAGCAGTTGACGAAATATTGGCAAAATTCGATTTTTTCACTGAAGTAAACTACTAGTTTCGGTCTGCCGATTTTACTGAAAATCTAATTAGATCTCAAGAGGGAGATTATACTCGTAAATATAAAATTTGGAATTGATACCTATAGCGCGTGGTCACGCGCACACACACACACAGAGAGAGAGAGAGAGAGAGAGAGAGAGAGAGAGAGAGAGAGAGAGGGAAAAAGAGAGAGAGAGAGATTTTTTAAAAACCACTTTTTCGGTATCAGGGGACTTCAAAACGTGAATATCTGCAAAAATCTCGAGGTCGAAATTTTCATCATCACAATACTTCCTTATACTACGTAAGTAAAGTAAAAAGTGATTTCAAAAAATATCTCTCTCTGTGTGTGTGTTTATCTCTGCCTGCATGCTTGCCTGTCCGTCTGTCTGTCTGTGACCAAGATAGCGGCCAAACAACTAAAGCTATCAATACCACAATTAATATTTACGAGTACCTGTAATCTCTTTCTTGAGATCTGATTAGATTTCCAGTAAAATTTGAAGACCGGAAGTAATAGTTTATTTCAGTGAATAAATAAATTTTACGAATAATTTGTCAACCACTGATTTAGGAAGTAGTATTTTATTTTAGTGAAAAAATCAAATTTTACCAACAATTTGTCAACCACAGGTTTAAACGAATTTATAACGACTTCGAATGTACTTAAAGGTGTATTTGAGAAACAAATTATTAAAAAAGTGTTTCGAAATTCCTACCAGAAATAGGTCTTTTATTTTTGCTGAAAAATATTTTTATGGAAATATCTCGCAAGTTATGCTTTCTAAACATGTACATATATTAAGAGTATGAGAGTATTTAGAGTTTGATTTTGAATAATTTTTCTGTACAAAAATTTTAAAATTCGGACTGAAAGTAACACTTTTGCTCTTATCGAGCAGCAGTTTTTGTAAATATCTTGCTAATTCGTTTTACCAAACACTCGCTCCGCTACGCTCCGCTACGCTTCGCTCGTGATAAATAAAACTTGTAACTAAAATGAGCTTTATAAACTTTGATACTGTAACGTTTTCCGGTTCGAAATAAACAACTCGTGCAATTATTTATTTAAAACAGTCTGTATATTTATATACTTATAATTATATAACAATATAAAATATAAAACTAACGTATCACACTTAAACTACTATTAATAAATTAAAATTAACACTTGTATTTATTTACTACTACTAATATGTCCGTATTTATTTAACCCTTCTATTTATATCACACGGCACTACTATATTTATTTCTTTGGCTACCATTATTTATTTAACATCTCACTCGAGACTGAACCCCGCAATGAATCCCGTAATGAATCATGCCGCCTTATATACGTATGTGAAAACATCTCGAAGCATTCTCGTAAACTCCATCTCCCTCTCGAATGTCTGTAGAATATTCCTAGACATTCTGTCTCCGCTGGACTATGCCGTACAGCGTGGAGATTGATTTATGGTGGTGTGTAAATAAGAGCGTTTTAATACGTCGGGCCGAGATGATTTATGGTCTCTTTTTGTGCGTGTGACAATTTCGTTTTTATCGCGCCGAGAGGTCTGCTTCTTTTATTTAATGTAAACTCATTTCGAATGTCTGCTGGTTTCGTTACAATACATAATATACTATTAATTTAGAATTTAAAATATCTACCGATCCGACGCTCAGAGGGGGTTATTTCATTGTCGCCGTATAGAATTAAGGGGAGGATGGTAAATGTAGGTGGAATTGTTTCTATACTGTATATTAGGGTTATATCCTTCGCCAATTCGGCTGTAAGAAATAGTTGTGCATATGGTGTGCTAGAGTATACGTGCTGCGTGATGGATGAAATCGTGTCGTAATCCCATGAAAATATAACTTATTGAAGTTCTTATTGTTAGAGTTAAGCTGGGCGCACACATGCAATTTTCAGTTGCGCAACAGTTTGGTCCTCTGAGTGACTGCAAAGCATTTATATGAAAGTGCGCACACATGCAACGAACGTGCAACTATAAATTCGAGCAACCAAACAGTTTGTGTTTTGTCACAAACTAAACCATTGAGCAACTGCATGCAACTCATTTGTGTCATATAGGTTTAAATAGGTTCCCGCTCACTGCAACTAAACAATTGCGTCAAAATAGTCAGTAACGTTCGGCAGCCGGCTAGAAAACATGTCTTCTCACGAAGCACAAGGTAGGAAAGGCTTTTTAAATTTTGATTTTTGTGAATTTAAAAGTTTATTTAACCAACCAGTAGGAGGCAATGCAGCATATGGAAGAAGTGATGGCTACTAGTTTCAAGGATTTGCAGTATATTCAAATCGTTTATATTCTATGGGCATTTATATCCCAAACAATTTGCCCCACACGAACAACCCATCGACATCGTCGACGCCCATGCCAAGCGATTCTTCACAACGTAGTAATTCTATGGATCCAGTTTCTCCTATAGACTGTGTTCATTTAAATAATATTATATGGGTATATAAGATAACATGTTTAGCATTATAGTTTCTTTGTATTAATTATATTAATTTGTTTTGGTTTATTATTAAAGGAAACGTTTATTTCCCAACTATTTTCTTCGTTTTTTTTAATCCTTACCTTAAATTAATTGATAGTCTTTTGACCGGAGGAACGGCATTTCTCCATTTAGTATCTTATAATTAAAAAACTTTTCTGGATAACCTCGTAGCTCTCCATGCAACTTATAAAATTCCCCATTTCTCAAACGTTGGCTTGTAAGGGGATGCACCCAATATCGGTTCTCTCTTTTAATTTTCTTTCTTCTCCTTAGCTCAAGAGCACACACAGCAGTCAACTCAACGAAGTCCATAGTAACAGTGAAATTTATTAGTTGCTTGTGTGCGCACATCGGTAGACTAAACTATATAGTTGCACAAATGTGCGCGGTTTAGTAGAAGGCAAATCAAACTCTTGCGAAACAGTTGCGCAACTGAAAATTGCATGTCTGCGCCTAGCCTTAAGAGTGACAACAATATTTGTTTTACTGTTTATTTGTATATTTAAATTAAAAATAATGCTAACAAAAAACCACTGACTTTCTTCTACGATTATCTATCACCACTTCCGATTACCCATTTAGTCTTGAGTACCTACTTGCCATGTGGCATTATTTACATATTTGTAAAGAAAATAATTTTGTTATTGAACTAGAAAGGACTTTATGTTTTGTATTCGAAGTTTTTTTGTATTCTCGTTGTAACTATGACATACTCAGGTTGTATTGTTTATAGTGACAGCCTATCTTGAACCGATGCTTTGAAACATTTTTTAAATTCTACATGTCCTTTCAGGTATGTCAAAATTGGAAATATGCAGCTCAAAATCCAGTTTTGTGGAAAAGCCTTGTAATAAGAGGCACACATATACCTTTGCATTTTATTTGCAAACAGTTAAGAATGTTTCCCAAATTAGAGTTCGTATTTATAGACAACATCGTGGATTCAACGACTGTGATAAGACAAATCTGTCGCTGTTTACCGCGGATTAAGCATTTGGCGATAAGATATTGTTCGCCAGTTCCCGAAACTGCTGTCAGATTCATAATTAGTTCATGCCCATTGCTGGAAAGTCTAGATCTATGTGGCAGTGAAATTAGAGGCGATACTGTTTATAGATCTTTGGGTGGTCTAAATAATCTTAAGTAAGTCGAAAAATGTCGATTAATTATAACTTAAGGAATACCTACCTAACGAAACCAAGGAGTAGACCAGATTTGCAAAATTGGGTACCTGTATAGTAGCAAAATAAAATATTCTATCTAGCAGGAATAACAAATATTTATTAGATACTCATGAATTCCCAAAATATAGGAGTAGTAACACAATTACTAAAAGCGTACTTAAATATATGAGTTGATAAAATGAGAGAGAGAATGTATTTTATATTCTTCTTTTACTACAATGTGCTTAGCCTGCGGATATTAGATAGCCAATAATAATGTTCTTTAGTTATTTATGTCGCAGGATACTGAAAAGTAATGTTTACAACATCAGATATACTCAGAATAATGCAGAAATGTATATAATGATCAAATAATTTATTTCAAAGTAACCAAAATACATCAACAATACAATAAAAAAATAACATATTTTTTAATAAGTTGAAAATTTGTTCAATACTTTTAACCTTAGAAATTATATAATAATACTGCATATTTTTCACTCTAGGGAGTCTTCATCTCTTAGTTATTCAATATCATCTGTAATCACATAATAATATTCTTATTAATATTTGATATATATTTTGCTATAATTTTCAAAGTCTATTTAAATTATTTTTTACCAAGATTTTAGAATCACATAACATTTTACTTGATTCCTTGCTTTTGCTGCTTATTGCACCACATCTTTACGTATACGGGTGACGATATTTTTTCCTTTATTACCTTGTATATCAAAGATATAATACTAGCAAAGAAACAACAAATGCTCAGAATTTCGCTTTAATTACAGTAGTAGGGGAGCCTGGGGATGAATCAACCATTTTGCACAATTCTATTTTTATTTCAAAAATAGAGTCAAAGGATTCCAGGATTTTGGCATTTGAATGTGTTTTGGGATATATTACATCTAAAATTCAGGCAAAACTTAGATTTGAAACAAGGGTTTTTGCTTAACATGGTTTGAAAAAAAATGTGACATATGGTTGTATCTACCCCAGTGATGGGGTTGATTAAACCGCTCCATAGGGATGATTCAACCGAAGAAAAAATCATTTTAAATAAGTTTAGTATTTATTTGGAATGTTCAAAATACATCACTCTAATCGTTTAAAACACAAAAGAAATCATAAACTTAACTTATTGTTCTTATATAGTAACTTAGAACGAACATTAACTAATGCAAACTAATGCAAATATATAAACTAACATTTTTTTATTAATAAACTAAAAAGGTTAACGCACATCCCAGCCCTTAAAATTAAATTTAAATTTGTACAAAGAGGCAGTTCTCGTCGTACCAGAGTTTTGTGGTGTTGGAAGCACCATTAGAATATTATCTCGTTCCACGTTTACCATATCATCAACAATTGGAAATGAGAAGGTATTTGAGTTATGTTTACGTCGTAAGAATTTAATTTTGTACTCACATAAATCTTTTGATAAAACCTGGCCTATGTAATACACCGTGGATGTTTTAGAACAAAATTTCGCCTGCACAAAGTCTTTAACATTAATAACGAACTCTTTTTCCATAAATATTGGAAATTCGTCCAAAGACGAATCTAGATCAGAGTCAATAAGTTCTATAGAGGTATTGCTATCAGTTTCTTCATCGGTTTCCACTAGAACTTTACGTCTAGTTAGTTTTGATGTTTTTAAGGACTGCTTTCTAAGTTTCTCCTTTTGACTTTGCTTTATTTCGTCCATTATGGGAGTTGACGTGTAAATTTTTGATTTGGACTGCCTATTTCTTTTCTTCTTGTTATCTCTTGTAGCGTTTGGAAAAGGCTTAATATCTTCCGGTAACAAGTTTCTCTTCTTTTCAGATGGAATTTCGCTGTCTTCGGCTTTTGAAGTCGATGGCATATTTTGAGCATCAGTTAGTGTTGTGTGAGCCTCCTCACTTTCAGCATTTACTTGTTGGCAATTAGTTTCGGACAAAATTTCGCCCATTGATGTTTTTTGTCTATATGTCACGATACTGGGAGCAAAATCATCGTCGGTGAATATTTGACGGTTAACAGGCCAAATACCCGCTTTTTTAAATGCGTTGGTAATATTTGACATGGAGAATGCTCGCTTAAAAGCTGTATTCGACAAACTGCCAATATTTCGTATTGTTATAGATTTGCCTGGGTTGGAGAGTAACCAGTCGTCGAATGCAACCACTAATGATGCTTTAAATGGCCCAAACACCCCCACATCTAAAGGTTGCAGTCGATGCGTGGAGTAAATGATAAAAGAGAAATTCCATTGTCTTTACAATATCTAATTGAATCATAGGACACATGTGACTCGTGGTTATCTAGGAGTAACAAAATTGGTTGCTCCTTAGAACAATGGGTGTGCATTTGAAGATGCTCCAATACTTTTAAAAAAAGATCCTTGGTCATCCAACCAGACTTATTATTTAAGATTAAAGATGATTCAGGTGCTCCTGTGATATATTCTTCAGGGTTTCGCATTCGTGGCACAACGTAGACAGGTGGAAGTGCATTTCCTAAAGCATTAATGAGTCCAACAAATGTTACCAGCTCTCCTCTTTCTCCCGAGGCAATTTGACCGACTTGTTTCTTGCCTTTTTCAGCGACAATGCGTGGAGGCCTGATAACAGTGGTAACACCACTTTCATCCAAGTTGAAGATTTGACCTCCTGTGAATTTGTATTTTTCTAACAAAGAACAATAGTTGTCGAAAAATTCATTGACCCTGTCTTCATTAAATCCAGTGGATCGGAGGATGCTTGTGCTCTCTGGTTTCCTAAGAGATAAATCGGAACGTCTTGCCATAAACCCATACAACCAGTCGACACCTAAAACAAATCCGATGTCAAAAATACTTTTTAATGTCCAAATTAATTTTCTTAAAAGAAATAGTTATTTTCTTGAGGTATATTTTTTCCGCACGCGATTGCAGTTATACGAACAGTTAAGAATTGTTGATATTTTATTTGTCCCACCCACCTGCCATTTTATTCTCTCTCCATTTAGCCGGCATTCTACAAGATGGTATTTTGGATGCATATTCAAATGCTAGACTTCGAATTTGTCTAAATGACAAGCCATAATGTAGAGTTGATGATCTTTTTATATATTTTGCTAAATTTTCCTCTTCAGTGATAGAAAACACTTGGTTTACTGAATATTTACTTTGGAACTTTCTCTCTTCCTTGTTATCATCGTCTGAGAGTTCTGAATCCGATGATTTGGAATACATATCTTCCTTTCCCTTTTTCTTTACTTTTTTAATTCTGGACATCAAGGTATCCCTGTGTACATCATATTGCCTTGCAGTACCTCGAATAGATTCTTTTTTTCGAAAATAGTCCTTAAGTGCCTGTGTCATGGCATTTTCATTGACCTCTCGGTTGGTTTTTCGCAAATACACACGTGGCATCTACAACATATTTTTGTATTGCAAGAGATAAAATAAAATGGGGTAGTTTCAACCATGGTTGAATCTACCCTACAACATCTGGTTGAATCTACCCCATGGTACCAATTTTTATTTAAATCAAGAGATACAAATCACGTATTTTTTTAAGGTTATGTTATATACTGGAATGTGTGGCGAAAACAATGCTAATGTTGATGGCTTTACCAAAAAATATTATTTAGAAGCATCAAGGCATAGCACAATATTAAATATTTTCAAAATGTTACCTTAAAAAATGCCGATTTCCACGTTGTATTGTAAAAAATCCGGTTTTTGCGAGCCGACCACTATTCGCTATGCACACCAACAATACACTAAAACTTCGCGTTTAAATAGCCAAATCGCCCGCGAAATTCAAACTGGTTAGGAAAAAAGCTGGTGGTTGAATCTTCCCCATGGTTTAATCATCCCCAGGCTCCCCTACCCCGTTATCCGCTGACTCCGTATACGCGGTTTCAGTCATCCGCGATTTACCTATGATGAGCAGAAAACGCGTTATATCAATAAATATAAAAGTTATAGGAGCATTTGTCGATATATAAGTCATCACCTGAATCCGGCGCTCTCTTATGATAAGTTAAACAAGTTGGAACGTGCTTAAGGTGCCACTCGCTTTTACTTGTACATATAAACGCTCCTGTTAACTATGAGTTTAGTACTATTCGAATTGTCGGACAAGACAGTGCTTGCAATAGTTTTTAAAAATAAAGCAAGTAAATTTGAAAATCATTTTAAAATGGATTCTAAACCAAAAAGAAAACTTGAAATGCACTCTATTAGTGAAAAAATAAAAATCATTAATATGATTGAAATAGAAAAAAATCTATTGCAACTGTTGCTAAAATATAAAATAAAAACGAATCTTCGATGCGAGAAGTGTTAAAAAACAAAGATAAGATTCGAGCTAGTTTTTCTAGTGCACCCCAAACTGCAAAAGTTGCAACCACAATACGTAATAAAGTGTTACTTAAGGTAGATAATGCCTTAAATTTATGGGTGGAAGATATGACAAGAAAACATATTCCTATCGATGGCAAAGTGCTACAACAAAAGGCGTTGGTTTTATATGAAGATATGCAGACCCAAGATTATACTGAAGAGGAAGGAAAATCATTCACAGCAAGTAGGGGGTGGATGCATAGATTTAAACCTCGGTTTAATCTAAAAAATATAAAAATGACAGGGGAATCTGCGTCGGCTGATCATGTAGTTGCTGCCCTGTTTCCAGAAAAATTTAAACAGATTATTGCAGAAAAGAATTATCATCCTAAGCAAGTTTTTAACTGCGATGAGAGTGGTTTTATGTGAAAAAAAATGCCTCGACGGACTTATATTCATAAGACTGCAAAGAGTGCACCAGGCTTTAAAGCAATTAAGAATAGACTTACCTTAATATTTTGTACAAATGCAGCTGGTCATATGATTAAACCCGGACTTGTTTACCGATCACAGAATCCACGTGCTCTTAAATACACAAATAAAGCTTGCCTGCCTGTGTTTTGGCAATCAAATCGAAAGGCGTGGGTTACGGCTGTTCTATATACACAATGGTTTCATCAATGCTTTAGGTATTGCGGAAGTGAAAAGATATTTGGAAAAGGAAGTATTACCATTTAAAGTGCTGCTGATACTAGACAATGCTCCTGGGCATCCTGTGTCACTAGGTACAGAAGATAAAAATGGTGAAGTGCTTTTTTTACCACCTAACACGACCTCATTGCTTTAACCCCTTGATCAAAGTGTCATTAGATGCATTAAAGCCATATATATTCGACAGGTTTTCGAAATGCTGTATGCAATGGCTAACGAATGCTCTGATATCGGGCTCATGGAATGCTGGAAGTTATTTACAATTGCTGGCGCAATTCTATTTATCAAAGGAGCGATGAATTAAAGTCAGAAACGATGATAGCATGTTGGAAAAATCTGTGGAATGACATCGTTTTTAGTTCTGAAGACACACATGATATTAATTCACATCTAACAACGATATTTAACATAGCGCAGAAAGTAGATGGAGAAGGATTTAACGATATAACCCAAGAGGAACTCAGAGATTACATAAACGAAGAGGATCAAGTATTCACCAACGAGGAATTGGAAGACCTTGTGAAATCTTCTCCAGAAGCGAGTGACGATGAGGATGAGAGTCAACAAGAACCGCCAGCATGGACGCTTGAAAAATTTTCAGCGATATTTCGAACTGATCAGACATTAAAAGAACAGATAGTAGAATATGATCCAATAATGGAACGCAGTATTAAAATTACTCGCACTATAACAGAAGCCTTGAAACCTTTGGAGGATTTGTTTATTGAAATGAAAAGACAAAAACGACAACTACCAATAACAATGTACTTTGAAAAAGTCGACAAAACTATCGATAATGCACAGCCATCAACATCGTTTGCTTCGGATCTAAGTAAACAATCGACTGCTAACTTGGACTTGGAGGAAGATGAATGAATATGTAGCTCATGATGATAAAGTTTTTCTTGTTGTATATTTTCTTGTTGTGTATGTAAATATGTACTACATATTTACATACACATATATATGTATGAACTTATATATTTATTAAAAGAAAGATGACTTAATTTTCCTCTGACGAGTTTTTCCTAGTTTGGTGGGTTTGCTGATTTTCTCTCTCTCTTTCATGAACAAAATGAACTAATTTCTAAATACGTATATTGGCATCCACGCAAGCAATTTTCATTTCAAACTGGAAAAGCGTTATGTGTTTTGTAATTGTATTTATAGCTATTGTATTTATTGTTTTACATTAAAAAAATGTAGTAAATTTGAGTGGCTAGATTTCCTGATTTTTTTGTTATAATTTCGTGCAGGTAATTCTTTGGCAGATAGTTTTTAACTGCACACTATCAGCCGACGTATACCATGACGTTCTTTTATCAACCGACTAATAGTGGGATTCTGAACACATCGATACAACACTTGTAGTCGATACGACACCAAAGCTAATGCCTTTTAGTGCTTTTCATAAACGTACTATTGACATTCTGACTAGTTCGTAGAGATGATCAGATATTCGGCACATATAATTATTCTCCATACAGTAGTCCGAACAAATACTCGCCATATGTAATTATTCTTCACCAACTAGTACGACGTCAATCCAACGTTTAAAGGAATAGCTAATAGTCTGTAGATTTGGCGTCGTTTAGGCTTCAAATGTTGTCTCCAGCTTTCGGAATCCACTGTTGCTTGCGAGATTCCGACCACTTGTCCCGACCTTAAATCGACACGACACCAAATTTTCTCATAAACATATTAGTAACATTCGGATTATTTCGTGCAGAATGATTCTATGTGCCGAACATTTGCTCAATTTTCACGAAGTAGCAGAATGTCAATAGTACGTTTATGAGAATCGCTAGGAGGCTGCAGATATGGTGTCGTGTAGAGTGTGTTCGGAATCCTACTGCTAGTTTTACTTGTCGTAGTAAAATGTCTGAGGTGCTTCAGTCACTGGTAAACCACATATATCGGGCTATTACTTATATTCTCCCCGGTCTTCACAACATTTCAGGCGAAGTGGTAGGTGATGCTAGAACACTACAGCATTTTTCAATTTTGTAAAATACGTTTTCCATTTCGCAACTCTACTTACCTACATTTACATTAATTGCTACTTTATTTTAGGAATTCTTTTGTTTGTTATACCTAACTCTTTAGATGCAGATGGAAATATTTCTTGTCAATAAAAATGTTGTTCTTGAAGATACTCGATATTTTATGTTTACTAATCTAATATATAGCTTTTTTTCAATACTACATATAGTTAAAACTATTTTGCGACATAACAATCCCAGTTTTGGAATACATGGTCAACCTTAGAAGATATTTCTAGATACAATTAATCAGCGCCTCCTTGCTGCAGCTAGGATTCAATTCACATCTTCATTCGTCTTTGTACTCCTCTTTTAGTTTTTTCTTTATTTCTCTTTAATTTTGATTTCTGATTTTTATAATAATTTTTATTTTCAGGATGTTAAACTTAAGTGGCAATCCTCATCTGACGGTAAAAAGTTTAATAAGCATTGTATTGAACTGTCCATCGTTGAAGGATTTGCGAATTTCAAAATTTTCTAACAGGAGAGAAAGTTTTAAAAATGAAGATGCTCTTATGATCTTATCTAGTTTAGCTGATAAACTAACATCTTTATCTTTTGATTGTACTGCACTGTCAACTATGACCATTCAAGTAAGCATTTATTATGTAGCTTTTTATTAGCGTTTTATTCATTATTATTATATTATTTATTCATTATGAAATGTCAGTGAAATAGTTCTTATTGCCTAGTAAGATACTCTATCCTCAAATAATACAGTTTTCTCAGCTAAAAGACAATAAACTCTCTATTGACGGTGATAGTGTATATAAGGCATTCAATATCTCAGGTTCAAACAAATAAAAGCCGTATACAGGGTGAGTCATCTCCGCGGGTAAGGCCGATTATGCCTTTATGAGTAAAGATATTTCGAAGCGGTTTTTTTTCTTGTGATAGCTGCTCATTAGGAGCACATTTTAAAAATATTTGGTATTATACAGAGTGTTCTATAACTTGGTGGCTAATCATAGTTATAGTTTTTTAAATGGAACACCCTATATATTATTGCATTTTTTTATTTCCCCTATAATTTTTAAGCAAAAAGTAATAAGATAGTATAGGCCAAAAATCTAAACTTTTGGACTTATTCCCATTTTTCTGAAAAACTCAATGTTTTTATAAAATTATTGTAACGTTTTCGGGTTCGCAATAAACAACTCGTGCAATTTATTTATTTAAAACAGTCTGTATATTCATACACGTAAAATTAATTACAATATAAAATATAAAACTAACGTATCACACTTAAAACTACTATAAATAAATTAACACATGTATTTATTTACCAGTACTATTTATATGTCTGTAGTATTTATATCTTTATTGCACTATAATAAAGACTGCACCGTATTTATATCACTTCTATTTATATAACACTCTAATATTTATGTCTTTTCTTCGGCTACCACTTAAAGAACTATTTATTTATTTCTTATATTCATTTGGCCTGTTCCGCACGAGACTATTTAAGGAAGTTCTTATTCCGGAATTACTCATCCATCGGTGACCCAGCCGCCTTATATACACATACGAAACATCTGCAAGCATTCGCGTATACTCCATCTTCCTCTCGATGTTTGTAGAACATTCGATAGACATTCCGTCTCTTCTCAGTACATGTTTATTGCTTTATGATGTTTACCAGTCGCGTCGAGATGATTTACAACCTCTTTTTGCTGTCGCCCGAATGTCTGCTGGTTTCGTTACATTATATTTCTCGAAAACGACGTATTAGATGGACAACATTTTTTGCAGTATTGTTTACCATAAGAGGTCCTAATAGAAGCATGTTTAATTTTTTTACAGTTACTAACTGCATTTGCAGAAAACTGGATTAAAATTACATGACACGTTTTTGTATAAAAGTCAATTTTTTTAAATGAAACACCCTCTATATCAGTTCATTTTTGAATGGTTTATAAAATTTAATGTCAAAAACATGTAAGACGTTAATACTATAAAAGTGAGTACCTATTACTGAGCTACTGTCGTTTTTGGATATAATTTTGTTAGTTTTTGTATAAAAGTCAATTTTTCAAACCGAACAGCCTGTATATCAGTTCATTTTTGGATTCCTTATTAAATTTCACATCAAAAACATGTAAGACGTTAATACTTTATAAGTGATTATTACTGAGCTATTGTCGCTTTTTGATATAATTTTGTCAGTTCTATGGTTTTAATTAATATAGTATAGTATCTATTGACAAAATTATATCAAAAGTGACAATAGCTCAGTAATAGTCACATTTAAAGTATTAACGTCTTGCATGTTTTTGATGTGAAATTTAATAAGGAATTCAAAAATGATATACAGGCTGTTCCATTTGAAAAAATTGACTTTTATACAAAAACTAACAACATTATATCAAAAAACGACAGTAGCTCAGTACATAATAGTCACTTTTAAAATATTAACGTCTTACATGTTTCTGACATGAAATTTTATAAACAATTCAAAAATGAACTGATATATAGCGTGTTCCATTTAAAAAAATTGACTTTTATACAGAAACGAGTCAAGTAATTTTAATCCAGTTTTCTGCATAAGCATTTAGTAACTGTAAAAAAATAAAACATGCTTCTATTAGGACCTCTTATTGTAAACAATACTGTAAAAATTCTTGTCCATGTAGTACGTCGTTTTCGAGAAATATAATTTTATACAAACATTGAATTTTTCAGAAAAATGGGAGTAAGTCAAAAACTTTAGATTTTAGACCTATACTATCTGATTACTTTTTGCTTAAAAATTTTACGGGAATACAAAGATGCAATAATATATAGGGTGTTCCATTTAAAAAACTATAACTATTGTTAGCCACCAAGTTATGGAACACTCTGTATAATACAAAATATTTTAAAATGTGCTCCTAATGAGCAGCTACCACAAGAAAAACCCGCTTCGAAATATCTCTACTCATAAAGGCATAATAAGCCTTACCCGCCGAGATGACTCACCCTGTATATTATCTCATATTTGAATTTGCTTGCAAATATTGAAGCATCTTTCGTTGTGTCCCACAAGAGATTTATTGTCGATGGTCAATTTGTCTAAGTAATTTTGTTTTTTCAATTTACAATATAATATTTCATTAGGTACCGTTATTTCCCAGAATGCCTCAATACCCTTAAAGTTTCTGAATTTGATTCATTTTTTATACACAAAATCTAATTCAAAACGTTATAATAAACAAGTAAAAAACGACGTTGAATAAATAGTGTAGTAGAAATAGCAAAACATAAAAGGAAATTGCTACAGGTAGCCAATCTATTGGTCACACACAGAAAGGCCGTAAAATCCACTAAAATGCAAATAGTCGATCGGTAAATCAATTATAGACAGTCGTTATGTACAACCTAAACTTTTTTAGCAAATTTTTTATTGTAAGGATCTTGAAAGATTAGGTTTGTATGGTGCTACGAATTTAACAGGAGTACAATTCGGTAAAATATGGCAGATGTTTCCTAAATTGAAACAAATGAAAATTAGGAATGCACATCAGATCGGAGATCTTCACATTAATGATGTTTTTACGAATGGCAAGTCTGTTATGGAAAATTTAATATATTTGGATTTTGGAGGCTGTTTTAGGGTACGTATTTATACAGCCACACATGGGAATCTGCTGTTTTTGGAACATATAGTACTCAGATTATTTTGTATAAAAATAAACACGAAGTGTATAATAGGTCATTTTATTTATTTAAAGGAAAGCACGTTCTAGAGGTGATGCTAAAGAGATATTCCATGGTATAATCTTCTTTATCCTCCAGCATAAAATTATGATTCAAAATTTTCAGACCTATGGAATTTATTTTTTAAAATTGAACTGTTTAATTTAAAACTGTTATTTGCATTGTGGCGTACGGTTCTTTGAATCACGGCTGCATTGTAACTATAATGGCAAACTCTGACGACTTCAATGAACCATCTCCCATATCCTCGCACGCACTCACTGCTGAGTATTGTCTGTTTCAAAAATATTAGATTCATTCATTAAATTTTCTTAATTTTGTATATTCAATCGCAAGGCTAATTAGACTGTCTCGAATAATTACGTATCTAAGCTTATTATTAATTTTTGTTTTAGATTTCAGATGAGTCCATCGGCGTTATTGCAGATTGTTGTAATAAATTGCAATATTTGGGTTTAAAAAATTGTAAGAGCATAACTGATTTTACACCAGCAGTAAAACGTAATCCAAAGCTGAAAACTTTGAATATAGCTTTCCTTACACATTTAAATACTGAGACTTTGACACTTTATCCGTTGCCTTCGAGTTTAAAGAAAGTATTTATTGATGAAAGCAGATTACTTGATGGATGGTTAGCCCGTTTTAGAAATGTAAACAAAAACACAAAAATATTAGTATGTCATTCAGAATACAATAAAAGTATCTCCGAAATTAATGTATTCAATATATAATCTCTACATAATTATAATCTATTATAAAAATTGTTGTTTTATTTATATATTGATTGCATGATTTTTATGAAAAAATCTTCTGCTTTTTTAATATTTTAATCACATTTCCATGCTATTTAGATCCGCTGATTAAACATTATATATTTACATTTAAATTGATAAATTTTGGCTATTAATTGTTATTTTCTTGCTTTTTGGTTTATTATTAATAATAAAATAGTAAACTCTGATATTTAATGATATATCTATTGACAGTTACAACATAAAATTTGATAAATAAATCATTTTATGGTAGATGTAGTGACATAATTTACTTAATTAAAAGTGTTTATGAATAAAGAAGTGTCTATTTCATTGATAAAATGATTGTTTGCATGAAATTTTTTACGTAACCACAACCACAAATCTTTTCCTTGACAAGAATAGTGTCGCATAAGAAAAATAATCTGCCTCGACTTGAAAATTTCAGAGAACTCGAAACTGGACCCAATTAAGTAACTTCCTCGATGTCATTCTTTATGGTCAATGACATAGCCAAATAACAACACACGACATGCAACAACTCGTTCTTTTGGTTGAGCTTATTGTTTCATTCAAACGATACTAAAAATATTCGTGATACATCTTGATTGTCCGTGACGTATTGTTGTATTCTATTGCCGAACTAAGCTGCGTACATTCAATCTTTCGCAATCATTTTCTTTTGTACATTTTGACCATAAAACAGTATAGCCAGGAAACCACTTAATAGATGATTGTTTGTATTATTTAATTGTATTGATTGGAATGTTAATAGTAATGGAATATGAAAATAATAGTTGTACATATTAGTTTTTCATTTTTCACGATACTTTTGTATTTCTCAGTAGTAGAAAGTAATCAATAAATTTGTTTCAGTATCACTCACATATTTTGCACATTGGTATTTATTTCATAATACAAATTTTAAATATGTGCTATGTACACAGAATTTTTAGATGCTATATTCACAAAATAAATGCCTACAGTTTATTTACTAAAATGAAATGTGGAATTATACAGAATATAATCTTTAAATAAATAAAATAAAGGCAAAAAGAACAAATTCAAATATAGGAAATGGCTCCAATATTATTAGAAAGAAATATACTAATTTATCTCAAATGCACTAGCAAATGTGTTGCCAACTTTGTACAATAATTAATTAATGTTTAGTTAACCGAGTATTGTAATCGGAGTTGGAAAAACAGGCCCTTATTAATAGAATTGAGATCTGGGGAAGCAGTGTATTCCAATGGTAGGACCATTTTAATAGTAATTAATTATTTATATATTAATTATTATTTGAAATCTTGCATTATAAAACGGACAACATTTTACAAGAAGACAATTTCTTTATCTTAAGCATTTACTTAATATGTGATTCTAAATAATAACGAACATTGTCGCTTCGAAAAACTAACCTTTTTAAAAATTATGTGTTGATGGAATTGTTATGCCCAGAAATACTATTTCCACATCAGAATAGTAAAATATAGTATTATACGTTATTCAACGTAATAATAATAAATGTATTTGTAATTAATACTATTACAGAATATTGTCAATTTCATAATATGAATAGTAGGGGAGATCGGGGAGCATTCGGCCACTTATTTGTTTTTTGGGATAACTAAATAATTATATGAAAAACTGATTAAATATATATTTCTTTATAATTAATAAACACTTACCTAAGTATTCTACAGGTCATTTGGACAAAATATTGATATACCGAGCCAAAAAAATTGTTTCAGTGACTTGGTGCATTTGGCCGAATGCTACCCATACCAAGGGAGCATTCGGCCAAAGCTAAAATACTGATAATTGGCTAAATACTGTTTTTTTTTGTCGTAAATTAAACAAAAAACATGGGGAAATTTAACTCAAAAGAAAGAAAAAGCAGAATTTTAGTCAATTAACAACTAGAAATCCAAAATTGTAATTAAAGTGATAATATGAGTCTGTTCTCACAGTTCCAGCCTTCGAAGAGGGTACAATTTTGCCAATGACATCATTAATATCTATTTCTGTTATATCGTCAGTGGGAGGAAAATAAAAAGTTGTAGAAAGTCCTTTTCGTCTCAGAAATTTAACGCGTGTCGTATTTTCGTTTTTAATGTTTAAAATTTGCCCAACAAAATGGATAAAAGCACAACGAACTTTAAATTTTACAAGAACAAAGTCTGCTTCACTTAACTCCTGTTTCTTTAATTCTTCAATAGTTTTAAATTCTTCATCAACATCTTCGTCTGAATTATCATGAACTGATGGAAAGTCACTGTTATTGGATGATGAATCAGCGTAGTTGAGTTGATCCAATTTAACTTTCTTTATTGGCTGTCTATTGACATTTTTTTTTGGATCATTTTTATTAAACATATCTCGTTTTGGGCACTTATGTTTTTTCCTTTGCTTTTCCCGCTCCTTTTCCTCAAGTCTTTCTTTTTCGGGAGTATCGGTATAAACCCTTGACAAGGCAGGCTCTCTTTTACGTTTACCCTCTATTTTAACTGCTTTAGGGTAAGGTTTGACAGATTCTGGTGATATTTTGACAGTTTGATTTTCTTTTGCAAGTAAAAGACCGCTGCACGACTGCGACGGCGTGATGGTTGTGATATTCAAGATATTAATCTTTGGATTCTTTTGGATAGTTCTGTTTTGCAGTGTTTTGAGAGGTACATTTTCATCATTGTCTTCTTCGAATAATAATTCTTCTCTACTTTCATACTCTTCTTCCCGATCTTGAAGCGTTTCGGTTTCTTTGTTTTCAATGTCCAAAACTTCTTTGTTTTCATTTTCCAGAATTTCTTCAAATTTTGTAGTTGATGGATTATTGTTAACAGCAATTTGGTTTTTATTTACCAACTGATTGTTTTGAGGCAAAGGCATATCGGTAACATAACTTGAATTAAAGTCGTCATCACTGAAGGCCAATCTATTAAATGGCCATATTCCTGGTTTTTTAAATCCACTAATTATGTTGCTGGCTGTAAAAGCTCGTAAATAAGCGCGATTAGTTAGTTCAGCAATATTCCTCACACTAATGGTCTTTCCCGGGTTTGATGTCATCCAGTCATTGAATGCTACATTGCAGAACTGCTTGAATGGTCCATAAACCGCGACGTCCAAAGGCTGCATCCTGTGAGTTGTGTGCGGTGAAAAACTTAAAAGAATTATCCCATTTTCTTTGCAAAACTTGACACACGCAAGATTCACATGTGACTCATGATTGTCAATTAATAGCAAAATAGGGTTAGGTGCAATGTGTATGAGTTGCTATATGCTTTAGAACATTGGGAAACAGTTCTGCGGTCATCCAACCACTTTTATTTCCAAGAGCTAAACTGGAAATTGGGGCACCATGCATGAAGTCGTCGATATTTCTAATTCTAGGGAACACATAGACAGGTGGAATGCTTTGGCCTGCAGCATTAACGATACCAACAAAGGTCACTAACTCCCCTCTTTCTGTTGATGCCGCTTGGGATACCTGCTTCTTACCGGTAGTTGTTACAACTTTTACTGGTTTCATTACAGTTGTTACTCCCGTTTCATCAAGGTTGTATATTCGCTCAGCAGGGAATTTATAACGATCATACACTTTCTTAAGGTTATCAAAAAATTGTTCCACCTTAAACTTATTAAAAGCTATGCTGCGACTTAAGCTCGTGCTCTCAGGTTTCCTTAAAGAAAGAGATTTATGTCTCTCCATGAAACCTTTTCTCCATCCCTCCTTAGCCTTTTTTGATTCGTGCCATTCCTTGGGCAATTCCTGGCAATGTGGTAGAGCATTAGCATAGTCGTAAGCTAATTTTTGGACCTGAACGTAAGTTAGTCCATAGTTAATATCCGAACATTTTTTAATATATTTTACCAATTCTTCTTCTTCCTCCATGGTGAAAACTTGTCTATTGGTATATTTACTGGAGTATTTTGGTGAATCGTCAACTAGTTCGCTGTCATTTCCTGAGTCATCTTGGTTCTGTAAATGTTGCCTTAAATATTCTTCTTTAGTCTTTTTTGATAAAATTTTCTTCACTCGACTTTGAAGGGTGGATCTTTTGATATGATTTACCCTTGCAGCTTCTCTTTCGGAGCAGGTACCATTAAAATAGCATATAATAGCCCGTTTAACAGCTTCCTCGTCAATTGAGTTTCTCTTAGTTTTTAAAACACGTTTTCGTGGCATCTAAAAATAAAATACCTCTGCAAATTAAATCAATACTTCCACATCACAAATTTATTGACTAAAAAACTAAAACTGTGTTAATGTTTTACCAAAAAACTGTTCAAAACAAGTAAGTTGCTTTTATTTATTAAATTCGTCCACCTGGGGAGCATTCGTCCACCTGCCGAATGCACCCCAGGTACGTATGGACGAATGCTCCCCAGCGGTCAAAAAATTTTAAAATGCGACAAAATAAATAACGACAATTTTTAGGTTATAAATTGATATCAGTTAAATATTTGCATTATCTAAGCATATATTTTCTATAATAAAGTTTTTCAATATTGTTCATTAAACTCAGATTTTGAGGAATGCAGCTGTTATAAAATTTCTTACCTTAGAGCTCGATTTTCTTGTTTAATTTATAAAATTCGGTTTCTCCACTAATCACCGGTCAAACTCACTTCAAGTTGTGGGTTATTATGTTAACAACACTGAATTACTAGATTCACCCGGGAAATTCAAATGATTTTTGAAATATTTTGAGTGGCTGAATGCTCCCCGTGGCCGAATGCTCCCCGATCTCCCCTATGTAAAAAAAAAATTAAAGTTATTTAGGAACTCCTCTATGTACTAACAGTTTCTATCGGTGGGCATTTCTTTCACCTTCCTTTCAGAGTTTGCTGCTGTTGGGTTTTTGATATATTCCGGGAGTTTTCTTCGTTCAGATTTTTTGTTAAACAAACGACGTAGAAAACGACTCAAGAAATAAGTAAATGGTTACAACCTCTACTATAATAAGTAATGTCTATGAAAACGTTTACCGCTTAATCTACCTTTATTCGCCGGCTGGAAACATGTTAGTAGTACTCTCTTTTGTCCCTTAGCTCAAAAAAAGGGTACGTTTTGAATAAGTATATTAAGGAGGTCAAGGCAGCCATGACAGTTCAATTGAATTGAATTCATCTTCAGAAATGTGCCAAGAACAATTTTGGGGTAAAGTATTTTCCGTGCATTGATGACAATTTAATTGTTTCTAATTTGCTATATACACAAATATTCATTAAAATATTCACTGAAATCTTTCATCGTATTTTGTATGTAGGTACTTATATATTTCAACATCTCCAAAATAATGTTTAAAGATTTTAACCGATTAAGTTAAACTTTATTGATTAGAAAATCAATAATGCAGAAGTTTTAGTCATTAACTATAACAGATTGAATGTTTAAACAGTTGATAGTAAAATGTATTATTATATGTTCTTCAATGTAATAATAATAAACGCATTTGTAATTAATACTGTTACAGAATATTGCAAAATTTCTTTTACAAGAATAAACATACAAAAATCATATTATTATATTAATAAAAAACTGATCACTGTTACGACTTCAGAGAGAATAATACATATTTAATTTATATTAACACATTTATCAATGAGAGGCAACCAAACGGCTACAGGTACCAATACCAAACTTTATATTTATGAGTATAATCTTCCTCTTGAGTTTTGATTAGATTTTTAAAAATCAGTAGACGGGTAGTAGTTTTACTCAGAAGTTTATTTTATTAAGGAATACACATTTCGGAACGCACATACGTATAAGAAAGTCCTGTGGTGCCCACACCTCATTTTTTAATTTAAATTTAGTGGGTTACATTCTCTAGGTTTCAATAAATTCTTATCACTATTAAAAATTAAGTAGCGCTCAGAGCAGCCAACACCAACACTCCTTTGTGGCATTAGAGCAGAATACAGGCGATCCAAAAAAAATCGACTTCAACGGGAACCGATTGTACGTTAAAGAATCTCACGGCAATGTACGTTTGTTATATAATACATGCTTATGTTATTCCTATAGAATTGAATACGTATATAACAACAAATTGGTCTGGGAAAAAATTTCATATATATAAATAATTGCAAATGTTGTTGAACTAAGTAAATAAGTTTGAAAGTAAGAAATATATTTAAATACAACGTATGCATAGTCACACTTCCTATATGGGTGGGTGTTTACTATTTAAATTAAATTCTAGACGAATATAAAGTTAAGACTTCAGGAAAATATGAGATATTATAACATACAGTAGAACTTTACTGCAGGTGTTATAATCATATCTTATTGCTATTTTTTCCGAACTTTGTAATAAACAATTTTAACAGAACATGAAATACAAGTTTTATAATATTTAGTGAACTAAATAAAAGGTAAATATAAATAATTGATTATATATTTGTAAGTGAATATATGGCATAAGGCGACTCAATAGACTTTTCGGAAAAATGTGTCTACAAGTTATAGATTTAGATCATTTCCACAAATGGGTTCCCCATCTACTATTGAGTTTAGTCGTATATAACGTTATGGATAGATTGTGTAAAAATGTTAATTTAGAATATGCCTGAAATGAAAGGACACGCGTAAAGAATGAATTTTGGGAAAACCTATCTGAAGCTATAGAAAACGTAGAAGAAATATTAATAATGCTGGGCGACCTCAGTAGTAAATTAGGCAAAGAAAGAAGGAGATAGTGATGTAATAGGACCATTTGGCAAAAATCACAGAAATAGAAACAGCACTAGAATAATAAATTTTTGTGAGGAGAAGAATTTAGTCATTATGAACACATTTTTCTCACATAAACATATACACGAGAGACGTCAAGAGTAGAAATGAAAGGTTAGAAATAATGGATGTGAAAGTTAAGAGAGGAGCGGAAATCTACGGTGACCACTACTACAAAATTAAAATTATTGCAGACTATACACAAAACAGAAAAATACAGGGGAAAGTAAAGCAACTGTTTTTTCCCAGGTCTGTCTGACTAGCGTCTCCAGTATGCACTGCAGCCAATAAGGCTTATTGTGCTCAAAAGCAACTGGTAATGCAATCTAAAAGTCAAAGTGGAAGGAATCGGGAAAAACTGGAAAAAGACTGCAAGAGGAAATCAAAAACTGTTATATAAAATACTGAAGAACGGCCGGAAAGAAAAAAATACAACTTAAGACTGTTACCTGACTGGTGCTTATTTTACGTTAAATATTAATATTTAATAAAAGTGCGGGACACCGCATGTATTGTTACTACCCCCAATAGACATATGTCGGTTTGGCAGCGTACTTTGGGTTGCCTATACCCAGTCACCCACCAGTCTTCGATGGTCGTGTAAAATGTCGGTAATTTAGCCTGCTGCGGCCGATGATAACTTGCTGTCAAATATGAAATATGAAAGTATAATGGTGATCGCGCTGTTGGTGCAACAAATACAAAATTCTACCGGTTTGCTACAGTCAGAGTTTATGAGGTGAGTACTTTGTTTGCTTTACTATAAATATCTATCTATACACGTAGATTTAATTCAAACACTAGAAATAATTCATTGCGGTCGGGGTTGTGAACAAATCGAAACATTAACCAGATAATCATCAAATGAATTTTAAATCAATGTTTATTCTTCAAAACAACTCAATGTATTTACACAAATATATATACATACATTACATACTTTATTAAATATAACATTTACAAATGCCAAATACTAGCAAGAAGAAATTGTCATTCTTTTATTGCGGATGCTTAACCTATATATACCTACATAACATACTTTATTAAATATAACATTTTCAGTTTTTGAATTTCACAAGCAAAAGGTATATTATCGCGTAATATGCATTGCAGTGTTTATTTAAAATTGTGTCTGAACTTTAATAAATAAGATTCGAGGTTGTACGGATTATATTATTCGGTTATGTCTATAGCAGTATTTATAAGTGCCCGGTTTGTTCGCGCTACGAATGCAATCAATTTACGGTGATACGCGGCCTGTATCTGGTTTGCTAAATACGTTAACATTCGCGGCAGTGAAGTCTTACCCGGACATGTAATAATACGAAAAATTTATAGTTAACATTTTTGGAACGGTAATTTGTCGGACGGAAATGGACTCTCTCTACACGATAAATAGACCTGTCGAGAGGTTCCTTCGGGAGGCGGAGGTTCTTGATTTCCTACACGACAAATTGGCCTGCTGGAAACCAAGTGGCTTAGGTGAATAATCTCATTAGGTCCGTGTCACGATAATTGACCTGACGAGACTTAAATGAACGGATTTTTCACCTAGAGACACGGCAATAGGCCTGCATCCAGGAGAAGACGGTGTCTTAGCGCAGTCACGACAAATTGGCCTGACGTTGCTAAGGGGAATGCCACACGATAATAGACCTGTGGCTAGGGTAAGGATCGGAGGGAATCTGCCTCTTCACTGGAAAACGGTCGGCTTTATATATCATTTATGATCGACAAAAACTAGCACAAAAGCATTGAAATTTTGCACTCGAACGTGATGTAGAAGCGCGCGAATACGATCGTGACGTACACAGTTATTTTTCCCCTACTATAAATCGATAACAGATGTATAAACAAATCAAATACAATAATTACGGCGGTATATACAATATGAAAACATTATTACTGATGATTGAATAAAATATCAGTCATATTTGATATTTACATGACAAATTAATTATGAATTTAAAAACATGATAATTAAAGACAATTAAAAGAAAAAACAATGAAAAGGTGGGAAGAATACTTCGACGAATTATTAAATACAGGAAATGATCAAGAAAACAAAGAAAAAGCAGGAGAAGCAATAGAAAGAAGAGAAACATGCCCAATTCCCGTATTCCTTATTCCTTATCATACCTACAGCAATTTCCTGAAAAGTTTCTGAAATGATCCTCTCCAAATGATCAGCATCTTGAAACGGCCCTCGCTGGTAGACTTGCTGTTTTAAGTAATCCCATAAGAAAAAGTCAAGAGGGGTTAAGTCTGGAGATCTAGCAGGCCAAAAAAGGTCTGAATATCTGTGAATGAGTTTTTCATTGAAGATATTTTCCAGATATTCTCCAAAAGCAAGTGTACTATGGCATGAGGCACTGTCTTGTTGAAACCAAATATGTTGGCGTTCTTGTAAGGGTAGTTCGTCCATAAAGTCACTGATTTCATTTTGTAGAAATTCTAAGTAATGTTCCGCATTCATAGTTTCTCGAACAAAATATGGTCCAATTAATCTGTTTTTGAAAATGCCACAGTACACGATAGTTTTAAATGAATATTGGTCACGAGTCATTATTGTGAACTTGGGATTAGTGTCAGACCACTAGCGACAATTTTGTGACGAGACAGTTCCATTTGAAGAAAATGTTGCTTTATCGGAAAAAATTATGCGTCTTGTAAAAAAAAGGAATTTATTTAATATTTTCGTAACTGTTGATTGACTAATACTATACTATTCGGATGTCTGTGCTGCTTCTCTATGCGTTTTATAGTTTTCTCCAACAATCAAAACAATTTTAATTTTTTCTTCACGATGTAATAACACTTTCATTTCGTATTTTATAAATGCCAACTCGTTCTGACGTTCAAAAGGCAAACATTACTTGTCAGTGCAAGGTAAATAGAGCAAATTTTCAATCAGTGTGTAGAAAAATTGTTGCAAACATTAAGAAACGGAGAGATTATCATGTTTTAATAAACAGAAGATAAAAATAAATTAACAAATTATTGTTATGAATTCATTATACGTATTTAATTTGCGAAATTGTTGAAGATGATCATGTTTTAATAAACAGAAGATATAAATGTTCAGTATTTAAATTTACAAAAATAAAAGTAATTTATAATGTTTCTAAATAAAATAAATGTATAGAAATATTTGTCAAGATTAACAAAACCTGATTTTTCATTGTAGGTAAATGTAATTATATACTTGAATGTAGTTTTCAAATTTAATCTATTATTTTTTGTAACAATATTCGATAATGTCAAAAATAATAAAAAACATTTTGCTCTTCAGCAAAAATTCATATTTTTTGACACACCTTGTATACGACTGCAAAAATTGATATTTGATTAATTCAGTTTGGGTTCTAGACCATGCAGAACTTTTTACGAAAAGTAACTTTTTTTTTCTTGATACAATTAACGTAGTACGATACCGAGAACAAATATTGAACCCTTTATTAACAGCCTCCAAGAAATGAATTGAGGCTGGGGTACTTCCAAGAAGACGGGGCAACTGCACATACTGCACAATAAAGTATTAATTATTTGCAAGGATACTATGGTGACCGATTGATTAGTCGAAATCTATGACCAGCCAATTCCCCTGATTTAACCCCACTGGACTTTTTTCTCTTTGGCCATCTAAAAAATAAAGTGTTTCAGAACAGACTGCATAATCTCGATGAACTTGAAGAGGCAATTAGAACAGAATTGCAAAATATCACCAGAAACGCTCCACAATGCGTTGAATAATATTTTTTTTTTATTAAAAATATTGGGGTTATGATCCATGGTGGTATTTCCATCGTCAAAATATCTTCAAATCTATTTTTGAAGTCATCATGCAGGGTATTTAAATGTTGATGCGTATGTCTGAATATCCTCATCAAGACATTCTATCTGTGACAAGTGCGGAAACTGGGAGAATTCGCGCCGACTAATGTTTTGCTTCATTAATTTCAATTTACCAAGAAAAGCCGAAATTACACCCCTTGTTTTTATTAAATTAAGGCTGTCCCCTTGTAGCTGCAAGGTAACGTCATTGAATTTTATGAACAAATCTGTTAAGTACGCAATGTCCGCTTTATATTTGATCAGATTTTCTTTTAAATCTGGTGCTTTAGTTTCCAGACACTCTATCACTGATTCGAAAAGTGAGTAAAATCTCGATAAACATGCACCTTTCAACAAGCAGCGTACTTCAGTATGTAAGAGCAGTCGTTGGAAATCTTCATCATTTTCATCGCACAATAGTGCAAATAAACGGGTATTCAAAGCATTGCTTCTTATTTTATTAACTGCGTTAATCACAAATTGAAGCGATTGGTGCAATGTATCACTCAAATTTTTCGCTACAAGGTGTTGTCGGTGGATGACACAGTGAATTGCAATTAGTCCTGGTATTATTCTTTTAAGATGGCTTATAAACCCACGATATCGCCCGAACATGGCAGGAGCTCCACTGCTGCCACCGAAATAATATTTGTAAATGAAATAGATATTTCTGTAAAATAATCACTCAGGACATTAAATATCGATTCGCCTTTAGTATCCGACTTCAAAGTTTTTGCGAATAGCAGCTCGTCATGGATTTCTTCGTCCATAACAAATCGAACATATGCCAATAATAATGCTTCACTACCAGGCAAAGTAGACTCGTCCAATTGAATAGAAAAATGAGTCGTTTGCAGATAATTACACAAGAAGCTTTCTATATCAGAGCTCATTTCATCAATACGTCTTTGTACAGTATTGTTACTTAAAGGAATTCTTTTGAGTACGTCAAATGGAGGTTTGTGCAGAACAGTTTTTAAAACCTCTTCAATAGCAGGTAAAATTAACTCTTCTCCGATGGTGTGCGGTTTTCCAGATTTCGCTATAAGCAACGAAATATTGTAAGATGCCCGCAAGCCATCATCGTTACTTTGAGACGTTGAAGCAAACATACTATTTACGGTAGGTCTCTTTTCATATTTTTCCTTCAATGTTTGAAAGTATTTCAGATCTTTACCTATTTTTTCAGGATGACACCTTCTTAGATGGTCTTCGAGCTTCGATGGTTTCATAGAGTCATTGCTCAGAACTTTCTTGCATAAAAGACACATGGGCAATCGTTTGTCTGCCGTTGATGGAAGAAAACCAAATTTCAATTAATCAACACTGTACTGTGGACATTTCTTCTTAGATTCAGCCATTTTCCGTATCAGTTGTGACCTATAAAAAAATGTTTGTTTTTGAGGCGATTTTACCAGAATATGGCTATTATAACACAACAGAATAGAATTATTGCAATAAAAAAAAAACAAAATGCCCGCTGAAACACCGCTCTTTTAATTAATCGCCGTCGTCGCGTAAGTAAATATTTTTAAACAAAAAAGTACCTAGGTACCTAAACTTTAATCTTCCCTGGCTTTTTGTTCTTTTATAGAAGTTTTGAATAATCTCTAGTATTTAATTTTTACTACATAACTACCTACTACACTCAAATAGTAAAACAAATATAATATGATTGATAAATTACAATATACAATAAAAATATGTATAACAAATAGGCAGATACTTACTTTTTCCGGCACTGCAAACACTGACATCGATTCACCCATAGTCACACTTTTATGTTCAAAATCCTGGAAACAAATGAGGAACGTTTTGTTCTTGGCATTCGTATTTATACTAATGTAGATTGCAAGCACAGCGCAAGTTGCATTTCATCCCTTTGCAGGTCTAAACAAGCATTCCGGACGAGCGGGCGCACGGGCGGCACTTTGCAAGTCTCGACATGTGGTGTACACTTGTACTATTGTCTATTGTTCTATTCAATTCTGTGTTTGAATTGAGTCTCGAATATTTTTGTGTACCTACCATAGTGAATGATGCTACCTGCCCACGTTGATAGGTAAATCCAAGCCAAAATTTTTGTTCTTTATTATGAAAACCAGAACATTTTTCGTGGACCCCCACTTACAACTTGTGAACCCCTGTTTTCTTTTCACGTTTACGTGGACCCCCGTGTGGTCTCCTATGGACCCCTGGGGGTCCACCTGGACCACTTTGGGAACCACTGCTGTACACCATGCAGTCTGCCTTACACCGCCTGCTCCGTTTGTATTTACATGACCATACTGTGCAATGCTTTACCCTTGTTTATTAATACTATAGTTATACAACTGAAGGTTAGTTCGGGTAGGTAGCCAACAGAGGGGTTGGGCAGTAGGATGTGCCCATTCATAAGTTTTCCCGCTAAATTTGTTGTAGTAAAAGCAGTCTTCTCGTAGTAGTAAAGAGAAGCCAATGGGAGCTTAAAGGAAGTGACGCAATTATCCAATTACACCAATCGTGTTTGTTACAATTTTGTAGGCGTTTTGCTTTAGATTTAAATATCTTAAAATATTTTGAATTAAGGGATATGATAAGTCTACTGACACTAATTTTTCAAATTCCAAAAATAAGTGATGATGTGATTGTGGATGTTAAATGTTATTCTAAAATACATATTGCAAGACGATGTAACGAAGAAATGTCATTTTTCCTATATATTTTATCTTAAAATTGACAATGGATATTGCAGTTATACAAGCTGAAAAAGGTTCAAAGTACTAACCTTTAATAAAATCTTTGCTTGCTTATGAATTAGTTTGTTTGTATAACTTGTTGGGTATGTACTGTCCTCAACAATAATTGATGATTATTCATTCAGACTTGTATCATGGCAATTGTTGTTACGATTCAGGCCTAGATAAAATAAAAATAACTAGAACCATAATAAAATAAGTAATGTCAAAGCCAAGTACATTTAAGTGTGTATCTAATTAACTTTTATGAAGTGATATACCTCACTTCAACCAGTATGAAGGCTAAAATTCTACATATATAACACAATAAAATCCATGAAGATTTCAAACAATTGCAATTAAACGTGGGTGAAAGAAAAATTAAATAGTAGAAATATAAGTAAACTAGTTTGATAATGACGTGTAATGTCAAAACTGCAGTCACATAGTGATTAAAATAAAGTTATTCAAATTTAATTGAGTGTTTTATTTTACTTATGTATAAGTAACAGCCGAGGGTGTTACATACTTTAAACTAGTTTTGTTTGATAACCCCTACGTAACTTCAATTATTAGGAATTACTATTATTGAAAGCAATTTTTAAAATCGCAGGTAAATACAAATTGAAGAAACGTCCATATACAGACCATGTGTAGGCAGTACTTACTATATTGATAATTACCAAGAATGTAAATGTATAATGAAAGTTGCTGCGACTTCCCTGACGAGCTGAGGTATTGTGGGTGTAAAAGCAGGATTAATTATAACACTTCTACAGTAAGAAGGATAGTGTTTCTATTATAATAATAAATTTATTATATCAATAATAAGATATACATACAGTTTACACAATAGCACATCAAGCAAAAATGTAATGATAACATCAACACAGGGCTAATTTATGTCATTGACATTGTAGAATGCTTCTTGAAGGAGAATGTCCTTTATTTTCTCTTTAGATACGAAAGTAGAAAGATGTCTACACATAACTTTGATTTTGTTAAATAATTACCAGTGATGTGTTGTACTGAAGTGGCTTTTGTCCTATGTAATGCGGGATGTGCAGCAAATGGTGATGAGGGGTGGAGACTTCTGTAATCTCACCCGTAGTCATGAGGTGTGACAGCTTTTTCAAAGGCCTCCTTAGTTGTTGCAGAATATGTGTCTAGGCTAATGGACTTATCATAAGTTCTCTGAAGAGAGGTTTGCAGCAAATAGTTTGTGAAACACAGACAATTGCTCGAACAGCCTTCTTCTGCAGGATGAACACCTTTTCTACATAGGCCTACTTACCCCATATTGATTAAACATTGTTGATATGTGATTTGATAGTCCATAGTATATCGTTATTCCAGTAGACTATCAGTTATAAATCTGATATGTCTAATTGCATAAGTAGCAGAAGATAAGTGTTTGACTAATTTAACTAATATGCGGCTTCCATGTTAATCTTGTGTTTAGTCTAATATCAAGGAATTTTCAATTCGTAGAATATATGTTTGATCTATGTTTACTAGTAAAATAAATTGTCTCACATTTATCCTGGTTAAGTGATAAATGATTGGCTGTGAACCATTTAAATTTCTAAATTCTGAAGATACCAAAACCTTAAAATATTGTGGTGTTTATAATGCATTTTCTTTGTAAAACGTACTACATTACTGGTTTGAAAGCCTCACATAAACCAGTCAAGTTGATGAAACCATGCAAAGCAACTTAATAAATGTTGTGGTTCGGATAGCTTTTAATTACTTTTTCTTCTTTTACATAATACCTATATCTAGTCATACCAAATATATAGAAGACTGTTTTAGACATACCTGTTGAACACATAGAAAAAAATTAGAATAACCCCAAACTCTGAACCCGAAACAGACTGACATTTCATTTCATGTAGGTGAGTATTTAATAAAAATGCTGACTTCTTAATACCGTTTTCTTGTTTAGATTTATTTCTTTAAAAAACATGAATACGTTTTTTAAAAAGCCTTTTGTATGTCTTTTTTTTATTATGTTATAAAAGGGTAATTGTGAGTATAATAAGAGAAAAAAATAGTAATCCTACGATTCTTCAATGAAACATTTACTTAAATCTACTTTATCACAGTTAAGCTATATAGGTTATGTTGATATGTACTTCAAGGGCAAACGATGTGAAAAGCAAATCAAACAAAATATACTCTTATGTAAAATTTAATAGAAAATATCAAAATATATTTACATTTTTTATAAACTTCCGGATTAAATTGTGGGAGTGGCGTTGAGAATATTTCATTGGCTGAGCACTTTCATTCATTCGTATTAATCCATTTGAAAGATATCAGAGGACGACACTTTACTACATAAGAAATATTTACAGTTTTCTCTAGGTTGTATAACTATAGTATTTATAAACAAGGGCTTTACTATACGACTTCTGTGCGTATCGAGTTAGAAGTAGCCCAGGCTCACCAGGCTGTATATACCATGTAAAGTACTTAAAAAAAATAAAACATAATAATAACTCTAAAGTTATTCTATATAGTTGGAGTGAATTAAATAAGTAAACTTCGCGCACAATAATGGGAGTTTAAATTTAGAATTCTAAACATCACAATACCCGGAAACATTAACCGTGGCAAGTTCAACATTTTTTATGCAGATTCATAATCCGAAAAGTTTCTTGCCTTCTTTTCTTTTTCATTCGGCGTGTAGCGGAAGAGTTGGTGGATAGAACAATGTAAAAACGAGATCAGCTTCCTCCGCGTCCTATGTAATGAGGTTTTAATAACTGCGAATGGGAGATTTACTGGAAGTTAAGGATTACGCGGGAAACCACGATTTTTATTCTATAACCTTTCGTACATAATTCGATTACACAGACAGAATGGGGAAATAACGGTGACGATATTGTAGTAAAGTGAATAATTTAGAGTGCCAGTTGTTGTTGATTCACTATTGAAAAGAGTTTTGTTAATTTTCCATCAGGCGTATCTAATCCGTGTTCCACAAAATCCTGGTTTGACATGTTGTGATACTTTTAGGTATTAAAGCAATTAATAAAATTCTCGTTCGTAATCAATAACGTTGATCATATTATATCTTATTTAAGAAAGAAACTTAATTACAATTAGATGATATTATTAGAATGGTCCACAGCCTTTGTACGTAAGTTTAGAGCTTACAACAATATATGTATCTCAGGTATTATTTATTTTACTGTAAATATACCAATATTTTTTCATTCGTTTTGTTTGAATTATCAAGGCACACTGCTTTATTTTTCCTTATTTAGTGCTTTGTACTTCCAGCTTCTAATATTTATTTTTTTTAGTTTATTAGTCTTTCACGGTGTCTCTTTCCTGCCTCTATCTCTCAAGTTTCTGTAGGGCGATACTCTAAGGGTAGTTTGGTTCTCTATAAAACGCACTTTCTTCTTAATTCTTTCTCGTCTTCTAACCTTTGTTTGTGGTTTCGCCTATTCTTCATTTTTTTAGTACTCAGACCTCAGTGGCGTACTCCTCTCTTTCTAGATGCATATATATAAACTATACTTAAATCATGGGAGGTATCGGCCTGTATTTAATTATAGGTAATTACACACAAAATTATACAATAAACCAACTGCATCAGACCGATACCTCAATTATAACTCATGCCAACCCATGTCTTTTAAGAACAATGTCATTACAAATTTAATTCACAGAGCAATAACACTCACTTCTCCAAAATATAGACCCGAAATTATAGCAAAAATAAAGACATCATTACAAAAAAATAATTATCCACTATCAAAAATTAATATGGTCCTAAAACAACAACTACACAAACATTATAATCAGAACGTACCCAAAAAAGTGAAGGAACCAACCTCGTATAAATATGTGCCAATACCATATATAAAGAATATTTCTGAAAAATTAAACAAGATACTAATACCATATAAAGTAAAAATAGCACATACTAACTACAATAACCTCAACTCTTTATACACCCCTCTCAAAGATAAAATCCCCACGTTAAAAAAAAACAACATAGTGTATAAAATACCATGTAATGATTGTAATGGCATTTACATAGGACAGACTTCTCAACATTTAAAAGACAGAATAAATGGTCATAAATTTTCAAATAACTCCACTGCACTCAAAAAACATACCAACACAACAAATCATTCCTTCAACTACCCCAATACATCAATTATAACAACAGAAAAAAACTTCAAAGCCAGGAACATCTTAGAAAGCATCCACATTCAAAAAAACAAAAACACAATAAATGATAGGACAGATATTAATAACCTGTCAAATATCATTTTTCCATTTTATAATAATTATGTGTTTCCTTTAAGCATATATTTCGAATACAACATAAATAAAAATGCATTAAAAACCATCAGTGCATGTGTATAGTATAAACACATTTTAAAAGATACATTTATATGTATACGTTTAAAACATCTTTGCTTTTCAATGAGCACGTACACGTTCAATATCCATTGCACTCATTTTGAAAAGTAATTAACATTCTAGATAACACTAAAAAACCAAAAGAATGTATACATTTATAATAACATTCAAAAAAAGGAAAAAAATAAGAAAACAGATGTGCAGGTGTTTGTGCAAGTGGAAAATCTTTTGGAGAGTTTTAATATGTGTTTTTATTGAATTGTAAATATATGTGGGAACAATTTTAATACATGGCGTAAGTTAATTTAGAATTATTTTACATATAATGTTAATTAATATACTCATAATTGTTACAGCTTGTAAAAAAAATATTTTTTGAGAAAGATATTATATATAATATCGAAACGTAGAAGAATTTTTTATTTTTATTTTTACCTATAATTAAATACAGGCCGATACCTCCGGCCAGGAAAAAAAGAAATTTGAAGAGGAGAAGAAATAAGAAGTCTTCTTTTCTCCTATTTCGTAGAAGATAATATATATATATATATATATATATATATATATATATATATAAATAAGAGAAAGAATATCGGGTCAATCCGCTGTAGTGCAACCGCAGACACGTGTTTCAGACTCGTTGGTCATCGTCAGTACGGTGTAGCCAAGGAATAAGGTGGGATATCCTTGGAGATAGAAACAAAAGGAAGACCATCGGGAAGACAGACCACCAATTGCAGCTTAAATGTCAGAAGATCCTCAGGTCTGAGTGACAACAACTGACACCGCCGCGAGGCAGACATTGTCAACCCGCGTGCCGTCCAACCCAGGAATGATAAATCAATAAAGGAAATATCACGGATACATAATAAAAATAAGAGAAAGAATATCGGGTTAATCCGCTGTAGTGCAACCGCAGACACGTGTTTCAGACTCGTTGGTCATCGTCAGTACGGTGTAGCCAAGGAATAAGGTGGGATATCCTTGGAGATAGAAACAAAAGGAAGACCATCGGGAAGACAGACCACCAATTGCAGCTTAAATGTCAGAAGATCCTTATTCCTTGGCTACACCGTACTGACGATGACCAACGAGTCTGAAACACGTGTCTGCGGTTGCACTACAGCGGATTAACCCGATATTCTTTCTCTTATTTTTATTATGTATCCGTGATATTTCCTTTATTGATTTATCATTCCTGGGTTGGACGGCACGCGGGTTGACAATGTCTGCCTCGCGGCGGTGTCAGTTGTTGTCACTCAGACCTGAGGATCTTCTGACATTTAAGCTGCAATTGGTGGTCTGTCTTCCCGATGGTCTTCCTTTTGTTTCTATCTCCAAGGATATCCCACCTTATTCCTTGGCTACACCGTACTGACGATGACCAACGAGTCTGAAACACGTGTCTGCGGTTGCACTACAGCGGATTAACCCGATATTCTTTCTCTTATTTTTATTATGTATCCGTGATATTTCCTTCGTTGATTTATCATTCCTGGGTTGGACGGCACGCGGGTTGACAATGTCTGCCTCGCGGCGGTGTCAGTTGTTGTCACTCAGACCTGAGGATCTTCTGACATTTAAGCTGCAATTGGTGGCCTGTCTTCCCGATGGTCTTCCTTTTGTTTCTATCTCCAAGGATATCCCACCTTATTCCTTGGCTACACCGTACTGACGATGACCAACGAGTCTGAAACACGTGTCTGCGGTTGCACTACAGCGGATTAACCCGATATTCTTTCTCTTATTTTTATTATGTATCCGTGATATTTCCTTTATTGATTTATATGTATATATATATACTTTGCAAAGGTGATAAAGGTAATTATTACTATTATTTCGCATTCGTTATTTTTATATAAAACAATGTTTCTTTTATGTTTTTTCAAATACATTTCATTTTTTTTCCCATTTCTCTGAAATACTTGCTATAAACCTCTATTTATGAAATTTTCTCCACGCACATAGTGTCAGCAGTTTTACTTATGATTTAAATTAACAAACATATAGTTGCTGAAATGTTAATGTCGTTAATCTGTTGTTTATTTCCTAGTGAATATATGCTTCATGTACATAATTTATATTTGTACTAAAGTTATAGATCTTTTTAAAGTTTATTGTCAAATAGGTATTGAAAACGTTATGTGAATATTTTTTCATTTTGTATAAATTAATTTGATATTAAACGAAATAAAATTATTACAGTACAAGAAATGTACAGTCACTGATAGCTATTGCTAAGGACTCTAATAATGTACACATTAAGATAATATGTCCGACACTTATTATTTTTTTACCAATTTCGTTTAACCCTCATAACGAATACCCACATTACAATTGACTGTACATAACGCGTACATGCATTTGCTTTTTTAACCTATTATTTATCAAAGCATTAACTGCATTTCAAATGGAAAGTACCTGTTGTTAAATATCCTGTTCCAATTGACTTAAATACCCTCTTTCTATTAAGGAGAGGGTGTTTCGCTTGACAGACCAAGAGAGACGCAAATAACCATCAGCCACGCTATGTCTGTGTATATCAAGTGCTTAACTCTCAACACACTACTTTTTTTTAATGATATTTAATAATGCACTATATAAATTGTTCAACAAGTGATTTCGCCCGTCTAATAAACATTTGTTGGCCGGTTTCCTTTTCGGTCGATGGATTTTTTAACATTTTAATCGATTAATAATACGTTCTATTGCTGTTTGTCTATAATTGTATACATTATAATTAACACATTAATAGTTCACATGTGCAGTGACGATTTTGATAAGTTTTGTTGAATTTGTGACGTTACAATTAACAGTAACTATACCTGGTCTCAGAATAAGAAGGAGTGATTCAAACATCGCGCTAAATTGGTATATACTTTAAGAGATTTCATTGGTTCTTGTTTAACATGGAAAAATAAGTCCGTCAGATTTAATATTTTATTTTTATAACTAAGCCATAATATATTTTCTTTCATTTTTGCTTTGGTTTATTACATTTTATTGTGTTGTTAAATAAAATTCGTATTTTTAAGTAGAACACAAATATGTGATCAGACGGCTTAAGAACTAATTAAGACCTAAGGAACGAGTGAGCAGGCATTTGAAACTTTTAGTTTAATGAATCTGTCAAAAATACTGTACGACAGTGCACAGTTTTTTTTTAAATCGAGTTTCCAACACTTAATAATATTATGACAAAAATTACTATATGTAGATGTGAGTGTCTACCAAAAATGAACTGAGCAAATTACACAGATAATCAAAAACTAATTATATTACCATATGTTTATATACATGTTATATTTCACGTATGTCAAACGTAACGAGTAACTTTTTCTAATAAAAAAAAAGATGAAATTATTAGGTGATGATGGTCGTCCCATATTTAATTAGACGAAACGTGGTTGAATGAAGGACACACAAACGAAAAAGTTTGGATTAACGCAAGTATAATGAGTGCACAGCAAGCATATGTTGAAAGCTTATCGACAGTATTTTAAAGCCCTACTGGTAAAGGCAGGCGATTTATAATACCTGCTTCATATAGGATCTGAATTGGGATATGTGAAGGATGGACTACTGCTTCATGAAAAGAATGGTAACATGTTTGAAGAATTGTTTCAACAAATATTGCCTAAGTTGGAAATTGCAGCTGTATATAAAACTGCACGTGCTGTGATGTAAGTCGGTAAATTACCCCGTATATTACCGAATTAATTTCCGTCCGCGACGGTAAATTACCACATAAGATTTCCATAAATTACACACAAAGTAAAACATCATCTATGTACACGTATGACATTGCACACTCGGTGATTGGGGAAGTCCCTTTCTGGCAGATGTAAAAGCCCGTGAATCAGCCGTTTGTATGACATTCAGTGATGTAAAATTACCGTAATTTATATTTTTGGTAAATTACCGCGGTAAATTACTGCTATTTTTTACCAAGACTTATTCCTGCGTAATTTATCATTTTTTGAGTAAATTACCATGGTAATTTTCAAAATAACAGTAATTTACCACGGTAATTTACAAAAATATAAATTACGGTAATTTTACATCACTGGTACTGAGGTTACCTCCATATCATTGCGAGCTCAATCTGATTAAAATGATTTGGGCCCTAATAAATGCTGAAGTTGCTTCAAAAAATTCCATTTTCAATATATCACATGTACGAGAAGTTGTAACAAAAGTAATTACAAATATTACAATAAATAATTGGAAAAATTGTGCCGTCGATGGAAATAAAGTAGCAAAAAGAATGTGTGACATAGATGGATTAATGGATTAGTGTGAAACCGCTTATTGTTTGTGTCTGAATCAATGAAAGTGAAAGTGACCTATTAATGTCCAGCACAAGTGAATCAGACTAATTTATGGAGCAATTTTTGTTAGATTTATGGTTTCTGAAAATTAAGGTTTAAAATTGGGCTTAATATATGTGTATATGCATACATATACCATGTGCTTGCCGGCGACCTGCAGATACAGTTTACTGTAAGATAAAATGAAGACACCGAGAGTTTGTATGAGTTAGTACCAGAAAGCAATATAGAAACTGTTCTATTGGTCGAGTGTAGTGAGGCCTTGACTGACTCGCGTTTAGAATAGCAGCTGTACTTGCCCATTTCATTTGAATTTGTTCACGCTCGATCTCTAGTCGACATCTTCTCTAAAGCAGTACAGTAAATGACTTTATTCTTGGTTAAAGAATTTGTTATTAACAGTTACAGTAACAATTTATACGGACTAACGCAGTAACGATTTCTGCGGTGTCGACTTTAACGTAGCTCTAATGTTAGTAACAGAGGCTACCCTCTTGTTCTCCCACTTATAGTCGACCAGCTTGTCTAGTATATTCATCCGCAGGTAGACCGCGTGCACACTATATATCAACAATAGTGTTCAAGTATGACAGTGCACCCTTTAAAATATTACTTGATTTTTAATTTCTTTTGAAAAGAAATGCGTTTATTTTTTGATTGATTTAAAATGATTAAATACGTAATTTATTTAATCTCTTTAACATGATGAGAACACTAAATTGTTGTTCATTTCCAATATATAATAGAAATAAAAATTTGTTATCCTTTCGAAGGTAATGTAAATTGTTCATTGAAAACATCAGAATACGGAGTGTTGTATGGAGGTTCACATTTATAAAAGTAATTGCTTGAATTTACCTACTTAAGGTTTGTCATAGTAACACCAATGATTTATGGTATGTTCTTTATTGATATTTAAAAACGAAAATAATAAATAAGGTTTGATTCATTCTTGCTCTCTGGTACAAATATTTAATAACACTTTGAGTTACAATTTTCGTGCTTGTAATACTACATTCACTAAGTTGTATAGTATGTATTGTGTTTAGCCACAAACGTCTTCTAATGTATTTTTTGGAAGCCTAGAATAAGCAAATTTGAATGTTAAGATAAAATATTTATATTCGTCAAGTTATAGACGTATGTACCTACTTGTGGTTATAACCATACTCATTTTGCTTCCAATTACCTTGCACTCTTATTGCTGCTTGGTTTGGTATAATGAAAAGTGGCACATCCAACCATTTTGATCAGCATAGTAAATGAAACACAATACATACAGCTAAATCCTTAATTAAAAATAATGTACTTTTACTATCCTTAATGTCTAATCGAATCACTAAATGATAGTATTGAAGCTAAATAGATTGTAGTTTAACATAGAAAGTTTGTAATTCAGGATCATTAAGAAGTATATGGCTCTCTCCCTCATGTCTATCCACCTTGAATTTTACCTTATTAGTTATATACGCAATTATTTTCGTATTGAAAACAAAATTTCGTGAAATATGCTGGAATTTACCATAATAGGTTAAGTTAAACATCGCACGCATTTTAAACTGTACTGGGCGAGACCCAGCACCACAGATAAAACCTTAAATTATTTTTATTCGGTAAACCGTCTAAGTCGACGTATATAATAGACGAAACTGTTCCTGATGCTGTCAACCTAGCCAAAAAACATCAGGTGATAATTAATAAATACTTACCACTGGTAACAGAAATATGTGGAAATAGGACGCAGTTACAATAATTCCCATAATAATTGGAACAACATGGGAAATACCAAATACGTTACATAAATCGCTGGAGAAACTTTACGTCAAGAACCGCATCTACAAACTAATACAGAAAGCCGTCATATAACAAGTCTTTACAGTACTAATTGTGATAAAAAGCAATATTTAAATGAATACCCTCTCATAATAAAACTGTAATCTGATAATTAAACGAAAAATCAAACTACACGAGCGTAATTTCCAGGGCGTAACTATCGCTGCTGGTATAACCCTTGTTGTTTAGAAATGGATACAATCATGTTAGGTTGTGTTTCTGCATTAGTTATTCGTTTGATTTAAAGAAAAAAACGAAGAAAACGTCGGCGATGGCGGGTTCATCCCTTATTAAGACAGGATATTTTCATATAAAATGTATGGACCATCGAAAATATCCAGAGACATTTTCCTAATATTATCGATTGTCCATAAATAGTTCTGACTAGTTACTTGGTCTATTATGTGAAACCCTACAGAAAAATAACACCAGCATAAAAGGCACTCCATCCATCCAGCAGAGAGAATAATAATTACTTTAAGGTGTAGTATAAGTTTTGTAACTAAATTTATTATGAATTCACAATAATGTAAAAGAACTTAATACATTTCAAAGCCAGAATTAACAAAAAATACATATTATAATATTATCTTCACTATTATAAATCCATTAATAAATACTCAGATGCATGTGTCTTTAAAGTGTTGTTGTCTTGCAAAATCAGGGGAATACTTTCAAGCGTTTGAAGTATTGGTGGTTTTGAATATTACCCTTTCTTCTGAAGACGTGCTAGTAAACTGTTGCCTCGAACATTGGAAACCCTGCGACATTCTTGTACAGCTTGCATAATTTACATTCTACATTCTAAAATAGTATCTTTAGAAAACTGGTCCATTAAAGGCAGCAATCATATTAAAAAAGTCCTATTTCTAAGCTTGTCTACAGTTTTTTGCTCTTTTTATAAAGCCACGCTATCAGAAAGTACTTTTGTTGTTTTTTTTAATTTTTGTTTCACTATAATCCTCTGGTCTATTTTTTTTCTTAGGGGTAGGGAAAGCAGCAGGAGGAAGTTGCGTATTTTGCAAAACTTTCTGTGGTTTATCATTGTTCTGTTCACCAATATTATCATCAGAGATACTTGAAACAGTGCTTCTCTGGACTGTTCAATAGACGAACTTAAAAATAAAAGCTAATCAAAACATAATTATTTTTTTCTTTGGACCACTTTGAATACCTTTGGTTTCTTTGAGTGCTTTATATTCTTTACGAAAATGGTCTTTTAAAGATGTCCACTTCGTTTGTAGCTCTTTACTTACAGATAAATAAATAAATTTTTAGTTTCTATCTACTATGACATATCTACTAAAATTAAGAAAAACCAACCTTTTGTATTTTTTGGGTAGGTACTTGGCAAAAGCATCAGATTTTGCATGCCTGGAATATGTTTTTCAAGTATCATGAAGTTTAATAAGGCCTATAATTAAAGAAGCATGTATAGCAATATGGAAAAGTATACAGCTTCTGGAAATGCATTTTACTTCAGAAGAAAAATGGATAGAAGTAGCAGATCTATTCTATAGAAAAAGTAAGTTTCCCCTCTGCGTAGGTGTCATTGATGGCAAACATAGTCGGATTGTTTGCCCTCCAAACACAGGCACAGAATATTTTAATTATAAGAATGTAGGATCGTACGGTCGGAGGCAGAATATTTTTAAAAGTTCAAACTTTGACAGTTTTTAATTATAGACCAACTCGAGTCAGACGATTTGTAAGATTAAATGATATGGAACATCGAGAAAACCTACAAGAATAGACACCAGAAAATTTTAAATACAAAGATGTCGTTTACATTGATATAACCGACAAACCTATGCTTTCAGGAATTATAAAGAATACTTAAGTTAAATTTAGTAAATACAAATAGAAACTCTAAGGAAAACGTAGATCTCTTAAAGAGAGTCATCCAACATTACCTAGTAATTTTTGTTTGTATTGGGGAAATTGTTAGCTTCTTTTAGACAGTGTCTAAAAAAGTCTTAGTATGCGAGACAAGAACAATTAAGAACTATACGTACAGAACACTTTTCAACAGAAGTCATCCCTATTTGAAATACTGTACTAATAACCAAACATAGTCTTCAATATATATACAATAATGAAAAATATAATATTATGCATTCTTTCTGAGTTTCCTGCTTTAAAACATTTCATAAAGTTTAGCCATCGTAATATTCGTAATGTAGCAAACAAAGCGACCTTTTAAACCATTCGACATATTTTTATGATTACACAGGTCAACACGAAATTTTTATCGTAGATAACATGATGTGGGTTTTGTAGTATTTTGTGTGCTGATTTCAAATCTGTCATTAGTTTTTCTCTATCACGTAAAGTTTTTATGATGAAGCAAATTTAAAGTTGATAACATTGAGCAATTAGCCTTATGTTATGATAATACAATAAGGCTAACTCATAATTATGAGTGTAATAAATGTTTTTTTTTTTCATTTCAGATCTGGAATAACAAGGCAACAGTAACTGATATTGTGACAAATCATGCCTAGAAATTGCAAACACCATCCAGATATGTTCTGTTAGGTGTGTGGTTCGTTCACACCTAAATCACAATCTCGTAAAATAACTGAGGACCTTAAGAAAATCTACAAATTGTATTTCAACTGTGCACTGGGAGATCAGGACAAATCTTGGGCTCCACACATCATCTGTTCCAGTTGTTCCAACGGATTACGTGATTGGCTAAACAGGAAAAAGTCAGCGATGCCATTTGCCATACCAATGGTTTGGAGAGAACCGCAAAATCATCATAGTGATTGCTATTTCTTTCGTGTGAACACTGTTGGGTTCTCGACTAAAAATAAGCACAAAATAGTATATCCAAGCATGAATTCTGCAATCAGACCAGTTCCCCATGATCAGTCATTGCCTATTCCTGTTCCACCATCTGATGGCCTTGCTTCGGCAGAAGATGATCTTATTCCAGAGCCTCTTCAACACGTGCGTAACAGTCCCGGACCACATGATGAAGTCTATACTGTGGTTGACGAAACTGGACCGCGGACATTTGCACAAGATGAATTGAACGATCTTGTGCGTGACTTGAATCTATCAAAAGACAAGGCAGAGTTTCTTGCATCTAGGCTTAAACGGAAACATTTGTTAGCAAAGGGTGTGAGTATTACTCATTACAGAAAATGAAATGAGCACCTGGTGCCATATTTTACTTATGACGGTGACCTGTGCTACTGTCATAACATTGATGGTCTCTTTAACAGCTTATCACAAGTTCATATTGCTTTAGAGTAGCATCTCTTTATTGACTCTTCTAAACGAAGCCTGAAGGCAGTGTTACTGCATAATGGAAATTCCAAACCAAGTATACCAATTGCTCATTCAGTTCACTTAAAGGAAACATATGACAATATGAAGAAACTGCTTGAATGTACTGAGTACCAGACACACCAGTGGGATATTTATGGTGATTTAAAGGTGATAGGCATGTTGATGGGAATGCAAGCAGGCTTCACTAAATACTGCTGTTTCTTATGCCTATGGGACAGCCGACAAACCGATCAGCATTATGTCAAAAGGGATCTGGCCGGTGAGGTCAACATACGAACCAGGGACCAGCAGTGTGAAGTTTACGCCCTTAGTCAATACCCAAAAGATATTACTTCCGCCTCTACATATCAAGCTTGGCTTGATGAAGAACTTTGTGAAGGCGATGGCTAAAGCAAACTCACAAGGGTATCAATACTTGGTTCACAGATTTCCACATCTCAGCTCTGCTAAACTGAGGGAAGGAATATTTGTCGGCCCCGATATTAGGTCCTTGTTACACGATGAACGGTTTGACCAATCTTTGACACAGTCAGAGCTTAAAGCTTGGAAAGCATTAACGTGGCTATGTGAAAATTTCCTTGGTAACCATAAAGCGAGTACATATAGAACTGGTGTTGAGAATCTTCTGAAGGCATACCATGAAACAGGGTGTCGTATGTCATTGAAAATCCACTTCTTGCACTCTCATCTAGATTTCTTTCCAGAAAACCTTGGTATGGTCAGTGACGAACAAGGTGAGCGTTTTCATCAAGACATTCAGGTAATGGAGACACGTTACTAGGGTTTCTGGAATGAGCTATGCCGTGACAGTTCCAACGCAGTGTATAACAGAAAATCATATCGAAAGCATTTCTGAACAATCATAGATGCCAAAACAGCATTCACTATAGTAATGTCCCACAGTGTGTTCCTGAAACCTAACATCACCTGTAACTCGAAAACTGTACGTGATATAAAAAAAAAATCTGTAATCAGCTCGATAAACTGATCTAGAAAATGTCTATTTGCTTTCTGATGATTAAAAAAAAAATTTGTTGTTGTTGACCAGTGTTATCGGTACATAATTTTCAGTTAGATTGTCGACGTATATTTATTTTTTTATCGAAGCCGGTTATATATTGCTTTATAAGAATAGTATTAATACTAATTCTATTTTATATATACCACGCTATTGAATATTTATTAATGGATTTGCATATCAAATACATAAGAGATGCAGTATTTTTATCCGCGAAGACTGACTCATTCTGCATATTGACATAATTGCGAGAAAGTTGAATAGAGATTGACTAAAGGAAAAGGAAAGAAGTCTGAGACATTGTTTTCAATTTTATGGAAATCAATCAAGTTCTCAGCTGGAAGTACGCTAACGGTATATCAAGTAATACGTGTTTAGGTATATATTTAGCCTGACAATAGAATTGTGTTCTCGAGGACGATGGATTGTTCTACAAGTCAGCATTGTAAATTCTCAGTATCAAATTATATGGGAAAATAAATACTATGCTAAAAAATTTTGATACATACTTACACAGCGTTAGCTAAAGAGTTCTATTTTATAATGCTGATAGCAACTACTTAGTGATAATATTTATGATTAAATTATCTTTTATTTTTATTTTTTCCATCATTTTTTTTGGAATTGTTACGTATTAATGTAATTTTAATTGGCTACTGCCGCGTGGGATTCTTGCTTTCGGTCACATACATTTACATGTTTCCGTCCTATAGAAAAAATTTAAAATTGTCATTTTATACTTTATCCTTTTAACAATTTTGATGATTTATTTTATTAATATTATTTGATAGATTAAGCTCTTGTACGTCTCAAGAAGTCTGTATGTGTTTGAAGGTTGTATAGAAAGAATAACATATATTAAAAATAAAAGATCAATCGAGAGAATACATGTTGACTGAAAATACTTTTCTAGAGTTAATACAATCCTATCATTTTTGTAGAAACATCAAGAATGTGGAGTAATTACTGCAATTAAGAAAAACGCGAATGACTAACTGTGATCTAAGAACACTTCTGCATGAGATAAGAAGTAGAAATGATTCTGAATCCACTGCATGTGATATAAATGATGAAGCGTCATTCCATACACTTTGTGTGAGCAAGGCACCGCTCGCATATAAAATATATGATTTGAAACTACATAAATATATTGGACAAGAAAATATAAGATAAAACCATTTTGGGTTCCACGGAGGTCTTCAACGGATAGCTGTGGTGTCGATATGTACTATAAATCGATCGGCCACAGTGCAGTGGATGACGATACTTTGAATCATAACCCTGTGTTACCAAAAAAGTAAATTTTTATCGCCCATGGAGTTGTTTTGACTAGCATTCTGCTGTTCACTTCATATTATTCATAGTAACATCAGAATACCCTCAAATACATTGTGAAGTTTCAAGTATTTCATTGTTTCCTTGTCTTTGCTCTTTCATTTAATCTATCACGATCCTTTGAGGTGAGATAACAACGTCATAACATACAACGTCGTGCCAAAAGAAAGATGCCTACTTGTATAAATATATTAGCTACTATTTTAATAACTTGTAGTACGTCACATACAATGTATAACAAAAAATACACAAACAAAACACCAGTAAATATACCATATACAGGGTGGGGCACCTCATTCCCGTCGGTTTATATACGAAAAGCGGTAATATGTTTTATTTTTATTTTTATTAAAGGTTGTGTAGGTTCATTAGGGGCACGTTTTAAAATTATTTTGAAATATACATGTTGATCCAAAAAAAAAATGGCACACCAAAGTTATGAAAATTTAAATGGAACACCCTGTATATTATGGGATATTTTGACGCTATAGGCTAAATTAAGGCCACTTACTGTTATATTTCCTATACCTAACACAACCTTATTTCGAGATATTTCACTATTTTTGAAAATGTAGATCAAAATTTCAGAGACATTGCTGTCTTCCATATTTGAGCGAATTATTTTAAATTGTATTTAATGTATACTCAACACATTAGACTCTAAGATAAGCTAAAGTTGATATTTAAAACTTATTCAGGCTGTTTAAAAACTACATTTGTGTTTTGACTAACATTAAAAGCAAATAACTTTCTTATTTTAAATGGAACATCCTGTATTTATTACTGTGTTAGGGTTTCCTACACCTACCTCTTATAGTTTTTTGGTAATTTAGGATTTTCAATTTCAAACACTAATTTCTTGCAAAATATTTTTCAAAATGCTAATATTTATTAACCCATCGGGTTGATTGGTTTTGTTGCACATTAATTAAAAGGCGTTATAACTGGGTAAATAAAAAATACATACTTTATTAAACAAACAGCAAACTTAAATTGTAAAAGAAAACTAATGTTTTAACAAGTGCTCAAAATGATGTCCATCTGTTTCAATGCATACTCGAATTCTCTCTTGAAAGGACTGTTTAACTCTTGTTAAAATATTTGCTGTTATAGAACGAAACGCCATTCTTATTCGTTCTCCCATATCGTCGGGTGTGGTTGGTGGTGTATCATAAATGATATTTTTGACATATATCCATAAGAAAAAATCGGGACTCGTTAAGTATGGGGATCTTGCTGGCCAATTGTGTGGACCGCCGCGTCCTATCCACCTATTGGGATATTGCCTATCCAATTCATTTCTTACATTTACTTGAAAATGCGCTGGCGCACCGTCTAGTTGTAACCACATCCTTTAACGAATTTTAAGTGGTATATTTTCCAAAAGTACAGGCAAATTGTCTCTTAAAAATCGAAGAAACATGGCTCCGTTTAAGTGACCATCAAAAAGAACGGACCTACCACTTGCGTTCCAATTATTCCACCCCATACATTGACACACCATCTGTGTTGCCTATCAATAGTTCTAAAAAAATGGGGATTTTCGTCACTGTAGTAATGAAAATTATGTTTATTAAGTAATCCGTTATTGTGGAATGATGACTCATCGGAAAAAAGTACAAAATCGAAGAAATTTTCATCTTCACTAAACTTTTCTAAAACCCATAAACAAAGTACGAGTCGTCTATCGTAATCTACTTCCAAAAGTGCTTGGTGTAATTGAATACGATACGGGAAGAAGTTGTGCCTTTTTATAATTCTTCTGACGCTCCGTTTGCTTATTCCACTGGCACATATTTTTCGCTAACTTGTATGCGGATTTTCTGCCAGAGATCCGATAACAACAAAATCATTTTCTTCATTTCCCGTAATTGGTCTTTGCCTTTCTGGTTTCTGATAACGTAGGTACACTTCCTGTTCTTCGGAAAACTTGCAATAAATTATGTAATGACCGCCTGTCAGGATGACGCCTGTTAGGATATTTTTGAGTATAAACTCTTGATGCTAGCAAGCAATTTTCGCCACACTCTCCGATTACTAAAATCATATCCACCTTTTCGTTTTCAGAGTAGGTTCTCATTTTAAATAATTAAAATTATTTAAACGACGTCGAATAGCGTTGATGTCTTAACTAATATGTACAGTCACTGTCAAATAATTTATCTGTTTGAAGTATTAATAACAGCGGCAAAGCCTACTTTTGGAAAAAATTGCAAGAAATTAGTGTTTGAAATTGAAAATCTTAAATTACCAAAAAAACTATCAGAGATAGGTATAGGAAACTCTAATACAGTTTCAAAAACAATTAAAATTAGAATCTAAATATGGCAATAAATACAGGGTGTTCCATTTAAAATAAGAAAGTTATTTGCCTATAATGCGGAAAAACAAGCTTTATCAAATAAAGTAAAAAAAACCAAGCTTCATATTTAAAAAAAAATATTGATGACGTCATAACTTTGACAAATTTGACGTTTTATTTTTTTGACTTATGTTAAAAGACGCGGAATAAAATAAACTGTTTGACGTGTTTTTGCATTTTTTTCAAAAATGAACATAGTACGTTTTATGAATTTTGTGCGTTACTTTATCATAACCCTGTATATTATAATCTAAAATTCACAGTATCGAAGTTTGTTATTTCACCCGTAACTATAGTTTGCTTCTAACTATAGCCTGCTTCTAAACTGTCAAGCTGTATCTAGATAATGCGTAGTAATAATAATCACCGCATTACTTCCAATATTATTTTGATTATCACGCGTATGTACCTATATAGTTCGGTATGCAGAAAATGATCAACGGGGAGCAGTGCAGAGCGCGGAGTTGGTACGTACAGACTAAGTGTGCAATTGTTGGATGTAATGAGGTGGCGAGGGGAGACACGCTCTGGTGGTTCGTGGGGAGCAATGCCTCCTGAAGATGACTATCGGCCATCTTAGAGCGCACGCACCGCTAGCAGAGCGTCTTATCCTACTAGTGTGTACCGGAAGTAATCGAGAACAGGTGCTCGACAAACGACGATCTCTCTTACTCACTCGCCCACTCGCTTATCTTATGCACATACCGGCACATCCGACATAACCGTGAATGTATAAGCAGTGATCTTAATGCTCGCGCAGAAGAGTAACCTGTGTATTTGTAAAATTCCGGTTGCAAGGAAACTTCTCTGTCCTTTGTTATTTCATCAATAGTTCTATTTTATTCCATTGTACTGGCATAAATGAAATGTTTATACAAGAAAATATATTCTTTCAGGAAACGTGTGCGATATATATGAAAATTTGTTTTAACATTACTGTTGGCCCTTTTGCTAAAAAAATGTTATATAACTGATTTACTTGAAATTACAAAATATACAGTATCCACAACAAAATTATTATTTTGTATAAAGTAAGGAACTTTTGTTTAAGATATATATGCACACACAAATCATACCTTATATATTCACATATTTTTTTGAATACTATAGGTAACTATTGCTTTTCATCATCGAACATGCCGAAGTGCGCTATTTTTTGCCAAATCTTTTACCACAAGACGAAAGCATTATATGATCAACAGATTAAAATACTGGGTTAACTAATAATTGACGGTCGCAGGAAAAATTCAATTGAGTTATGTCCATCCCGGGAGCATAACGAACAAAACAAAAAGTGAATCATTCAGTGGCGGCTCGTGCTAAAAATTTTAAGGTGTGCTGCAAGTTTTACAAAAAAATTTACCTTGCACGGGCAGTAAGAGGTTGTCTCCCATCGATCTTATCGTGCTTTCTTCGCCTTCCGCACTGAAGTAATGGATTTCTGGAACGATTGTCAATTGTCACACAAAAAAATAAGAGTCACTAAGCACTACTTTACTAACAAATTTTTTCTTATAAATTAAATCTATTCTACGTTCTTTTCGATTTGCAAATTTTGTTATCACTTTGTCATTAAAATTGTCTATTTCGGAGATAAACTTGTTTTCGATAGATAGCATGGAAAGAGATGTTAAACGATCTTCGGTCATTGAATTTCTGAGAAACGTCTTAATTCGATTTAGTGTTGAAAAGCATCGTTCGGCCTCTGATGTTGTCATGGGAATTGTTATTACAATTTCTAATAATTTTCTAGTCTCCTTCAACGTATCTTCCAGATTGTTTTTTATTAAAATTTTAGAAGAGGTAGTGCGCCTTTTAAAGATCTACAATCAGTTCTTGAGTAAATAACAGACAATTCAGTTCGTAATCTTTCTTTATCAAGGGTGGGATAATAGGAGCAAGTGAGTTTGTCCTCAGGAAATTTACTGCAATACTCTCCAAAGCATTCCGAAAAAAAAGTGATGCCACTACTAGATGCTCTTTAAAATGAAATCGATCTTTTGCACAATCTAGAATAACATCACACACCTCTAAAGCCGAAATTCGATGATTAAATCTGCTGTTATTTGGACGTTTGCGTTTTTCTGGTGGTGGCTCATCGCTTATTACATCTGATGCTTCACTTATGATGTTGTCAATATTATCTCGAACTTGGCCTATACTGCGTTCAAAATTTACGATAGCGTCTTTTACTAGAGTGGGTTCAATTTTTCTTTGCTGCAATTGATTAAAGAGGATATCTACATGCGGCATTACATGATGGAAAAAAGTCAGCCAAAAATTGAAGATCGGATCATTTAATATACGGCGAATAGAGGCGGGGCGAATAGAGGCGGCTGCACTATAGACTGTGTTGTTGGAGAATTGTTCTTCTATTTCTTCCATACACTCAATGAGAGAGGCCCTATTTTCGTACACAACATTAATGGTCCTGATATTAAAATTCCAACGGGTTGTAGCGCCGTGGGGGATCCTTCTGTTTTCAATCTTGTTTAACACTTTTACTCGTTGGGGTGAATTATTAAAAAAGCCGGGAATGTCTTGTAGATTTCCAAAAAATACACGTACTTGCGAATTTGCAGAAGCAGCTTTAGACATAATTAAATTTAATTGATGGGCATAGCAATGTACATAGTGCGCAAAAGGGTACTTTTTTTGAATCAATGCTTGAACGCCTGCGTGTTGTCCGCTCATCACCGCTGCTCCATCGTAACTCTGTGCAATCAGTTTGTTAGGTGAATTTTGAATTAAAGCATCTATGACACTTAAAATTGTTTTGCTAAGTGCTTCTGCATTACATTTTTCAGGAATGACGTAGTTCCAAAAACGTTCAATTGGCTCACCATCACGAACATATCTAAAAATAACTACCATTTGAGTTTTTGCAGCAACATCCGTTGTTTCGTCCGCCATGATCGCCAAAAACGGAGAATTATTAATTTAATCAATTATTTGTTCTCGGCAGACTTCAAGTATGCACTGTAACAGATCATTCTGTATTTCTTTGGAAGTGCCTTTAAATACCGAACAATTTTTTAGGTGCTCACTTAGAGTTGCATCTAATTCAGCCGAAAAATTAATAAGTCCACGAAATATCCCCGGATTCTCGGAAGTATCGCTCTCATCATGTCCCCGAAGGGCCAATTCAAAAGCTCCACAAAATTTTATACATTTAATAATTTTTGATAAAATATACCGATTCTTTGACACATTTTCATTATGTCTCTGTATATTTACCCAATAAGCAGAATCTAGTTGAGCCATAATATTAGTTGACCCTAGTAACGCAAATTCCATACAATTATGAAGATGGCTTTTAGAATTCCCATGTCTTTTTATTTTCAAACTCAAGTGCTCTAGATCCGTGACCCCTATTTCCGTCCAAGCTTTATCGCCACCAAAAAGTAAACAGGGAAAACAATATAAAGCATTTTTTTTGTTGCATCCACAAATCCATTCCTTTTTTGAATAAATATCGCTACTAAATTTACGTGTATAATTTTTCCCTCTACTTACACCAGTTTTTTCAATAGTGATATCTACTAATGGCCTACCTTTTGCTTTTAATTCTATCTTTTCTTCGTATGAATATTTAAAGAATCTCTTCACATTAATTAAATTAAAGACCACCTCCATAATACACAGAGTTTATATAAATTGTCAACAATACACAAAAACAGAAGCACGCGCACTCTAATATTATTGTTTTTACGTTAAACTCGCCGCACCGTAAAAAAAGTCGCGAAAAAATTTAATATACCGAATCATATCGCCCTCCGCGCTGGACTAAATGCAGCGAACAGGCCTGCTAAAATCACGCATTGGTTTTAAACAGCCGCGGGTGTTTGAAAGAGCTCTGAGAGCACGTTCGTGTGGACCAGATAAGGAACAAGTGAGCGATCGCGCGAATTAGGTTGGTTATTCCACTGGTCGCCTATTGAATATTATTTGATAAGCTGCACCAATGCGACTTTGATATTTTTGCTTTCATTTAATGTTGGAATTTCGGAAGCGAATATCTCGGCTTCTACTGATCGGATTTTGATGATTGAGGTGTCAAATTGTAGGGTTTGATGTCCTCTACAGGATGATGTAGAAAAATATGCAAATTTTTTGATATACAGGGGGAGAATTTTCACAACAATATGTTACGCTTTTATAAACATCAGAAATGTCGGAAAAATTATGTAAAAGAAAACTAGTTATAACTAATACAGGTTCGCCCGCCCAATTTTTTGGGAGCTCTGCAGCACTGCAGCGCTTATGCGCTAGCCGCCACTGGAATCATTCACATATGCCGTTGCTATCGTCAGTTATGATCGAAAGTGGATACAAAAATCATAATTTTTGTATTTTCTCCTGATATTTTTTCCCAAAAACTTTTCCAGGACCATAAAGAACAATACAAAAAAAATTACGCATATAGATAGTTCGAATCGTGAGTTATGGTCTTAGTTCATAAAAAAACCCTTAGAAAAAAGCACTTTCTGTTTTTCGCGAATTTTCCAATTTTCCGGGCAAATTTTCCAATTCTTCTTTCCCTACAAACTTATTCGAACTACTAGGAAATTAAAAAAAAATAGCTAAATTGGTTCAGCCATTGTCAAGTGATGCGCTTACCAACGAACAACAAATAGTTACACTTTCCATAGGCGTTTCACATCTATAGTTTATTCCACCCTGGAATCAAAGTATTGCTCTTATGGAGATCGCACGCAACCTGGCATAATTTCAATGTTGGATAGATATTAGGGTAAATTTTATATGGTATAGGGTTAGTATTATGTAAATTTTATAACGATAGTAATGTCGGTAATGGCTGATTGTCACATTGACATTGGTTGTTATGTTCAAATATTCTTCCCGTGAAAATTACGTCAAGCGACTTGACAACATTCTATGTAGCGAATAAGGACAGTTATATACGAATCATTATAAAATAGCATAGGAGGGCTATACTACATTAGAGTCCGTATTTCGATTCCTAGGAGGAATAGACCATAGTAAGTGTTTTTTATATATAGAATTAAATTCCTATAATCTTTTATTACAATTGCTGCATCTTTTTTGTATACATTTAAATGTATTTAAATTTATGAACATTCTTATGTCTCGATACATGAAAATCTTAGAAAATATTTACCTATAATGATACGAATTTTTCGTTTTGTCTTAACAGTAAATCAAACCCGATTAAATGCAAAAATTACGTTACTTTTAAAAATTTTCATGCAAGTCGGGCACTATTATTTCGCGGTCTAATAACCTCACCTTTTTTTAGCATGACGAATAAAATATCCAAATATTTAGAAAAGTTCAATGTTATTACACTCTATATTAAGTAGACTGTTAAAAGACAACGAGCAAAACAGTTATTAAACGAAAACAGTTGCTTGATGTTTTCTCATTGTACGTGTATCCACTATACGTATAACTATAAAGTCTACAATAATCACTATCTGACTTGTTATCCTTCTCAGATTTATTGGTGTTTAGTTATTTTAGAATTATACAGTCGATAACGGACTCGTTCAACAAGTAAAAGAATTTCGCAGCTTATAAATTATATAAACATACTTAATAATACAGATTAAAATACTTAGTATGCCATAAATCTGTAAAGATCGTAACTAGTTTGCGGTAAATCCCGCTGAAATCACGTGTTATTAACTACAATGGGTTATTATCATGCGTGGTCGGAAATATCTAATGCACTGATAATGTTCAAACATTACTCCTCATTAAAATGGCCAAATAATAATAAATGTTATCTACGCTATTTTGAATTTCTCATTAAAATAATGTGAGCGTGATATTATAAGCTACAAATCATCATAAACATTTCTCAATTAATAGAAGTACACAAATATTTTTGGATTACTTGAGTAAACAACTTATTATATCATACAATTTTATTATTAAATAACACACACAATTTACACGATATTCACCAGCCTTTAAATATCATGTTTTTGAGGTTTGAAGTTGATAATTTAGACGCAGTGTAAGGTGCTATAAGTTTAAATTTCACTGGTCAATAAATTTTTGTTTTCTGTTACAATATTGTTTTATTTGTAGGTCTTATAATAATTACAAAAATTTCATCAAACCCGTCGGTTTAGGAAAACAGTAACGGTGTAATAAATATTAATGACATAAATATTTACTATTATTATATAAGGTTATTTGACAAAAAGTTCTTAACCAGTAACTTCATTATTTATTATCGGACTATATGAAATTAAAGAAAGGGTTTTCAAACAGTGCAAAATGGGGCCAATTTTGATTTTTCTCAGAGCCATTTTGGAAAATATAAAAGTTTGTGAGATTCAATTGGATAAATAAAATTTAACTAACACAACAATTATAATCAACATAAAAACAAATTAGAAACAATTAATAACACACAATCTATTTAGTTCTGGAAGAGGTAGATCGTATAAAAATTCTTAATGTCTTCAGAAAGTAAGTGTTCCATTTATAAAAAGTTATCTAATTAACTGATCACCAAAAATATCGCAACACCTACTAACACTGAATCTTCCTTGGAAATTATTATCAATTATAATTATAAGATTTTCTTGGCTACACTACCGATAAATGTTAATGTTAAAAAAGCAATTATTGGTAAAGATACATTCATCAGTCTTAAATAATTCTTCTGTCAAACAGTTGATCGCTTTGTGACATGATTAAATAAAAGTTACAAAATCTCAAATCTTTGTCAATATTACTGCTAATCTCTCGAGTTGAAATAGAAAAAGAAAAACATCTATTTTAATAATTTTGTAATTTCCACCGATGTTTGTTATATCAATTTCGGGTAAATAATTCAGATGGCGAAGCAAAATTATATTTTAAGACTTATATTCATTCCAACGGCAACTTTTAATAGTTTGATTAAAAATTCCTAATCATTAGATTTTCTATTTCCTAGTACATTTGAAAATCCCTACTTTAGCCTATACATGCTCAAATTTATATATATAGTCTATTGAAATCTATATATTTCCTATTTCTTTACCTTTAGAACGTCTCTCGCATAAAACCTCATGTAATGTGTAATCGTGGTGAAAATGTAACAAATATGCCAAAACATGTTCAAAACACTATATATTTAATTCTTCGCTGGAAAATAAAACTACAATTTACATGCACGGTTTGCAAGTAACATACGAATAAAAACGTTTATGTTGTACAACGTATTGAATTTGCCAAACCGCACAGAGCCATTTTTAGGACAGATATTTTAATGTTATTATTTACAATATCAAAATATTCAATTATATGTCAGTCTGCGTCTTTTGTGCCCTTCTGATAATAAAGAATAATAATATTACTTTAAAGGGAAGTAAGAATTACCGCTACTAAATCATATTAATACATATGTTGCTCTTCTAGAATTTTAAAGGAATTATGCATAATAATTGCTTTCAATTACCAAATGTTGTGAATATACCAATGAGCGGAAGGAATATTAAATACAACTACATATGTCTAATAGTAAAGCTCAAAATAACGATATCCTTTATAATTTTAATTAAAATTTCTGAATTGTTAATTAATAATACCTTTTATACAAATAATGAGCAATCAAATAAATCCGGAGTCGCAGTAGGTTGTGCACGAAAAAACGTATTTCCCAACTTAAACATTTGTACTATCCACACATACATAATTGTCGAAGCTAATATTTGATATTTGGTTGTCAACGTTGACATTTCACATTACTACAAATGCGTAAGTTAGGAAATACGTTTTTTTCCTGCACAACCTGCTTTGCCTCCGGATTTATTTGATCTCTTTACTAACACATTTTCTCAACATTACTTATTCTTGAGCTCGCATCTTACGTTGTTAGATGGAAGAGCTGAGCCCTATTTTTCTCAACATCTTAATCTTTGCAATTTTACTCTATTTCGTGCCATATCAGATACATAATTTTAATTGTTCGTATAATCTTTGCTAGTCCTCCTACCTGCTAAATATTACCCAGTCTTCCCATTTTCCTTTTACCTACTTTTCTGGTCTTGGAGAATCTTCTGATCATTTTCTCATGGTCCATGACTATTGGCCAAGCCATCTTATGGATGCTTGCTTTTATTGAGATTATTTGCGCCTTAATCTTACTTCTATTTTTTGTTATTTATGCCTTTACATACGTACAAATTTCTTCGTTTCCCACAATTTTCCTTTGCAGTCTGTTAAATATGTTTTCTATTTTCTTTTATCTTTCTTTAATTTCTTTGTCTAGTACAGTATCATTTCTGATTATTGTATTGCGTATTGCTATTTGAAACTAAGTACTTGTTCTAACTGTTTCTCTTTTATGCTTGTCTTATGCTTGGTCATATTGTCATTGTGTTAGTTTTCTCTAGATTTATTTTCATGTGCTTTATTGAATATATTAAAGATTTATGTATTGCAAACTTCTTCCTGCTGTTGCCAGTAATGTTTATAACGTAGAAGTCTTCTCAGTTTTACCTTTACCATCCTCCGAGACTTGAATAAGAAGGGTTTTAATCTTTTGTTATTAAAGCTCTTTTACTGCCCATTTCTCAATTGCATCTAGTTTCCTAATTTATACACTCTCATAGTACATTCGATAAAGTGTTCATCGATATTCCTTCTTTAAGGATTTTCCATCTATCTTTCTCATCTTACTCGTCCAAAATCCTTCTCCATATCTATGAATTATGTATTGATCTATTAGTTCTTTCTTAAAACTCGATCAATAGCCCTGATCTCAAATCCATTGGCATTATGTCTATTGGTATAAAAGATATCTAAAAAAATAGTAAGGCCTGTTTGTATTAAACTAGTGACATGACTTCTAATGATATCTTGAAAATCTTAATTATATTCGTCTTGTGATACAACCGTAAAGGCTATAACAGCATTTAAGCCTACTCATAAATACTAAATCAAATGTAGATATGTTAACGTAGTGTTCATTAATTTGATGGAGTTCTAATATAAAAAAAATGGGTGTGCTTAAGACCACACGGCAGAAGTGAAAACTTCAAAAACCCGAGGTTAATAATACGAGCCGACATTACCCGAACGAGCGTTATAATACAAAGCCGAGCGTGAAACGGATGCCGAGCGAGTATAGCAGAGACCAGCAGAAACGCGTAAACTATATCTCTCTCGCTCCCTTATTCGACTCGAGCCGACTTTACCCGAACGAGCGTTCCATAGCCGAGCGTGACGGCTCAGTCTCGTTCAGTGCCCACAATCAACGCACCCATAGAAGTTTTCACTTCAAAAACATTGAATAGTAAACATTGTCACACACATTTCACATGAGGCTTTTCCAAGCTATTGCGTCGTCTATCCTCACTTTACGGTATCTCTACCGGTCCTAGCCAAGACGCAAACTATCGGAATCAGACTTAAGTCTGGAATAGCCGACAGTTTGACAGTTTGTAATTAACAAGAAGAATGAGTGTGCTTAAAACCACACGGCAGAAGTGAAAACTTCATCAAGGCGAGGTTAATAATACGAAATACACGCGTATAATATTCAGTAACGTATTAAATAAAACGTATTCGCACATTTATTACATTTACACATGTACACACGCGTATAATATTCAGTAACGTATTAAATAAAATGTAAACCTCAACCATCCCCGTATCTAAAATTTACCATTCATACGTCAATTTTCAAAAAATTCTTCCGCCATTTTTTTTTGACATTTTACTTTGGACTCGTGATCGGCGATCTAAGATACCCCCGTATCTAAAATTTCACATTCATACTTCAATTTTCAAAAAACTCGTCCGCCATTTTTTTTTCTTTTGACATTTTGACTTTGGAATCGTGATTGGCGACCTAAGATACCCCAGTATCTAAAATTTCACATTCATACGTCAATTTTCAAAAAATCTTACGCAGTTTTGATTTTTTTTGACATTTTGACTTTGGAATCGTGATCGGCGACCCCCAAAACCCCCATATCTAAAATATCACATCCATACGTCAATTTTCAAAAAACTCGTCCGCCATTTTGTTTTTTTTGACATTTTGACTTTGGATTTGTGATCGGCGACGTAAGACACCGTATTTAAAATTTCACATTCATACGTCAATTTTCAAAAAACTCTTCCGTCATTTCTTTTTTTTTGACATTTTGACTATGGATTGGTGATCGGCGACCTAAGACACCCCCGTGTCTAAAATTTCACTTTCATACGTCAATTTTCAATAATACGAAATACACGCGTATAATATTCAGTAACGTATTAAATAAAACATATTCGCACATTTATTACATTTACGCGAGCGGCCATTTCGTTTGGTCGGTTCGGACGTATATGTATTTATAAATAGACGATATAAATATTCTCTTACGGTCCCGCGCTTGGTATGATGGTAACGTGTCGTCTTCATACCCGTGCGGCTCGGGATCGAATCTGTTCTGGAACATGAATTTATTTATTCATTTAGACTTCAATTTAATTGAAATTAAATACCTCTACATATATGATATATTTATTTATCTTGTTCCCTTAGCCGACTTTACCCGAACGAGCGTTACACATATTCGAAAGTTACACATATCCGAGCGTTACATATCCGAGCGTTGCAGTCAGTCTTGTTCAGTGCCTACAATCAGCGCAACGCGCCTAATAGTTATTTACGAACCAAGTGTGGGAAGACTATTTTCCCGCATGAGCGCACATTGTAAGCACGAGCGACCGCAGGAAGCGAGTGCTTTTAATTGCGCGAATGCGTGGAAGATGTCTTCACGCAAGTGGTTTGTACAATATTTTTTGTACGAACATTAAATTAAAAAAATATTATTGATTAATGTCATTGGTATCATACCTAACCTAAGATAGATTACCTAATTAATTTAAGCATTTCATGTAGGTATGTAACTATTACTCACCTTTCCCTAAAATTAAGTTATTATATTCTTACACATGGCAAACATGAGGTATTTATTCTTATATTTATAAATTTATAGTACATTTATTGCGTTTTTTGGTTTAAATACAAACAATTCCGAACTGCCAATATGAATGTCGATGTGGTTCCAATAGATGGCGTTTGAATCTTGCTTAAGAGGTCGCTTAAAATTTCGTCAAATAGATGGCGCCACAATTTTTTTGGAAGAATTTTTAATTACTCCTATTACCCCAACTTTTAGTGAAGAATAGTGGAGGGAAGTAGTATTTTATAGAATAAATTTTATTACTACCAAGTTAGATTTTTTTCTAAATGTCCCAAAGTGCCAGTGTTTTTTTCAATTCTTACAATCGCCTCAAGCGGGAAAACGGATTTCCCAGTCGAGCTACACATGCGCCAAATGTCAGTTTACAGGCGGTGAGTACAAAAAGAAGTTTCCACTTCAATAAATGTTTATTTGTTCATTGAAAATTTGTCGGTGCATAGAAGTAGTTTCATTACTATCCAGTGGGCGCAAAGATTCGTAATATACATATAGTCGGATTCAAGAAAGATGATCCCTGCGTCATTTTTTAATATCGTATGATTCAAATCAATACTTCGCCATCATGATAAGTACTGTAAACTATAAAATGAACATGGAAATTATAATGATGACATCCTACGTTTTCCGGTTAGATTGATCGATCTAATTTTAGGTTATGTATAATTAGATAACTAAGTTAGATAATCGCCTTTATCGTTTATTAAAAATATGTAATATAAACTCAATAGTCTTTTAATGTACTAACTTTAACATATGCCAAAATACAAATGATAATAGAACTTTATTGAGAAATAACGTGGGTACAAAACAAACAATAAATACAATTTATTTACATCAAATAAATGTGATCGAAATTGTATAGGTACATGTTTTACATGAAATGAAGTTACATCCTATAAATATAAGAGGTGGATTTTACTGTTTAGGTATAAAATATATGGAATATCCATTTCCAAAATATGAAGCAGAGAGAAATATCACTTCTCTCTGAAAAGGAGAATTTATGTTTTTTAAATAATTCTTCAGGAATAATAATCGCATCTCAGTTATGTTGGATCTCTCGACTAACGCTCGGCTATTATTCTCCTTTTTAAATTTAAAGCCAATATTATGAAGTACACGATTTAAACTGCTTCTACTCAATAAAATATGGTTTTCAGGAATTTCTGCATTTAAAGTTTGTACTGTAACATGCTTTTCTAAAATTAAAGATATTATTACTTCAATACTCAACATTTTTAAAGTCTTACTCTGTAACTACATCGTGTATAATGTATTTCGGATACTCATTTTAGAGCATTCTGCCAAATGGTCTGTTTTAGCTTTTATATGGGGCCTTTTCTTCCCTGGACTAGATAGAACAGGATTATTTAGTGATCGGGCTTTAATACGTTTTACTGAAGCTACTCCTACCTTCAACGCATCTGCTACTCGCTAAAAGATATTCATTAGAATTTGTAAAATGTTAAATCTCACAATGTTTACCTGCTGTAGAGATGTAAGGGATATTAGAGGACCGCCATTAACCTTCTCTTGCTCGAAATATTCTAATAAATTTAAAACGAGTCCTTGAGCTTGCGACCGTAATGTTTTACCGCGTCGTGACATTCTGGTTTAATAAAGATTGAAACAACAAACAAATTGTGAAATGAAATCAAACGATCAAACTACTAGAAATGTCAAAGCATTAATGTCAAAGCCAAAACGCTAAACGGAAGTGTATGAAATAATACAGCGCATGCAATCACTCCGTCTTTGTCTTGCTCAAATAAATATTCTATGAAACGTATGTCGTGCTTGCATCACACTGAAACCACATGCATTCGCTTATGCTATCCTTGTTATACAAGTTGATACTATTTCTTATTCGGATATAGACATAATTCTTTGATAGAATTATATAGTAGTGACGCAGGGATCATCTTTCTTGAATCCGAGTGTAGGTACCTACAATTACATACCATAGGCTCTCGTAGTCTGGTAGAAGTATAGTATGAGTTTGAAAGAACATAGTAATATACTCGTACTAAATTTCAAATAATTTTAAAATTACTTTTGCCATTTAAAATATTCCCATAAAACAACTTAGAGTAGTTATATCAATTAATTTAAACCGTATCATCAATCAGCTAACCTAGAACATATATAAGACAGTTATTATTGCTTAACCTTTGAATGACCATTTCATTATTGCTACATTTTTTCAGTTTTTAATGTTAGCGCTTCATATTTTTTTGACTGAGCTTTTCGACATTAGTCAACCCACGACCTATGTGGGTTGAGTCGTCAGTGTGCTATCCTGGTTTTCTAATTTTATTGCGACTACTCTTTTACACATGCGCGTCATTTCTCGAAACTTGCATTTATGCGTGCTCGAACAAGTTAGCAGTCTTGTTTTTACACATTATGGATATTACTCATATCTGTAACAGGATGGCGAGAAAATATTTGCCTCAAAGTGAATTAGAGATGTTGGCAAACGAATGTTACTATGATATTTCTGATGAAGAGATGTCAGAGGCTGAAGACAAATGTATTTGAAAATAATTAAAGTGAAAATGATGACGACACTGTTGGAGAGTTATCCGAGGACGCTGATACTGAAACATCACAGAATGTGATGACGGCGTGAACATTGTATTGACGAAAGATGGTACTAGATGGTCCTGAAACAAGCCACCTGTAAGCGGGCGCCCTGCTTGGAATATTTAGGTCAAGATACCTAGACTTACAAATTATAGTGAAAACATTACCACGCCCATGGAAGCATTTTGAATTATTCGTAAGTGATGATATTTTGGGTCTTATAATTCAAGAAACTAATCGCAGAGCTGTTGCGTTGAAAGGAGATGAATGGCGAAATATAAGTCGCATCGAATTGAAAGCATGTCTACGTCTGCTGATTATTGCTGAATCTCACAAAGCATGTGAAGAACTCATTCTGAAATTATGGAGTCATTGGAATCCTGCATTACAATGTATGATTTTTGCAGCAACGATGTCAAGAAACAGAATGAAAGAATTATTTATATTTCTTAGATTTGACAATCTAGATACGCGATTAGAACGGCGAAAAAAATGTAAATTAGCAGCTTCTGAGGATATATCGAATATGTCTGTTTTGAACTACAGAAAAGCTTACATTCCTAGTGGTAACGTTTGTGTTGAGGAACAGCTTGTTGCAGTCCGTCGCAAATGTCCATTCAGAGTATACATGAAGTCCAAACCAAGCAGATATGGAGTAAAAATATGGACACTGTGTGATGTAGAAAATTCATATTGTTGGTATATGCACGTCTATACAGGAGTGATAAACAATACACTGGAAAAAGAACAGGGTAAAAGAGTTGTTTTAGATTTGGTAATAGGTTTGTCTTCGGGTTATTTAATTACTACTAATAATTCTTTTACATAGCTAAAACTTGCAAAATAATTATTGAAACAAGCACAAACTTTGACCGGAACAATACATCAAAACCGAAAGGAAGTTCATTCAGAGTATACAAATCGCCCAAAACATTCAACGAACGTTGTGTCTTTAAGAGATGCTGTGATGATTTCATATGTCCCAAAAAAATAGAAGTGTGGTCTTGTGGATATATCTGATGAAACTAACGTTTTCAAACCACAAGTTTATACTTGACTATAATAAATGCAAGGGAGCCGTAGCTTCTTTGGCCCGCAAAGTAGGAGAATATACATGTTCTCATAATACTAGGCGGTGGTCATTACTTTTGTTCTTCCACATCGTAGATTTGGCAGCCATCAATGCATTTATTATTAAGATTTGGGAATGGCATTAGTAAAACCTCTAATCCCTCAACGGCCTCAAAAACGTTTACCTAAATACATAAAATACGCCACGACAATGATTTTGGATACTGAGGTCACTGAAAATTAACAAGAATTGAACAGACCAAATAAAAACATGAAATGAAAATGATACAACACGAGATCGTTGTGTTATATGTCCCTAAAATTTAGATAGGAAAATGATGAATAAATGTGATAAATGTCGTAAGTTTATTTGCAAGAATCACATTACTACAGCAACTAACTATATATATATATATATATATATTGATATGGGGTATACTAGGCGTATTTGCCTTAAAACCCTTGCATACGATACGGTAAGTACCGTTTAGAATTTCTTGTAATTATTTTATAAATTGAATTTTTATTTCAAATATTTAATTGCCTCGGGCTAGCTATGTTGGTTGCCTAACTATAAGGTGGGTAACGTAAGTATTAAACTTAGAATGTAGTCTAATCAAAATGCATGAACGGTAATTGAATTATAGGTTAAATATTTAAATATATCCGGCTATTATGTACTATTTAAAACCGGCTACGTGAGAAATGAACGTTTAGTCTTGGTAAAAAAACTCGGATTACACTTAAGTCTGACTTGACTGTTAGTCATTTACAAGTTTATCTTGTTTCCTTCTAATGAACGTGACCTTATATCAATATCACTTTACATACAGTTTTGTTTGTTTAACTTTAAGTTCGCTGGCTGGAAAGAATGCAGGTGCTGCTGTCGTTCTTGAAGGGGGCTCCACAGATGCTTGTAGATGAAGGAACGTCTTGATCCTCCGGGTTGATTCTCTTGATAGGCACCCCTGGTGTATCTTCTTGGCGGCACCTTGTTCAGATGTGTTGACTCGTTGTAGATGACTGGACACAGGTTCGTATTTTTTTCAAATATATTTGAATTGTTGTTTGGTTAACTCCCTGGTAGTTGAAGTTAATATCCTTGTTGATTATTTCTTTCTTTCCAGTACGTTATTTGCATCCTTGGTTTTTCCAATATCGAAAACACAGGATTGACTTCAATGTGTGTAGTTGCACTAGCTCGCACTTTGTTTCACAGAAGTGGGATGCTCGCGAATATTTAGAACAACCTTACTGGTTGTGTGTAAATCTTGTAGGCACTGTTCTTTTCACAACCTTACTACTTGGTTGTTGTAGAAGAATCCATTTAAACACAACCTTACTGGTTGGTTATTGCAGAAGAATTCTCTTTCTCATGTGAGTACTCCCTTTTATATGGATCCAATGTTTGTATGGTGGTTGTCAAGGCAACCAACAAAATTCAATCAAGTCACCAACCATTCGTTCATTTCAAAAGGCAAACCCTATTGTTTCGCGATTTTATTGCCTTCATAAAGTGTTTTGAAATTTATTTCTCCGATATACAAATTTAGAATTCTGATTTTTGACAATTAAACGCGTGTTAAAAACTTTAATAGTCGCGCGTTTGATTTTCCTAGTACAGTTCTGCTCATAAAAATATATTTTTTTATAATTTTTGATTTGCCTAACATACTCAATATGTGTATCTCTAATGCAACGGCGTTTACAATGGTTCTCTTAACATTTAATTACATCGTTTCTTTGTTTCTTTTCCGTTTCTTTTTACCAGACAACAATTCATTTATAAAAATTAAAATTATTGAAGGGTGACTTTTGACAACCTATATTCAAACATGTGGTGAAATCTTAATAATGCTCATGCCCTGTTTGTACAGGACTTGAATATGTAAAGGGCTTTTGGTTCAATATGTGTGTACCCAAAAGTTTGCTTCTTTACTGAATTAAAGTTATATTTCACATAATAAATGACATTTACGTTTGACGTATATAAAAATCAAAAGATGCTATTGTTTTTTCCACGGTCTTTACATTTCCATTTACTTACAAAAACCTATAATACATCAAGTATTGATATTGAAGTATCCCTATTAATTTGCAAATTTAACAATTTTAGTCGACTTTTATTATAAATCATACTTTTGCAATGGCCATATTTGTCGACCCAAAGTAAACATTTTTATAAGTAAACCAATGAGCAGGATACAAATGTTTTATATCTTTGTTATGTGTGATGCGAGTCGGCGCACATTGTATGCGCATTTGACCTTAATTATATGAACAATTCAATAATAATTATTTTAACTACAATGTACAAGGGTTCGCCCAAAAGTGAATCTTTTAAAACATGAACGAAAATCTAAATATTCATATTTTACAGATTTGACTGGTCGTGGCTAAGATACAAGACCAGTTCAATATATATATATATCTGGTCGGTTTATTAATTTCCATTCTAATCATCCTCTATCACAGAAATTAACACGGTCATTGCAATGAAGAACAGAGTTACTTATATTAGTCATACCTCCTTTTTAAGCAAAAATTGTGTACAATATTCATGAATAATGGATATACAAAATATATAATTAACAAATTGATTTATAATTCAAATAGTTTTCATATTCCTAATGAACGTATTGTGGTTTTTGATCCATTACAGTATAGGAACATTCCGTATATTAAAAACTTGACTGAACAAAATAATAAAGAATTTTACAGGATACACCAATATTAAAATAAGTAAATACAGTTTACTTACACTTAACAATATTTTCTCTAGAACTAAAGACAAAACACCAGTTTTAAACCAAGATAGTGTTGTATACAAAATTCCTTGTAAAGATTGCAATAAAGGTCAAACTTTGTAGCTATTAAAACGAAGACTTTCACAACACAAGAGTGATTGCAGAGTGGGTAAACGTTCCTGTGCACTAGTCGGGCATTTTTTGGATTTTAAACATATCTTTGATTATAATAATGTTAAAATATTAAGCAAAGAACATAATCATAAAAACAGAATAGTGCTTGAAATGATTTATATTAACAAAGATAATGATTCAATTAATCACAAAACTGATACAAATAATTTAAGTGTGATTTATTCCAATCTGTTACGCATTTGTGAATAGAATTATATTGTTTCCAAAATATTTAATTTCTGTGCTCCAGATCATTAAAATTTTCTGTACTTCAGTTCATTCAACCAGATTTAAAATAATTTCGGATATTATATTAGTACATGGCACTTTATGCTATTCTGTAATGACATCAATATGTTTTAAATGCCAACTCTGACAGAATGCAGTTTTAATTATTTAACATCTTATTGATTCCCATTTTAATGGGTTTTTAAAGGGTGTCACTGATATTTTAATTATATTAATATCCTTTGCCAGTGCCAACTCATTGTTGTAAGTACTATTTTGACTTCTTATGATTTTTATAGTACTCCTGATGAAGCTAATAAACATTGACGAAATATAGAGACTAAATGAACAAATTGAGTCTCATTTAACAAAGTTACACGGACCGATAACCCCGTTATTTTATATATTGCTCTATTAAGTACGGTCGATATTTGTGTTAGCACTACATATATACTACGTGATCATTTTGAACTGTCCTGAATAGGCCATACTGGTTTTAATATGGGAACACAGTGTAATTGGCAAGCCTTTTAGTTAGGTTTCTATTTAAAATTTTACTGTGATAAATGTCAATGAAATAGGATTAGTTTTAAGTTGAATTATATGAAAGGATTTTTTAGAAATACAGTAATTGCACTTTATTTTTTATCATAAACAATAATAAATACGTTACAACTATTACTGTAAAACATAATTCCATAATTATGTCACCAAATGAATACATTTTATAAAAGTTGTTCGAACTGTCCACCGTTATTCTCAATGCGTCTTCTCATGTTATTGAACACATTGTGGAGTGTTTCCAGTGTAATATTTTGCAATTCTACTATAATTGCCTCTTCAAGTTCATCGAGATTATGCAGTCTGTTATAAAACACTTTATTTTTTAGATGGCCAAAAAGAAAAAAATCCAGTGGGGTTAAATCAGGAGAATTGGCTGACCATCGATTTCGACTAATAAATCGGTCACCACAGTATCCTTGCAAATAAAAAATAGTTTGTTGCGCAGTATGCCCCATCTTGTTGGAAGTACCCCAGGTTTAATTCATCTTCGTGAAGGGTTGCAATATTTGTTCTTGGTATCGTATTGCATTAATTGTATCATGACAAAAAATTGCTCCAATAATCCGTTTTTTCAACATTGCAACTCAAACACCAACTGTTATAGGATGGAGGCTATTTCCTACAAGAGCATGTCGATTCTCTGTTGACCAGGTACGGTAACTTTGAGAGTTGATATACCCCGACAAATGGATCCAAGCTCCATCCGAAAAGAAAGTGCGATTCAAGTCTTCTTCATGTAATATTTCATTAAACCAGTTGCAATAATTCAATCTCTGTTCAAAGTGATTACCCCGTCAATGTTGTAGTACAGAAAGTTTATATGGGTGCATATGTAAGTCTATTTTCAGTGCCTTATAAGTACTTGCCTAGCAAATGCCTACAATTTAAATACATAATGCTGTATAACAAATTACGTTTAAGTTAATTAGATCTCTTTACCAGCTTGAGCAGACAGCTTTCGTACAGATTTTGTGGGACCAATATCCATTCACTGCCCAATATCTGCGACATCTTCAGTTAAAACTGTTGGTACTTTTTCAGGTTTACATTTGCACACATTCCCCGTTTCCTTAAACCTTTCAATCACCCTCTTGCGATGACAAGTGAATGTGTCCAAGTTTATTTCCAGATTTCCATTTTCTGTTACAAATTGCTGAAAACACGACCCCAATGAATATTTCCATAATGTTCCACTGCGAAAGTGCGTCATTACGATAAACTTATCCTGTTGTATCGTAAAAGGCATAGTATACGTGGTATATTGTCTTGAAATAGACAGAAAAGAGACAATAAAACAATGAAAATACGAAAGTATAAGACACTTCAATACATTATGGTTTTGATGTTTGACATGAAAATTTAGTATGGGAAATTCACGGAAGTAAATATATCCTAGATTTTGATAATACTGGGACTTTTTTGTTGCCAACCCAGGACAGTTCAAAATGATCTCTTTGTTAATATATATCTATTTGAACATTCAATTTCTATTGAATTTGAGGTCCCCCGTCTCTAAAAAAATGTTTTCATGGCAATGGACAGGTCTTTTGTGATATAATAACGCTTATGATAATAATTTCTTTTTTTAAATCTAATACTATGTCGATTTATTTACTAAAACGTTATGGGGTCAGTGAGTAACCCTACCTGTTCTTTTATATTTCATATTTCACCTGGTCATCCGCAGGTTAATATACAGCATGTGTCAATTTTCATTAGCCATAGGCCATCAAGTCATGCAATACGTGACAACGTGGCACACCTACTTTCCTCTCCAATGCCAGCGCGACCGATACATGCTCGAAAATACAAGTTAGCTTAGCAGTAACTATTGGACCACTGACTTGGGTGTTTGTAATGGGTTCAGAAATAATATTTACGAGTTGCAAGGATTTGTTTCTCTTTTTCCTTTCAGTAAATGCAGAGAATTATTAACTGCGTTCACGCTGCATGACACAAACAAAAGCGTAATTCTAATAAAATTAAAAAATAACCCTAATAAGGTAAATAAAAAAGGATTCTGAAAGTAATAATAAAGTACTGGATCAGGAGATCGCCGCGGCCATTTGATGTTTCCCGTTCCAGTAATAAGGCTTTTATTGCAGATAAGATCGCAACGTGTTCGCAGCTAAACACTGAATGTAAAATCTGGTGGGGAGAAGTGGGAAGATCGGAGACAATCGTTGTGATGTCGATTGTTGCCGGGATTGGTGACGGACAGTAGGGGTGCCACGTTGCCACGTGTTACTTGTATACGTATAAATCGCACCTAAACATTGAATCCCTATACCTAATGAAAATTGACACATGCGGTATATGCCTATATAATTAGAATAACAATAGTCATTTTTTGTCGATAGTTCATTTTAATTGTTGATAGGAGATGTCACTTCATATTAGTATTTTCAGTAAATACAGGAATATAATTCAAATCTCTTGTAATTTAGGGAATGTTTAAAAGCATTGCGTACGTAATATGTAATGTTAGTAGTAGGTTGGAATAAAATAGGGTGATGGCGTATGAATAACTCTCAATAGTTGGAATTAAAAGAAAGTTGCATCCTGAACTACAGTTTTGGTGTGATCATAAGCTGTTAATATTGTTACGTTTAGCCAAAAGTAGTTACTGGGAGAAAATGTGAGTTACCAAGAAACTTTCTAAAATTAATTTATCAACTTTAAAAAATTCATATTATAAATCTAGTCAACATAAAATTCATTTATCATAGATAGTAATATGTATATGAAAAGTAAAACCAATTTAGAATGTTGTAAGTGTAAATATGTTCATATTTATATAGATATTTTTTGAGTTTGAAATTTGAAGGTTATAAGATATAGATATAACATTTTGGCAATGTAAAGAATAAAATCAAAAAATTCTTTTTAAATGTAATTATATAATTAAATATTTGAAATAAACATAAGATAAAATGTATTATATAATGTACCCAAGATATAAAGAAATTTGAACCGAAAATAACTAGACTCTAATTAGAAAAGAGGTTTTGTAAATATCTTTCAAATTATAACATTCATGTAAATTTAAGTCAAGGTAATTTAAACGCCATCAATTTTAAAGGGCACACAAGCTTTAAAATTTTATTGTATATCAGATATTTTTATATGTTGTTTTACTATGTTAAAACTAATCTAATACTATTTTCCAGCCTCAAATATATTTTATATAATACTATTTGTGCAAGTCAGTTTTTATTCCGGGTGTCCACACGAAAACTTTATATTGAATTATTTCTGGTGTTTTTGAAGACAAAAACTTGAAATTTTGGGTGGTTGTTCAGGATATAGGGGGACAATGAATAGTGTATTTCATACCGCCCCATCGGGTCACCCGCCGCCGCCGGCCATCCCCACTCCAATATTTTAAATGACATCCTGTATTTTTTTTTTGGTGGTTTTGAAAGAACACAATTTTCTTGATATTCCTATGTGAAAAAACTAGTAACACACATTATGACATTTATGGGATATTTAAATTTAAAAGTTTCAGATATCAGAAATTATTAACTCCGAAAAATCATAAGTTAGTCATGGAAATAGTTTGCTTTAAATTAGAATTGTCAAAATTGTGACTTTTGTGTTTCATTAATATTAATACTTGTAAAATTGTTCTTAAAGTTTCGGCTTTTTCGCTGAAATGGTTTATACTCTTGAAGAGAGAACTGAAATAGTGATTTTGTATGGGATTGCAAACAAAAATTATTCTCAAGCGGCGACGTTATTCAATGAAAACCATCCAAACAGAAACGTATCTGTTGCTTATGTCAGAACGCTAATAGAAAAATTTTTGCAAACTGGATCTGTAAATAATAAAAAACGGAATACGAATAATTGTGGTGTACTAAATGAAGCTATGCAACTAGCAGTTCTTGGGCATATTAATTTAGACCCAGAGCTTTCGTTGAGAAAATTATCCGAAGTTTCGGGAGTGCCAAAATCAATCTGCCATAAGATATTAAAATTAAACAAAATGCACCCTTATAAAATTCAACTTCACCAAGAGTTGGGTGATGGTGATTTCGACAGAAGAGTCGAATTTTGTGAAATAATGACAGATATGATTCGGCAAAATGGAAATGTTTTGCGAAGTATTTGCTTTAGTGATGAAAGTTGCTTTTACTTAAATGGTCTTGTGAATAGACACAACTGTCGATATTGGAGCGACGTAAAACCCCATTTTTTCCGAGAAGGCAACACACAATATCCCCAAAAAATTAATGTATGGGCTGGAATTCTTAATAACCAAGTAATTGGCCCGATATTCTTCCAGGAAAATTTAAATGGACCTAAGTACTTACAATTTTTGGAAGAGCTAATACATCCTCTTATCATACAGTGTCTAGAAGAAAACTTGAATGAAATAGAGGAGGAGCAATTATATTTTCAACAAGATGGAGCTGGGCCACATTACTGTTTAGACGTTAGGAATTATTTGGATAATATTTTCCCAGGACATTGGATTGGACGTAGGGGCTCTATTGAATGGCCAGCTCGCTCCCCCGATTTAACTCCCCTAGATTTCTTTTTGTGGGGACATTTGAAGTCTGTTGTTTATAAGACACCGCCACAATCAATAGCTGATTTACGTAATAGAATAACAGAGGAATGTCGAAATTTAACGCCACAAGTGTTCGAAAATGTTAGAAATGCTTTTGAAAATAGACTTTATTTATGTTTAAATGTAAACGGTGAACAATTTGAGCATTTAATTTAACTAAAATGTTGTGAATAAATCTTGTTTTAAGTATTTCCATGACTAACTTATGATTTTTCGGAGTTAATAATTTCTGATATCTGAAACTTTTAAATTTAAATATCTCATAAATGTCATAATGTGTGTTACTAGTTTTTTCACATAGGAATATCAAGAAAATTGTGTTCTTTCAAAACCACCAAAAAAAAATACAGGGTGTCATTTAAAATATTGGAGTGGGGATGGCCGGCGGCGGCGGGTGACCCGATGGGGCGGTATGAAATACACTATTCATTGTCCCCCTATATCCTGAACAACCACCCAAAATTTCAAGTTTTTGTCTTGAAAAACACCAGAAATAATTCAATATAAAGTTTTCGTGTGGACACCCGGTATATACACTCTAGCTATCTTGTTATTAAATAAATGCGAATACCTATTATGAATACCTAACAAAATATCTAATAGCAGTACTTTTATAAATCTCTGGATATAAATTCTATAGTAGCAACCACAAAAGTTAAGGAGAAGATAAGCAAATGAGTTTAGATTGTACATTGTCTGAATAATAATGAATTAAGTTTATTTAAGACGACATAAGTTCCTTTCACGATTTAGTTCACTTAAAAAATGGACACTTTGGATTAAAACTAAGCTTACAGTCAGTCTTTATCTATACCGAAACAAATCTGAGACACACGTACTCGAGCATACAACATTGCTTTTATTTAAATGAGTTGTTTACTCGATTTTTAGTGCTATCGTACTTTAAAAAGAAAACATGGCGACCGTCGACTTCTCTTTCCTTAATTAGAAATGCGAACGGAATAAATAATCATTTCCGCTGGGTGGATATCAGAGGAAACTGTACTAACCTTTGCAGATAAACATACATTATTAGTATGAATGCATGAAAAATTCTGTTGAGGATAGAAATTTCAAGTGTTTTCATTGTTTATAGAATTGTCTAAAAAGTGTTAAGATTTGTAATTTTGCAAAATGTTTTAAAATCAAGAAATAATAATATGATTATACAAAAATCTAGACAACCGGTTATGTGGCACACATTAATCAATAATATTAAAAGACACTAAAGGCCTTTCGATTTTGCAGCAAAATATTATTTATGGCACCATAATAAAATCACAAGAAAAATGTTTGTCAATAAAAAATAATTCAAATTTATTTATTTAATACCACAAGAAGTTCTGAAAGGAAGGAAATATACAAGGACCTTGTGCATCGCAAATGCGGATATCTTTGCATTCTATGACAACTGTTGTCTTGTCTAACAAACAGTTCTCCATCAACCTGTATGCAGTTCCGCTGAAACCATATAAATCTAATTGTATAAGATAAGCTGGTCATCTACACAGTAGAAAGCTTTCGACAGATCACAATAGAATAGCTTTATGATTTCAATATCTTCGAAAGCCTTGATATCCCTGCTCAACAATTTCCAAGTGTTGTGCAAGTAGACTTATTTTTTTTATGAATTATGTATTACTGAATATACCGGGCTCTTTTTTATCATTACACATAGCATTTTCCCTATGTGTAATGATAAAAAAAAATTGTCAATGCATTAGCGATATAGTCACTGTATAGTAGACAACCAGTTATACACTCGTATTTTGACAAGCAGGAACAGTGAGCTGTCATAAGATTTTTATCAGTCAATTTTCGTTAAACTTTTTATTAAAATTTTAAAATAAAAATTGAGTTTGTAGCAGAAACACTGTACGATACACGTGTTAAAATGTTATTTTATTTTGCTTATTTTAAATTGCTCCAGTTCCTAATCACCCTCGTGTCGCAAATCTTACTCGCAAAATAAAATAGCACTTTTAACAATTATATCGTAAATAACTAATTTTGTACAATTTTTCTTACAACTTTAAAATTCGAAATATATCACGTCAACATCATAATTGCTACATTAAGGATTTCCCGCCATTTCCCACTGGCCGATACAAATAAAATAATATTCTGGAGATCCGTTTCTCTTACTTCTACCATAAATTATTTGTACGGAAAAATTAAACTTTGCAGCGTACATAAAACCTTTTACATTTATTACGAAACTGTTAAAATTTAGCGCGAAAGTATTTGATTCGGCAATAATACTTGTACTGGTAACACTGGGCGATACAGAGCAAAATAAAGCTTAGAAGAATTAGGTTATGTTTTTAATAAAGAAAATGCAGAATATCACTTGGAACAAAATAATTAGTTTATTATAACAATTAAACGAACTTAAATGTGAAGTCTAATATCATAACAAGTTCTCGAAATGTCCACCTTGTCTTTCAAGGCAATAAGCAAGGCGATCTTGAAAGCAACGAAGTACATTTCTAATAAATTCTGGCCTTATTCCATTACATGCAGTACGTATACGCTCTTTTAGTTCATTCAAGTTGCGTATTCGTACATTGTTGTAAATTTTACTTTTTAGGTAACCCCAAAGAAAATAGTCATTTGGAGATAAATCAGCGGATCTTGGAGGCCATAGTATGGGACCAAATCTACCAATCCACCGTCTTTGAAATAAGTTATTTAAAAAATTCCTGATAGCGTTAGTAGAATGTGGCGGGGCCCCATCCATTTGGAACCAGGGTTCATCAACATTCATCATCTCAATTGATGGAATGATATGGTCTCTCAACAAATTCAAATATTTCACTGCAGTGAGGTTACCGTCAATAAAAAATGGGCCAATAAATCTATCGCTTATTATTCCAATCCAGACATTAACTTTTTGAGGGTACTGTGTTCGGGTCAGGTTTTGAGCGTGAGGATTTGTACGGGACCAGTACCTAATGGATTAATGGATAGGAAATTTAATAATTTTTCATGGATAAATGTAGGGTACAAACCGAAAGTTCTGAGAGTTGACTTCACCGTTTACGGTAAATGTAGCCTCATCAGTAAAAATTATTTTATTTAAAATTTCTTGGTTTTCATTTAACATGTTAAACATTATTTCACAAAACTCAGTTCGTTTTATCTTATCCTCTTCGAAAAGCTCTTGATGATTTGATATTTTATATGGCCTATATTTAAATTCTTTCAGAGTTTTGTATACCGAACTGTACGATACTCCAAAATGTTTAGCTACATCTAAAAGAGATCCTACAGACCGTTCCTCTACGTAACACAGGATATTTAATTTCATGTCTTCTGTTCGAACATGATTGGTTCTATTTCTTTTTTTGTGAGAATTTAGAACACAACCATCTTCTTGAAATTTTTTAAAAAAGTTCAGAATTGTTTTTGCACAAGGTATAAGCCTGTCTGGATAATTGACGGAAAACATGTCTCTAACTTGCCTTAAACTATTATTTTTCTGGTACCACATTACTATTGCCACCTTTTCATTTGTGTTGTATTTATCCATGATTTATAAATAAATTATCTATTTTTTTAATAAAATGTATTTAATTTATGACTTATGTTTGAATAAAAATTCAGAAATATTAGACATAAAAAATGTTTTTCCCGTCATGGCAACCTGATTTAAAAATTAAGGTATGCTATACGTAAATTCTTCATTGGTGTATAACTGGTTGTCTACTATACAGTGACTATATCGCTAATGCATTGACAATTTTTTTTTTATCATTACACATAGGGAAAATGCTATGTGTAATGATAAAAAAAGAGCCCGGTATATGCTATCTCTGATAGTTACATCAAAAAAGTTGATGTGGGTAAAAATTAATATTTTCCTGGCTCATCCCTATCTCTAGATTTGAATATTAGTTCCACTTCAACATCTCCAGGAAGCTGTAATAAATGACTTATTCCGCTTAAAGTTGTTTATTTAAAAGCTCACCTTTTTCTAAATTTGTGTTTGATGTAATTCCTTTCTCTTTATTACGACTAGAAATCAAACAAGAACAAGATTGAAATGCGAGAAATGAAAGAAATATGTTAATATTTACGAGGCTTTGCAAAAATTATATTTCGTCATAATAATATCACATACACTAATAGTAAAATTCACCCAGATAGAAATATCAACGGTTTCTATTGTAAACACGATACTGAACTATCATTTTGATAAACTAACTGTATGTAATGAAAAAACACATGATGTTTAATAGAACCACGTGGAAATACTCGGATACACGTTTGAAATGTGCCAGTCATCTGATCGACAAAAGAAGTCCATTCTATTTTAAGATGGCCTAATCAATTTTCTGAAACAAACGTGAGCGTATTTATCGTGGCGTAAAAGTTGTCTTCTGAATTGGAGAATGCCATACCAGGATTCGCTCGTATATTGAAGTATTAAATCTTATTTCTTGCATAGGGTACAGGTACAGTTTTTGATTGGATAAGAATATGTGAAACAACTATATGATAATATAACTGAAGTGTTTAATTAATTATAATATATATTATTTTTTACAAATAGTGATCAAACACCATTATGTATAATAAAAAAATCTGATTCACAACAATGTATAAACAGACATTACATACCGCGCATTCAAATACTTTCTCGTTAGAGATGGCCATGCTTTTTTTAATGGTTGGTGACGGTGCACGTAATCACACAGAAACGCATAATTTTGATAGTTTAGTTATGTCATGTATGCGTCTACAATTTGAATTTAAGTATGACAACTGTCAAAGTTTGAAGTTTTCAACATGTATACCAACATTGATCACTTAATTACTTAAAAAACAACCTGCTTTAACGAGGAAAGATTTTGAAGGCATGGTATCTTCATAATCCATAAAAATTCAATTTCTGTATGGATGTTATTCGCCTATTCATTAGTAATTAACTTCGTGGCTGATCTCAATTTCGTAGCTTGTAATTTAAAATTGAAGTTTAATCTGCGATTTCATCTAATGCTCTTCGAGAATTGGTCTCAATGTGGTTAAATTTCTGAGAAACAACTTACCACTTTTGTTATTATATCTATCCATTTACAACTATTTTATGGCCTCTATTATATTGAGGAAGCTTTTGATATAGACACCAGTTTGAATTTGGAGTTTTTTCAAAACATTTTTCTTTGTGTTTGGTGGTATGAGCCCAAAGGAAGGAACACTGATTCGATTTTGACTGGCATATCTATTCGTTGCCCTCCATATACCGGGGTCGACATATTTTAATTTCTGATACGAAAGTAGAAAGAGGAAAAGAGCGCAACGAAATAAACTAAAGATAAACATAAGCGAGGCTGCCACACTCGACGAACGTTTGCTATGAAATGTAAGGCGTGGGGGTCCCCCGCCACTGCGTTGCTCTCCCACCACTGTTAGCAAGCAGGCATCGCTGCATATCATAAGGTCATCTTCTGCATATGATAGAAGTGCAAAGCGAAATTAAAATTTGACGACTATGGTATGTTTCTATGCATTATTCGCCTGTACTACTAGACCGTCGATGGCTGTGTTTTGTGACGTGTTATTTCTTACAGGGTGTAGCACCTAAGATGCCTCGGACCGTAGCTCCTCTATCATACAATATATCGAAAAAAGTCTAAGAGAAAAATTGTCCATAACTACAATCACCATTTCCCTAAAATATTTTTGGTCATCAGTGCCATGCCGTATTCCAGTGGCGTATCAAACCTATGTTTTTTTAAATGGAACAATGTATATTTTGTGGCTGATTCGGAAAGCCCCCAAAGAGCACTTTTTTTCGTATATAACGTCATACTCCTACTTCAGCGGTTTCGCTGTTATAACGGTTTTTCTTCGCAGTTAGACCGTACTTCGACATTTTTTTTTGGCAGGAACGAAATTGTCCCGGCGTTTCGGTTTCGAATTTACGGATAGACTAAGACCTCTTCTAACTACTCCTAATTTTTTTTCAAGTGATTTAAGGAAAGAAGATAATTTTTGATTGGGCTTTGCAAATAGTCATTTTTTTCTAAAATATCAAATGGGAACCATATAAAATAATTATATCGTTGGATAATCAAAATTCCAAATTTTCCATTTATTAAAAAAAACACACATTTCATTACAAAATTAAAAAGAAAAAAAAGTTGTTAGGTCAATTTGTCGAAAAACGTCTTTTTTCAAAGTCAGCTGTCATGATAAAACAATAGAAATTAATTTTTGTGCATATTAGGGTAGTTTTTAATGTTTGTAAAGTAATCCACTTATATTTCATATTGAATAAATATGATAATACTTTAGCAACAAAAGATATTGACAGAAGAAGTTTTTCTATTGCACTATGTGAATGAGGATGTAGAATTTGGTGTACATGGTTTTGGATTTAATATCTATGTTTCTAAGTGAATGTCCCTTCTCGTACAAAACAAACTTACAAAATTAAATGAACAGGTGTACGATATGTAGAACGTAACAATGATTAAAGGTATCAAGAATAGCGTCAATTTATATCTTAATTAATGTGTTTTTGTATTCCACACATATATTATTGTTATATCTATATAACACTACCTTTCATCTGAATACTTAAACTCCCTGTTTTCCTTCTGACGAAATTTAAAATACCTATATGAATAATAAAATATTAAGAATTAAGTAATATAGTATTTATTTAATTTCGTTGCGTTCATAATAATAATAATAATAATAATAATAATAATAATAATAATAATAATAATAATTCCATGTACTACTTATCTATATTTGTTTTACGTGTAGTAAAAAAGGATAGCTTTTCTATTTCGGTGTTAATTACGGAATCTATGCAGCCTATGCAGGTAAACATTACGGTCAGTTACAAGCCTTCATTATTAAATACCTGAAGGTACTATAAAATTCGGTTCGTTAGGTTTGATGTGTATCTGGAACAACTCATAAATGTTATTTCATATATTGGATTGAATTCACAGAAGCACTTTTTTTTAACATTCAACGTTATAATTTGCGTAATTTGTTTTGTGAAACACGTGTACCGAATAAATTATTCGGGCAAATCATGCGATATAACATGTTTTATTGGTTCATTCGATATGACAAGGAGTTAATATATACAATAATTTAAATAGATGGAAACACATATACTCATTCCTAGAACCACATGAGATGCCTTAATTAATTTATGATCGAGACAGTCCAGTTTGAGTGTTAGAGAAAAGGTACCTAATCGCATATCGGTGAATACGTATGTACGTATACCGGTATCTGCACGCAATAATTCATATTTTATGTTTACCGCGTCCGCATTAAAAATTCCGATAACTTAGGAAAGAATGAAATCAGAACTGTTCCTCTGAACAGAAATGATCGCCGAGAAGCATTTTTATTTGATTTGTTTGGGTGAGATTCTAGATTATTTCAGTAACTCTTACAGTTTCCGTAAGGTACTGGAGATGCGTAACCAGGAACTGCAGATCTACAAATTGACAGTTGATGAGTTTTTTACATAACATTTATATTTAATATATTTAAACATATATAACATATTTTTGAAAAAAATGTACCGAACATTCTTTAATGCTAAAAAAGCAGAGAGCGCTATGAAAAATTCCAATAAAAACTATATCAAGAATGTTGAAAATGTAGTACACAATTTATTAGCAGATAAAAGTTTCCATGTAAATACATTTATGGGCAAAGTAATGTTTTGTTTCTAAGAAGCCAATAAGCAAATACATGCACTCAGCAAATAATATTCATATAACATAAACCATGTTAAATTGTAAAATTAAATGTTTGAAAAAGTCTGTCTTGTCATGATCACAGTTTAGTTGAACGTTCAAAAATATGACGTTATATTCAATAAAAAAAAGTACCTCAAAAGATCTTTGCGACTTGATTTATAAATAAAGAAGATGTAGGTTAAATCTACAATATGTAAAAATAATAAAAAGAAATATTTATTTTTTAGCAACAAAATACATATTTCTTCTTTATTCATTATTTCCTATTGAATGTAATATGTGAGTCCTTTTTAGTTCCAGCATGAAATATATTATATTAATTTTAATAAAACAATAAATTTATTAAGCCATCCAACGTTAATAAGTATATTGTAACGAAATGTGTTTACATTAAATAAAAGAATCAGATCTCTCGGCGCGATAAAAACGAAATTGTCACACGCAAAAAAAAGGACAGACCGAGCAACGTATAAAAACGCTCTTATTTACACACTGCCATAAATCATCTCTCTCGCTGCTGGTAAACATCGTAAAGCGGTGAGTCATACACTTACCCATGGTACTGTATCGGAAGCGGAGACAAATGTCTGGAAATATTCTACAAATATTCTGGAGGGAGACAGAGTTTACGAGAATGCTTCGAGAACATTTCATGCATGGTATATAAGGCGACTGAGTCACCGGAATTCAGTACGGAATTCATTACGGGATTCATTCATTGCGGGCGGAGTAGTTCGGGATAAAGAAAGTCCTTACGTAGTGGTAGCGTAGAAATAAATATAGTAGTGCCGTTTTATATAAATAGTGTGATATAAATAAATACGGACAGAGATATAAATAATAGTAGTAGTAAATAAATACCTGTGATAATTAAATTGTAGTAGTTTAAGTGTGTTAAGTTAGTTTTATGTTTTTATATTGTTAAATAATTTTGAGTATATAAATATACAGACTGTTTTAAATAAATAATTGCACGAGGTGTTTATTGGAACCCGAAAACGTTACAATTGGTGTCAGTGTGGGATAAACAATATAGAAGTGCAAATAAATAAATAAATAAATGGCTACCAAACGTTTGGAAGAATTAAAGGTCTCCGAGTTAAGGGCAGAATTGGAAGAAAGGGACGCAGATGCGTCAGGAAAAAAAAAACAATTCTCCAGGACCGGCTTCGTGACCTTTTAATAAATGAAGGTAAGGATCCCGAAAAATATTTGTTTCAAATGCAGACTGATCCAAGCTTAATAATCTTAAAAAATGAGATATTAACTGAAATGGCAAAACAATTCAAGACTCTAAAAGAAATTAAAAATGAAATTGCAAAACAATTCAAGACTATAGGAGATGCAGTTGAAAAACAATTCAAGACTATAGGAGATGCAGTTGAAAAACAATTCGAGACTGATATGAAGACTATAAAAGAACATTTCAAGACTCTAAATGATGAAATTGCAAATAGTTTTAAAGCTTCAAGACATGAAATTGCAAGTAATTCAAAACTCGAGACTACTTTTAAGGAAGACATTCAAGAGAATTCATCGAATGGGAGGCAGGAATTTTCTGAGGCCATCGAAGCCATGGAACAGAAAGTTGAGGAGCGCGTGTTCGGAATGGGGGACGAGTTTGGGGATCAGCTTCAGTTGCCAGCGATGAACGACTGCGGCCCCATGATATCTCAAGCGGCAGCCTGGAGATTGCCCGAACAGCGAAGGTAAAGGTAAAACCTCCCACCTTCGATGGAAAGACGTCATGGATGTCGTACCGGAATCAATTCGAAGCCGCTGCAGGAGCAAATGGGTGGACGTCCCCGAAGAAAGATACTGGTCTGATTGTGTCATTAAGAAGACTGGCCAGTGATGCTCTGCAGACCTTACTTCCGGAAGAGTGTCAAGACTATCTTAAATCAATCAAGCGTCTTGAGATGAAGTATGGACATGCACACCTGGGACAGGTAGTCCGACGATTGGTGAATCAGGTGCAACCTAAGAGAAGAACTCTCCGATGCTGGAATTGGAGATGGAGATGAAAATGGAAATGGAGATGGAAATGGGCCATGCGCATAGTAAATGCGCGAAGAAGCCCAAGAAAACCATAGCGGAGCAGCGAAAAATGAAACGGGTCGATGAGAAGAGGCAATCGTCGATCCAGTATCGTGGAGCCTCAAAACCAATAACGCAAATTGCATCTGTGCAACACCAAAACGCTGATGCTGTTGCAAGAAGACCACGTCCAGGAGGCTGCAGGCATAGTAACAGACTAGAAGAAAAATCGGCTAAAACATTCAGAACTGCCGTGGTTGACGATCAGTGGCATCCTGACAATTTGCGGATTGGTCAAGAAGCTGATGAAGACCTTGGTTCATTGATGGTTTGGAAGGGAATTGGTCGCGGACCGGCTTGGCAAGAAGTGGCTCCTCGTTCACAGGGACTGGAATCCTACTGGGCTCAATGGGACTCTCTGAAAGTAGAGGATGGATCTACTCAAGTGTGTTGTGGACAACCCAAATGGAGAAGACTGCGTCAGTGGATCCTGGCGAAGGTTGAAGGATGTCCACGAGCGAGTACGCCATCACACTCAGGATGTCAGCGACAGGACGAAGAATCGTTACCACGTGCAAGCCGAGTGAGAGAGATGGTTACCGAGAAGAGAACCTTGTTTGGTTGTAAAATATTCAGCGTCGCCGAGGCCTGACCCCAAAGCTCCAACAATACTGGGAGGGACCATACGAAATACTGGAGCAAATAGATGACGTCGTTTATCGCATGAGACTAACACCTCATAGTGAGCCAGGGATGGTGTGTTTCAACCAGTTGCCCCATATCATAGACGTGACGGCGGTGAAGTGGCGGATGTGCGACAAATTGCTGGAAAACCTAGAGAGCCAGCTTATGGGAATCCCTTGTCGATTTACGAGGACGTGCACTCGAGCAGGATGTGGGGAGGCTGGCAATTCCGAGGCTGGGCTGCGGATTAGACCGTTTGGTATGGAAAATCGCAGGAAACATACTGGAGGTGGTGTTTCGGCGTGCTAGTATGGAAATGGTCGTGCGCGGCTGTCGGACCGATCAGCCCGTTGTGCAGCCTGGGACGGTGGATTGCCATTGCCACAAGACGGCTGGGTGCACCCGTGGGTTCCGGTGTGGATTTCGTCATCCGCCAGCGTCAAGAACATGGAATAGTGTGTTTCGGGACGAAACGCAGTTTTTAAGAAGGGGGCAATGTAACGAAATGTGTTTACATTAAATAAAAGAATCAGATCTCTCGGCGCGATAAAAACGAAATTGTCACACGCAAAAAAAAGGACAGACCGAGCAACGTATAAAAACGCTCTTATTTACACACTGCCATAAATCATCTCTCTCGCTGCTGGTAAACATCGTAAAGCGGTGAGTCATACACTTACGCATGGTACTGTATCGGAAGCGGAGACAAATGCATGGTATATAAGGCGACTGAGTCACCGGAATTCAGTACGGAATTCATTACGGGATTCATTCATTGCGGGCGGAGTAGTTCGGGATAAAGAAAGTCCTTACGTAGTGGTAGCGTAGAAATAAATATAGTAGTGCCGTTTTATATAAATAGTGTGATATAAATAAATACGGACAGAGATATAAATAATAGTAGTAGTAAATAAATACCTGTGATAATTAAATTGTAGTAGTTTAAGTGTGTTAAGTTAGTTTTATGTTTTTATATTGTTAAATAATTTTGAGTATATAAATATACAGACTGTTTTAAATAAATAATTATACGAGTTGTTTATTGGAACCCGAAAACGTTACAATGTTATATTATCTTCCCTATATTTAAACCGAATGCAAGGATGCAATGATTTCAAAGTTCTTATTAATATTTCGTAAATTTCAAAATAATTTGTATTACATTTTGAAATACATTTCTACTTCTAACACATTAAGTACAGTACTTTTAAAACTGCACAGTTTATTTCCGATGCTGTTCTTATACCATATTAAAGGTCATGCGAAAAATTTGGTATACTTTTACATTGTGTTTCTTGAGTACTATCTTGACAAAGTTTTTCTAACATTTTACTTTGCTATACAAACTCTTATGAATAGTTTTACGTAATCATATTCTGGTGTTCTTTTGTTTAGTACTCTGTTGTCAGAATTGTAATACTGAGAGTTGTCACTTTTAGTAATAATACTAATTAGAACTTTACTGCATTTTATTTAATGGCCAGCATCAAAACTAACACATATTACACCGCCTTATAATGCATGGACGTGAAATAACAAGGTGTCATTAAAATATGTCATTTATATTATGAATAATCATCATATACTTGTATACAAATTTGAAAGATTGAAATAAACTAAAAATATTTACTAAATATAAATATTTGGTAAATGAAATGATAATAAATGTACTTACATCAATATCTGATTTATTTTTAGTGTAACCAGGAATTGCAAACGATTGGTTTGGTTTCCTGTATCTTTTCTATATGCATAGATGCTTCCCAAAATTAAGAAAATAACACATACTTACATTATATATTTTTGATATTTTATTGTTTAGGTGCCACATTTTATAATTTTTATATAACAATATTACTTGAAATATATCAAGTCGTTTTAAAGAAAATGTAAATATCTGTTATGGTCAGAATGTAAAAATAGAGACATTTCAACATGATAGAAAGACAAAATTATTAGTATTAGTTATTGGAGGTGTTGTTTCTCCTACTTTGAAAACGAAGGAAACACATGCTGCTTATATAATATTTTCCACGACATTCGGCATGATAACATAACTAGTTGTGCCTCATCCGGTCTATTAAATGTATGAAATCGAAGGCTTAAACACTTCTAGAAGACGAAAATCTTTTGTAAAGATCTGTGCATAATTATAAAAAAGAAGAAGAAATGCTGGACGTATTGAAAATAGAGTGGTAAGAATTGATGTTTATGTACCTCTTTGTAGATACAGATATAACTTTATATATAGATTTTACAGTATTTTCAAATAAAACACTAGTAATAATTGAGCAGCCCAAGAGCACCGAAGAAGTGTTAGGTCAGAGCATTACATTCAGCTCATTGCAGCTGCATAGCAGGTCATTGTGAAATTGCAATAGCGTAAAATGAGCAATAATGCTACTCTATTTTACGTTATTGTGGAACATATATGAGGTAGGCACCATACATTTTCGGCCTGATATACAAAAAAAAAACTTGGAACAATATAAGAATTTTTATTTTTCAATGTAATCTCCCCTAACTTCTATACATTTGTTACAACGATTAATTAATTAATAATTCGATACCCTTGTAAAAATAATCTAAAGTTTCAGCTGCTTGCAACTCACTGTCGTTCTTAAAGCTACGTCCCCTAAGGTCTTTTTTAAATTAGAAAACAAAAAGAAAACTCACAAGGGGCCATATCCGGACTATACGGTAGATGTTGCAATTCTTGATGGATGGCAGCTTGTGAAATGGCGGCAGTATGGACGTTTTAATTATTGCCTACATCCATTTCTGTCCAATAAGTATTTTGCAAATAGGAACGTTTGAAGCATAGCTACAGGCGGCCATATTAATTTCAATTTGATAACTTCTTGGACAACTCTACAAATACAAAGCATAACCGCAATAATCTTTATTTATATATACTTCTGGACAAAATTAAGGGACCACCAGGAAAATTCAGAATAAAAATGAAACAAGATAACGACATTTATTGAAACGAATAAATATATAAATTCATGTGTTTCCTTAGAGTTTAGTTGATTTAAGGGCTATTCAAATTAACAACATTTACTTTTATGGCAAAAAAGAAAAAAGCCAAAAATTTAACTAAAATGCCAATGGGTCTTATCATGAACTTATATAATCGTTTAAATCCTAATTTGTAATAAGTTAAAAAAAATATCATTATTAATAGCGTGTATGCCCTCCTCTTGCAGCAATACACGCTGCTAATCTTCTTGGCATGCTTGAGATTAAGTTTCGGATCCTTTCTTGAGGTATCTGTTCCCATTCTTGAAGAAGCATGTTAGAGAGTTCATCAAGTGTTACTGGCGGTCTCGGTGCGTTTTTAATTTTGTTGCCCATGTGATCCCAGATATGCTCAATAGGATTAGGGCTTTTGGCAGGCCACTCCAAACATTGGATATTTGCATATCTCAACAGAGCTGTGACAATGTTAGCTGTATGAGGTTTGGCATTGTCTTGCATAAAAATGAATCCATTGCCGAAATTTTCGGCAAATGGTTGAACGTGGGGCACAATAATTTCGTCTGCATATATCCTTGCTGTTAGCGACTCATTTCGTATCAATACCAATTCTGTACGACCATTATATTGTATGTCAGCCCAAACCATTACAGACCCCCCACCAAATTTATCAAATTCTCGAATGTTACATGGTGCAATCGCTCACCTGGTCTTCGTATGACACGAACACGGCGATCATTCCCGTTTAGGAGGAATCTGGACTCGTCCGAAAACAAAACGGAGTTCCACTGATCCTCGTCCCAACCTTGATGATTTCGACAAAAGTTTAAGCGATTTATTTTGTGCGTAGCTGTGAGAATTGGACTGGTTGCTGGTTTTCTAGCAGACAAATTGACTTCTTTCAGTCTTCTTCTTACTGTTTTGGTAGAAATTTCTGTTCCAGTGGCTAATCGAAGATCACTTTTTAACTCACGAGATACCACAAACCGTTTTCTTAAAGTTGGAAGTTCGATAAAGCGTTTGAAACTACCAGTGCATCTGAACCGTGCTGCAGCCCTCTGTATCACAGATTTGTTTGCATTTAGAATTCCAGCAACTTCTCTTTGTGAATATCCTTCATGAAGAAGAATAATAATTTGGGACACTTCTTCTGGTCTGCAATGGCGTCTAGGCATATTTAATTAACTTAATGCAAACAACTTCACTAATTAACGAAACAAAAAGCACGCTTTATTAATTAAATGACTTAAAAGCTGTCAACAATTAGACCTTTTTGTTGACATTTCGTTTCATATCAGCGAATTTCTTGCTATTGTTAATTGTTTCATGGCACACTATTTGGATTGTGTTTAATAAACGTCAGTTTATGACATGTTAAAAGCCTATTAAAAATAACTTGTAAATTAGAAATGTTATTTCAAGTTTATTTGGTGGTCCCTTAATTTTGTCCACAAGTGTACATAATAATATATCAAATGTCGTTTATTGTAGAAGCTACGAATATCTAAAATTTGCAGGTAAATGGGAGAGTATTCCACGAAAATGTATGTAAAAGTTTCTAGTTGTTTATATATGTGTATATCAGCAAAGTTTCTTTCTCATTTCGCTTTGGGTTAAGACGAATGGCATAATTAATTTTAAAATAATACAATTTTCATAAAATTGTATTATTTTACGACCAGGAATTAAATCAAGTGATTAGACGTAATGATTCCCATTCAATAATAATAATGTTAATTCTTTATTTTTTCTGGTGGTTGTTTTATAAAATACTTTGACGTTGCAGGAATAAAGCAGTAGCAATATAGAACTACATGCATAGTTTTTTTAGACACACCGATATATGAGTGTTGCGGTTTTCATACATTTGAACCATTTATTTAGAAATAGAATAATATATTTTATCGCCAACCGTCAGTAAAGTGATGCGTTACCATAGCGTTTTGCGGAGGTAAAGAAACACTTTATCGTACTGTACAATAAAGTACTTTACCTGCCGCTAATATCTGTCAGCGTAGCATGACTGATGACTTTTAAAAATAAATCGTTTGTCACTGTCATAAACTGTCAAAAGTTATTATATCTTTATTTCTTAAATTAACAATTTTAACGGTTGGCGATAAAATTTTGTATGCACCACGTCAGTAAAGTACCTTTACCGAACTCGTCTGTTACTCGCCGCGCTCGCTTCACTCGCTTGGCTCGTAAACCAGACTCGTTCGGTAAAGTATCACTTTACTGACTTGTTACATAAATAACTATTATCGCCAACCGTCAGTAAAGTGATGCGTTACCATAGCGTTTTGCGGAGGTAAAGAAACACTTTATCGTACTGTACAATAAAGTACTTTACCTGCCGCTAATATCTGTCAGCGTAGCATGACTGATGACTTTTAAAAATAAATCGTTTGTCACTGTCATAAACTGTCAAAAGTTATTATATCTTTATTTCTTAAATTAACAATTTTAACGGTTGGCGATAAAATTTTGTATGCACCACGTCAGTAAAGTACCTTTACCGAACTCGTCTGTTACTCGCCGCGCTCGCTTCACTCGCTTGGCTCGTAAACCAGACTCGTTCGGTAAAGTATCACTTTACTGACTTGTTACATAAATAACTATTATCGCCAACCGTCAGTAAAGTGATGCGTTACCATAGCGTTTTACGGAGGTAAAGAAACACTTTATCGTACTGTACAATAAAGTACTTTACCTGCCGCTAATATCTGTCAGCGTAACCATGACTGATGACTTTAAAAATAAATCGTTTGTCACTGTCATAAACTGTCATAAGTTATTATATCTTTATTTCTTAAATTAACCATTTTCACGGTTGGCGATAAAATTTTGTATGCACCACGTCAGTAAAGTACCTTTACCGAACTCGTCTGTTACTCGCCGCGCTCGCTTCACTCGCTTGGCTCGTAAATCAGACTCGTTCGATAAAGTATCACTTTACTGACTTGTTACATAAATAACTATTATCGCCAACCTTCAGTAAAGTGATGCGTTACCATAGCGTTTTACGGAGGTAAAGAAACACTTTATCGTACTGTACAATAATAGTTATTTATGTAACAAGTCAGTAAAGTGATACTTTATCGAACGAGTCTGATTTACGAGCCAAGCGAGTGAAGCGAGCGCGGCGAGTAAAAGACGAGTTCGATAAAGGTACTTTACTGACGTGGTGCATACAAAATTTTATCGTCAACCGTGAAAATTGTTAATTTAAGAAATAAAGATATAATAACTTATGACAGTTTATGACAGTGACAAACGATTTATTTTTAAAGTCATCAGTCATGGCTACGCTGACAGATATTAGCGGCAGGTAAAGTACTTTATTGTACAGTACGATAAAGTGTTTCTTTACCTCCGTAAAACGCTATGGTAACGCATCACTTTACTGACGGTTGGCGATAATAGTTATTTATGTAACAAGTCAGTAAAGTGATACTTTATCGAACGAGTCTGATTTACGAGCCAAGCGAGTGAAGCGAGCGCGGCGAGTAACAGACGAGTTCGATAAAGGTACTTTACTGACGTGGTGCATACAAAATTTTATCGCCAACCGTGAAAATTGTTAATTTAAGAAATAAAGATATAATAACTTTTGACAGTTTATGACAGTGACAAACGATTTATGTTTAAAGTCATCTGTCATGGCTACACTGACAGATATTAGCGGCAGGTAAAGTACTTTATTGTACAGTACGATAAAGTGTTTCTTTACCTCCGTAAAACGCTATGGTAACGCATCACTTTACTGACGGTTGGCGATAATAGTATATTATGACACTAGTGCATAATCAAGCTTTTAAAGCATGAGTAACGAGTTTAAAGCCACGACGCGAAGCGGAGTGGCTTCAACGTTACGAGTGCTTTAATAGTTATTTAAGATACAAGTGTAAAAAGTCATTCTTTAGTGCACGAGCGACGTAGTTAAAAACACGAGCGTAGCGAGTGTTTTTAAAGTCGTGAGTGCACTAAAGAGACTTTTTACACGTGTATTTTACAACGTTTTATCTACGATCATGCCAATTTTGGTCAGAAATAGTCAATTTTTATGAATACTTGTAGTATATCGATCTTTTAATAAATGTCACTTTGACGGGTATCGTATTATTCAAGTACTCCTATGCTATCATGTAGACTGTCATGTTGGATGTTATTCTGTCACTCTATTACCTGCTATTACTAAGGAAACAACGGTATCAACAAACTTCATTAGTATGTCATTGTTGCTTCTGAAATTATTAATTTAATCTGTTAAATATAAAGTATAAAATGATTGATAATGATCATAGTGATACAATTGTAGAGATCGCACAAACGGCTACAGCGAGTCTAATACCAGAAAAATCAAGAAAACAGTATGAATTGGTATATAAACGATTCAACGCCTGGTGTATTTCAATGAAAGTGGAGAATCTTACGGAAAATGTGTTCCTTGCTTATTTTTCAAAAAGGGCTAAGGATATAAAGCCATCAAGTCTATGGTCGGAATATTCCATGGTGAAATCCCTCCTATTAGCCGAAAAAGACATCGATCTTAAGCAGTTTTCGAAGTTAACCGCTTATATGAAGCGCCAATCTGTAGGATATCGTCCCAAGAAATCCAAAGTATTCAGTAAAAATGATATATTCAAATTTATAAATGACGCACCTGATAATAGATTTTTAGTGATGAAGGTATTTTAATGCAACATTTTCTTTGAGTGGTCAGTGACTAAAATTAGACACTTTTTAATTTTAGGTTGTAGCACTTTTTGGTATTGCGGGTGCTTGTAGAAGAGATGAGTTTCATAAAATGAGCATAGATGATGTGGAAGATGTTGGTAATATGTTGATAGTCAAAATTCCAACATCTAAAACCAATAAGCCTCGATGTTTTATTATTGGCACTGAAACGAGAGATATGAAAAATATGGTTGAAATATACAGAAAATACGTCAGCCTAAGATCACCAGCAACAGCACATAATCGACTGTTTGTCAGTTACAATAATGGAAAGTGTTCTGTTCAGCCTATAGGTATTAATACTTTTGGAAAAATACCAAGCCAAATAGCTAGTTATCTGAAGTTGCTTAATCCGCACGAGTATACTGGCCATAGTTTTAGACGGTCATCTACCACCATACTTGCAGATGCAGGAGCAGATGTTCTAGAATTAAAAAGGCATGGTGGTTGGAAGTCATCAACGGTGGCAGAATCTTACGTGGAAGAATCCGTTCAACATAAGGTCGCGATATCAAATCAAATTTTGGGCAGAGGTCCAGCTGAGACGGTGGCAGCATCTTACGTGGAAGAATCCGTTCAACACGAGGTCGCGATATCAAATCAAATTTTGGGTAGAGGTGCAGCTGAAGAAGCAAACTCAAGCAATGCTACTACCGATATACTTCCTTCTACATCAAGAAGTCACGAGATTCCTCAAATTCTTATTAAAAATTGTACTAATTGTAAAGTAAATGTACATATTTACAGAAATGAATAAAATATCTTACTGATATTTTTCTTATTATTCTATTAGTTAAAATTGTGCAATAAAACCCGTGCAATAAAAACTTTTTTAGTATGCATGCATCATAAACCAAACAAAACACACCCATAAGCGTGCATAATCGGGCCTTTATCGCACGGCGTGCGTATAAAGGTTGCTTGGTAACAGCCAATCCCAAGCGTTTAATAGTCCATTGAAATGTCAGGAAATGTCAAATGACATATAGGTACATGTCACTCGATAATATGTATTGGAATTATTGATTTGGTTTATTTGGTTTGTACCGCATTTAATATCGTATAATACATTATTATTTTATTGTAAACTATCAAATTAATCAACAATTATGGTCAATTTTATTTCAAAACATGTAACATGAACGGAAAAATTATTTTAAATGAATATTAAACGTACAATTTTGATTATTCGTTACTGTTAAGTGACTTGCAGCATTGCTTATTTGTGTATTTTCAACGTTCTTATCAGTGTTAACAAATGTGTCAGATCCAATATTGCCTCCTTTCTGAACAGCTCCAGCAATTAATTTTGAAACGCCTAATTTGTTTGTGATAGACTCTTCAATATACCCACTCGCTGTCGATGAGGATTTCCAACCCACTTGGCGTTTCACCTCATCGACATTCATCCCTCCATTAGCCATAATCGTGGCAGATGTTCGTCTGAAGGCATGACCTCTGTATTTATGAGCGTTTATGAAATTTAGATAACGTGCTATAATGGAAGGGCACTTTCCAAAGGTATTAATCCCAACAACTTGTTTTATACATAGTCCTTGAGAATATTTTAAGAAAACTCGATCTGTACTCATATGCTTTGGACGTAGTGCAAGATATTTATTAAATATCTCGGCATACTTTATGTTGGAATTATCTACTACAGCAAACGTCCGGCCTTTTTCTGTTTTTGACGGACGAATACAAATTATCAGGGCAGATCCTTCTTTTCTTATATCACTCATAACCAGATTACACATTTCGTTTCTTCTGCAACTACCAAACACTCCACAAATTGCTACAACTTTTAAAAATAAAAATATATTATCTGGAGCCTGACTAAAAAACTTGCATAAATCTTCTTCCGTAAAAACCAAAGACTTTTTAGCTTCTTGACCTTTGCCCACTCCTTTCATAAAGGCATGGAGTTTGTGATAAGATGCTAAATCGATTCTGTTTTTAACCCTTAGCATAGCTTGCAGTTTGGAATGAATGCACCAAAGTGACGAAGCTTTATAAATTCTGGACATTTCCAATATATACGCTAACATTACTGATTCATCAATATGTTCAGTCTGTTTCTGCTCCATCCATAATAATAATTTTTCGTACTCTTTATAATATAAATGCTTGGACTTTGCAGGTATTAAACTTAATTCAGCTTCAGCAGCTAGTTTTTGAATTTCTGTCGACATTATTAATACAACAATGATGTTTAATAATTAAGTGAAATGTCAAATGACATAATATAGAGACACATGTCACTCGATAGAATGTATTGAAATTATTGATTTGATTTCTTCTAATTAAAATTATTGTTGCATTTATACTAAAAAATATCGTATGACACAGTGCATAATTAGCTTTTAAAGCACTCGTAACGTTAAAGCCACTCCGCTTCGCGTCGTGGCTTTAAACTCGTTACTCGTGCTTTAAAAGCTTGATTATGCACTAGTGTCATAATATACTATTATTGCACGGGTTCAATAAATGCTAACTTTTTACCCTAAAAATCATGCAAAAAGCTATCACTTTTTACATGATCGTAGATAAAAGCTAATTATGCACTGTGTCATACGATATTTTTTAGTATAAATGCAACAATAATTTTAATTAGAAGAAATCAAATCAATAATTTCAATACATTTTATCGAGTGACATGTGTCTCTATATTATGTCATTTGACATTTCACTTAATTATTAAACATCATTGTTGTATTAATAATATGGACAGAAATTCAAAAACTAGCTGCTAAAGCTGAATTAAGTTTAATACCTGCAAAGTCCAAGCATTTATATTATAAAGAGTACGAAAAATTATTATTATGGATGGAGCAGAAACAGACTGAACATATTGATGAATCAGTAATGTTAGCGTATATATTGGAAATGTCCAGAATTTATAAAGCTTCGTCACTTTGGTGCATTCATTCCAAACTGCAAGCTATGCTAAGGGTTAAAAACAGAATCGATTTAGCATCTTATCACAAACTCCATGCCTTTATGAAAGGAGTGGGCAAAGATCAAGAAGCCAAAAAATCTTTGGTTTTTACGGAAGAAGATTTATGCAAGTTTTTTAGTCAGGCTCCAGATAATATATTTTTATTTTTAAAAGTTGTAGCAATTTGTGGAGTGTTTGGTAGTTGCAGAAGAAGCGAAATGTGTAATCTGGTTATGAGTGATATAAGAAAAGAAGGATCTGCCCTGATAATTTGTATTCGTCCGTCAAAAACAGAAAAAGGCCGGACGTTTGCTGTAGTAGATAATTCCAACATAAAGTATGCCGAGATATTTAATAAATATCTTGCACTACGTCCAAAGCATATCAGTACAGATCGAGTTTTCTTAAAATATTCTCAAGGACTATGTATAAAACAAGTTGTTGGGATTAATACCTTTGGAAAGTGCCCTTCCATTATAGCACGTTATCTAAATTTCATAAACGCTCATAAATACACAGGTCATGCCTTCAGACGAACATCTGCCACGATTATGGCTAATGGAGGGATGAATGTCGATGAGTTGAAACGCCAAGTGGGTTGGAAATCCTCATCGACAGCGAGTGGGTATATTGAAGAGTCTATCACAAACAAATTAGGCGTTTCAAAATTAATTGCTGGAGCTGTTCAGAAAGGAGGCAATATTGGATCTGACACATTTGTTAACACTGATAAGAACGTTGAAAATACAGAAATAAGCAATGCTGCAAGTCACTTAACAATAACGAATAATCAAAATTGTAGGTTTAATATTCATTTAAAATAATTTTTCCGTTCATGTTACATGTTTTGAAATAAAATTGACCATAATTGTTGATTAATTTGATAGTTTACAATAAAATAATAATGTGTTATACGATATTAAATGCGGTACAAACCAAATAAACCAAATCCATAATTCCAATACATATTATCGAGTGACATGTACCTATATGTCATTTGACATTTTCTGACATTTCAATGGACTATTAAACGCTTGGGATTGGCTGTTACCAAGCAACCTTTATACGCACGCCGTGCGATAAAGGCCCGATTATGCACGCTTATGGGTGTGTTTTGATTGGTTTATGATGCATGCATACTAAAAAGTACTTTATCGCCAGCCGTCAGTAAAGTGATGCGTTACCATAGCGTTTTACGGAGGTAAAGAAACACTTTATCGTACTGTATAATAAAGTACTTTACCTGCTGCTATCTGTCAGCATAGCCATGACAAATAATAAAATAAAAAAATCGTTTGTCACTGTCATAAACTGTCATAAGTTATTATATCTTTATTTCTTAAATTAACAATTTTCACGGTTGGCGATAAAATTTTGTATGCACCACGTCAGTAAAGTACCTTTACCGAACTCGTCTGTTACTCGCCGCGCTCGCTTCACTCGCTTGGCTCGTAAATCAGACTTGTTCGATAAAGTATCACTTTACTGACTTGTTACATAAATAACTATTACCTGCCGCTAATATCTGTCAACGTAGCCATGACTGATGACTTTAAAAATAAATCGTTTGTCACTGTCATAAACTGTCATAAGTTATTATATCTTTAGTTCTTAAATTAACAATTTTCACGGTTGGCGATAAAATTTTGTAAGCACCACGTCAGTAAAGTACCTTTACCGAACTCGTCTGTTACTCGCCGCGCTCGCTTCACTCGCTTGGCTCGTAAATCAGACTCGTTCGATAAAGTATCACTTTACTGACTTGTTACATAAATAACTATAATATTACTAGTTTAATATATTTATGTTTATATAAATATATTACAACGCTACGAATGCTTCCTATACTCATTTTGGTATTTTTAAACTAATTTACGTAATGTGGATTTTGTTCGACTTTTTCATGTGTGTTTACTTTTGTCTAACAGTGTTTTTGCGTTCCGTGAGTAAATATGGCAAAACTAAATTAGTATTACCATTTTAGAATTCGCTCTCATAATGTTACAGGTGTCGATGTAGCTACTACAGTACAGTGTTGGTTGAATGTAGAAAGGAAGTATTTTTATTCTCATCCGCACATAATGTTATAATGTTACAATAAAAACCTGTTCTCGTTGAATGGGGCCGTTATACACGAACAAACTTCTGCTATCTCTCGTTTGTCACAAGCCATATATACATATATATGTATGTTCATGTACGAATGTACAGTATTCGTATCAAAAATCGGGTCATGGAATGGATATTTTAAATTAGAAGCTTAAATTTACCGAGAAACTCTTTTGCCGTTTGCAAATTATATGCAAAGTTTTTATGTAATCTAGTTAGCTATGGTGAAAAGAATTTGGAGAAAACTACTATTTTATTTTGCAACATGTAATCCATCAACAACACATATATTCTAACCCTTTTCCTGTAAAGCTATGACTTATAAGCCCACAAAAATGTTTCCCACCGTTTTGCTTCATTCAGGTATTTATCTGTAGAAAAACAGTTTTCCCTCAGATGCCTTTTTAATTTAGAAAAGAGAGTAATTCACTAGAAGCCAAATCAGGACTTTTGAGCTAATGTTATATCTTTGTAAAGCCACACTTGTCGATTACTTTACGGACTTGGCGTGAATTCAGTAATTGTCATGGTGCAGCATAATCTCTTCATCACAGCTGTGGGCGCTTCTCTGCTCTATGCGTGTCTTTACTTTCTGATTAATTCATTACATGCATCCCCTGTTAGTGTAGATTCTTTCATATTCCACACAATTGTCATCAGCTTTCCTAATGAATTTTGCGTTTTTACCTTTTTGCCTTAGATATCCCTTGCAGATCTACTGCACGGGATTGTTTTGTCGGCGGAACTCAGTAATACAGCAGCATTTTTTACCTGTTACAATTTTCGCAAAAATCTCTTCGTCGTCAGCAAAACCCAACCAGATTTCTTTACAAATATGTTGTCGACAGAATAAGAAATTTCGTAATCTAACAAACTTATTTATTCCTAAATCCTCGTACAATTTTGTTTTTCCAATGTCACTACTTCAGCATTGGAACTCCTAACTAACCTGAGCTTTCTTGATGTTTTTGTTGATTCTTATTACAACAGGCTTTTCACATTTTGGACCATCTTTAATTGACTTTCCAGCATTTCGAAATTGTTTGGATAAAAATTTTATCGTAAAACATGACGGCGCATCTTCTGGTAAATATTCTTGGACACATCTTCTTCTCTCGTCAAGACTTTGATTACTCTTCTATGTTCCACCTGAATTTTACTTATTTTGTTAGTTAACGCTATAGAAAAACAACAAAACATCAAAGTACAGTCATATGCGTTTGTCACTGTTAGATAATATATATATACATACAGCTCACCACATATAAGTTGAGCGGTCATCGACGCAGATCAAGAAGTGAGAGAATGCACGATAGAGATGGATAGAGCTGTGACAAATGCATGCGTGTACACCCCGCTGCTACCACTCACCACTTTGTCCATTGCGCATATTACTTTCACCGTTCACCTTATGTGGTGAGCTGTACTGCTTGTAGTAAAATATAAAAATATCCTCTTGTATTATGCTTAGGCATTTAGTCGATTCGAAATATTAGAGAAGCTGCATACTAGCTACCTTATATTTACTTGTAGTGCTCCACTAGTATGCTACTAATTAACATTTGAAATATTTATTCATATTTAAATGCATATAATAATTGGTATATTATTGTATTTTACTTAATGATAATTAATAATTATTTTGAAAAATTTTTCTTTAAATAAGTTCAATTCTGAGCTCCACTTTTTCTGTTAAAACCACTCTTTAAATTATTTATGAAACAAATTGTTTATATTATTCATTTAACAAGAAAATTATATGAACTGAATAACACATTTCCGCACGAAGATGTCATTACTTTATATGACATCTACATGTGTATATAAGAAATAAGTATTTTACGTAGTTATTCCTATTGTTATTTTAGTAAAACATGATGTTAATATTTGGATAATTTTTTGGAAGACCCCTTTTCAACTAAGTAATAAATATAAAACAATGTTGAACGATGTGGACATAATTTGACTTTCATGAAATATCTATTTGCACGAAAATGTCGTCGCTACATTTTGATCTACAAAATTGAAAAAACACATTGTTTCAATGTTTGGGTAGTTTTAATGTAAATAGCGATAAATGTCTCGTTCTAAGAATAATTGAGAATTTAAAAGCCACGCTCATCGACATTTTGCCACTTAATGCTGAACAGTGCAACTTTGTAGAGAGACATTGTATTCAATACCTACTTTGTTTATACAATCTGTTAGATTATTATTATAACAGATTGTAATGGGCTATTTCATAACCGAAATACGACAAATTAAGCCGCAAACGTTAACTGCAGTGTTTGAGAAACTGATCTTCGGCTTGCCTATTGTCAGGAAGTTAGTGGTCAACAGTTTGAACATTCAATTTGACTTGTTTTTCTGTTTTTTTTAATAATTCGGTCCTTTTCAGACAAGAGAGTGAAATAAATTTTGTAGGATACGGTCTCAGTTATTGATATGTTCAATTGCAAATTTCTCAATAACTGTTGAGTTTGGGTATAGGACATGGTACATGAAACATACTGAGAATTCGATGCAGAATTAACAAATTAAATAAAAACATATATTTCCATTTGAAAAAAAAAATGATGGTCGTAACTTATTTTTGGACCAACCTTTGTACATCAATTTATCCGAGCGTTTTTCCATAAAACAAAACCAAAAATTTTAAATGAATTTATGCTAACCCGCGCGTCCTCACTGAATATGTAACACAACTGTAATTGTTGAGTTCTTGACATGATATTTTAGATCAAATTAATAAAGAGAATGTAATTTTTCGTTTTTCAAAAGAATATTGTTAATTACGTATTGGGTATCCTGATTAATTCAAAATCAAAGTTATTTTTACTCATGGGTACCTTGATTAGTCTATTAATCATGATTTGTTGAATGATGAGAAGAGTAACGTACTGTTGTAGCTGTATGTGTGGGCTTATGAAATATGATAAACTCTTGTTTATTATTATTGTTATGTGTAGAGACTGGATTTTATGCAAAATGCATATTTGTTGTTTTTTTGGTATATCCCTTCTATACTGTGTACTTATCCATTTTCCACCCTCAGAATACGTTTTTTACCATTTTTTTAGTGCATATAATGCATACTTGGACACTTTACCATAACTGCATATGCACGTACATATTTCATAATTGTTTTGCATATTTATGCATATATTCGCCATTTTCATAAGAACCATAATAAAATCTGATATTTAAAGATATTTAATTTGTTTGTGTAAACGTGAGGGGATTGCATTCCTTCAACTTTGCATTAATGACTCATTAAAAGTCCATCTCATTAATAATGAGATGGACTTTCCCAAAAATAGGAATTAACTCTACTGATAATCGGTTTACAGGGCAATTAGAACTTACGTAAGAAATCCTTTTCAGAAATGTAGGTATTAATGCAGGTATATTATACCGTACGACTAATATCAATATAAGAAAAAGAAATAATTTCCTTCATAGTTTGTTCATTCGTAAACGTGTTAAGGTCTGTGATATTTGGTGAAACAAAAGTGAATTAAAAAGTTTTGAAAATGCGGAAGATAGCTAAAGCGAAGTCATCTCTAATAAAAAATTGGATAAGTGATTGCAGTGCACTAAAAATTATTGACGAAGAAAGTGTTTTGTGCACACTCTGCGACAAAAGGGTAAGTTGAATTTTGAAATATTTTGTCAATAACAAGTTCTACAATTATGAGAATTTTTTTTGTGTTCATAAATATAATGAAACAATTTCATAATAAATTATTATTAGACATGTTTAATTTTATGTTCTTTAAAGCTAATATATCTTTGTAATATTTCTTTGTCATAAACACCAAAATAACCAAAATCAATCAAATTTAAACAACTGGAGAACTTTACAAAACCAGACAATTTATTTTTCTAGTTTTTGTAGTAATATAGTAATTAATAATAATTATTATAACTGAATGTTAAAAATATATATTTGTTACACAGATTACCTGCCAGAAGAAATTTCAAGTAGTGCAACATTTGAACACAACATTTCATCAGAACAGGGTTTCTGAAAATTTGAATAAACCGAGGCAGCAACTTTTGGAGGAAAGTTTTCTCAATAATTCGAAGAATCCACAAGAAGCATTTTCCAAAGATTTGTGTAATCTTTTTGTGGGTTGTAATATTCCTTTACATAAATTGGACAATCCGATATTTCAAGAATTCCTGCAAACTTATTGCAAAGTCGATGATAAACCCATTTATGTACCCAGTTCCTCAGCTCTACGCAATAATATATAATTTGTAAATACGACAATTTATTGTAATAAATAAATATACAATTTGTAAATACGACAAATGAATTTTAATTTCCTAAAACATAGTAATAAATAAATGCACATCATAAGTGCATATTGCATATTGTAAGTGCATATTTAGGGATTTTATAAGTGCATATTGCATGCATATTTGGCAAACTTTTTAGTGCATATTTTCCAGTCTCTAGTTATGAGATATCGTTAAATCCTAGGTGTGCTGTACTGGACCATATGTGGGGTGTTAAAAACCCACATACGGTAAAAGAAGGTCGTTTTTAACATCAATTTTTATTAAATGTTTGAGTTGGCATGATGGCCGACGAGTATTTCTCATAGCAAAACTTACCCGTAAAATATATAGACATTTTATGGAAGAGCAACTACTTGGGTTAATAGAGGATTTGACAGCGAAAATGAGAAATGGGATGAGGTAAATGCCGGATGGTAAACCAATATATTTTAGTTTGATTGTTGTGAAGTTTTAAAAGCAAATGTATTTTACTTGTTTTTTACTATAGGGTACTTTGGAGATATATAGTGTACACTACTTCAGCGGAATATGAAGAAGACCCTGGTGCCTTTTGAGAGAATTCGCCAATCAATGAGGAGATGATTGAATAAATACATCCTATAACTGGTGGTAGTAAGCTTCAGAAATTGTGTTGATTAATAATCTGTACATATAATTGTAAGTAATAAAGTATTGTTTTGCTTTTAAAACGCTTTTACCGCCTAGTATCATCGACATCTACGAGCGTTTTCCCAAAAAATCAAAAAAATCTTAAATACCACAGAAAACATCATCTGATTTTTTATCACATTTCTGATATATAAAAAATTGTGTGCGTGAGAATTCGACTTATAAGAAATCCCTGTATGAACGCAAAACGTTGCAAGTGTTACATTTAAATTTACATTTTAAAATAGGTTATTTGTGATTCATAGGTTATCATCATTCTATGTAATCGAATTTCTATATGGAAATCTTTGCAATACGGTACTAGCAATCAACATAAAATAATAAGAAATATTAAAATAATTACAGTTTATATCAAACTGATTTTAGGTGTATATTGTGGCCTCAGAGATAAATTATTTACAAAAATTAATGTAGAATAAGTGCGGTTCTATTTTCCGATACTTACTTTGGCATAAAATCAATATATTTTGTTGAACATAATTGCTGATCGCTTCGCTAAAGCACGATGAAGAAAATTCTAGAAAGTGAGCGCTAGTTAGTAACATTAGTTCTTCCTATTTATTAAAACATTCACAGTTGCTGTCATTCATACTAATATGTACTAGGTATACTAAATTAAGATGTTTGTAAATGCGGTAAAAATATGATATTTGCTCTAATCTTAAAAACTCTCCCTTGTTTTAGTTCTATAATTATATGTACCTATCGTATAGGAAATGACAATTTAGTGTTAATTAATAATAATAATAATAATGTATATTTATTATAATCAAAATTACAATAGATCCTCAATTAATACAATAAAACACTCAAATAAATATATTAAAATTATAAGGACGCACAAATAGACGTAGACATTGTAGTATATTACAAACGAAACTAACAATTATATTCATATAAAATTATCTCAGAGGGGAATCCATAAATTCATTTAGGCTATTAAAGGCACAATTCAGTAGATGATTCTTTAATTTTTCAACGAATTTTTAGTTGCCAGGCATTTCATAGTGTCTGGCATAAGATTAAATATTTTAACACCCCAGTAAGCGGTAAGTATACATACACTCGGCATGGTCAGTATCTGTTCGTTTTTAAATGACTGTTTGCATGTTAGATTAGCTGTCAAAATACATAGATCTCTTATTGCCCATTTTTAAAGTATGAAGATACGCCCAGCTTTGGATAGTGACCCCCAGAACTATATCCCATAATCAGCGACACTGTGGAAGTTTAATAAATATGTCATTTCAATTTTTTAATTTATATATATTGTGAAAAATAAGGGCCCGATTATGGACCCTCCTAGAAAACCACGATTCACAGCCTCCCTTTCGAATATAGGTGACCCCGTCTCCAGATATTAGCAGCTTTCAGATAAGTATGACTTTATCAAATCAAAACAATTTCTAGGTTTACCATAATAAAACAGTTTGTTCATTAAAAGTTTGTAGTTGACGATGTCGAATGCTCCATTCACGTCGCCACATGTAAATCAGACACTTTCCTGATTGTTCAATGCATTTGTACAGCCTTCATAATTTCTGTTCATCCGGTTGCTCTGGATTTGCCCTTACGAAAATCACGTTTTACACTACTAATGATATTGTTCTTAGTTAAGAAGTTCATCAGTCTTTTAGCGATTACTTCTTCAAACATTTTTGAAAACGCCGGTAATAGTTTTCAGATTTAACATCACCATTTTTATATTCTGGTACAACTTTTGGTATTTTCAGCTCTTTCGGGAAAGTTCCTTCAAGAAGTCAATGGTTACGGGATTAATATCACTGTGAGATAGTTTTATTTTCCGTATCGCTATATAACACTGTGATAAGGGTATGCACTGGCATCAATATGTATACAGACATTATTTAGACAAGTCTCACTTATAGAATTTATCCTAGTGAGCTGTATTGTCATCGGTTTCAAATTAAACGACCCAAATAAATCCAATAAATTGAATGTAATACTGCTTTTAATTAAAAGATTGAAATTAAGGTACCCAGCTATGAATATTCTCATATCATATTTCATTATATAGTTCGAGAAATTTACTAAATATTTATGAATGTTTAAAAATTTCCATCAGGCGATCTGTATATTGAAAACACAGGTGTCGTCTAAAAATCGAATAAGTACTCAAATTGAAACGCCAAATTTTGAATGGAAAATAATTTATGAAATATTTTACTAAAAACTAAAAAAAAACAGAAAATCAAAATGAAATGCCTTTAAGTGAAAGAAGATACTGAAATTGTATACTGAATTTATTGCCAAGAAAATCAAGAAAATTGTATGAGGCGGCGCATGAATCTCTTCTAAATTGGACAAAGGAAACATAAAATCGTTTTCAGTATCTGTTATGTTGGTGTATTTTAGAACTATCTACAAAATATAAATCCTCGACACTATGGACCTAAATTCAATGCTTAGGAATAGCGAAAAATGAAGGTTTTCAATTTAAAAAAGTTGGTACTTTCTCTAGAGAAAATATATATAATTTTCTTACTAAAGCATCCGCCGACAAATACCTTGTAAAAAAGTAAGATTTTTCTTCATATACATATTACAACTGTGCATTTATTTTTTAAGATTGTACTAATAACGGGAACAATGGGTGCTTGTCGGGCTAATGAGAGGTTTTGCATAAAAATTAGTGATTTACAAGATCTTGGATCAGCTTTTTTAGTAAATGTGCCCAAAACCAAGGCAAAAATAATTCGAAAATTTACTATTACCGATATTTTTTTGAAATATGTGAAAAATACATCACTAGTCGTCCAACTTTGTTATTTTTAAACTATCAAGACGGTAAATACGCTGTCCAAAAACTTGGTATTAATAAATTTACCAAAATGGAGAAAAAAGTTGCTGCATTTTTAAAAACATCAAGTCTAGAAACATTTTCTGAACACAATTTTCGCAGGTCTTCTGCAACTTTACTTGTTGATGCAGGCGGTGACATAACACATTTGAAACGTCACACAGTGGTCTGAAACGCCCGAAAAGCTGATGGTCAAAACTCGAAAAAGGTTCGGATTTGGCTGAAAATCAGTATGCTTTAGTTTTTTTACTTTCTGATTGTAGATTTGAGGTAAAAATGGTAAATTGCAAAATGGGGAGTTCAAAAATACGATAAAATAATATAAAATTTGGCTTAATAAATTTTGTGTTGTTTCTCATTATACTTTTTATAATTATACTTACGATAAAGACAATAACAATTATGATAACAATAGTAATAATGATAATAATAATAATAATGATAATAATGAAAATAATGATAATAATTATGATTATTTTTTGGTAATTGCACTTTAAATAATTCAAAGTGACTTCTTCTAAGTTACTATTTGGTTCGGATCGTGCGCATATTAAATCTCTTCAAGATTAATTAAAAATATGTAATTATTATGTGACATATACATGTGACGCGTCACATGTATAGGGCCGCGCAACCAAATACAAATAAATCAATTGCGAGGAGAATCGCAGAAAGTCGCACCTGAATTTTCGATTTTCTAGTTAGTTAGACATTCATCTGGGAAATGAATCAGCGAACAACGCGGAGTCTCGCGGAAACATAACTTTTTTGACAATTTCGGAAAATTTTTAAAAACAAATTATAAAAAATTGTTTAAAAAAAGTAAAGTGTCAAAACATTATACCAATCTTCAGCCGCATCCTCCATCTTCTTGTTGAAGATATTTGCACGTTCACGAATTTTTGTGTGCACTTCAAATGTTGTTTTTCTCGTTTATTGTTGAACGTTGCACGTAGCAAGTTTTGACAACCGCGACTTTCACACACAACTACACGTTCCGTAGGCGCGCCATCTATCTGCTATTCGAGAAATAGACGCGCAGGCACCTCGTTTATCGACTACCACACAAGAAACTATTTGAAAAAAGAAATGTTTTTTTAGGTTTTGACCAACTTGTTTCAGACTACTGTGCGTCATGGCGGATGGAAATCATCAGCAGTGGCTGAGGGCTACATAGACAACTCTTTAAGAAACAAAATGGATACTGCTAAAGAAATATCAAGTTCCATACAAATATATAATTCCAATAATGCCAGAAATCAAAGCAATTCTACATATGATCAGAATATTAATTTAGCGTTACGTTAATTCTATTCCTGCAATTAACCTAACAAATTGTTCAAATGTAACTATTGATATAGATAATTAATGTTGGAATGTATTTAGTTATACGTTAATGTTAATATTGTTATTTTTCATGATATAAATATAAAAATAATGTTCCATAAATATTTGCTTTAATAAAAGTAATTTTATAAATACCTAACGGTCGTCGACAAAGTGTAGTATTCTACTCGTATAATGGCTATTATTCACACTTCACCCTTGTAAATAATAGCCTTCATTAAATGCTCGTTGAATAATATACTATTTCTTAGTTTTTCAAACATATTCAATTTATTAAATGAAGTAGAAAAATAAATGTTTAGGTTAGCTTGTTGAGTGTTCATTATATACCCCGTGTTTTAATTTAATTATATAGCTTCATTAGGCGCTATTCCTATATACTACCAATAGATTAAAATAGTGTTTTAGATTGGATATTTTCGAGATGTTGCGAATATACATATGTACTCATATGTACTGCCATTGGTTTATTAATCGTGACAACTGTGAAACATAAACATCCTTGTAAACACCAGAATAGTACTTTGAATAAATTAAGAAATATATTCTGCAGTTATTATTACAATGTTAACGCATGCCACTTTAAGTTGACACCTGAAATAGATTGAAGCAAACGTGAGATTCTTGTTTTAAATTCATTTTGTGTACAAGATCTTTATCTAAAGGACATTTCATCTTTTTCTTTTCACCGACACAGCAAGGACGTGCGGCTTTCTTTATGCGCAAAGGGAACGATAAAGAGCGTTAAAAATTAAATACGACTTTCTGTGCTACAGAATAAAGGATGCATATTTAATCCTGTACGTGACATCGCTTACCTATAACAAAATTATATGTTTGTTCTAGGAGAACACATCGGAGATAATTAAGTATACCAATGGTAGAATTATAGGTTAAATAAGTCAATGTGCACTTTAGGTGTAATTAATATACAAAAAAAAATACATTTCAGGTAGATAAAATATTAAAACTTATTTTTTGAGATTCACTTGTCTATGTTGAAAGTTTCTGCCACCGACTGCAATAATAAAAACGCACACGCCTTGTTTATAAAATTCTTTATTTCCCAAAAACCCTCCTTTTTGAGTACAATACCCAGCTGAGCAAATCTAGCATACGAACTTTAACCTTAGAGGTTGAACAACTCTTCATAGCAGACGTATGCTCATCATTAGCGAAATTTTGCACTCAATTATTACTGCTGTTGTATTCACCAGCTCCCTAATTGCGTTTACAAATTGTAAGTAAAAGTAATTTGAATATTTCACATTTCTATTAAAGTGAATTATACAACGATTGACATTTATTATTACAAACCAAATTGATAGACTTTAAGCAAGAGAAAAATTTGATTAAGCTATTAAAATTATTTATTTCAGTCTAATATCAAAAATCAAGTCACTTTAAGTACATAATATTCCATGCCGTTAGTAAGTTATGATATGACCAGTTTCTCTAGTTTACATAAGAATTAAATTACAACTTATTTGAATAATGGGCACACTAATAGACGTTAATAAATTAACCATTGAAAAGCTCCATTAACTGTTTCTAATTATAGGTAGAACTTAATGACTTTCTTTATTGCTATTATAAATTTTACTTGAAATATGAAATTCTAAATACATAATGGGTTTCATAGAAATGCTAAACCCCATCCAGGAAGTATTATCTGAAAATCATGTAATAAAGTAAAGACTGTACTTATTTACAATTTGCTAGAATTTTTTAATATAATTATTCTTGTGCATTTAGGGTCATGATGGATTATCTAATTAATTATACACTATTAAAAATTAATAAAAATAACAACTGCACGTAGTTGATATCGTTCATTTAGAGAAAAACCAGAATGTCACTGCTACGGGAAGAGCGGAGTTCGTTCCAAATTCCTCAGGTAACAAAGTGGTATAGACCTAATTCTTACCGGGTTATAGCCGTATTCGTTCCCAAAGCTAGAAGGATTAAGTAATAAGGGCGATAATGAGAATTTTATTACCCCATTAGAAATAAACAGAGATATCTATGGGAAATGTTGACAAACATATTGCCGTGATCCCTACATTAGTCAGGCATTGTAAAATAAATAAATAATTATGTAATAGAATAAGTAAATAATTTATTAGTAGTAAGTGTAGGTATAGCAAAATGTATCATAAGTTGCATAACCGCAACGGCGTAACATTACAATGTAAGATGTATGAAAAATAAAATTGAAATAAAATTTATTTGAAAGGTACAAAAATAAAACTGAAATAAAATTTATTTTAAAAGTACAGAAATAAATACCAAAAGTAAAATTCATGTATTCTTTATTTGTAGAAACGAGGAGCACAAGATGCAATTTCAATATACAAAGACAGAACCAAATTTTATACATTGTGTGAGAGTCATCGTCGATCCATGGGCGAAGCAGTCTGATTTTAAAAGACGCGGTGAATCTTCGATCTTCATATTTTGATGATTGCAGATGTATTATACACTGCACAGAAATCATCCTTAGCAAATGTATTAAGTTATTTTATTTTAAATAAGTATTTTTCATTTCACAATTAATTTTTTGTCATTTAGTTTAATTTCATTTTTTTTATTAACTATCAATATGACCGAACAATATAAAGAGGAATTTGATGAAATATATGAGCATCATAAGTAAGTTATACTTTAATAATAAATTATGCTGAAGATGCTACGTGGAAATGTTCATCTTTAGCAAAGCGTTTAATGAATTTATTTAATATTTTAGATGGGATTAGTATCTTCTTTGTTATAAGTAAAAATATATAAATAAATAAAGGGAGTCTTGTTCACAATGGAGAGAGGCATCAATAACAAAACGTGTGAATGTTTGTTAGCGATGTTATCTAGACTTTGTTAATAAGTTTTTTTTTGATGCAAAATTTTTATAGGGAATTCAAATATTATACGTAAAGATAGGTGCATTTTTGATAAACAATAGCCAATTTGTGATATGTACAACGTGCAAATATTTGCATATGATAATTGGTGACAGTATTATCAAGGTGTTTTCCTGTTCTGCGGAATTTTGTATTTTTCAAAGACACTTCGTGTGAATGAATGCCTTTGTGGAAGCAAAATCTAGCATAGTATAAGAAAACTATTATTTCTTTGAAATTACACAATGTTAAGATATTAATATAACAAAGAGCGATATTTATTCTAAATCTACATGTTATATTCGTAATGTAATGTGTTTACGTATTTATAAAATACACGTTTTTTTTTTCTTACTTGTTATTGGAATGTAAAAGGACAATTTCTTTTGCGGCCACATGTGGCTAGAAATTATTTTCATCGACACTATTATTATACGATGTTAAAAATAGAATATAAATATTTTATGAGATTTAGTTTTTTATTAGTAACCTTATCCTATAAATTTTAAATAAGAAATATTGTTAGAAAAACAAAAGGAACATCACTGCTAGAACCTACAAGAAATACACGAATGTTAATAGAGATTGAATTAACAAATTTAATAAAGAAATTTTTCACATGACAACGTTATCTCTACATTCGTTTAAATTATGCAGCTTTGTATTATTGTAATTTGATTGAGTTATGCTGGTACAAGATTATCAATTTTTTTTTCAATACAGAGTTATAGCATATAGAATTTGATGGCGATGCCTAACGTATAGCAATAACACATTTATTATAAATAAAGAATAATAAAATTTGTCATCAAATATAATGTAGCAATATGTGTATTCAAATACATACACATACACATAATATAGATATACCTAGCAAACATAATACAACTTACAATCTCCTGATTATTGTCGTTACATATACATACTGTAAATTTATGGCATTTATAAAAAAATTATAAACTATTATATTTTAAATCTGTGTGAAATAGACTGCACAAATTGAAACCTATTAATTTTTCCAATCTTTTTTTTTAATTTTCGAATCTACAAACTCCTTTCTTTTTATTAATGAATGATCATACTCTGGTTTCGCAACGCCGCTACTTTTTTGTTTTGTACACGAATCAATTTGAACAAATTTTAATACAGTAATAAATTGATAAATAAATTGATCCCGCTTGGATGTGGTATGTCTTCTTCTTCTACTACTACTTAGAGATCTGTCGATCTGTTAATTCTGAAGTTGCCCCTGCGTCTTTTCCTGAGAGGTAGATAGCCAGCTATCTCTCCATCTCTTAGGTGGCCTTCCGATAGGTCTGTAGCCGGGCGGGTTGTTCTCTAGGACTTTCTTCGGAAGTCTGTTCTCGTCCATACGTCTTACATGGCTGTACCACTGCCTCTTACGTTGTCTTCCCCATCTCACAACATCTTGTATCTCGCATTGTTCCCTGATACCCGAGTTTCTCACCCTGTCTCTTCTTGTCTTCCGCACAAGCACAAGCGCGGGCAAGAAGCCAGTGGAGCCTTTAGACATCCCTTTACTAAGTTTAATACTAGTCATTTCATAATATTTAAAGATAATAGTAAACATAATCTCGTTTATTTGTAAAATTAGAACACCTTTAATAATTATACAATATATTAAGTTCGTTGATATTGTAAGCATAGAAATTAAAATAAGATTTGTATGTGTACAATTTCAATCTTTTCAAAAAGTGTTTTGATTAAAGGTACTACAACTCTACCCAGACTTAATGCAGTAGTAGTTTAATATTTCTAGAGTGAGGACGTCTTTGTATCGGCTCCTCAAGAAGTGCAGTGTGGATGATTATAAATATTGCTGTTTGTTATTGGGACATACACGAACTTGTGATGAAAAAACATATTAGCGATATTTCATCGATGAATAAAATCGTTGATTAATCATTTGTCAAGTCGGTCAACGTATACACAACACCAAAAATACATACGTCTTCCAATAATTGTTATGTTTACGTGAGGGAAATTAGAAGGACGAAACGTACGTACAAGTGTTTTATATTGAGGAAGAGAGACATGGTAAATGCGCTGCAGTAAGTGACGAAATGTCTAAGAAATTTAGTGAAACTGATATAAATGCATATTTAAAATTTTAGAGTTTATTTCGAACACCGAAAAATGTAACAGAAAAAGGCAATCATATAGCGATTTATTATAAAAGCAAAATGATGTAATAATTAAAAACCCTAAAAAAGATTATCAAAAATTACTTAAAACGGAAAAGGATATTATAAATAAAGTAGATCCAATTGAATTAGCTGTTAGAGATAAAGCAATAAACAATGTTGAAAAGAATATGGAAATTAACTGTAGGGGCAGTAATTCTAAAGAAAAATTGAAAACAAAAGTTAAAAAGAAATTGGAAAACGTGTGGTTTTGGTGCCGAAATTTAGAAATGTGATAATAATAATCATAGGCATTGAAAAGATGAAAATAATGAAAAAATGTTAGATGCGATTATTTGTCAAAACGACTTCACGAATAAGGACGTCTTAACTATAATAATAATAGAACAGAAATACTTAGAAACGGAAATATGTAAATTGTGTGCTCAACCGAAGAAATATACGAACATCATAATTAATTAAAAATTAAATATAAGATGAAATAATTAGATGTTGAAAGTTGTGGCAAATGTGCTAGTGAACATGTAACCAACAAATGTGCAGCAGTAGATAAATTTAAAGAAGACACTGATATTAATCACACAACGGCAACGTTTGACAGAAACTGTATAATATAAATTACCATAGGATATTAGATATTCAGAAATCGATATTTAAATATAGGTACCAATATTATAGTAGGCTTGCTTGTTCTGGTAATGATCAAAGTGTAGTTTTTAATTGTCAAGAATTTTTGATAATTTAAACAATTAGTCCATAACCATATTATAGAAAACTATTAGTTGCTAAATAATAGATTTGTATATTTTAATAGCTACACTGCTAAATAAGATTAAATATTAAAACAACATGTACAGTATTACCTTAAGAAATTCAAAGCCATAGATGACAGCTTTCTGTCAAATTGTCATTTTATATATTATATTATTAATTGCCTTCATATTGCCGCTGTGCCAAAACAGCTCGTTGCTTTTAATACATTCTTGTATATTTTCAGTAAAGAATTTTGATAAGCCTGTATTTGCAGAATAATTCTGATAAGCAATATTTCGATGTATTATATACTCGTTCGGTATTACAATTTGATTTCTATAAATTAGTTACATGACCATATTGGAGATATCTTTATCAGGAAGTACTTGACTATACTGATTTATGATTATTTTAAACAATCACATTCTTCCGATCGATTATGATTTCTGTAACTATATAAAATAATTTTAGTAGAGATTTTACTGGTAAACATATTTTTTGTTTTCAAAAGAAATGCTTTACATTCTGGGCTTGATCTTGTGATATTCTACCTGTTTTCTCGTGATTATACCCGGTACTTATACGCCACTCTACCAGAACGTAATATTTTGGATATAAAGATATTTCTTGTCTTTCCCTTACTGTTGATAAGAAGTAAGAATTCAATTACTTAAATTTATTTCGAAAGCATTCGTGGACGCTGTGTTTTATGTAACATATCATTATCGATAATTAAATTTTAATAAATTACTTTTTGAAAGCATTTCACTGTAAACTTGAATATTTACTTTTTCATATATGACGATAACAATAAATGAAAGATTATGCATTTAATTGTTCGAAAAATTATATCCACTATTTTGTAACTGTTAAACTATACGAGTTTTTGCTGTGTAATTATGTACCTATTAATTAATACACTCTCTCCTTTTATTACATATTTATTATTTTACGTAATTTTTATTTGAAAACATTCTGCTTTGAGTGACGTTTGAATTCACATTTTGTCGATTAATTCGGTGCTCTCTCAATTAAGAAGGGGTATAAAATCACTAAGGTGTGAAATTCACAATAATATGTGCAAACAGATATGTACATATATTACAGAGTTCTAGAATGACTTTTATTTTACATACTGATGAATAGAGACTGGATTTTATGCAAAATGCATATTTGTTGTTTTTTGGTATATCCCTTCTATACTGTGTACTTATTCATTTTCCACCCTCAGAATACGTTTTTTACCATTTTTTTAGTACATATAATGCATATTTGGACACCTCACCATAACTGCATATACTAATTATACACATACATATTTCATTATTATTTTGCATATTTATGCATATATTCGCTATTTTAATAAGAACCATAATAAAATCTGATATTTAAAGATATTTAATTTGTTTGTGTAAACGTGAAGGGATTGCATTCCTTCAACTTTGCATTAATGACTCATTAAAAGTCCATCTCATTAATAATGAGATAGACTTTCCCAAAAATAGAATTTTACTCTACTAATAATCGGTTTACAGGGCAATTAGAACTTACGTAAGAAATCATTTTCAGAAATGTAGGTATTAATGCAGGTATATTATACTTTACGACTAATATCAATATAAGAAAAAGAAATAATTTCCTTCATAGTTTGTTCATTCGTAAACGTGTTAAGGTCTGTGCTATTTGGTGAAACAAAAGTGAATTAAACGGTTTTGAAAATGCCGCAGATAGCTAAAGCGAAGTCATCTCTAATAAAAAAATTGGATAAGTGATTGCAGTGCTCTAAAAATTATTGACGAAGAAAGTGTTTTGTGCATACTCTGCGACAAAAGGGTAAGTTGAATTTTGAAATATTTTGTCAATAACAAGTTCTACAATTATGAGAATTTTTCTTTGTGTTCATAAATATAATGAAACAATTTCATAATAAATTATTATTAGATATGTTTAATTTTATGTTCTTTAAAGCTAATATATTTTTGTAATATTTCTTTGTCATAAACACTAAAATAACCACAATCAATCAAATTTAAACAACTGGAGAACTTTACAAAACCAGACAATTTATTTTTCTAGTTTTTGTAGTAATATAGTAATTAATAATAATTATTATAACTGAATGTTAAAAATATATATTTGTTACACAGGTTACCTGCCAGAAGAAATTTCAAGTAGAGCAACATTTGAACACAACATTTTATCAGAACAGGGTTTCTAAAAATTTGAATAAACCGCGGCAGCAACTTTTGGAGGAAAGTTTTCTCAATAATTCAAAGAATACACAAGAAGCATTTTCCAAAGATTTGTGTCATCTTTTTGTGGGTTGTAATATTCCTTTACATAAATTGGACAATTCGATATTTCAAGAAATCCTGAAAACTTATTGCAAAGTCGATGATAAACCCATTTATGTATCCAGTTCTTCAGCTCTACACAAAAAATACATCAACGAAATTTATGAAGATGTTACCGATGGTATTAGAAAGGAGTTGAACAATCAAAATCTTTGGCTCTCTGTTGATGAAACTACCGACACGAAGGGTGGTCAGGTTGCTAATTTGATTATTGGAACCTTAAATGGTTCAACTTAATCTAAAAGACATTTAATTAATGTAGGTAATTTAGACAAAACAAATCATGTTACCATAGCCAGGTTTATTAATGAGTCCTTAGCGAATTTCTTTTTACTCGACAAAGTACCTTTTGAAAAATTTCTGTTAATGGTAACTGACGCCGCTTCGTATATGTGTTAAAATCAGCTCAAAGTCTGAAATTTTTTTTTCCCCAATTTAAGCCATTGTACTTGTTTGGCTCATGGTTTAAATAGGGTTGCTCAAAAAGTTAGATTAGAGTTTCCAGATGTAAATAATTTAATTAATAATATCTAAAAAGTATTTTTAAAGCGCCCTTACGAGTGCAATTATATAACGAAATGCTTCCCGGCATTCCATTGCCACCAGAACAAGATGGGGAACATGGCTTAAATGTGCTGTGTTTCTTGCCGATAATTACAAAGTCATCAAAAATGTAACTCAATTTGATTTAGCAACCAGTCTTGTCATAGAAAAGTGTAACGTAATTTTCAATAATTCGACAATACAAAATCAACTATCATACTTATATTAAATCTAATTTTTCAATAATTAAGCGGGCAATTACTAGATTAGAAGATAGAAATTTATCTTTAAATGATGGTGTTGGCATTGTAAATGATATTGAAGAGAAAATTGGAAGAGTCAACGGATTGACTGGAAAAAGAATTAAAGAAAAATTAGCCGCAATTCTAAGCAAAAATTGAGGTTTTGTTAAAATCTATAAATAATGTAATTAATGGCAATTTTAATGAAGACATTAATATAAGCCCCTCATTAACACCTAGTTTTAAGAATGCACCGATCACATCTTGCGATGTTGAAAGAACATTTTCCCAATATGGAAAATTTAAAGAAATATATGGTTATTTATTGTAATAAATAAATATATAATTTGTAAATACGACAATTTATTGTAATAAATAAATATACAATTTGTAAATACGACAAATGAATTTTAATTTCCTAAAACATAATAAATAAATGCACATCATAAGTGCATATTGCAAGTGCATATTTAGGGATTTTTTAAGTGGATATTGCATGCATATTTGGCAAACTTTTTAGTGCATATTTTCCAGTCTCTACTGATGAATATCTAGTTGCATCAGTACGCCTTCTGTTATCTGCAATAGGTATGTTATTCTGAGTTTAGATAACAAAGAACAGTTTTGCAATGTCTTTTGACAAATCATATCAAATAATAAATTGGGTGCAAAGGAATTAAAAACAAATTTAACAACTTTTTTAGTAGTACACGTTTTGTGAGTGCTTTAATCTGTGATATGTATGCTGCTTGTACGATCTTAAACTTCATTTAGCCATTGAAGTTGCTTACTGTTATATCCTTGCTCTGTCATTTGCCAGAAGAGTCACTACAAGGCGTAACTGTTGATTTTGGTTTTCAACATCTAAAGAAAGCAGATAAAGGAGATATCGATCATTAATAAGTAGATTTGTATCAAATCTGCCTGCTGGTTAATTGAGTCTACTATGTTTGCAAACGGTCAAACTTACATACGAGGTAGGCGCCATAAATTTTTGGCCTGACAGGCTTATACAGGTTCAAACGTGTTCAAACTCCGTCACGTCATGCACGCAAATACGCGAGGTGTACACTATAAATATGACGGTTCGAAGACTAGTAGTTTTTAGTAACCAGCCAACCAACGTGACTATAGCGCACGAAAATGTCTGAAGTAATGAAAATTGAGTACCGCGCGATCATTAATTTTTGAACACCTTATCACATTAAACAACGTTTAGGCGGCGTTTACGATGATTCATCTCCTTCGTGTTCAACTGTAAAAAAAAGTGGACAAAATGTTTCCGTTTGGGACAAGAATCCCTGGAAGATGCTGATCGGTCGGGTCGACCAATTGAAATGATAACGCCTCAACAATTTTCAATTATTGAACATTTAGTGCTAGCAGATCGCCGTTTGAAAGTGAAGGAATTAGCAATGATAACACACATTTCCGAAAGAAGTGTTCGCCGAATTTTCCATGACCATTTGGGTATGAATAAAGTTAGTGCTAGATGGGTACCGCGACTTCTGTCTGCTCTCCAACGTGAACGTCGAGTCGAATGTGCGCAGTCGTTTTTAAACATGTGTGGAGACGACCCAAAACCGATTTTGGAGTCCATTGTCACAGGGGATAAAATAATGGTTCTGTTTTACGATCCTTTATCGAAAAGGGAGTCCATGAAATGGTGGCGACCTGATGAACCTCGTCCCAGAAAGGCGAAAGTCGTTCAATCAACGAAAAAGGTGATGGCCTCAATATTCTGGGATTGTGAGGGCATGTTGCTAATTGACTTTAAAGAGCGCAATACAAGTGTGTACGGCACATATTATGCGCCTTTATCGCATAAATTAAGGGACAGTATACGTGCAAAACGTCGTGAAAAATTAGCAAAAGGTGTGCGATTATTGCACGACAATGCTCCCGTCCACACTGCGGCCATTTCACAAGCTGCCATCCGCGAATGCGGCTTTCAAGAATTGGAACATCCACCGTGTAGCCCGGATATGGCTCCTTGTGATTGTTTGTTGTTTTCTAATTTAAAAAAGACCTTATGGGACGTAGTTTTAAAGACGACTGTGCATTGCAAGCAGCTGAAACTTCAGATTATTTTTACAAAGGTATCGAATTATTAATAAATCGTTGTCATAAATGTATAGAAGTTGGGGGAGATTTCATTGAAAAATAAAAATTCTTCTATTGTTCCAAGTTTATCTTTTGTATATCAGGCCGAGAATTTATGGCGCCTACCTCATATATTACATACATTTGTTTGTTGCTCTTACCATGGAGACACCCTGGGTTACTTGATAGACAAGAATGGATTTAAATTGCGGTTCTTTCGCGGGGGGGTTATTAAATTCTCCTTATTAATATTGATTTTGGAATGAGATAGAGTAAGAGCGGAAAATGTCTTTCCGTTAAGTCGTCCCGCAAACCCCTTGCCGAGAAACATCATCGCTGTCTCGGGCTGTTTCGAATCTCGGATCCAAACGACTGATGCAGTCGTATAGATCTCGGATCCAGTTTTGGCTACACTAAGTGCTATGTAGTGGCGCATCTTTATGTATTCCTTCAATCAACGATAAGAGCATTATTAAAAAACGAAGAAGAAAAAATTCTTTTTTCCAACAATATAAAGAATAAGTGAAGGTTTTCTTCTTCAGTACTTGCTAACTCAAAATGATTGATATTAGAAGTGCTGATCTTAGTTTGTTTAGTAGTAGTGCTACTAGCAATTCTTAATTTAATGGACATAAGTATATATTTCTGTCCTTGTCTGAATTGAAATCGTTGGTCTATCACCCGTTCCGGTTTTTATTATTTCAAATGTACTCGTTTCCTTTGTTGGGTTGACATTACTCCTAAGTTGTACATCAATTCTACAAAGTTATTCATTATTTTGTTCAGCAATACTCTGACTAATCTTTTTATATTCGTTAAATGTTGCATCTCTCCAGGTTTTTCTTGGTCTACCGCTTCAGCTTTCCCCGTCGCATTCTATTAGAATCTTCGTTTTGTAGAAGTCGAAATCTCCTTCTTCATTGTTTATCCAATTTACCTCCATTTAATTCGTAATATGCCATTGATCTTCATTTGCAAAATTACATACTAATTAAAAAAATCTTGCGATTATTTTGAGGCACTTGTTAATAAAGACGTATATCATATTTATTTGTAACCCATATCTTTTAGACTTATAATAATATCTTGACATTGGTGTCAAATATTTCTACTTTAGTAGTTTTTTCCAATTATTTGAATATCTCTAACGTAGCATACACGTTATAGGTACGCTATTTGCGTTTTTCAGAATCTGTCTATTCGTTAGATTGTTTATTTTAAACTATTCTACTATAATCTTTGGCGATTGTTTACGATAACACCAATAATGATATTATCTGCATACCAACCACCATCTTATTGAGCAGAAACTTGATCGAGTGAATATTGATAAACACTGACAACAAGTTCTGTATTACATTTTTCAAATCGATTCGATCAATTCCTTAATCAAGAAATTATTGATATATTCTATTTTCTTTCTTCATTTGATCAATTTTATAGGAGTTTTTATAAACAGATCTGTTATACAGATTATTGCCAATTGTGCCACGATTTAAGGTTAATTTAAACGTAATTCAAGTTCATCATATTATTTTGTGTACATTATGTACACAAAAGCAGTAATGGGCATTTCCGCTATTGGTAGATACTATTAATTCACCATAAAACTTGAAGATCTTATTAAATTGAAAACAACCGAGACAATACCTTGATAGTTTTTTGATCAATAACCCAAGAAATTCATACGTATAAAACTGCATTTAAATAAATTTTGGAAATACCGTAACACTTTTCATATGCTTTAAAAAGAAATTAAAATGGAAGTAAATATAATATGCAACTGAAAAGTTAATGTCTCTCTGTCATGTTATTACAAACAGAACATAATTTGTTTTCCTAATGACGTTCTTTTTTTAATATCTAAAGAATTCAATCGTTAGAATATAACTATAAGAATAATTTATTTTCGTATTACGCAATTACCGCATTCTTACAAAAGAGGCTCTTATTTCAACGTAGGTCCATTTGCGAAGCACACTACACGCATTCGAGTGATAAAATAAAATAACTTTATGACTTGTATAAAATATAGACATATCCATAGTACTGCGTTTGTATTGTATGTCGCGTGTTGTTGCGAAAAACACTCGATGACCCCCGTAAGTTGGACGGCTCTTCTTGGTTGACTGACACTTAAAACACTATTAACATTGACCAAAGAAACTAGGGAACAACAAGACAGTTATTAACTGTTGGTGTGCGACTGTAGCTCGACTAAATCTAAAAAAGAATTCTTGGTTGTAGCTTTTATTGTTTTTAAATGTGACGTAATTAAAAGAACTGTGAGAAAGTAAATTCTTGACTGTTATATTACTCTATTTGGTAAAAACACATAATATAATAATTAAAAGAATGTAAAAAACGAGCTACGCGAAGGAATTTGAAATTAAGTTGAAGTATTTTTAAAACAGGTTTGCACTTTTTAGTCCAGTAAAAGGAGGAGATCTGATAACATTAGTTTTAACAATAATTTTAAGTAATATTTTCAATATTCGAAAATTGTGTACCAGATTCAAATGAATTATTATTTTTTTAAGAGCCTTCTTAAGAGTCTTAAATTAAGTACATTTAGAATGACTACTCAATTCATGCAGTGTATTTATTGCGTGTAAAGTATTTTATCACTTTGGCTAGAGAATTATTGATGATCTCAATAACTACGGAGCGCGGAAAATATACCAACCTTCGATAATGTAAATGATAACTAATTGAGAGCATTTGCTCCTTCGGGTAATGAAAATTGTTCTTTCTCTAAGTCAGTGGTTTAGTAATTCTTATGGTGTTCAGCCCTCTCATATATAAGCTTTTAATCTTGTAAAGACCATTGTAGGCGCTCAGTTTGTAATTTGTATGTCCCACTCTTTGATTATTTTAGCAGGATCTGTACAGTGGTTTAGACTCACATGTTTACGGTAACAATTTTCTACGTATCTTTTGTGAAGATTTGATTATTTAAAGAATTATCTGCTACAATTGCATAGCAAAATTCACTTTTCTCAAAATCCTTCTTTTACCGACTCTAGCCCACTGTGATTACAAGGAAAAACCTGTTGATTTGATATCCCGAACAATGGAACAGTTGGGATAATCAACTGTATCGTATACACTAAATTCAGTTCAATATGTAATATTTTAGACAAAATTCACTTTATAAACTTTAGCACATTCAGTTACTAAATTCATCTTTGTTAAATCTACAAACAAATGGAATGATTCTTTCTACATTTAAAGTGCATTTATTTGCACTTCATTTCTTATGGCGAATTTCTGATACTCTTTGCAGATTTCTATCCCAATCCACCTTTCTTTTCAATTTATCTGGAATTTTTATGCTACAGCTAGGAATTTTTCTAATTGTTTTATTTTTATTTTGCTTGCGAAGGTCTCTGATTTTCTTAATTTTATGTACAAGGTGACGATCTGACAAAGCAAAATATATAGTTTTTAATACTTAGTATAATACAAAATTCGCGCATTGCAGTTGATAGGGTTGCTATTGCTTCACAATTTAAAAATATATACACTTATACAAAGTGATCCACAAATCAGTGGCACAAAAATGATAAAAATTTTAAACTGAATACTCTATATACATATATATATTGAAAAATTAAATCGGCAAAGAAATGTAATATATTTTATTGTATATATATATATATATATATATATAGGACGATGTTTTTTCCATATGTTTCTCCTATTATATATACAGGCTGTCTCAGCTTTTGCGTTACAGGCATTATCTTCTTTCCCTGTATAGTTATCAAAAAACTTTTCAAATAAAAGTTACTTGATATTATGATTGTCGAAAATGACAAACAGAGAATTTTATTTGCTCGTGACCTTGAAGGAGAATTTAAGGTGAACTTTGTTTTTTTTAATGGATATATGTATTTTTTAATATTGCATCTTATTTTTCAAAAGCTAATAAATAACTTTTATTTGATGCATTTTTTATTTTGCCGTGTCAGTTTTGACACAATTCAGATAAACTTGTCAAAAGTAAAAAGTTGTGTTCTGTCAGTCAACAACTGTCAGTCTTGCTTAAATCATAAAGATTTGACTTGCGTTATCCGCAGCTTTTTAATATGCCACTTACATACAACTCCAACGAATATGTAGATATGTTAATAGTCTACGGAGAATGCAGAAGGAATTCCCGAGAAGCTGCAAATTTGTATCGAGAAAGATTTCCGGAACGTCATCATCCATCACATACGACATTTAATAGAGTAGAAGCGAAGTTACGAACTGGTTCATAAAATTAAATCATTAAATTTGTCAATGCTGCAGTGGCATTATAATATTATTTAAACTGTAAAATTAAAAAACTTCCTATAATAATAATATACAGTGCGTTCATGATGAAAGGAACAAATTCGTTTAAAATTCAAGTAATTATTTTGCAGAAAAACGCTCGGACAGGTAGATTAGTATTTTTAGTTGTGAATTTTTTGACATAAGAAAATTATATACAGGGTGTCTAAAGAAGAACATATGCAGCAATCATTGTTTTTTTTTAAAATGGAACATGCTGTATATTATGCCATATTTGAATTGTATGGTAAATTCTCAACACTGTTTGTGTAACATACCATATCCCCAAAATCAGCGGTTTTCGGAATAATGACGTTTGAAATGTGATAAATTAAAAAAAAATACATGAAAATCGATTAATTTGAAGTCGAGTTTTTTGTTGAAGATAAAATTTTCAATACCAGATTGGTTTTGTTGGCTTTTAAAAAAATGTCCAAGGTATCCTTTTATCCAATTTAAACATTTTATTTCATTACCTATGTGTATTTTAATTTATCACAAAACTCATTATTCCGAAAACCGCTGATTTTGGGGATATGGTATGTTACACAAAAATTTGTTTAATGTGTTTAGAATTTACCCTACAATTCAAAAATGGCATAATATACAGGCTGTTCCATTTAAAAAAAAACAATGATTGCTGCTTATGTTATTCTTTAGATAGCCTGTATATAATTTTCTTATGTCAAAAAATTCTAAACTAAAAATACTAATCGACCTGTCCTAGCGTTTTTCTGCAAAATAATTACCTGAATTTTAAACGAATTTGTTCCTTTCATCATGAACGCACTGTATATTATCTATAAATAGAACACCAGGTTTTAGCAAAAGATATCGTGAAGCAACTTTACAAGAATATGTTTAAATAAAATAGATTTTTATTTTATTGTTTATTTACATTCAATATTAACAGCACACATAAATAATATCTACGAAAAATTTACATACAAACATATTTTCTTGGAACAGCTGGAAAGTAATCGAATATAACGCCACACTCAAAACAAAAGAGCAGCTGTGCAAATTGCGATAGGCACCATTGGACGCATTATAAACATTAACAACAAAGTGTAGCCGATAACATTTGCTTAAGTATATGTGAACTGTTTCGTGATACTTGTTGTCAAAATAGATATGCAAATATCACGTTTCATTAACTATTTGAAACTTTTACATGCAGTGTTATCAAAAATACATGTATGCGTGTATACAGAGAGATCCTAGAACAATGCACACACACATATATGAAAGTAAATTGTGTAGTATGATCTTATCAATTACTTGAATAACAACAACTGTTATGATTTTCACAGCTTTAATATAAAAATTTTACTATATTCCCACAACATGGTTGCGACACAATTCTCAAACTTTTATATTAAAACCGACCGTACTTAATAAAGCAATAACTAAAATATTGGGGTTATCGGTCAATGTAGTTTTATTAAATAAAACTCAACTGGTTTATTTAGACTCTATATTTCATCAGGAGTGTCGAAAAAATTAATAAAAACTTGAATAAATACTAATAAAAAGGAAGAATAACAAGTCAAAATAGTACTTACAATAATGAGCTGGCACTGGCAAAAGTTATCAATGTTGTTTAAAATATCAGTTATATTAAAAACCATAAAAGTGGGAATCAATAACATTTTATTGTTAAATAATTAAAACTATACTATACTATACTATCCACACAAAATCCAGTTATGTAACGTCCACCAGAAATATTGAAAATATATTAATTTTCAGAACGAATCTGCCATGAATTTTTGCACGTTACAGGATTTTGCTTTAAAATTTTCTTTTTACAAATGCAATTCTTTCTAAAAGAAAAGTACAGAAAACTTAGCCACTAATTCTTCTATATATTTTAGTTATTATATTTACAATTAATTGCAATTTTAGGGTGGATATGGGACGAGTCTTGAAATTTTTATAGAATAGGCTGTGAATTTCATTAACCGAAGGCTAAATAAAAGTCACTAAATTGCTAATTTTAAAAAGAACAGACTAAGTGCAAAACCAATTAATATTGTTTCTTGTTGTATATATACGTCCACAGGGAGGAAACAGTTGAAATTTCGATCCGCTTATAGATTTATGCATGTACTGTATGTCCATCAATATACTTTGTAAGTTGTATATGAAGTTCTGAGAAAGTATAATGTATTCTGACTGACATTATAGAATATAAAATATAGGTATAACAAAATAGTAAACATTTAGACGTTCAGGAATGCAAATTATCCTTAGTATATTAGATGTGCATACGGCCCAACTGTTCTATTTACTTGGGACCCACACTAAAGAGCTAAAAGTGCAATTAATAAAAAAAATAACTTGGCATAATTTTTAAAATGGAAGATGATAAAATATTATAAAACAAGGCCATTTTTATTTATGAAAACTGAAAAAATTATTATGGATTACAGTTAAATTAGTGATCTGTCTTATTCTTTTATTGAATAAATAATAATGATTAATACGTTCTTAAAATGTACATTAGTTTATTGCAATTTAAGTATAAACGTTCTCTACCACGTTAATAACATGGTAATTATCTCAACGTTTTCTATCATATTTTACTTCATACTTTATCATATTATTATATAGATATATTTATTTATTACAAACATCAATTTTTGTGTCATGGAATTATGAACTTTATTTTGCTTTTCAACTATACTTAAGTATGTTACCTATAGAAAATAGCGACTATGGATAATATTCGGTAGCGCCCAACTAATAAAATTTCTATTTTTTAAATAAACTTTAGTTTAAATTTTTTAGGTATTAATTTAATAAACGTTATTAAGTATACTTATTTCTTGTTAAATGCAAGTAATTCAAAGAATCTAAAATAAATTTGAAATACAATTTCAAGCGTAACGTAATCATCGAAAAAATTGCAGACCAGTAGATTTGATCATATATCCTCACTGATAACTTTAAAAACTTTAAGTAAAGTTACAAATTACGTATAAAGGTATATATGTAAGTCACAGTAATTATTTACTGCTTGATGTTAGTTTTAACATCCATGTGTTCACACTTTTCATTTTCGTTTTTTTTTTCTTATATTACATGAAAACAGTAAATTAATAAATTTTCATTTTCTAAGCACTTAGGTTCCAATTAAATGTTGTATTTAATTAGCAGGTGAGTGCTAAGAAAATGGAAATTACTTGAGATAATCTCAACGATAAAATATAACATCAATCTGGGAAAAACGCGTTTATAATACTGTGCAGTTGAGGTACTTATGCATAACTCCTAAGATTGTATTCTCTCCTTCCAATGATGCCAAATAGGTGGACGTCAAATACAGCGTAGAATGAATGGAAATTATACATCCAAATATGCACAGACGACAGCGCTCTCAGTGAATATGGCAAAAGTTTGAACTAATATAAGCATATTTTTCAAAACAATGTATAATTCACGTCTAAAGCAAAATTTAAAAATGCACATATATATCGAAGTAATATGATGATAGGGAGCGATTTTATAAAATTTGCAATGTAACATCGCAACGGATGCCGCTTTATATCGAATTCCTGCCCTTTATGTCCATTGTCTAACGACCCAAATGATCTGCAATCTTTGACACCTGGACATTTCTAATACATTACAATCAACTACAAGCGTCGTATCAATAATCTTGGAATCGTTGGTCCACTGAATATTTACACACAATGCAGCAAAGAAACAAGTGGATGTTCGATTCTCCAAACAGCATCTAAATAGGGGATTTAGTTTTGTTAAAAGAGGACAACGTTCCCCCACTAAAATGGAAGATGGGTGGAATTATGAGAACACATCCCGGAAGCAACGGAAGAGTCCACGTAGTGACGGTGAGGACCGGCCAGGGCAACCTTGAACGAGGAGTGTGACGGGTTTGTTGCTTCCCTAAAGACGGATATTGATGATTAAAAATTTGTTATTTAGTGGATCCATTATTATTAGTATTATTATTGAAAGTCGTGCCTTTCAAATTCGCCTGTATGTTTGTATTTTTCATTTTTTAGTAAAAGTAATGCACTTCATGCACACACATATTGAGAATCAAAATGTCAGAATAACATGTCATGTAATTTGGTGCAACTAGATTAAAACATTCAAAAAGACAAGCGGTACAGTTATTTTATTCGATAAACAATCGACAGATTGTACACTTCTGCAATCGTTTATACAGCATGTAGAAACAACTACTAAGTAAGAATAAATATCAAATTTAAGGTTTTAAGATTCAGGCATATCGAGAAATATTCAAACTTTAATTTTGTCTTATTACGTCTTTATTACGATTTTATTTTTGCCTATCTCCAATGGTTTTCCAAATATTCACTATATTTAATTCTTTTTAAAGAGTTATTTACTTCTTAACCCTTTCCCACTGACTGGTATATTATATATACCACAAATTGCATATTTTTCCTAGATTCGGCTTATCGGTATCTTGTACGTACCACAGGCAAAACACATTCCTTAGAGGCGCCCTCTACTGTGTAGTGTAGCATAACTCCTGCAGCTGACTGCAGGTGTCTACAGAAAAATGTTTTCAATCCTGTGTTTCACAAATGATGTTCGTTTTGTACCGGCCAATTTTTGTATCCATAATAACGAAAATAATGGCAAGTAAGTACCTAGATAGGATCAAGGCAAGGTTTTAGCATGCGAATATATCATAAATTTAAATGTTTACGCAAAAATGATGTTTATTATTGATATATTTGTGTGGTATGTCAAATATACCACAACGCACCGATATCACGGAAAATTTTGTACATAGTTTTTTTTCTTTTGTTAGAAAAAGCGAGTTGGAGCTTTCTCGAATTAGAAAAATTAAACCAAGATGAAGTGCATGCGATGTTAGCAGAAATACCTTCTGATGGAGAATCAGAGGATGAATATGATGATGAAGAAGCCGAAGAAGGCGTGGAAATTGAAGGTACTCCCATAGATGTTTATGAAATTACAACTGCTCCCACACAAAATTCATCTGATTCTGAGGACGATGAAGACGATCGGCCATTATCGCATTTTGTGCCAAGGGATAAATTTAATTGGAAAAAGCCTCTGACAGTCACCAACACCAACAAAGATACAGGAAATGCTTTTTCAGAAAGTGTCGGGCCTGTTAACATCTCAGATGACATTGAATCGCCAGTTGATTTTTTTGGGTGTCTTGTAAGCGAACAAATGATCGAACATTTTGTTTTTCAAACAAACCTTTACGCTACCCAAAATGATAAAACATTTGTTCCCACAACTGCAAAAGAAATAAAAATATTTTTGGCTATAAACATTTTGATGGGTGTGAAAAGACTTCCAAGCTATCGGGACTACTGGTCAGCGCAGATGGAGCTGAGGGATTCTTACATTTCAACTTTGATGAGTCGCACCAGATTTGATTGGCTCTTAGGAAATTTTCATTTGAATGATAATAATCTTCAGCCAAAGCGCGGAGACCCTAATTTTGACAAACTGTATAAGGTGCGTCCATTTTTGAATTCATTATTACGTAGTTTTACTTTTTACTATAAAATGCATAAAAAAATATCAATCGACGAATCTATGATTTGTTTCAAAGGCCGTTCGTCAATTCGTCAGTACATGCCTAATAAGCCTATCAAATGGGGCTATAAAGTTTGGACTAGAGCAGACGAATATGGATACATCGACGAATTTCAAATGTACACGGGCAAAATCAATGAAACTGTAGAGAAACAATTAGGACCTCGAGTTATTACGGATTTGACGAGATCTTTAGTTGGAAAGCATTATTTTGCATATTTCGATAATTACTTTACATCCATGCCACTGCTAAGGCAGCTGAAGACTGAAAATATTTACGCGACAGGAACTATTCGAAAAGGGAGAGAAGGAATTCCAGAAAATTTCAAAGCTGACAAGGAGTTGAAACGTGGTGATTTTGATTGGCGAGTAACAGACGATGGAATTTCCTGCGTAAAATGGATGGACAAAAGAATAGTTCTGTTAGCCTCCAATTGGGAAAATCCAACTGAAACTAACCATGTTGTAAGAAACAAGAAGAACGGCGAGACAGAGAATGTACCGTGCCCCAAAGTTTTGAAAAATTATACCCAAAATATGGGATTCGTTGATAAAGCAGACATGCTGAAGAAAACGTACGAAATTAATAGAAAGAGCAGAAAATGGTGGCCACGTATATTTTGGCACTTTATTGATGTCAGCGTAGTCAATGAGTTTATAATTTTTCAACAACGATGTGTGTGAATAAAAATTTTGAAAAAAAATGACGTTGCTGCTTTACTTATTTTCTACTTGTGTACTTAAAATCAAACGTGAGAAACAACTATTTCTAAACGCTGCCCGCAAAGGGTTAAGCAATGTTTACGAAGGTATGGCAGTTACGTTAATGGTGTCAGAATATTATACATTGCCATCAAATATACTTTTTCGTCTTTTATGCTCAAACTTCATAAGAAAATATGTTATTTTAGTTTACAATAAAATATGTTATTTAAACGAGTTTATTATTTTTAAATGTGAATAGAGACTTTCTTGCGTTATTTTTACCGTTTATGCTGAGTGATTATAATCCGTAAACTTTGTGGGAAACTGCCTTTGCACAATTTAGCGTCTTATATAAATGGATCTAATTTTTTATATGTGACCGTTTTGCAAAATTGCATGGAGTATCTACTTATGGCATATGGTTTATAATTGTTAAATTGAGTTCTTATTAAATATATTAAACTTCAACTAATAGCTTGCTTTTATTTTCTTAAGCAACAAATGTGCGCAATGTATGTACACGATGGCTCTGATGAAATATTTTTCTCAGTGTGAAAGAATTATTTGTTAATTAGCAAAACTAATTAATAATATTTTCGGCGGCCAAACGATTCGAATGTACGTCTTCAGCTTTGCAGGCCCTGTGTGCTGCCTACTGTACCAAAGCGACATCAATGCCAGAATCTTTTCAAATTCAAATTCAAATTCAAATTTATTAATTAATGTAAATAAAATATTTACAACAAAAAACGTCAAAAACATAGGTATTACATATGTATAAATGCCATAAATAAATTATAATACCTATAATACCTGCTACATTATACATAAATTACAAACGTAATCAAACATGTCAGCTAAACACAACAAATTCAAATTCATAATTATTGTAAAATAACATTTACAATAAAATCGTTGAAATATATACAAAAATAAAAAGTAAAATATAAAATACACAAAAAAGAAACACAACTGCTAAATAAAACACAATAATAATAAAAAAACAAATTACATTTAAATCACATACTTAAATATTCCTCGATACTATCGAAGCACCTTGTCAAAAGGAAGTGCTTTAACGATTTCTTAAAGCTAAAAAAAGTATTTACATTTTTAATGTCGGAAGGTAAATGATTAACACTAGAAGCGCCGGGCATACCTTCATACCTATTAGCGCTGCAGGGAGTCTTTTTGACCCCATCATTTTCCTTCGTATAAACATTGCTTGTTAGGTAAAAATTTAAATAGTGCATACTTTTTTGTCTATGTATTGAAAAAAAACAGTTTAATACTTAGTGGCTTAAGGTCTATTTGTGGCAATTGGCACAAGTCATAGTTTTAACTATTTTCCCAGAACATTTTCTGCATGTAAACATGAGACATTTATGTCTGATTTTTTATGGAACTTCTTCAGTTTCATGAGCAATATTAAGATACGCTGCTCGAAGTTCTTCAGCAAGTTTCCTCAATAATTTGTACCTGCTTATATTTTCCCCTGCACTTTCTTTATATAAGACCCATCTATTAGAGCCAAGTCAAGTGTATTGTAAAAAATCTGAACGCGCCAACGACGAGAACCAGCTCTGCTGGTTTACTGCCTAGCCATTTGGTCAATAATGTCGACTCCATATTTGGTTTTATTATAAAAGCTAACGTTTTCCGGTAGCTTTTCCTCAGTTGAGCCAATTTCTATATTAGAGTGCATGATACTCAGGACCAGAACGTTTTTTTGTTACTTTACCTGGTGTATAGTCAATGTCGAGCCTTCATGCTTCATAATAAGTTTTGTATCGTAAAGAGGTGCTTTGCGCGATTTTATCTCAACTGGAATCTCCTTTCGAATCCTATTTACTGTGCCTACAATGGTAGTTTTAGCTTATTTTAGGCGCTTAGCTAATTTTACACATGTGAAAAAATTGTCTGCCTTTGTTTAGAAATGGTTCCATAACACGCCATACCACATATTCAGGGAGGCTTTCATCTGCAGGGCGATTTTCATTTTTTCCCAGGTAGGGAAATGCATTACACATATATTTGGATTTGGGATCGCCGAGGCAATCCGACTGCCGTTATTCGTCCGTCTAAGTTCTGACTATGGAAAATCTCTCGATGTTTATTCAGATATATTTATTTGTCAATTCAAACAAATAAATAATCAATTTGTCATGATTTTACGCTTTCTAAAATGTAAAGGTCAAAATGACCCTTTCGGCGCTAATAGGTAGAAGCTATAAAAAATTAGGAATGGTATGCCAAAGATCGCTTAGATGCCCTTGTACATGTGTATAACATATAAAAAATAAAAGTAAAAAATACCCACCCCTATAGGGGCCTGGAATCAAAAGATCCAGACAAATTAATTTTGAAAAGTGTCAAAATGATCCCATTCTAGTGTTAAATAGTCGACATCCCAAATACTCCAGATGTTTCTGGAAAAGAGCAGAGCGGTGCGCAGGTGGTAAGAGGTGACTTTTGTTTCTGGTGTCATACGGATGACTCTTTTTATTAAATTGGAACGAGCTCATATTTTTATAAACGAAACACAAGATTTCGTAGATAAATATCGAGGGCAGAGTCAAAATCTTTAATTTAATAAAATATGTTTTACAGGAATCGCGTTGATTAAAATTTTCCATTATTCTAATAGCACGCTTTTGCAATAGAAACACTCGTATGGCGTCACTGGACATCCCCCACTGAATAACCCCGTACTTCAGGAGAGGGTAAAAGCATCCGAAGTAAAAATCCATCAATATACCCCTGCTACAGTGGTATTGTAAATTTTTCAATGAATAACACAGTTTTGCTAGTTTAGAGGATATCGCGTTAATATGAATATCCCACCTCAATCCACTATCAACCCATAGGCCCAACATTCTCGTAGAATCCACAAGCGTCATTAATAGTCGGTGAAAACCCAGCCATGCCAGGGCCAAAAACAACGCAATTAAGCTTGTCAAAATTTATGCACAGACTCTTAACGTCAGCCCAGTAACAGATCTTATTCATAATGCTGTCGGTTCCCTGCATAAGTTGTGCCAAAGAGGATACCGTAACAATAATATTTGTATCATCAGCGTAAGACACTATATTACAACCCTGGGTTGATGTATAATTAAAGAGATCATTAATGAAAATAGTGAAGAGTGCAGGACCCAGTATAGAACCCTGTGGAACTCCTGCAATTGTATACTGTACGCTTGATTTTTGGTTGCCCAAAGAGACAAGCTGACATCTGTTACTCAAATAAGATTCGAACCAGCTGAGGGCTTTACCCCTAACTCCATACCTCTCTAACTTTTTCAAAAGAAATTCATGATCGGCACAATCAAAGGCCTTTGAGAAATCCATAAAGATTCCCAACACGGTATTCCCAGTGTCTCGAGCTCGAATAATTAAATTAATGAATTCGCAGAGTGTCGTGTTTACATCCTTTTTTTTATAAAACCATGTTGGTTCTTGTTTAAGAGATTATTACTAATGAAAAACAACATTAACCTCTCACTGACAATGGACTCGAAAACTTTTGAAAATTATGACAATAGACTAATCGGTCTATAGCTCTTGACATCATTAGAATCTCCCTTTTTTTATAAAGGTTTAATTTCAGCAAGTTTTAAATTGTCTGGGAAAATTTCCTCCAAAAAAGACAGATTAATAGTATGTGATAACGCCACAGAAATAAAAGGGGCAATTCTTTTTAATAGTGAGCTAGAAATACCGTCATGCCCAACGGAGTGAGATAATTTTAATTGATTTATAACAGTTTCAATATCGTATTGAGTAGTGGGCAACAAGTAGAAAGATCTATCGTTTAAATTAATGTTCTGTAGCAAATCTCCTCTATCACTAACCAAGATACCAACAGTAATAGTCTCAGCAACAGAAACGAAGTAGTTGTTGAAATAATCGGCTGCATCAGTACCAGTTAATGTCTTACTGGTCTCAGTACCATATTTTTTTTATCTGTAAAAGTTCCTACGTTTGATTTAATAATATTCCACACCATTTTTGTTTTATTGGAAGCTGTACTAATCAAGTACGTATTATGGTCACGTTTTGTATTAGAAAGCAGTTTCTGGTAATACTCATACTCTCGAAATATTGGTCTAAAAACAGGATACTGTCTACTTAGATCGCCATACATTGACAATATACTTTTGACATTAAGAACGTCCTGTGTAATCCACTTGGAATTATTTCTGTAACAACCGGAAACGATATATCAAAATAGTGACGAACTGTATTTATAAACTTATTGAAGGCAGAATTCGGACATTTATTTAAGTACTGGTACCATTCCTCATTAGTCAAACATAAAATGAAATTTCTGATATTACTATCACTAAACGATCTAACAGAATAATAATCTCGAGATCCACCCGAATCACCACGGTAGTCATTATATACTATACTAACTAATTGCCTGAGCATAATGATCATTTATATTTTATATTATTGCATATGACTCTACTGCAATACCGATCAGCAAACAGCCCCGATACCAAAATGTTGTCAATCGTGGATGCGGAAGCAGCCGTTACCGTAGTGGAAGACCGAATAATGACATCAAGATTAAATTCAATATATCTCTAAAACGAGCTACTGTGCCATTGTCGTCCAAGATATCGATATTGAAATCGCTCCCAATAATTATCCGATCCGACATACCAGAAAAAGCGTCAAGTAGGCCAATAAAAATTCCAAAAAACACATTAATCTCCCAATGGGGACCTGTAAATACCAATAACAATCAAATTCTTATCTGGGATCTGAACTGCGCAACACTCTAGATCTTTTTTCACAGAAAAATCCACCACAGCGTCTATAAGTCTAATGTTAACACCAACATCCACCCTAGAAAATATTGAAATGCCACCTCCCTTATACTTTTCTCTACAAAATTTGGCATGTAGTTCATAATTTTGAAGTTTAAGTGCATGCATACTATCATTATTTTGACAGTGTTCACTAAAAATGAACAGATTAAAGCAGTGCTCAGTCAATAATGCTTCCAATTTATTAAGTTTGTTCCCAATTGATTGCACATTTTTAAAGCTTTAAATTTTATTAAGTAACAGATATTAGACATTAGACATGATTTGCATTATACAATTTCGGCATTCATCTCCGCTATGGCAAAGTTTGAGAGTGTTGGAATCATACCGGTGCCAAAATACCTATAATTTAATTTTGCTAATTCATAATGTTAGTGTCAACTGAGAAGTTTATAATTTACAACTAAATCTTTATTATCCAACAGAAACAATATCTCCATTTTTAAAACAAATGGAATATGTTTCATGTGGTAATAAAATGAGTATTCTGCGTTAGGTACAATGTAAACTTAGTTCCACTAAAATTTTGAATATCAGCGCTCCAATGTGGTTAGTGGATTTTTTTTTGCAACTAAGTGTACATACGAGGTAGGCGCCACAAATTCTCGGCCTGCCCGGCTATACAGGCTCAAACGTGTTCAACTCTGTCACGTCATGCATGCACATACGCGAGGTGTACACTAGAATTATAACGGTTCGAAGCCTAGTAGTTTTTAGTAACCAGCCAACAGACGTAACTGGCGCACGAAAATGTCTGAAGTAACAAAAATTGAGTACCGCGCGATCATTAAATTTTTAACAAAAGGAGGGCATACACTTTATCACATTAAACAACGTTTAGAGGGCGTTTACGAGGATTCATCTCCTTCGTATTCAACTGTAAAAAAGTTGGCAAAATGTTTCCGTTTGGTACAAGAATCCCTGGAAGATGCTGATCGGTCGGGTCGACCAATTGAAGTGATAACGCCTCAACAAATTTCAATTATTGATCATTTAGTGCTAGAAAATCGCTGTTTGAAAGTGAAGGATTTAGCAGTGATAACAAACATTTCCGAAATAAGTGTTCGCCAAATTCTCCATGACCATTTGGGTATGTTTTGCATTTAGAGTATTGATTTCTTTTTTAGATTTCATCATATTTGCAATTTTATCTTTCTCGTTCATTGAAAGCTTTTCATTATTGATATATTTTCTGTTTAACAGAAACAGTTTCAATTTACTTATCTATTTTGAATTGCGTTTGTAACAATACGTTGTTACATAATCAATATTTTTGGGAACTGTGCTGGTTTTTTCCGCTTATAAGGTCCTGCAAAATGAATATTTTCTAAATATTATGAAATGAACAGATCTAGATTTTTTCAATCGAGATTAAGAGCTTTAATGATTAATATAACCAATTCTCCAAATTATTTCAAAATCTATGGTTTTACTAAAGTTGGACTGTTACTGTCATGACTAAAACTGAGCAGCGTATCCTCTTGTTTCTTGACAAATTTACTGGTGGGTGGCTTAAAATAAGAGGGCTACATAGTATACTGAACGCTTGAATGTACAATGTACCATCAAAAAATTCGAATTCTCGAGGGCCATAAAAATGTGTTCGCTTAGGCATTGGTACCTTTTCTGCTTTTCACAGCTACTGGGACTACATTTCTACAGTTCTGCTTCTCTAACGGCCTAAAGGTTATGTAACCAAAAAATGAAGCACTTAACACATCGACCGACCGAGTTGTTGAATGATCAGAAGTAAATGAACTTACAGTAAATAATCGTTACTTTTCCAAACAGTTACTCTCATAATATATAACTTTTAGAATGCATTTTTGTCTGAAATGTTTTATTAAGAAATATAATTTAGAGTAAATAACTTTGTACAATATATTTGAATTTAACCAATTACTTGTATTTGCGTAGGTCGATTTCATTATAAAAATTTTGTTTGAACATATTGTATTGATGCAATGTAAAATAAATTTTATGCCATGTACTACATTCTACATTTATTTGTGTGATTTAATATCGGAGTCGGGGACTTTTATGGTATATATGTATATATATATATATGGTAGAATATTTGGCCTATTCTTAAATAAAATTGATTCTTAAAAAATACTTTAGACTTTGGCATTTTACTATTAATTTTGAGTTGGAATATTTTGTGTGATAGTTTTAACAAATTTTATTTATTTAACGTAATATATACTGCGAGATCAAAAAATATATTAATAAAGGTTTGCCATGGAAGGTAAAACGTCTGTCTGAAGTTATATCATTAAGTGTCATACTTATATTTGACTGACATAAAATTTGTAAATATATAATGACAGTATGATACTTAATGATATAACTTAAGACAGACGTTTTACATTCCATGACAAACTTTTATCAATATAATTTCTGATCTCCCGGTATTAAAATTAGTATATAAGATTTTGTTTGTACCATATAATAACTATACCGTAAGATTCAAAAAGATTGTCTATGCCGCTCAAATAAAAAATGATATAACGTAGGTATGTGCCGCCTTTTTCCAATGTTGTTTTGATGTATTTCAGTAGCGGCACGGAAAAGAATTAAAGATGTCAAAATTTGATGTTTAATATTTAAATGCATTTGATGGGATAATAATTTTTTCTTACAATTAACAAGAATTGACTAATGAAGCAGATAGAGATGTGATGATAGAGAAATTCAGGAACAACTTTCGCAAATTATCAAGAAAACTAGTCTGTATTAAAAGGAAATACTTCTATTAGATCCTAATTCTGGGGAAATTGTTTTTGAGTACTTAATAATAATAAAACAATCATAAACTATATTTATTTATTAACATAGAATTATAACATGTTTTTTGCACACACTTCAATATTTGGTACAAAATAAAACATCAAGTGGTGTTAATGTTATTACTTGGATTTATAGAAATTTATCACATGAAAATTAATTAAAGCAAAAAAAAAAAAAATAAATTTTCAAGTAACAATACACCAACAAACTTTGGAATTAATTTATAAACAATTTGAAGCCTCATAAGTTATGTTCAAAATGTCCACCGTTACTGTTAATACATGCATCAATTCCTTTTTTCATGTTTTCGAAAACATTTACTAGGTGTTCGGCAGTTATGCTTTGTACTCCCTCAGTAATTGCATTTCTTAGCTCTTCAATGTTGTGTAATCGATTTTTATATATCTTATTTTTTAAGTAACCAAACACAAAAAAATCCATCGGGGTAAGGTCAGGAGATCTTGGAGGCCATCTCTATGCTCCTATAACCCTGTTACCGTATACCTGCTGAAGATATTGACATGTTTGTCGAGCTGTATGGGCTGTGGCATTATCATGTTGACTATTTCATTCATAAAAATCTTGCCCAATAAGAATTGATCATTTGAATCAAAAAATAGTTTCGCATCGACAAAATTTCAAATTTTAAATATTGCCAGGGTTGCTCAACCAATAAAAAGGGAGAATGAAGCAACCAACCTGTTTTTCAGCGGCAAATTTTCCTCTGTTTTTTGCAAACATAGGAACCGATTCAACAAGTCGCCGCCATTGCAATAATTTTTGCAAACGTCAGTTGAAAAAGATGTGCGAGAATAATGATCCCAATTCTTCAAGATTCGGTGATTTATCCATTGAAAACATTAAAGAGGCCACTTCCAAGGTTGTTCCTGTTAACACAGTCAAAACTAAAGCGTCAGTGTGGCAACAGTTCAGTGAATTTTGTAAACAGCGGCATTATGATTTACTTCCTACAACTACTCCAGAAGAAATCGCAAAAATATTACAAGATTGGGCGTTCAACATGAAGAAGAAAAACGGAGAAAACTACAAGGAAACTAGTGTCAAATCAATATGGAACACAACAGCATTAATGGTACAAGAAAAATATTTCAAAGATTATGATATCAAAATCAATCCTTTCTCCGATATTTGTTTTAAGGAAGCCAGGAATGCTCGTGATGCGAAGAGAAAACTTCTTCAGCAAAATTCTGAGACAAGAAAAGTGAGTGCCAAAGCTCTTACGTTACACGAGATTCGGGCCATGGCAAGCAGCTGGAATGAAGAAAATCCGGAGGGGTTACAGAGAAAATTCTTTCATGTTTGTTCGTTCGAGCTTGCCTGGACAGGAAACGAAGCTGTAAATTGCAAAGTGCACTATTTTCAAGATGAAATAGATAATGAAGGCCAATTCACCGGTCGCATTGAATTTAATCCCATTTTCTCTAAAACTACGCAAGGTGGCTCCAAAGTTTTGGCTTCCAGTAAATGGCTTATAAGAAATAGAGAAAGTGAGAGTCTCTGTCCTGTGAGATTACTTAAAAAACTTTTAGAAAAACGAGGTTTAACAATAACAAGCGACAGGCTATTCCTAACTGTAAACCCTGCCTGGGAGAAAAGTTCTTGGTTCAAAAACTCACCTATAGGCTTAAACACCTTATCAAAATGGACAAAAGAATCAGCACTCAACATTGGGTTAGATGCTAAGAAGTTAAAGATAACAAATCATTCTCACAGATCTTCTGCAATATCTGCTTTAGCCAAAAATGGGGTTGGGGAGCAACAATTAATTAAGCTAACAGGACACGCAAGTGCTCATTCTTTGAAACCCTATCTTCAGCTTGACGTAGATCATCATGGCAATTTAGTTCAAAATTTGAGAGGGAACAGTAACAGCTCTTCGAAACAAGCAACTTCTAAAGAAGGAGAATGCAAAGAATTACACGGATTACAAACTGTAAACGATCAGGGACAAAATGTATATTACAATTGCTCTTTTCACATAATTAATAATGCTAAATAGATTGTTTTAATTGTTAAAATTTACTTTTTCTAAGTAATAAAATTGTTTTCTTTGTGTCAATTTTTATTCATGAAATAGTCATGCCGAACACCATTCGTGATATAATTTCGCCTGGCAAAATTTAATGATTATTCTACTCGAGTTTGTTGCTTTAGGCAATTTCGCGAGTGACATTGACAAAAATAACTCGCCTGACGGCTCGTTATTTTTATCTGTCAATGTCACTCGCGAAATTGCCAAGCAACAAACTCTCTTCATAATAATTAAATTTTGCCGGCAAAATTATATCACTCATGATTTTATGTATGAAAATAACCTTGTTCAAGTTCATTTTGTTGTAATTCTCCTATAAATAATTGTAATATTTCCTGATATCGTTGAGCTGTTATGGTTTCTTCAAAAAATATTGGACCTATTATTCGGTGCCTTGATAAAGCTAGCCATACTCCAATTTTTATCAGATGTAAAGCTGTTTCATTTAACACATGAGGATTTTCGGCTGACCATATACGAAAATTTTGGGAATTAACATACCCTGTCAAATGAAACCATGCTTCATCTGAAAAGAATGATATATCTAAAATTTCATCATTTCTTATATTATTATTAAACCAATGGCAGTAAGTCAATCGTTTCCCATTATCTAGTGGTAATAATTACTGTACAACTGAGACTTTGTAAGGATATAAATGTAATTTTTTCTTGACAGCTCGTTGTGCAGAACTATATGATAAGCCAGTTTGTTGTGCCAATTGACGCAAAGGTTTAGTAGGACTTCGTTCTAAATGAGTGCGTACGTTTTCTACAACTTCTTCTGTGAGAACAGTATTACGGCCAGATGATTTTCCTTTACAAATGCTGCCTGTTTCGCGAAAACGTTTTACAATCCTATTAATGTGCCGAGTCAATGAATCGTCAAGAAATTCCTCATCTGGAAAAGCTACACGAAACTCGTCTCGACATAAATTAACAGAGTAAATCCATTCTCCTTCGTTATTTCGTTGTCCATTTCGGAAATAAGATTCCAAAATGAATTTCTCTTGATCAATAGTATACGGCATTATAAACTTAACCTAAAATAAATATTGAATTGTATTCTAATTTTAACAAATAAATTCCAGTCACAAGAAATTCCTATAAAGTAGGTACTTACTCTTCAGAGTCTTGTAAAATACTTTTTTGTAAGAAATATTGACTAAGGAAAATAGAAAAAATGAAGTAACACTGTCAATAAAACGGACGTCAATGATAAAAAAGTTAACAGAATACATTTATTTTGAAAATGACTATCTTCACTCATTTAATTAGAATATAGTATTGATATCAAGCTTGCAGAAAGTAGTAAAAGATCAGGACAATCAATTTGAATCTCACGGTACTATACATATTCCCTCACCGCACATTTGAACGAGTACTTTTTAACAACTAAAAAGTAACGGATATTGAATTCGAAAGTAACGGATAGTTACAAGTACTGAAAAGTAACTGAATTCAACATCACTAGTATAAATTTACCATTACGAATTACCTATTCCATAAATGGTTAAAAAGTCAAGAATGTCAACTCACAAAAGATCTAGGAGTAATTTTGGGTTCAGTCTTATTATTTAATGATCACCATTGGTAAGACATTTTTATCTTCCAACACTCACACACACACTGGGTATTATTTTGAGTACGTTTATATATTTCACCAACTACTCTTTGTTAAGAAGATTGGGTTTCGCATTTGTGATCTGTGAATTAGAATATACGAGGTAGGCGTCATAAATTCTCGGTGTGATATACAAAAACGGGACTTGGAACAATATAAGAATTTTTATTTTTCAATGTAATCTCCCCTAACTTCCATACATTTATTACAACGATTAATTAATAATTCGATACCCTTATAAAAATAATCTGCAGTTTTTCCGTCAAAATGTTCTATAACAGCTGCTTGCAACTCACTGTCGTCCTTAAAACTACATCACCTAAGGTCTTTTTTAAAATTAGAAAACAAAAAAAATCAAAAGGATCCATATCCGGGCTATACGATGAATGTTCCAGTTCTAGAAAGCCGCATTCGCGGATGGCAGCTTGTGAAATGGCGGCAGTATTGTCGTGCAATAATCGCACACCTTTTGTCAATTTTCCACGACGTTTAGCACGAATACTGTCTCTTAATTTATGCAGTAAAGACGCATAATATGTGCCGTTCACACTTGTATTGCGCTCTTTAAAGTCAATTAGCAAAATGCCCTCACAATCCTAGAATACTATGGCCATCACTTTTCTCGTTGATTGAACGACTTTTGCCTTTCTGGGACGAGGTTCATCACGTCGCCGCCATTCCATGGACTCCCTTTTCGATAAAGGATTGTAAAACAGAACCATTGTTTCATCCCTTATGACAATGAACTTCAAAATCGGTTTTGGGTCGTCTCCACGCACGTTTAAGAACGACTGCCTACATTCGACTCGACGTTCACGTTGGAGAGCCAAAAGAAGTCGCGGTACCCATCTAGCAGTAATTTTAGTCATACCCAAATGGTCATAGAGAATTCGGCGAACACTTGTTTCGGAAATGTGTGTTATCATTGCTAATTCCTTCACTTTCAAACGGCGATCTGCTAGCACTAAATGTTCAGTAATTGAAATTTGTGGAGGCGTTATCACTTCAATTGGTCGACCGATCAGCATCTTCCAGGGATTCTTGTCCCAAACGGAAACATTTTGCCTACTTTTTGATAGTTGAACATGAAGGATGAATCACCGTAAACGCCGTCTAAACGTTGTTTAATGTGATAAGGTGTATGCCCTTCTTTTGTTAAAAAATTAATGACCGCGCAGTACTCAATTTTCGTTACTTCAGACATTTTCATGCGCTAGTCACGTTGGTTGGCTGATTACTAAAAACTACTCGGCTTCGAACCTCTATCTTTTAAAACAACAGGTCTTTATCCATACCGTAAAACCCCATTATCTTGCTGATCGTCGTGTTGTGCATAGTGTTACATTCTTATTGAAACTCCTAATTAATTAGATCAATCGTTTCTATTTATTCTTCAAAGATCGATTTAATATTTTCACGTTATCAGCTCAACATCATAAGTCGCTTAATTCTGTAACTTTCAGGATTATCCTTTAATTATTATTATTAAACTTGCAGGCTATTACATAATAAAGAAATATAGTATATTTCTGAAAAGTGGCATATTCACTCGTTTTTTTTATTGTTCTATATATTTTCTATTGTATTTTGTTATTATTATATGAGGTGTGCTGAATGGTTTCACTAACAACAATACAATACAATAAGAAGATAAATAAATAGCATTACAAGAGTAGCACCCGATGGTGTCATGGCGTACTATGATTTCTATTAGAAAAATATTGTAACGAAATGTGTTTACATTAAATAAAAGAAGCAGACCTCTCGGCGCGATAAAAACGAAATTGTCACACGCACAAAAAAGAGACCATAAATTATCTCTCTCGGCTGGTAAATATCGTAAATGCAGTGAGTCATCTCACAGATGTGCGACGTAAGCAAGAAAAAGTCTAGATTTCCACTGGTATATTGCCGAATTTACTGGTACTGTTCGAGAACATTTCATGCATATGTATATAAGGCGAGTGGGTCACCGGGATTCATTCATTACGGAATTACGGGATTCTTTGCGGAGAAGGAATCGCGGAGTAATTCGGTAGTCTCGAGTGGTCTCGTGGGAACAGTGGAAATAAATACTGGTAGCCAAATAAATAAATATAGTAGTGCCGTCTTATATAAATAGAACTGTTATATAAATAAATACGGACAGAGATATTAGTAGTAGTGAATAAATACCTGTGATAATTAAATTGTAGTAGTTTAAGTGTGTTACGTTAGTTTTATATTTTTATATTGTTATATAATTTTAAGTATATAAATATACAGACTGTTTTAAATAAATAATTGCACGAGTTGTTTATTGGAACCCGAAAACGTTACAATTGGTGTCAGTGTGGGATAAACACAAGTGCAAATAAATAAATAAATAAATAAATAAATGGCTACTAAACGTTTGGAAGAATTAAAGGTCTCCCAGTTGAGGGCAGAATTGGAAGAAAGGGACGCAGATGCGTCTGGAAAAAAAACAATTCTCCAGGACCGGCTTCGTGACCTTTTAATAAATGAAAGTGAGGATCCCGAGAAATATTTGTTTCAAGTACAGCCTGATCTAAGCTTAATAGCGGAAGAAATTGATAAACAATTTGAGACTCTAAAAGATAAAATTGAAAATAATTTAAAACAATTCGAGACTCTAAAAGATGCAGTTGCAGAACAATTCGAGAGTAATATGAAGACTCTGGAAGAAATTGGAAGTAATTTGGAAGCTTTAAATAATAAAATTGCAAATGATTCAGAAGCTTTGAAGGATGAAATTGCAAATAATTCAAAGGCTTTGGGAAATGAGGTTGCAAATGATTCAAAAGCTTTGAAAGATGAAATTGCAAATAATTCAAAAGCTTTGGGAGATGAAATTGCAAGTGGTTCGAAACAGCTCGAGACTACTTTTAAGGAAGACATTCAAGAGAATTCATCGAATGGGAGGCAGGAATTTTCTGAGGCCATCGAAGCCATGGAACAGAAAGTTGAGGAGCGCGTGTTCGAAATGGGGGACGAGTTTGGGGTTCAGCTTCAGTTGCCAGCGATGAACGACTGCGGTCCCCATGATATCTCAAGCGAAAGCCTGGAGATTGCCCGAACAGCGAAGGTAAAGGTAAAACCTCCCACCTTCGATGGAAAGACGTCATGGATGTCGTACCGGAATCAATTCGAAGCCGCTGCAGGAGCAAATGGGTGGGCGTCCCCGAAGAAAGATACTGGTCTGATTGTGTCATTAAGAAGACAGGCCAGTGATGCTCTGCAGACCTTACTTCCGGAAGAGTGTCAAGACTATCTTAAATCAATCAAGCGTCTTGAGATGAAGTATGGGCATGCACACCTGGAACAGGTAGTCCGACGATTAGTGAATAAGGTGCAACCTAGGAGGAGAACGCTCCGATGTTGGAATTGCAAATGGAATTGGAAATGGAATTGGAAATGGAAATGGAGATGGAAATGGGCCATGCGCATAGTAAATGCGCGAAGAAGCCCAAGAAAACCATAGCGGAGCAGCGAAAAATGAAACGGGTCGATGAGAAGAGGCAATCGTCGACTCAGTATCGTAGAGCCTCAAAATAAATAGCGCGAAGTGCATCTGTGCAACACCAAAACGCTGATGCTGTTGCAAGAAGACCGCGTCCAGGAGACTGCAGGCATAGCAACCGCCTAGAAGAAAAATCGGCCAACACATTCAGAACTACCGTGGTTAATGATCAGTAGCATCCTGACAATTTGCGGATCGGTCAAGAAGCTGATGAAGACCTTGGTTCATTGATGGTTTGGAAGGGAATTGGTCGCGGACCAGCTTGGCAAGAAGTGGCTCCTCGTTCACAGGAACTGGAATCCTACTGGGCTCAATGGGACTCTCTGAAGGTAGAGGATGATCTACTCAAGTGTGTTGTGGAGAACCTAAATGGAGAAGACTGCGTCAGTGGATCCAGACGAAGGTTGGAGGATGCCCACAAGCGAGTACGCCATCACACTCAGGATGCCAGAGACAGGACGAAGAATTGTTACCACGTGCAAGCCGAGAAAGGTGGTTACCGAGAAGGAAACCTTGTTTGGTGGAAGCTCCAACAATACTGGGAGGGACCATACGAAATACTAGAGCAAATAGATGACGTCGTTTATCGCATGAGACTAACACCTCATAGTGAGCCAGAGATGGTGTGTTTCAACCAATTGCCCATACCATGGACGTGACGGCGGTGAAGTGGCGGATGCGGGACAAATTACCGGAAAACCTAGAGAGCCAATTTATGGGAAATGTAAGGAGCCAATTTATGGGAAATGTAAGGAGGCTGGCAATTCCGAGGCTGGGCTGCGGATTAGACCGTTTGGTATGGAAAATCGCAGGAAACATGCTGGAGGTGGTGTTTCGGCGTGCTGGTATGGAAATGGTCGTGTGCGGCTGTCGGCCCGATCAGCCCGTTGTGCAGCCTGGGACGGTGGATTGCCATTGCCACAAGACGGCTGGGTGCACCCGTGGGTCCCAGTGTGGATTTCGTAATCCGCCGGCGTCAAAAACATGGAATAGTCTGTTTCGGGACGAAACGCAGTTTTTAAAAAGGGGGCAATGTAACGAAATGTGTTTACATTAAATAAAAGAAGCAGACCTCTCGGCGCGATAAAAACGAAATTGTCACACGCACAAAAAAGAGACCATAAATTATCTCTCTCGGCTGGTAAATATCGTAAATGCAGTGAGTCATCTCACAGATGTGCGATGTAAGCAAGAAAAAGTCTAGATTTCCACTGGTATATTGCCGAATTTACTGGTACTGTTCGAGAACATTTCATGCATGTGTATATAAGGCGAGTGGGTCACCGGGATTCATTCATTACGGAATTACGGGATTCATTGCGGAGAAGGAATCGCGGAGTAATTCGGTAGTCTCGAGTGGTCTCGTGGAACAGTGGAAATAAATAGTGGTAGCCAACTAAATAAATATAGTAGTGCCGTCTTATAGAAATAGAACTGTTATATAAATAAATACGGACAGAGATATTAGTAGTAGTGAATAAATACCTGTGATAATTAAATTGTAGTAGTTTAAGTGTGTTACGTTAGTTTTATATTTTTATATTGTTATATAAGTTTAAGTATATAAATATACAGACTGTTTTAAATAAATAATTGCACGAGTTGTTTATTGGAACCCGAAAACGTTACAATATGTACTATATTATAAAAACTGTAAGAGTTAATATAAGTGTAATGAAATCACTACATTTTTTATTGAAATATCTGCATAACACGGCTTTGACATTTTCTAATATCTATGGAACAACAAAAATATCACAAAAAATTACGGAATGTTCAATTTCTGGTTACAACCCGGAAATGGTTTGAAATACACTTTCTTTTGTTTCACTAACGTATTTAAATAAAAAATAAGTCATGGTCACTTAATACTAATTTGTCCCTGCCTATAGGAATATATTTGGAATTATTTAATATTTAAATTTTTTAAATGTCCATGTTTAACATTAAAATTAAATTAAAAAGTTATATAATTAAAGCAAAGTAAAATTTATTAGTACGTTATTCATTTGTTGCCGGTGTAAATACAAAAGTTATATACATTGCATTTTGCTATATACATGTGTGTGTGTGTGTCTGATATATCAAACAATGCAGTCAATAGATGTATTGAATTCCTCATTAACCAATAGGAAAGATCTAAGTGTATTCTTATTATATAAGCTCAGTCTTAATTGAAAGTTCGATAGATGTATCTGGTAGAAGAATAAGCCCGCCTAACTACTGGACGCGAATTAAGATACCAATATAAAAGAGAAGGTACCTACAGCTGGCAAGCAAACAGGTATCTTCACATCGCGAGCACCAATCGTTAAACAGATATCCTTTGAGTTCGGTTTAAAATCCGTCATGAGGTCGTCGAAATGCGTATCTTCATTCATACGATACCGTCGTTGCGTATGCAGAAGTCATTAGTGTCGTCTCTTATATAGGGGTATACCAGCTACGTGTATTTTCGGTTCTGGATGACGGAATATGATGAGTTCTTCTCTGCACAGTGGAGGTAGTGTTCCAAGTGGCTTGGTACGATGACTAATAACCATCAACGCTGTGACGGTGAACCACAGGTGCAATGTCCTCGCTCCAAAGGCAGGGAGAGGGGAACCCGATCTACCTGTCGCTCGTTGCCTAAGTTTTCAGTGTTATTCAGTACGCGAACGGAGTTGGCGCAACATCTGGCCTGCGAATGGCACTGGAAGAATTCACGGGGTATTTATTCGCACCCGTGGACTTTGAGTGCCATCCACAGAGCCAGAATACCACGTCCAACTCTATGGAGAGAAAATGAAAATAACCAAGAAGATGATCTCCAAGTCCGAAGATAGCGAAGAAGTGCTTTTTAAATGGTGAAAAAAGTGTTTTAAGTTGGTGTGTTGCATATTTCCTGTTCTATAACTACACAGGTACAGCCGTCTACTTGCAAGTCGTGTTTAGAAAATGTATGTAGTAACTGTAACGGGAATGTTGGTAACAAAGACATCCATCATACGAAGAGTCGTGGCCCGGCCTCACACAATCTATCATTACATTGACCCTGTTGCCAATCCGCTGCGATCTTTATAAGGTAATAAAAAAAACGACAACACAATGCTTATAACCTTTCTCCTATGTTAGATACCACTCGTGGCAATACATATTTAACCTCATACTTTTTATCGCTACGTAAGATGCTTACGTTTTTTTCTATTAGTCATTAGGAATACCTCCTATTCGCGGCTAATTTTACAACATACCTGTTTAGTCACGACGTCATGCAGACGAGAATGCCGGGACTTCTATTGCATCTTTCATTTAGCGCAAGTACACAAATTTATTCCTTGTAATAAATTCTGAAGAATTCTTTAACATATATCTATCTAATGCATATACTTAACATGATTTTAAACACTTGCCCAAAGGTATTTTTTAAATTTAAAATTGAGTAAAGTCAATACAAACTTTAGTCTCTGATTGTAATCTTAAATTTACTGGATGAGACAATTTCACGTTACAAAATTACATAGAAATATGCAAGATGCCGGTACTAACGTTCAAGATCTTGTGTTATTATTGATGTGCGAGTAGATAAAGCATCCACAGAAAAGCTGTATATATACATGTAATAACAGCTTTTAAATACCCGGAAATGGACAAGTTGGAAACGTTTCTGCGCTCGACGATCATTTAGATTGGTCTCGATATCTTGCCTAGTCTTATATCGCTCGCGGCTTTTATGTCACAACTGCATGCTGTCGGTTATTTTACATGTAATCTATATATCTGCTTATATTATACATGTTTACATCAACTACTCAGTCTAATTATGCATTTGATTAAAATAGTTTTTATTTTGCTAATTATTAGAAAGTTGGCATATACCGAAAAAATACGAGACGTTTCAATCGAGAAAAGGTTGGGTTCATTCATGTATGTACATATAAATAAAATATATTTTTTTAAGCAAAATTATGATATAACAAACCAAAGTGCATAATAAAATGCTTTATTAAACCTTTAAAATTTATTGATCTATTTCACTACTTTGTTTATACATCATCTAAAATTAACTTTAATGATCTATATTGTGCGTAAGGATTTTAATGGAGAATTATCATATATACATAATTATACAATTATTATAATAAAGATATAGACAAATGAAGTTACGCAGTAATTACAAAATCATTAACTTCGATAAAATGAAACACGAATAAGAAATGCTTACTAATACATGAACCCAAATATTTCTTTGAATACCTGTGGTGATTATAGTTTAATATCGTCGGATTTTTCATCATACAGATAACCTTTTTTTTAAATAAAGGTGATAATTAGATCATTTTGCAACGAAATCTGAAGATTCAGAATACTGTTAATTGTACTCAGTTTATTAATCTATCAGATTTTCCTTAATGTTGAAGCGAACACTATTCATTCTCTAAAAAGGCAATTTGAAAGAAAGGGACAATAAAAATGTTAGTTTCGTATTGTCTAATAATAAAAGGAAAGAATTATGTTATAAGGTCTAAAGAAGGACCTTAAATTACTGTTACGAAAGCGTAAACAAATAATTAACCAATATATTTACTTTCCAATTAATGAATGGAAATTTGGCGTAAATTTGTTTGGTAGTAAAAGATTTAGGAAATCTTTTCTATAATAGTATTCAATGTTTAAATCAACCTTTAAAATATTAAATGAGCATGTGTTTATACAGATAAGGTCGGACAAAGTGTTATCTATCTGAATAAAAAAACGACTTATGTTTTTTGAATGTCAGCATAATCTTCTTCAAATTTTTATTGTAAAACTTCCTTGAAAGTTCGAATTAAAAGCAGCGCTAATCAAAATATATGACCAACGCTTTAAGATGTTAGCTACTTTATAGGATTCCTGTACATAAATGTACAATATTAAAACTTGCAATTGAATAGTCAAAATACCAGAAATACATATAGAGCTAATATAAAGTTCCGAAAGGCTTGAATAACTTTGTTATTTGAAAAGTCTTTTTACTGTGGTTATATAGTTAAATATAACGATTGTATTTATATTTTCCCTTTTAACTTCTTATCAACAAAAATAATATAAAAATTTGAAAAAAACTTAAATTTGTTAATGTTAAAATACATGTTCAAATTGTGCTGCGTTTATGACTTGGAACTGATATAATCTGGCTATTTGTGGAGGAATACGACTGATTTTATCAGCTATACGTCTTTCTAATTGTTGAATATTATTTGGACGATTGTTATACTCTTGGCATTTCAAGTGATCCTATACAAGATAAATCCAATGACGATAGCTCTGGAGAACAGGGTCCCTAATGAATTTCTCCGCTGCATCCAATCCAATGTGCATCAAATATATCGCCCAAAAAATTTCGAACGTCATCCACAAAATATGGTGAAGCTTCATCTTGTTGGAGCTAAATATTCTCTTTCTCTTGATTTGGTCCGAAAAGAGCGCTATAAGTACTGGCACAATCTCGTTTCTTAATAGTCATATGACCGTTATGATTTAAATTTTGTTTTAATGAAAGTGGTCCTATAACATTGTTACCAACCACACCCAGCCCACACAGTTAGTTGAATATGCTGCGTATGAACTTCCTTCATCCAATGATGATTTTCTCTCGACCAGTAATAACAATTATGCTTGTTTACCGTACCACTGAGACAAATCGTTGCTTCGTCAGAAAACAATATTTGATTCACCTCATGAGAACGTTCTTTTAATTCAATTATTACCTCACAAAACTGTAGTCTGAGATCTGGATCATATTCTTTCAATTGGTGCAGAATATGCATTTTGTAGGTTTTTATTTTAACTACCTTTAGGGTTTTGTGCAGTGGTTTTTGAGACATGTCGTAAATTTGTCCTAATAATTCATTAGTAGACACGTGCCGAATTTCTTAAACTGTTAATAAAAGTTTTAGGCTGGTGTTTTCATCGATTGCTATTCTTGGGGGACTCTACCCGGTAAATCTTCTATTAGACGAAATACTTTGTACTTCTGTATTATAAGATGCCCTGTGTTTTTACTAACTGCAATCTAAAGGCAATACTTTACGCCTGCTCACAAGAATAACGCTGCGCGACTTCTTAAACCTAATTTAAACCATAACACTGGAAGATGCTGGTCATGCGTAAATGCAGTTAATAGGATGCTAAAAATTAAATCTTTCAATGGTAACCTGACATATTCATTGTGTGGTACATTTGCATAGCAATTATATTTGATCTGAAGGCTCGTGTATACATGTCGCAAAGAAAAAATATCTAAATCGGGCCTGGCCAGCCCAAATGATTTTACGGGCCACTTTGATAACGCGTACCGTTACATTTGACCATACTTTAGATAATCATGCTTTTGAAAAATGTAATAGAAATATAAACTGAAAATATTTTTTGTTTTGTATACATATAACCAGAAATAAATTTTCAATATTTGTAATCAAAGTCTTTCGGCGGGCCGCGAAATTTAACATGGCGAACTACACCTGATTTAATTGTTTATATTTGTCATAACGCTACTTATAGTTTTCAACACTCACAAATGAGATGTGTAACATGTTTACTGGCAATTTTTAAACTAGGATGATAGTTGTGTTTCAAATTTTCCCAACAACCTTCAACGACGATTGCTACCGTATTCCTAATACATGTATATATTTCAGGATTCCTTATACGGCATTTATTATACTCGGTGATGAAATAACATAATTCAAGTCCATTGTATGTTTTAAGTGCATTCATAACTTTTTATAACTGTTACTACTCCTAAATATTTTCGAATTAAGAAAACTGTTTGTGTATTAATAATAATAAGCAGGAGGTTTGCAGAAGCAGATATAATAATAATGTATACTACCGCTCTTGGAGGCTTGGTTTGCAAGGCATACAATGAAAAACAAAGAAAATATCAAAGAAATAAAACTCAAATTTCAATTTAATATTGGTAATGCTATTACTAATTACAGAAGAATTCATCTCTTTGTTGAATAGGACCTCGATATCAGGTAACAACTATATATATCTACAATGTAATTTTGTGCGATCCTACAGTACTGTTCTTCGGTGATATTATTGTATTGTAGGAAAATTAGTGAAACACTATTTCAAAATCTACCGTCAATAATGCTACTCGTGTCGTCGGCATCAGGATATACGGGATGCTAACTACTGTGCACGACCAGGTCCGACTCGAATTACCACGGAAGCGGATGCAAATACAATTAATTAGCAAAAAGAATGGTTGGAAAACACTATCAGGTATAATGGCAGAATTTAATCGCGGAGCATAATGAGGAATTTCAGTAGGTACCGTAAAACATACGGACGTGTACGTGATCGCAAACCAATTACATGAAACAATTACAGAATGTCTTTAGGACTTACGAATTGAAGTTTGAAATATTCGCTGAATGTCGCGTCGTCGTCGAATTTTTATCAGGGGATCTAAATCCGATAGGATGCTTCTCAATTATTGCGTTTTACTGCTAAAGGATGCGAATGATTCAATAGTCTAGGGCAGTGGTTCCCAAACTTTCCCGAGTCGCGGCGCCCTTTTTCAATTAAAATATTTCCATGGCGCCCTATCCTAAGCAAAAGTATGACTGGCCGTAAGTAAAAAATAAATATAAATAAAACTCGTGTATCTTCATTGTATAACATTATTTTTTACTTTATTAGTATTAAACTAATAATTAATGTGATGGATGCACCATTTTCTCAAATCATGGAATTAAACTGGACACTTTCTTTTTCCGGGTTAATTTTTGCTCTATACTTGCTTTTTATCACAGTGACCGCCGAAAATCCAGCTTCGCACAAATACGACGTCGAAAATGGAATCCGCAGAGCCTTATTATCTAGAAGGGTATATTCATCTTTTATTGAAATGCAACATTCTGTCAATTCCATACTACCACATTTTGCTTTCAAACTGTCGTAGCAAGATAACTCCATAAAATTCTCTTCTTCCGCAGAAGTAAATTCAGACGGAGTGTTAAATGGATCTTGAATCCATGCAAACCTACCGAAATTTTCATTTTGAAAGTATTTCTCAAACCACATTAATTAGCTGTGATAAGTGCCCTTCAAATATGTTTTTTATATCTTGAGAAAGATCAGATTCATTTGACCTTAAAAAATGCTGCAAAATTAAAAAATAATCTTTTCCTGCATTTTCATTAAATTATCTTCTCCATAGTTTGAGTTTCTTTTATAAAAGCTGATATTTTTTCCGTTGACTTCAAAAGGTGCATGTTTTTTCCCTGCAGAGAGAGATTAAGAGAATTCAGCTTTTCAAAATAGTCGCATAAATATGCTAGTTTTATTTAAGAAATCGTCATCAGCAAAATCTTCTGCATCTCTGTATCCTTCCTCTTTACGGAAAATAATAATTTCTTGCCGAAATTTAAAGGTACGTAATAAAACATTACCACGAGAGAGTTATCGTGCACTGCGATAGAACAACAGAGACGAGTGTTTGGCTCCCATATCCTCACATAGCTTTTTAAAAAACCATGCTTTCAATAGATGAGATTTTATAAAATTTATCACATTCACCACACATTCTAACACCTAATTCAGTGCAGGACTCGGATGTTTTGACGCAAGCGCTTGTCTATGAATACAATGGACCCACAGTGCATTTGATGATTTGCTTCGAATATGTGCCTGTAATCCTCCATAGCAGCCAGACATGGAGATCAGACACCAACGCACTTAGACCAATTCAAATTATTATCAGATATAAATGCATCAAGAATCTCGAACAGGTCCTGAGCCTCCGCTTCTGCAATGATATTTTTCCAAAACGGAGGGTCTTCTTTAATGGTATTACCATCTATAAACCGTACATGGCATATCAAATGAGCATCTTTATTATTATCCGTAGCTTCATCTATCTGTAATCCCAATTCCTCTCCTTAATTTTTTTTAATCAATTGATGGTTGATATCTTCCGCCATATGTTGTATTCTCCGACCAATTGTGTTATTGGACAAAGGCACTTTTAAAAACAGCTTCCCAGCAGGGCCACCAACCATGATGTTTTCACCATATTTACAGCAGCCGGAAGAATAAGTTTTCTGCGATGGTATGAGCCTACTTACATTTCGCGATTCTGTAAGCCACCTTGTAAGATGCTAGTAAAGCGTTTTTTTAGTTTAGATGCAGTCTTCCAAAATGTATTTTGTTGTTGTTTCTGTTTTTTTAACTTCTTGGCAAAAAAATAATGAGGTTTGCTAATCTAGATATTTTTAGATTCTTATTTTGCTTTTTGTTTAGTTAGATTGGTTCAATTAATTATGAAGCTTTTACAATATTTCGCGGCGCCCCTGTAAAGAGATCACGGCGCCCCGGGACGCCGCGGCGCGGCGCACAGTTTGGAAACCACTGGTCTAGGGTTAGTTTTCATTCTATGGAACTAAATATTTTTTAATATAATGCAACTTTATCACGTTTGCGATTAATTAGACAAAACCGCACATCTATACACAACAATGACGTAAAACATACCTAATCAACTTACAGAATGTTTTGCGAAATATAGATACGTATTTACGGTCTAGTGTTCATTCGAACTGCGTCCGCAATATCCTACACTATTTAATGATAATTAATCGATTCAGTAGTAATTCATATTAAGTTTAGTCAGTGCCATCATTTACTAGGAAGAGGTGTTATACAGTATGTCCCCGGATTGGGTTTACAAGAGGGAAAAAATTCTTATTTTTAATTTTACAATGAAATGCTATGGGAATTAAATTTTATGCTTCATTTCAAATGATCAAATCTGTAATTAGAATTTTAATACCACTTATGTATGTTCCAAACATTTTTTTTTATTTTTTCATCGCATTTCATCTATTATTTTTTTTTGTGGTGGAAGGCTTTAACTTCAAAACGTCAAACACTAATTTCTGTGTCAAAAATAACGTCAAACTGTAATTCTGTAATGTTTGGTGAAAATGTTAACGTTATCACAAAAAATATATTTAATACAATGTATGTATCTTATGAATAGAGACTGGAAAATATGCACTAAAAAGTTTGCCAAATATGCATGCAATATGCACTTAAAAAATCCCTAAATATGCACTTACAATATGTAATATGCACTTATGATGTGCATTTATTTATTATGTTTTAGGAAATTAAAATTCATTTGTCGTATTTACCAATTGTATATTTATTTATTACAATAAATTGTCGTATTTACAAAATATATATTTATTTATTACAATAAATAACCATATATTTCATTAAATTTTCCATAGTTAAATTATGTCTACGATCTGTAAGTATATGTTTATATTGGGAAAATGTTCTTTCAACATCGCAAGATGTGATCGGTGCATTCTTAAAACTAGGTATTAATGAGGGGCTTATATTAATGTCTTCATTAAAATTGCCATTAATTACATTATTTATAGATTTTAGTGTAACAAAACCTCCATTTTTGCTTAGAATTGCGGCTAATTTTTCTTTCATTCTTTTGCCAGTCAATCCGTTGACTTTTCCAATTTTCTCTTCAATATCATCGCCAACACCATCATTTAAAGATAAATTTCTATCTTCTAATCTAGTAATTGCCTGCTCAATTATCGCAAAATTAGATTTCATATATATGATAGCTGATTTTGTATTGTCGAATTATTGAAAATTACGTTACACTTTTCTATGGCAAGACTGGTTGCTGAATCAAATTGAGTTACAACATTTTTGATGCCTTCGTAATTATCGGCAAGAAACACAACACATTTAAGCCATGTTCCCCATCTTGTTACGATAGGTTCTGGTGGCAATGGAATGCCGGGAAGCATTTCGTTATATAATTCAACTCGTAAGTGCGCTTTTAAAAATACTTTTTTGATATTACTAATTAAATTATTTACATCTGGAAACTCTAATCTAACTTTTTCAGCAACCCTATTTAAACCATGAGCCAAACAAGGACAATGGATTAAATTGGGGAAAAAAATTTCAGATTTTGAGCTGATTTTAACATATACGAAGCGGCGTCAGTTACCATTAACAGAAATTTTTCAAAAGGTACTTTGTCGGGTAAAAAGAAATTCGCCAAGGACTCATTAATAAACCTGGCTATGGTAACATGATTTGATTTGTCTAAATTAACTACATTAATTAAATGTCTTTTAGATTGAGTTGAACCATTTAAGGTTCCAATAATCAAATTAGCAACCTGACGGCCCTTCGTGTCGGTAGGTTCATCAACAGAGAGCCAAAGATTTTGGTTTTTCAACTCCTTTCTAATACCATCGGTAACATCTTCATAAATTTCGTCGATGTATTTCTTTCGTAGAGCTGAGGAACTGGGTACATAAATGGGTTTATCATCGACTTTGCAATAAGTTTTCAGGAATTCTTGAAATATCGGATTGTCCAATTTAAGTAAAGGAATATTACAACCCACAAAAAGATTACACAAATCTTTGGAAAATACTTCTTGTGGATTCTTCGAATTATTGAGAAAACTTTCCTCCAAACGTTGCTGCCGCGGTTTATTCAAATTTTCAGAAACCCTGTTCTGATGAAATGTTGTGTTCAAATGTTGCACTACTTGTAATTTCTTCTGGCAGGTAATCTGTGTAACAAACATATATTTTTAACATTCAGTTATAATAATTATTATTAATTACTATATTACTACAAAAACTAGAAAAATAAATTGTCTGGTTTTGTAAAGTTCTCCAGTTGTTTAAATTTGATTGATTTTGGTTATTTTGGTGTTTATGACAAAGAAATATTACAAAGATTATTAGCTTAGAATTTTTTTTTGTGTTCATAAATATAATGAAACAATTTCATAATAAATTATTATTAGATATGTTTAATTTTATGTTCTTTAAAGCTAATATATCCTATTAGCTTTAAAGAACATAAAATTAAACATATCTAATAATAATTTATTATGAAATTGTTTCATTATATTTATGAACACAAAAAAAAATTCTCATAATTGTAGAACTTGTTATTGACAAAATATTTCAAAATTCAACTTACCCTTTTGTCGCAGAGTGTGCACAAAACACTTTCTTCGTCAATAATTTTTAGTGCACTGCAATCACTTATCCAATTTTTTTTATTAGAGATGACTTCGCTTTAGCTATCATCGGCATTTTCAAAACTTTTTAATTCACTTTTGTTTCACCAAATAGCACAGACCTTAACACGTTTACGAATGAACAAACTGAAGGAAATTATTTCTTTTTCTTATATTGATATTAGTCGTACGGTATAATATACCTGCATTAATACCTACATTTATGAAAAGGATTTATTACGTAAGGTCTAATTGCCTTGTAAACCGATTATTAGTAGAGTTAAATCCTATTTTTGGGAAAGTCCATCTCATTATTAATAAGATGGATTTTTAATGAGTCGTTAATGCAAAGTTGAAGGAATGCAATCCCTTCACGTTTACACAAACAAATTAAATATCTTTAAATATCAGATTTTATTATGGTTCTTATGAAAATGGCGAATATATGCATAAATATGCAAAATAATTATGAAATATGGTGTACGTGCATTTGCAGTTATGGTAAAGTGTCCAAATATGCATTATATCCACTAAAAAATGGTAAAAAACGTATTCTGATGGTGGAAAATGGATAAGTACACAGTATACAAGGGATATACTAAAAAACAACAAATATGCATTTTGCATAAAATCCAGTCTCTACTCATCACCAATTAATCAGTAAAAAGGGTTGTAGGTATTAATGAGACCAGCTCATCACTGGCATCTGGTACCGACCGGTGAACTCCATCATTAGAGACAGGCCAACTGGTAACCAACATTAATTCTGAAGGATACCTACCACATTATATCTATACAAGTTTTACAAATTCATAGTCTAATATTATTCCATCTCTTTGCTGACACAGCTTTTCTTGCAAGAACAACTTAGTTTCCACGAAACACGGTATGTTGCTGTTTTTCCAACAATAGATTATTTATGCTTTGAATGTTAATGTATATACACACTAGTCTATACTGTTAATTGAGTTTGTATAAAAATATTTATATGAAAATTGCGAAGGGCGTTGAAAAAGTGGGCATGGAACGATTTGCGTGGATTTGTTGTCAAGTTTAAATGGCTTGAATGAAATGATAACGATTGTACCCAATATATCCTTTATTCTCAATCTTAATTCGGCAATTTCAAACACCTATTTGATCTAGTTCTCTAAAATGTTACCGTTAATCAGATTATCCAGGTTGGTTGCTGGTGATGAGTTCACCTGTTCTTGAAGGGTGAACATTAAAGTACCTGTAATTTGCAGTTATGAATTGGTCTGTTAATTTTGTTGCGGCTTAGGACTGGTGAGAATTTTTACTGTACTAATTTTATTCTACTGCCAAAAAGGTTGATTACAATCTGGCCGAATAATGAAATTCCTTTGCTAATACGTAAAAGTAAAGATGAGTATTCCACCCTGGAATCAAAGCATTGCTCTTTTGGAGATCGTATGCGACGTTGCATAATTTCAATGTGGGGTACGTATTAGGTAAATTTAATATGGCAGGGTTGGTATTACGTAAATTTCATAACAACAGTAATGGCGGTAATGGCTGATTATCACATTGACATTGGTGCTTATGTTCAAATATACTTCATATTTTTATATTATTCATCACATGTTCTAGTTACGTCAAGCGAATTGACAACGTTATATGTTCCAAATAGGGATAGTTAGACAGGGTTGCGATTATGTATGGAACCGGGTTCGTTATGCTAAGACGGTCTGAGATAGAATACTGAAATTTTAAACAGACATAAGACTCAATTAGAACTACTTATTACTTGTTTTTCTTTTTGTTTTAATCCATAAGTTTTTGAAATACAAAGCCTACTTGTTTTTTTTAATGGGTACATGGGCTAAATGTAACATGGTTAAAAAGGTTATTTTCCCCGAATTAAATGGTATTATAGGTTTGGTGATTCTTTTGATAGAATTTTAGAAACAAATTTAAACTTAATTAAATTAAAATAAAACACGCAAATGAAGCAGCCTTTGCCCATTCGTCAAAAATTGGAAGAACTTAACAATGGCAGTAGAGAATGTCCCATTGTCATTATTGCCTCTGTCATTTCCCATTGAAACCCCAACAAATGCTTGCAATTCAACTAAATAAACAAAACTAGACAAAGCAACAAAAATTTAATAAAACGGTTCAATTAATATTTAAACAAGAAGTTTATAATTTATAAACAAAATTTCACTTCAGAATTTAGATTATAAAAGATGTTCAAAGTGTTCTCCATTTATTTCCTGACAATAATGAAGTCTGTGGATAAATTCGTCTATTGTATTATTTAACCAATTTTCAGGAATATTTCTTATTTCTGTCTGAATACGTAATTTTAATTCGTCCAAAGATTCTGGTTTGTTGTTGTACACACGGCATATATAATATCCCCATAAGAAAAAGTCTAGGGGATTCAGATCAGGAGATCGAGCCGGCCATTCAATAGTTCCTCGCCGCCCTATCCACCTTTGAGGAAATGTAATATTTAAGTAATAACGTACTTCACGTCCATAGTGTGGTGGAGCGCCGTGCTGTTGAAACCAAATTTGATTGTTGTGGTTTGGGAAAAGATGTATAATTTGAGGAATAATATTTTCTCGCAATAATTGTAAATACTTTTCAGCAGTTAGATTTCAGTCTATGAAAAACGGGCCTATGATATTATGGCCGATAATTCCGGCCCATATATTGACTTTTTGTGGATATTGGGTATAATGTACCGTCGCCATCCAATGAGAGCAATCAGACCAATATCTACAATTGTGCCTATTTACAATACCATTTAACTGGAACGTTGCTTCGTCTGAGAAAACAATCCTTTTAACAAAATTTTCATCGCCGCCAATCATCGTCATCATTCTTTCACAGAATTCTAATCTTCTGTCAAAATCATCCTCGTTGAAATCGTGTACTAGATGAATTTTGTATGGGTGGTACTTTGCTCGTTTTAAATATTTTGAACAGATCTTCGAGACATATCATGATTTAAAGCCACTTGTAGTACAGACGTTTTAGGGTTCTCCGCAACATCTAATAACATATTAAAAGAATTTTCTTCGTTGGTGCATGTTCTTGGCCGTCCTAATTTAGGTTGGTTTTTCACACTACCGGTTTGATTAAATCTTCTTAATGTTTTTGTCACTGTTGACTTACTTATTGGATTCCTATCTGGATGGGTGTCGTTAAACACTGCACATGTTTCTTGGTGACTTCGTTTTCTATCTCCATACCTAATTATCATGAGAATTTCTATTCTTTCTCTTTTAGTTAAGTGATTCATAATTATTAGTTAGTTGCTAATACAACGTTAACTGATGACAGTTAACTGTGAAGAATATTTTATGTTTGACGGATTTGCAAAGGCTGCATGATTTGCGTGTTTTATTTTATTTTAATAATGTTTTAATTTTTTTCTAAAGTTTTGTCAAACGAATCACCAAACCTATTATACCATTTAATTTGGGGAAAAATATCCATGTTAACGATGTTCCATTTAACCCATGTTCCCATTAAAAAAAAACAAGTAGGCTTTGTATTTCAAAAATTTATGGAACAAAACAAAAATAAAAAAAATTAATAAGTAATTTTAATCGAGTCCTACGTCTATTTCAAATTTCAGGATTCTAGCTCAAACCGTTGTAGCATAACGAACCCGGTTCCATACATAATCGCAACCCTGTATACGAAGGAAGGCTATACTTCATAAGATTCCGTACATCAATTCCTAGGTGGAATAGACATAGTAAAATATATGCGTGTACGTTTGTATTGTGTATGCATGCAATAGATACTTTACACTAAGACAGACACTTTGTAGCGTGCAAATTAAAAATACATTATGCGCTTACTGTCTTTTTCTAGGCTATGCTACGGTATACTTAAGAAAATTCTACTTTCTTTATTAATATGGTCAAATTATCGGTTAAAAGTATTAGTCATCGCTATTGAAGTAACGGCATCGGTTATGCAATTCAGTAGTTTCTGTTCGTTGTATTTAGAAAAAACCTAATTTATCATGAAATGTTGATTATAGCTTCGAGATATCATGCAAATATTGAATAAGTCGGTTAGGACTCCTTATAATAAAAGGGACACGTACAGATTTCTCTTATTTTTAGGTCGATCAAATGAGTCAGTAGTAGTAGTTTGCTTTTCTAAAAGCTTTTTTAAATTAGTTCTTAATAAAAAAATATTTGCCATATACTTATATTCAGCAGTAGGGTTAAAGTTTTAGTCTAATCTATATTTAATGTCTTTATAATTGTATGAGCTCTGATTTACGAAAATCGGATGCTTTTACTTTCTTATACGTAGTATAAGGAAGTATTGTGATGATGAAAATTTTCGACCTCGAGATTTTTGCAGATGTCCACGTTTTGAAGTCCCCTGATACCAAAAAAGTGGCTTTTAAAAAATGTCTGTGTGTGTGTCTGTGTGTCTGTCTGTCTGTGTGTGACCACGATAGCGGTCAAACCGCTGTAGATATTTATTTCAAATTTTGTATTTGCGTATATAATCTCCCTCTTGAGATCTTATGAGTTTTTCAGTAAAATCGGTAGACCAGAAGTAGTAGTTTACTTCAGTGAATAAATCGAATTTTGCAAATATTTCGTCAATTACTAAGTTTAAACAAATTTATAAAGAATTCAAATGTACTAATTTGAGATAAATTCTCTTAAATAACTTTTTTCAAATTCCTACCGGAAGTAGGTCTTTTACTCTTATTGAAAATCAGTTTTTTGCGAATATCTCGCAAGTCATGCTTTCTAGGCAGGTACATTACGAGTATAAAATTATTTACATGATAATTTTAAATATCTTTTGTATAAAAAAAATTTCCAAATTCGGACCGGAAGTACCACTTTTACTCTTACCGAATAGCGATTTTTTGCAAATATGTATGTAGTAAATTATGCATTCTATATATATTTATTAAGTGTACAAAAGTATTTAGAGTTGGATTTGCAATATTTTTTGTATACATGAAATTTCAAAATTCGGACCGGAAGTAGCACTTTTACTCTTAGCGAGCAGCACTTTTTTTCGAATATCTTGCAAAGTATGCATTCTATGGCGATTTATTAAGAGAATGAAAGTACTTAGAATAGGATTTTGAATAATTTTTGTATAAAAAAATTTTTCAAATTATATAGTTTGAAACGCTCATGCGTATAAGAAAGTCGTGTGGTGACCACACCTCATTTTTTTACTTTCTTATACGTGGTATAAGGAAGTATTGTGATGATGAAAATTTTCGACCTCGAGATTTTTGCAGATGTCCACGTTTTGAAGTCCCCTGATACCGAAAAAGTGGTTTTTAAAAAATGTCTGCGTGTCTCTGTGTGTGTCTCTCTCTCTCTCTCTGTGTGTGTGTGACCACGATAGCGGCCAAACCGCTGTAGATATCAATTCCAAATTTTGTATTTACGTGTATAATCTCCCTCTTGAGGTCTGATTAGTTTTTCAGTAAAATCGGTAGACCGGAAGTAGCAGTTTATTTCAACGAAAAAATCGAATTTTGCGAATATTTCGTCAACTACTAAGTTTAAATAAATGTATAAAGAATTCATATATACTTAAAATTAAAATTGAGAATAATTTTATTTAAAAAGTTTTTCGAAATTCCTACCGGAAGTAGGTCTTTTACTCTTATCGAAAATCAGTTTTTTGCGAATATTTCGCAAGTCATGCTTTTTAGACAAGTACGTTACGGGTATAAAAGTATTTAAAACATAATTTTCAATATCTTTTGTATACAAAAAATTTCAAAATTCAGACCGGAAGTACCACTTTTACTCTTATAGAATAGCGATTTTTTGCAAATATGTCGTAAGTTATGCATTCTATATATATTTATCAAGAGTACAAAAGTATTTAGAACTGGATTTGCAATATTTTTTGTATATATGAAATTTCAAAATTCGGACCGGAAGTAGCACTTTTACTCTTAGCGAGGAGCACTTTTTTGATAATATCTTGCAAAGTATGCATTCTATAGCGATTTATTAAGCGAATGAAAGTACCTAGAATAGGATTTTGAATAAGTTTTGTATAAAAAAATTCTTAAAATTGTATAGTTTGAAACGCTCATACGTATAAGAAAGTCGTGTGGTGGCCACACCTCATTTTTATTGCAGCGAACCATATATGATTATATTTATATACAGTGTGGAAATGAAGTAACGGATAAAGGTAATAACTTCGTTAATATTTATTTTTTGAAAAAATCTTGCAGCGGTACAGCGATTTTAACTAATTGTTTTAACCATTTGTGTTTTATGTTATGACGTCACAGCCTTTTTTATAGATGACAACCTGCAATTTTCTTAATTGATTTCGATAGTATTTTCAATTCCCTATGTAACGGTATCAAACTTTTAATATGTTATATTTGAAAAAAATTGAGGGAAAGAGTCTTAAAGTTCAAATATTTAAAATTCATTATATTGGAAAAATGAATTTAGTTACCGGTGCATAAATCAAAAAACATTACTTACAGCTGTCAGAATAAAACAATTTGTCAGTGTCACATTAAGGTAAGTGTTATTTCCCTTTTCTAAATTAGAATAACGTCATTTTGCAAACTATTTTATTAATAGATATGGTACTATTGAGCGAGAGACAGAGAATTGATATGATAATGATCATTGATTCTGGTGACAAAGATAGATTACATCTAGAAGTGTGTCAACTTTTTAGATCAGCCCGTAAGTCAATCAATAATTAGTAGGATTATTAAGAAATTTCAGGAACATGGCATTGTAAAGAATCTTCAAAAACCTGAACGTCCAACGACATTAAATGAAGATGCACAATTTGATGTGCTACTAGAAATTGAAAATAATCCAAATTCTTCTAGTAGAAGCATTGCTTTGGACCACAATGTAAGCCACACTTCAGTTCTGAAACTTTTGAAAGTTCAAAAATTTCATCCTTATAAGTTGCAATTGGTTCATGCGTTGGCAGAAGATGACTATTATCATATGCAAGAATTCTGTGAACAAATGACGGAAATTCGTCTACGCAATCCATTGTTTTCGCAGCGTATTTTATTTTCGGATGAGGGAACATTTTATTTAAATGGAATGGTTAATAGACAAAATTGTAGATATTGGGCTAGAGAAAATCCCCATTTGATGCAGGAAATTCACACTCAATGTGCTCAGAAAGTTAACGTATGGACAGGAATTATTGGTGACAGAATTTTAGGTCCATTCTCTTTTGCTAATAATTTGATTGGAGAGAGATACTTGCAATTTCTAAAGTTCGAATTGATGCCTACATTGCTGCATTATTTCCTAATGCAAATAGCCTTCGCCTACCAAATAATAGTATATGATTACAACATGATGGTGCTCGGGCTCATTACGCAATTAATGTGAGACGCTACTTGGACCAAGTTCTCCCAGGAAGTTGGTTAGGAAGAAGAAGTTCGATGGAATGGCCAGCTAGGTCTCCAGATCTAACGCCATTAGAGTTTTTTTCTGGTTAATCGTTAATCAATTTGGTTTTAATGAGGTTATTAATTTTGAACGGAGTAGATAGTAAATATATAGTTCGATTTCTCAACATTCTTATAATTTTATAATAAAAACGAATATGCCGTCAATCTTTGCATGGAATTTATGTGAGTAGATTTGTTTAATGAATTTTTAATATTTGACTCCTTTCCCTTTTTTTTTTCTTCAAATGTAACATATTGTAACGAAATCAGCAGACATTCGAGCGACAATAAAAAAAAAGGTTGTAAATCATCTCGGCGCGATTTATAAAAACGATATGTCAACAAGTCGTAAATATATCATCTCACAGATGTACGGCATAAGCAAGGAAGAGTCCAGATTTCTTTTGGTATATTACCGAATTTACTGGTACATTTCGAGAACTTTTCATGCAGATATATATATGGCGATTCATTGCGGGATGAAGTAATTGCGGATTAATTCCGGAATAAGAAAGTCCGTAAGAAGTAGCCGACGCGCGTAGAAATAAATATATATAGAAATAAATAAATAGTGCCGTGTTATATAAATAGAAGTGTTATATAAATATACGGACGGACATATTAGTAATAGAAATAAATAAATACAAGTGTTAAATTAAATTGTAGTAGTTTAAGTGTGATACGTTAGTTTTTATATCTTTTATATAGTAAATAATTTTAAGTTACATAAATATACAGACTGTTTTAAATAAATAATTGCACGAGTTGTTTATTGGAACCCGAAAACGTTACAATTGGTGTCAGTGTGGGATAAACAATACAAGTGCAAATAAATAAATAAATAAATAAATAAATGGCTACCAAACGTTTGGAGGAATTAAAGGTCTCCGAGTTAAAGGCAGAATTGGAAGAAAGGGACGCAGATACGCCTGGAAAAAAACAATTCTCCAGGATCGGCTTCGTGACCTTTTAATAAATGAAGGTGAGGATCCCGAGAAATATTTGTTTCAAGTGCAGGCTGATCTATGCTTAATAGCGGAAGAAGTGGCAAAACAATTCGAGACTAGTATGAAGACTCTAAGAGATGAAGTTGCAAAACAATTCGAGACTAATATGAAGACTCTAAAAGATGAAGTTGCAAAACAATTCGAGACTAATATGAAGACTCTAAGAGATGAAGTTGCAAAACAATTTGAGACTCTAAAAGAAATTGGAAATAATTTAAAAGCTTTAAATAAGGAAATTGCAAATAATTCTAAAGCTTTAAGTAATGAAATTGCAAGTAATTCAAAACAACTCGAGGAAGACATTCAAAAGAATTCATCGAATGGGAGACAGGAATTTTCTGGGGCCATCGAAGCCGTGGAACAGAAAGTTGAGGAGCGCGTGTAAAACCTCCCACCTTCGATGGAAAGACGTCATGGATGACGTACCGGAATCAATTCGAAGCCGCTGCAGGAGCAAATGGGTGGACGTCCCCGAAGAAAGCTACTGGTCTGATTGTGTCATTAAGAGGACAGGCCAGTGATGTTCTGTAGACCTTACTTCCGGAAGAGTGTCAAGACTACCTTAAATCAATCAAGCGTCTTGAGATGAAGTATGGGCATGCAAACCTGGAACAGGTAGTCCGACGATTAGTGAATAAGGTGCAACCTATGAGAAGAACGCTCCGATGCTGGAATTGGAAATGGAAATGGAGACGGAAATGGGCCATGCGCATAGTAAATGCGGGAAGAAGCCTAAGAAAACCATAGTGGAGCAGCGAAAATGAAACGGGTCGATGAGAAGAGGCAATCGTCGACCCAGTATCGTGGAGCCTCAAAACCAATAGCGCAAATTGCATCTGTGCAACATGAAAACGCTGATGCTGTTGCAAGCAGACAACGTCCAGAAGACTGCAGGCATGGTAACCGACTAGAAGAAAAATCGGCCAACACATTCAAAATTACCGTGGTTGACGATCAGTGGCATCCTTACAATTTTCGGACCGGTCAAGAAGCTGATGAAGACCTTGGTTCATTGATGGTTTGGAAAGGTACTGGTCGCGGACCGGCTTGTCAAGAAGTAGCTCCTCGTTCGCAGGGACTGGAGTCCTGCTGGGCTCAATGGGACTCTCTGAAGGTAGAGGATGGCCTACTCAAGCGTGTTGTGGAGAACCCAAATGGAGAAGACTGCGTCAGTGGACCCAGGCGAAGGTTGGAGGATGCCCACAAGCGAGTACGCCATAACACTCAGGATGCCAGCGACAGGACGAAGAATCGTTACCACGTGCAAGCCGAGAGAGGTGGTTACCGAGAAGGCGACCTTGTTTGGTTGTATATGGTCCTCAGCGTCGCCGAGGCCTGTCCCCAAAGCTCCAACAATACTGGGAGGGACCATGCGAAATGCTAGAGCGAATAGATGACGTGGTTTGTCGCATAAGACTAACACCCCATAGTGAGCAAGGGGTGGTGCGTATCAACCAATTGGCCCCATACCATGAACGTGACAGCGGTGAAGTGGCGGATGTGCGATAAATTACCGGAAAACCTAGAGAGCCAATTTATGGGAATCCCTTGACGATTCACGAGGACAAGCACTCGAGCAAAATGTAAGGGGGCTGGCAATTCCGAAACTGGGCTGCGGATTAGACCGTTTGGAATGGAGAACAGTAAGAAACATGCTGGAAGTAGTGTTTCGGTATGCTGGTATGGAAATGGTCGTGTGCGGCTGTCGGCCCAATCAGCCCGTTGTGCCGCCTGGGACGGTGGATTGCCATTTCCACAAGACGGCTGGGTGCATCCGTGGGTCCCGGTGTGGATTTCGTCATCCGCCAGCAGCGAGAACATGAAATAGCGTGTTTCGGGACGAAACGCAGTTTTTAAGAAGGGGGCAATGTAACGAAACCAGCATACATTCCAGCGACAATTAAAAAAAAGGTTGTAAATCATCTCGGCGCGACATATAAAAACGATATGTAAACAAGTCGTAAATATATCATCTCACAGATGTACGGCATAAGCAAGGAAGAGTCCAGATTTCCTCTGGTATATTACCGAATTTACTGGTACATTTCGAGAACTTTTCATGCAGATATATATATATATGGCGATTCATTGCGGGATGAAGTAATTGCGGATTAATTCCGGAATAAGAAAGTCCATAAGAAGTAGCCGACGCGCGTAAAAATAAATATATATAGAAATAAATAAATAGTGCCGTGTTATATAAATAGAAGTGTTATTAAATATACGGACGGACATATTAGTAATAGAAATAAATAAACACAAGTGTTAAATTAAATTGTAGTAGTTTAAGTGTGATACGTTAGCTTTTATATTTTTTATATTGTAAATAATTTTAAGTTACATAAATATACAGACTGTTTTAAATAAATAATTGCACCGAGTTGTTTATTGGAACCCGAAAACGTTGCAATATTAAAGTTGTATACCATTGGATAAGGAATTAAAAGTAATACTAAAATCATTTAAAAAAATTATAGGTTGTCATTTAAAAAAAAGGGCGGTGACAACATGAAAACAAATGACGTAAGAAACCGAAGTGCGATGAAAATATTCCCCGTAGTTAAAATCGCTAAATACCTTCGAGATTTTTTTCTAAGAATGAATATTAACGAAGTTAATGCCTTTATCCGGTACTTTATTTCCACACTGTGTATATTTAAAGGCAATGGCAATTGCACAAAACCGCTTAGAATTGTTATAACTTGATGGTATTTGAAAGACTAGATTATACACACCTACGTAATACATTGTAAGAACGTTTGATCACAATTACTAAACTAATTTGAAGGAATTGAAGGATCAATACATATTACCAATTTGTGGGCGTGTACTTTACGTAACAACAATTTCAACTATTGGCTCCATCTTTGTAATTCGAAAAGATTCGAAGAAATGTTTTAATTAAAAGTTGTTGGGTTTACTATTATGCATGTTTTGCCGTTTTTTTCCTGTTCATATCGCCTTTTATTTTGTTGCTACTGTAATCACCTTTGTTTTTTTTTTAATGGCACCCCAAAGATTAGAGTTTACTGAAAAAGCAACAAAAACGAAAAAAACATGGAATCCTTTAAAAGAAGGAATAATTTTACTAAAGCACACAAAAAAAAGATCCTCGAATTGACCATCACATTAAGGTTTTGCGAATACTGTTACAGTTTTATTTATCATAAGTGCCGCTTCATTGAATAATAGAATGTTAAAATGAAAATTTGAAACTTCGTTGTATCACATGCTTGCAATTTCCAATCTCCTCTGAAAATCGTCTTTATTTAATTCATTATTGACTAAAGTTTGTAGAGAAGTTTTTTCTTTTTTTAATATGGTTGTTTCTTAAACTTTTGGTGTGCCTTCAATTATTAATAAGTTTGTGGTGACTTGTACCTGCCAAATTTTTTGATTTCTTCAGCATTACCAATTTCTTGACATTTTTAATAAGGTGACAGATTGTTTCTTGAGAAACAGTAGTGTCCTAATAGGCATACCTAATTAAAAGCAGAACATACTTTATCTTGGGTGCGTGTTTTTTCTCTTCATGTTCATACATTTAAATGGTTTTCTCTGCAGTTAAGTGTGCCATAATCATCTCAATACTTAACTTACTAATTTGCTGTTAAGTTGTCATATTTGTACAGCATTTTTTTCCTTACGCTGCTGATTGTGTCTGACTATTTATTTCTCAATTACTTTTTTTGAAGTGTAAACTTCTTTAGGCGCGTTGCGCTGATTGTAGGCAGTGAACAAGACTGACCTGCAACGCTCGGATATATAACGCTCTTCGGGTAAAGTCGGCTAAGGGAACAAGATAAGTAAATATAACTTATAGAGGTATTTAATTTCAATTAAATTGAAATTTAAATGAATAAATAAATTCATGTCCCAGAACAGATTCGATCCCGAGACCGCACGGTTATGAAGCCGATACGTTACCATTAGACCAAGAGCGGGACAGTAAGCAGGTATTTATATCGTCTATTTATACATACACATACGTCCGAACCGACCAAACAAAACGGACGCTCGCGTATATGTAATAAATGTGCGAATATGTTTTATTTAATACGTTACTGAATATTATATGCGTGTATTTCGTATTATCTACGGTATTATTAACCTCGCCTTGATGAAGTTTACACTTCTGCCATGTGGTTTTAAGCACACTCATTCTTCTTGTTTTTTTTTTTAATTATTTTCATTTTGTATTGACTAAAAACCAACGAATAAAATACGTCTATTTCGAAATCGTAAAAAGAATTTGGGGTGAAATTGAAGCAAAAAGGTTAGTTGTCATAGAATTAAAACAAAAGAAGATATAAACAAACAAGGGATGCTAAAACATGCAGAATAAGACTTTTGTCTGAATTTTAAGACATTTCTTTGTAACTTGTTGAGCTACAAAGTTTGTTGCTGTATGTTACCGAACTTATAAGGCTGGTTTTCCACCAAACGGACAAAACAAAAACACAACACAAACTCGTGTCGAAAAGAACGAAACTTTTTGAAGACTCGACGTTTCTGCGACAGCTGCAGCTTTGTTTTTCGAGTCCCGCTCGAAAGCGGTACGATCCAAGAGTTTCGGAGTGTTTACGAACTCTGACTGTCTAGTGGAAACAGAGAGTTTTCAGTTTTGAGTTTAGTTTGTGTCTACGTTGAACGGTTTAAAGAAAATTAAAACATAAATAATAATAGCATCATAATTTGTTCTTCCTGATAACAGAGATCTAACCCAATACCTATGTTGTCGACGTCGCTTCTTTCTCCTAAAACAAACAAGTTAAAAGTACCTTAATTACTTCTAAAATAAAAATAAAGTCAATATTGACATATAAATGCAAAGTAAGTGCCAACTTATTTTTTTTCATGCAACGCAGAACAAACCAACCACCAGCCAGGATAAGCAAGTCATTGAAGCCATTTCGATTTTCGCTCACTTAAAACTCAAACTTTAATTACCGAAAAACACACTAGTTCGTTTGGTGGAAAAGCACTGAAAACAAAAATTAAACTCCAACAAAATCTTGTCTGCTTGGTGCCTGAAAAAAATTGGGGTAAAATTTGCATGTAGAATTACACCAATGTTACAAATTTACTGAAACTTTAGAGTGGTTTTGCATTCATGATGGATTTTTTTTGTGAAATTTTACATTGAGCGATCATTTTCTCTGAAACTATAGAATTTTATAATATTATAGTAAAATTACACCTGAAAAACAAATAATTGGTTAATTATATCATAGTGATGGAACATTACCCAGTAAAATTCTGTTGTTGTTGGGAAAATACAGCACCAACAATGTGAAACTCCCGCCAAGATGTGTGGACAGTTAGCATATAGAGAAGATGACGCATACAGTTTTCAGTTCGTTCATGTGGTTTACAGAATAAATGCATTTGATCCGTTTGATGCAGTGTCACAGTTTATTTTTATTATAAAATATAAATCGGCTATTCACAAGTGCTTATACAAGTGATTTGTAATTCAAGGTAAATATGTTGCTATTTATTTTTTGTTTGTCGTTATCCGGTGAAGTATTCAGGTTATGTCAATTTAGTTGTCGATGCAGAACGTTTTCAAGAAATAATTCTGACTTTACACATTCATATTGTTAGTGTAGATCAGTGGTTCCCAAACTTATTTTGCCTAATGCCCACTTTGAGAATAAATTATTTTTTAGCGCCCCCATTTTTTCACCTACTCAAAAACCACTATAACTTCAAATTAAATTAATTATTGTGAGCTATATTAGCGGAGATTAAACATTCATTCTAAACGAGACTTTTACTATGGGTTATAGTAAAAGTCTCGTTTAGAATGAATGAGTTAACTTGAGACCTGAGCGTAGTAGGTAGTACACAACGGCGCTCAGGTCTCAAGTTAACTTTTACGGGCTACACCTGCCAATGAGAATGATTATTGAAACGCAACTTTATAGTATTCAGACAAAGTATCTTTTATTCAAAATTCAAAATAAAACAAACATAATCGATTCTAATATAAAAACTAATGTGAAGGATGAATCTGATGCTGTTTAATAAGTTTGTTGATATCAGGTTCCAATTTACTCAAGAACAGCCGCAAGTCACCACGTTCGGTAACATGCAAACGATTTCTCTTTTTAGTAAGCAGCGTTGCTACAGCACTAAATCCACGTTCACACAAATATGACGATGGGAATGCTATCAAGAATCGTTGAATGATTGACCACAATCCAGGGTACAATTGCGGGATCGGTTTTTGTAGCCAAAATTCTTGGTAGCCATTTTTGAACTTGATTTTTATTTCCTCGTTCGTTGTCAATTCTATAAGTTCTTCTTCCAGATGTGGTGATATTGCTGTGTTGACATTTGAAAACGGATCCAACACCCAGTCTGGTATTTCCAAGTTCAAAATATCCTGGTATCGTTCGGTGAAGTCAATGTGGAGCTTTTCCAAATGTTGGCAGTAGGCAAACAAGTCGTCGTTACTGCAGGATACTGATAAATTCGGAAAATTATGAAACTCACGTCTGCCCATATTCTTTTTGTGTAGAAGCAGTTTGGCTGCGAAAGCAGCAACGACATTTTTTGTTTTAATTAAATTTAGTTCATCGCCTTGCAGTTGGAGATTCATGTTGTTGAACAATTTATACAGGTCTGTCATGTAAGCTATATCATTTTTTGATGTAATGAGCTTGTTGCGCAATTCTGTATCTTTAGTTTCCAAAAACTCTATCACAGAGTCAAACAGGTTGTAAAATCGAGTCAGACAATTGCCTCTTGATAGCCAACGAACTTCGGTATGAAACAACAAACGGTTGAAATCTTCGTCATTAGTAACACAAAGCTGATGAAATAATCTATCATTCAAAGAGCAGTTACGGATTTTATTGACTGCTTTGATGACATATTGCAGTGATTGAAATAGTCGTTCACTTAAATTTCTAGCAACCAAATGTTGTCTATGAATAACGCAATGTACAGCAAGGACATCTGGAATTTTATTTTTTACGTACGCTATGAAGCCTTTATGGCACCCTGTCATAGCCGGAGCGCCATCCGTAGCAACTGATATAATATTTTTCAAGGGAATCTCTTTCTCATCACTAAACTTTTCCAATGTATTGAATATGGTTTCGCCTTTTGTATCGGTCTCTAAATTTCTAGCAAACAATAGTTCTTCACATATTTTCTCATCTTTAATAAACCTCACGTAAGACAGCAACAATGCTTCATTAGTTGGTAAAGTGGACTCATCGAGCTGAATTGAGAATTGACTAGTCCTCAGATGATTGCACAATGATTCTTCTATGTTTCCGGCCATTTCATCAATTCGTCTTTGCACAGAATTATTACTCAAAGGAATTTTTCCGATAATATCTGCGGCCGGTTTATGAAGCACAGTAGTTATTACTTCCTTTATTGCTGGCAAAATTAACACTTCTCCGATGTTGTGTGGTTTGCCTTTTTGAGCAATTAACAAAGAGATGTTGTACGAAGCTCGAAGTCCGTCGTCATCTTGCTTAGCAGCCGCCGAAAAGAGTTTTGCTACACTTGGCCGAGTATTATGCTTCTTCTCTAGGTCTTGAAAATATGCTACATTCTTGTCTTTCTTATCTGGATGCATTTTATTCAAATGATCTTGAAGTCTTGAAGGCTTCATTGCTTCATTCGAAAATGTTTTTAGGCATAGAAGGCACAAAGGCGACGATGGGTTTGTAGGATTTTCAATGAATCCGAATTTAATATATTCCGCACAGTATTGCCGTCTCTTCTTTTTTACTTCCGACATTGTTTTGTTTTGAGAAATACGTAAGTATAAGTGTTGAACTTAAGTACTGCTTATCTATTACGCGCGAAACCGCAAATGAAAATAAAATAAATATTACGTTGTTTATATAGGATTGCATAAGCAGCACGCACCGACAGGAATAAGACAAACATGCATAAACTCGTTTATCTCATTCGACGCTCAATCGTACTCAACAAGTAAGAACAAGTATTCTATGAACCAGCCGATTGATACAGTTGCCTTTTTATTTGTTTGTTTGTGTCTCTTTTCGTTTCGAAACGGAGCGACCGATTGATATGTTTTTTATTTTATTTATTCAATAAAACAGGACAGATATATGAACTACTCGGAGAGAAATATCGAACCGAGTTGGTTTGAGCAATCTCTTAAGGGGGTGTTTGAATCATAGAAAACATAAGTAATTTCGTTACTGTCAAAAAATAACAACATTTTAGTCCTAAAGATGTCGCGCTCTGTATCAGAACTCATCATCTCAAATATACAAATAATTCAATTGGCAGAATTTGTTTGAAATAACAAATAGGTATACGATCACTAAAATAACTTAGATATTTATGATTATCTGTTAATTTCCTGAGATAACCTGTCACAGTACAGTATTTTTGAATCCGCGCCCTCTCTTAGGGAATCCTGCAAGGTACAAAATACAAATATGGCCGTTCTTTACCAATTATTTAAAATATGCAAATAAACCAAACTAATACATCATTGTCAAAATTTCTGTTATATTTCTCTTCTACGAAACACGCGTCATAGGGTTAAGGGGTTCTTTTGATAAAATTGAAATAATTTTTTTATAAAAAGAATTTGTGTAAATTAAACCCCTATACCATACGTAGGAGGATATTATGACTTATTACATACAATAAAATAAACAATTAATGATTTTATAACCGACATTTGCATAATTGTAAATTTATATTGTATTCTATGATTCAAACGCCCCCTTAATTAATATTAGTTGATGTTCACAAGCTGTAGTCGAGGAGAGTCGAGAGCTCAGTCGGTGTCTAAGAGTCCTCCTAGATTCTAGATGAAATTACAAATCGCCCCCTAAGCCTTTACACAACGCCCCCATTTTTTTTCTGGGTCTCTTACCGCCCCCCTTTAGACCTGCAGCGCCCACAAGGGGGCGTTATCGCCCACTTTGGGAACCTATGGTGTAGATACAGACTAAACTGGCATATTACCGTATTACTATAATTTAGAGTAATGAAAACTTTAACGCTCTTCGTTATTCTTTTAAATTTTTTGCTCGATCATTTTGCGAAAATAGCTGATTCCATACAAACAAATACCAACGAAAGTTGACAAATCACGTAACTGTTCATAGTAACAAACGTGTTTGTTGCAAAATTTAAACCTTTGATTTCTATTTTCACTGGGTTGGTGTGCATTTTTTACATAGTCATATCGCTTATAATTTTTCACGACAGGTTGGGTGCAAGCCAATTATACAAATATAATTAATAAATTGTCAACATTTTTAGGGAACGGAACAGGAAAATATTTCGTTACTAGAAGCGCTTGAAGAATGTTATGCAATATATTACATGTTTAACATGCAGTATCTAAAGAAATTTTCTTGTACAAAGGAATTTCTTCAGCGCTACCTCATGAAATGCCATCCAGATGCTGGGACAAAAAGTCAGTTATTTGGCGTATCAAAAAAGAAAGTGATTTCATTGTTAAAATCTCTTGCAGATTTTGAACTGGTAAGTTAATGTAAGTTTTGAACATGGTGTTTTTAATTTGGAATACTTTTTAGGAAATATAATACCTACCAACAAGATATCTGTGTGTCCTGTTGTAGAACACCTCTGTTTTGGTTTAGTTCTTTATTTTATTATGTTTGAATTACTCACTTCTGTAACGATTCTATCACAAGCTTATTTGTTATGTTTATTTCTTTATAAGTTTATTCGTTTGTGAGAAATACACGTTAATTTAATAATTTTTGCAATGTACCCGCTCCTATTTTTATGTATTCATTTATTTATAGATATAAAGAACAAGCAATTTTATTATTATATTCAGAAAACGTTTCCCAATTTTATTAATGACTGCAGGTTCCTAAATTATTTTTATACTTACGTTAACAATTCTTCAACAGTTTTGTGGGAATCAAGGTTATTTAGGTTTTCACTTTTTTGAAGTGCTAAGATAACATTAAACAATGGACAACTTGGAGTGAAGTAAATAAGTATAAAGGATTTATTTAAAAGCCAAGATATTTTAATTCAAATGTTATATGTATTTTTTATGAGAAAGGATTATATAGGTATAGCCCTAATACTTAGCTAATTTCATTTTTGAGGCGTTCGATGTAAATTCATTGAGACCCTTCACGAATGTGTACAGCAATATATATGGTTATTTGGGCGTTAGATTACCCTTCTATCAATTAAAATCAATAGTCAATTAAAATCAATAGTTGTAGGATACAGTAGGTCGTGGAATTGGCTAATGCTTTGTTGCTTCTTAAATACTACAAGTTTAGACAATTTGTATATAGCATCAGCGAAACGGCAAAGTACCTGTGCCTAAATTTGACAGCCTATTTCAATGATTTATGACCCCCTGTATTTTTTACTTAGATATTTTCAGAGTAATTTTAAAATGTTTTGTAAAATACCTTTTTAAAAATACATATATATGTAAATTTGCATACAGCAAGTAAAAATAATTTGTAAAATTTCTGTTTAAAAATACACAAACGTATAAAAAAAATCAGTAAAATTACATATAAGAAGTAAAAGTACTTGTCAATTTTACCTACTAAAATTCCTTTTCAATATACTTATGGAGTAAATTTCGGGTGTAATTTTATAATGATCGGGAGAAATTACCATCTAACGTAAAATTCCGGTACGGATTGAGAGTAAACGGATTTCACCTAATCCGTACTGTAATTATTTTTTTCTGTGTGGAAACAGGGTTTCGAATTTTTCCGAGTTTTGTTTTCTTAGTGTATCGAAAAACACGAACAAAACAGAAACTCAACTGGTCCGTTTGGTGGAAAACCGGCATATAGTTTTGGATGGAAGAGACAGGCAGCAATTGATGTCACACCACAAGCGAGTAATAATAATTCACGATTGACTTTATCAAGGGATAAAACGTGGATATTTGCAAAAATCTCGAGGTCATCACTATTACAATCCCTATACTAAATAGCATATTTTACGAAATATTCTGATTATTTTCACATCAATATAATACTTGTTTTGAAAGTGCATAAATACGAGAGTAAAAATTATTGTTTTATTATTATTTCTACAAGTGTGCCTCATTTCCTGTAATTTATGACGCAATAATATAATCCGTAGAGAAGCATGAGTAAACGTTACCATGAATTTTATATTTATTGTGTTTGACAAAAACGTATGCATATATGTACATAATTATTTATTTTGTACAGTTCCTCACAGTGTACAAATCAGTGAAGTGTATTGAATAAAATCTCTATTTATTTCCCGAATTCTACAATTTTATTATAACACGTTCGTTTAGCGTAGCCATATATTTAAATAAATAATCTTCTCGACCAGTCAAAGATTTTTCTTGGCTAAATTCATTTGAGTTGATTGAGTTGATTATTTTTGAATTTCTTCTCTTTATCTGCATTTCTTTATTACTTTATGTTATTACTCGTTCATATCTTTTTGATATTAATATCTCTTTATTGTAGTTCGTTTCACTTGTTTTTTTTTTTGTTTCTTTGGTTAATAGTATATTAAAATACAAGTTTCATAAGACACGATTTTTGCGCACGCGTTCAAGTTTAGAAAACGAGCCACTAGGCGAGTTTTCTAAAGAACAAGTGCGCAAAATGTCTTATGAAACGTGTATTTTATACTATTTTTTCTATTTCGGTTATTAAAAGTTCAAAAAAGCTTAAAATAAGAGACATGTTTTGTTCGAATATTTTAGAAATTTTGCTTTTTTGAAGTTGGTTACTCTGATTTTTAAGTAGAACGTTTTAAATATTTGAATATCGGTGGTGCTATATGTAATTGTGTTTAAAATTCAGACTGATTTATACAATTAATTATATCAAATTATCAACAAAAAGGACGAAATAAATAACTGTACGCCCCCAGAGTTTCGCAAAATAGCAGAAGATAATTTACAAAATCTTTCGTCCACAAACTCTCTACATATTTATCAAAACAAACTTTTATAACAGTTGTACTATTCAACATGGTAAGTAAATGTCAATAGTAGCATCCGAAAACTTATCATCCAACTCTGCTTAACAATTTATATTGCTAATTAGTAAGTGAAATGTTAGCATGTGTGCTTTTTATTCTTTGTACAATTTTATTGCACATTTTTGTTACTTTATAGGCTTATATTTTGACATTTAAATACGATTTGGTTCCATTTTTTTTTGTTACCAACTTCAAAAAAATAAAATTAGCGTGCGATAAAGTAATACTTTATGCAACCAAAACGGGTGTCGTAAAGTGAACTTTATAGCACCGGAATAGAAAAAATACATTAAATACCAATATTTAAATTCAATGGAAATTATTGCGTTTTAATAGATATTGAATGCAGACTAATTATTCAAGAGGGATTTGTACATGAAAAATGGCAATCACAAAATTCGAACCAAAACAAAAAATGAGGTGTGGCCACCACACTACTTTCTTATACGTATCAGCGTGTCAAATTATAGAATTTTCAGATTTTTTTTTATACAAAAATTATTCAAACTCCTATTCTACATACTTTCAGTCTCTTAATAAATCGCTATAGAATGCATACTTTGCAAGATATTCGAAAAAAAGTGCTACTCGCTAAGAGTAAAAGTGCTACTTCCGGTCCGAATTTTGCAATTTCATACATACAAAAAATATTGCAAATCCAGCTGTAAATACTTTTGTACTCTTGACAAATATATATAAAATGCATAATTTACGACATATTAGCAAAAAATCGTTTAACGATAAGAATAAAAGTACATTTGAATTCTTTATAAATTTATTTAAACTTGGTAATTGACAAAATATTGGGAAAATTCAATTTTTTCGCCGAAGTAAACTACTACTTCCGGTATACCGATTTTACTGAAAAACTAATCAGATCTCAAGAGGGAGATTATACACCTAAATACGAAATTTGGAATTGATATCTACAGCAGTTTGACCGCTATCGTGGTCACACACACACACACACACACACAGAGAGAGAGATATTTTTTAAAAACCACTTTTTCGGTATCAGGGGACTTCAAAACGTGGACATCTGCAAAAAACTCGAGGTCGAAAATTTTCGTCATCACAATACTTCCTTATACTACGTATAGGAAAGTAAAAGCGAGTTGTTGGGAAGAATATTCATACAACAAGACCAGATTCCAAAAACGACATAAAAGCATCACCGAACATACTGTCGAAATTGTTGACAGGATCTTATTCTATTTTCGACAATTCACTCCAATATTCACGTTCATTTCTTAATGTGAAGTTTGTGTTTTATGGGGTTAGCTGACAGATTTACTTTTTACATTTTTTATTCTCTGCATCAATGTCATTCTCATAAGCGGTTTTTAGTGATCTTGCATTTGTCGAAATGTAGAAACTTACTAATTAAGCTTAATATAATTCTCCCGTTATCAATATAAATACAACAGCTGTAAAAATATTACACATTTTGAATTCAAAGGACCTAAGTTTTACTTACCCTTTTATATCATTAGCTCACTCTATGGATATGCAGGCACTCATTCATATAATACAACATTAATATGATCCTAGATAAATGCAATCCAAACCTAAATCATCGCATTTAAAATTTATTGACAGTTCAAGACATCACATAGAAAAATAATACTTTAAGAGGGGCGTTTACCTATCGAAAATTAAGGCATCGCCGTTTCGCGTTTTTTAAACTCATTAGTGATGTAAAAGGCACAATTTATAATGTCAAGGTCAGTTTTTGTACTAATTTATTTTCTTAAGAAAGTTATGCGTTTTAGAAATAACCACAAAAATGCATGAATTTGATTAATGTCTACTAACTAAGGCTGGTACACAAAAGAAAAAAATGAGGTGTGGCCACCACACGACTTTCTTATACGTATGAAAGTGTTACTTCCGGTCCGAATTTTGAAATTTCATTTATACGAAAAATATTCCATATCTAACTCTAAATACTTTTGTACTCTTGATAAATATATATAGAATGCATAACTTACGACATATTTGCAAAAAATCGCTATTCGATAAGAGTAAAAGTGGTACTTCCGGTCTGAATTTTGAAATTTTTTTTATATAAAAGATATTGAAAATGATGTTTTAAATACTTTTATATTCGTAACGTATTTGTCTTAAAAGCATGACTTGCGAGATATTCGCAAAAAACTGATTTTCGATAAGAGTAAAAGACCTACTTCCGGTTGGAATTTCGAAAAACTTTTTTAAGACAATTTGTTTCAAACTTAATTCTAAGTACATATGAATTCTTTATAAATTTGTTTAAACTTAGTAATTGACGAAATATTTGCAAATTTCGATTTTTTCACTGAAGTAAACTACTACTTCCGGTCTGCCGATTTTGCTCAAAATCTAATCAGTTCTCAAGAGGCAGATTATACACGTAAATACAAAATTTGGAATTGATATCTACAGCGGTTTGACCGCTATCGTGGTCACACACAGACACACACACACACGGACACACAGACACACAGACATTTTTTAAAAACCACTTTTTTGGTATCAGGGGACCTCAAAACGTGGACATCTGCAAAAATCTCGAGGTCGAAAATTTTCATCATCACAATACTTCCTTATACTACGTATAAGAAAGTAAAAAACGACCTCTACGCGCCAGCTGCACATTTGATGTACGATATAAAGAAAAAATCAAATTTATGTAATTATTTTTAAAGATAAAAAACATTAAAAAGTAAACATTGTCACACACATTTTATACAAGATTTTTCGCGTCGTCTATCCCCACTTTACGGTATCTCTACCGGTCCTAGCGAAGACGAAAATCTATCGGAATCGGTCGGCTGTTGCAGACTTAAATGCGAGTGGCAGTTTAATTACAAACTGTTACTCGCATTTAAATGTCATATATACCTATAATATTCGAGTGTATAATAATATAACAGTTATGGGCAAGCGAAAATTGGCTTATAAAACATCAACAACATCAACAGTTCCGTAAGTACTATTTAAGTAATTTTTATACATTCCTATCTACAGTATTTCTTTATCTATGAAAGAATCTGTGAATAAAACCGAAACGCTGTGACAGAACCGAATATCGTCTACCTCTACCTACTCACCCCCCCCCCTTGCGTCTACCCGTCCCGGGAGTAATATAAGTTGCATAAGTTTCTATTTGTTGGTAAACGCCACTCTTAATACATGTCATAAAGACAGTTTCTTATTTCTAATCTAGTTACTTATTATCTTCCTTTAGTTAATATAGCATATAGCATGCACTTAGAAACCAATATACTTAAACTTTAAATTTCAAGGTAGTCTTTTTCAAAAGATATGATGATGACATTGTGAATTGTGTCCCAGTAGCGAAAACACATTACCTATTACAAAAGTTCAATGCATTCCATAACAAAATCCATTTCACAATGGAAATCGAAACAAATAAATCACTCAGCTTCTTGAATATCAATTTAACATATGATAGCTCGGGTAAAATATACGCCAACTGGCATAACAAACCTCGCACATCATTTAGCTACACAGTTCGGTTAATATCTGATGACATCCAGGATGCACGAGTATAGGTATAAATAGCAGTACATTACGATAAAGAAAGTGCAATTTAATTAAATACGGACTAATGTTTCAAGTCGGTCCTTAATACGTCATATGGAGCGAAATCTATATATATATATATATATATATATATATATATATATCTCACGTTCTTAAGATCCGTACACTTTACAACTCAAACGTTCCCCTACTATGCAGAAGAAGCGTAACCAACACCCCAACAGACACAACCATAAAACTATCACACCACAAATACAGATCTGAGAACATTAAAAAGATAAAATAAATTTTAAATGAAAATAATTATTCATCAAACCTGATAGACAAAACTATAAACAAGGGATAAAAACATATACAATTTAACACACAAAACAAAAAAGTCTCAGGCAACCAAAAATATATCACTATCCCATATATAAACCAACTAGCAGGAAAAATATCAAAACCACTAAAACATTTCGACCTTGCAGTTGCATACAAGCTGGGCAATACGACAAAGACAATTTTTTCAAAACTAAAACCCAATATAGCAAAGAACAAACAGGCACACACAATATACTAAGATACTGTAGTGGCATCTATATAGGACAGCTGCTTCTTGTAAGTTTACGAATAACAGACAGTTATCGCAGACCTGAAGATGGCAAGTGTGACTTTGACGAAACGTCGTCTAGAAAGCAGCACCGATCTTTTCAAAGACCAAGCAGGTGAAACGCGGAAGAAAACCCGGAATCCAGTGACAACCCAGCGGGTAAGGCTGATTATGCCTTTATGAGTAAAGATATTTCGAAGCGGTTTTTGCCTTGTGATAGCTGTTCATTAGGAACACATTTTAAAAATATTTTGTATTATACAGAGTGTTCCATAACTTGGTAGCTAACCATAGTTATAGTTTTTTAAATGGGACAGCCTATATATTATTGCATTTTTGTATTCCCCGTATAATTTTTAGTCAAAACTTAATAAGATAGTATAGGCCTAAAATTTAAAGTTTTTGACTTATGCCCATTTTTCTGAAAAATTCAATGTTTGTATAAAATTATATTTCTCGAAAACGACGTATTAGATGGGCAAAAACTTTTGCAGTATTGTTTACAATAAGAGGTTCTAATAGATGCATGTTTTATTTTTTTACAGTTACTAACTGCATGTGCAGAAAACTGGATTAAGGGCTCACATATACCTACCTGGGTAAATCGGGAAAATCGATTTTTCAAAAAGGTGCTCATTCGAAAGTACTATCCTTTCAGTGTCTATCCTGAAAATTTCATAAGGAAATTCGCAATTATGACGAAGTTATAGCGTTTTGTAACTGATCGGATAAGCAACGAATAACGGTCGGGGCGCAGGTAGACGCGAAACAGTATTTTCAAAATCGGTACCAGAAATATCTCCGCAACTACTGGACCAATCGGGATCAAGTTTTGCACAGTTATGCTTCACACAATAATCTAGTACTTATCGAGCCGTTTTTTCGATATTTGGCATAGTTTTTTTTTTGTCATAATTACTCAACAATTTTAAGGCGAAAAACCGCCAATTTTATTCAAATGACTGCCATGACCCGAAAAAATTGAATTCGCAAATTCCGGCTCGATAAGTACCGCGCGATCATTTAAATTCTAAATTAGAGCAGGCTGTGAAATTTAAATTAAGTTGGTATATAAGTACTAATTTACAATTTGAATTGTCAAAGTGACGTTTCAAAATGTTAATTAATCAATAATTGACATTCTGGACAACCTAATAAAAAAAATCCCGCCTGCTACAATTTAGAATTTAAATGGTCGCGTGTTACTAGTTTTGTCTATCTACTTTAAGAAAATAATTTTTGTTTTTTTTTTCAAATAAGAAATGGCAGAGGCACGTCTGGTACCGCAAACGCTGTCGACAAAAACCCATCTCAGGAAAACCACTGTAATTTTTTTACCGTTCGAAATTTTCGAACCCGATTTTCACACAATTTATAATAAATGCCATACTTCAAAATGTATATTATAGTTTTTAAAAAAAATGCAGTTTTATACACGAAAAAAAATCTTAAAGGTGACCCGGCTTTTAGGTGCTCAGGTATATGTGAGCCCTTAAAATTACATGACACGTTTTTGTATAAAAGTCAATTTTTTTAAATGGAACACCCTATATATCCGTTCATTTTTGAATTATTTATAAAATTTCATGTCAGAAACATGTGAGACTTTAATACTTCAAAAGTGATTATTACTGACAATAGCTCAGTAATAGTCACTTTTAAAGTATTAACGTTTTACACGTTTTTGATGTGGAATTTAATAAGAAATTCAAAAATGAATTGATATACAGGGTGTCCCAGAAATAAAAAGACGGAGTAGCAGGTATGTAAAATTCGAACAGAAACAGGCCCAAATATACCGCAATAAGGAATAAATTAAAAATGCAATAATATATGGGGTGTTCCATTTAAAAAACTATAACTATGGTTAGCCACCAAGTTATGGAACACTCTGTATAATACAAAATATTTTTAAAATGTGCTCCTAATGAACAGCTATCACAAGGGGGAAAAACCGCTTCGAAATATCTACTCATAAAGGCATAATCGGCCTTACCCGCTTAGATGACTCACCCTGTATATAATTATTGCCCTAAAGTGTTGACTTCAGTTGCTTTTTCTTGGCCGTGTTCATTTGCTTATAAATTCAATTATTAAATAATTTTTTCTTGGGGTAGCGGCTTGATATTTATTTTACATAAAGGTAAATAAAAAAGAACACATTTGACGTATATTTTACATTTCACAACAACATTTTAAAATTATTTGTATATAAAACATCGATAATTTATCCCTGCAATAAACATTCCTTTTTGATAGGATGCGTATATAAGAAAGATTGTTGGTGCATCCTATCAAAAAAGAATGTTAATTGCAGGGATAAATTATAGATGTTTTATATACAAAAAATTTTAAAATGTTGTGATGAAATGTAAAATATAATTTTAAAGTAAAAATTTTTTGAAAGAGACGAGATTAAATTGTCAAACCGTCAAATGTATTCGTTCTTAGTTACCTTTATGTAAAATAAATATCAGGCCGCTACCCCAAGAAAAAATTATTTAATAATTGAATGTGTATATATATATATGTTGATTGATACGTATTAGTAATTCATTTATTCATTTTAAAATTTAAAATTCTTACTCATTTATAACTTTCATTCACGGTGTTAGTTTCTTCAACATACTTACCGCATTAATGGCAGGTGTAATTACCTACTGCTAATTAAAACATTTCTTTTTAATTACTTCTCCTCGTCTTCCTAGTAATTTAGTTCGAAATTTTATTTCAGTTAATTATTTGTTCCTATTAGAGAATATGCATATTTCGCTGATGTCTATTTCAAATTCAGCGTTTCAAAAAAATGTAGGTTTCACACTTTCAAGAAGAAATGCATTAAAACATTAACTAATTGTTAAATACAATTTTCGATTTAATTCTTGACGTAGCATAAATCTTTAGAATGACATGAATCTTAAAACAAGAAAAAATTATTAACTATATGTATACTAATATGAATATTTGTATACAATACTTAATTAAAAATTATATTTCGGAGCGAAACTTTGTTACTATAAAGTAGTCATTTTACTTACAAGCTTTAATGGCTATCCGAATTACATATTGCTGTGACTCTTTCAAATTTACATATAAATAAAATAAATTTAGTTTACTTAATTAAGTCGTAACTGGGAGTCAAGCACGCATCCTAGTGCTAGGCCTTATGCTAGACTATGATACGGTGAACTTTCTGCTGAAAGGTAGGTTAAGCAAAACATTCTACATGTAACTAGCTCAGTTTGAAAATAAATAGTTCTCTCAGGGGCAGAAAATATGACTTGATTCTCCTTCTCTTTAATCATCTCCAGGTCAGGTAAAGAAATAAAATACAAAATAAATCTTAATATCTAATTTATTAAAATAAAATAATTCTAAATAAATTCAAAAGTTTTAATTTACAAATATTTGCACATCCAAAATCAATATTCGGTCATAATTCAGATTTATACATCATAAACAATAAAATATTACAAGAAATAAAGAATAAATGAAATCATCATGTCTTGCCAGCTTATATCTAAATGTGAACGTGATTATTATTATTAATATTTGTCATAGATACATGTAAACAATCAAAAATTAAAAATAAATTAACCGTGATGAATTGTACTGGAATGTAAATAAAAGAAAATAAAATTGTGCGGTCTACTATTTGATAACAAAATATAGACATTAAGGAAGTGGCTTTGCCCTAATTAGTCCTGTCCGGCGCCTTTTCTCGCTCCCAACACAGTACCATCAGTAACAAATTCACACAGAAGAGTATCCCAAAGTTCCACCCTACGAGCATGTCATTTTCAGCTCGTCGGACGCAACCCGAACATACATCATCATGTGCACACCCCTTAAGGAATATATATATTTTAATTAAATAAATAAAGTGAAATAAAACAATGTCTCTGCGTATTCAATAAATTAACTCAGCCCTGATTAGTTCTGCCTGGTGCCTTTTCTCGCTCCCAAACGCAGTACCACCAAGACCAATTCGTGTATATCAAATTCACCAGGACTCCATGCTATGAATTAAATAATGACATAATTCATTTCACACATCCCTGATGTATTATTCAACACGTTAATATTGAACACCCAAATACAACAAAATATACTTAATTCTCATATCAAAAAGAAATAATATATATATATATTAAAAGAAAATAAACTTTACCTTTTTCACGAAATTCCAATACAAAAAACACCACTACAAATAAAGAATTTGGAGACGCCACTATACACACATTTATAACAAATATTGTTAATCACCTTAATTCTTCATACATTGTATTAAACTCATCCATAATTTTCAATAAAAGATTTTGTTCACTTAATATATATATAACCTATATACACATAAACAAAATTATTAGTTTCAAATATCCTTTGTAGGATGAATAAATTTAAAAGAAAAATAAATTATACGGAAAAGAAAATGATCATGTTATTCAAAGTTATCATTACAAATACTAGAGAGTTTTGTCATAACGTACGGCATAGTACCCTACATGCAAAACAAAAACCCTCTAGAAAGAAAAAAAAATAAAATGAAATTAAATAAATTCAAACACCGAGTTCATAAAAATAAAAGTATTTCATACATAGGTAGTTATTCGAATACATCTAAACATTTTAATGTAATGCGCGCAGCATGTTAAAAATAAAATTATTATAAGTGTAGAATCTTGTAAAAATTTTATAAGTATTGAAAATCTCAGAAATTATTCTAAGTCCGGATTTTAAAATAATCCTATTAAAGAAGGAGGGAGTGGTCTATTACCTACTTTTAGACTAGTTAATATTGCGGTTTTCACCAGCAATCGCCGAAATTTTTATCTGTCCGCGCTTTTATTCGTAAATTTCCTTACAAAAACGTACGGCAACTTTCGTTAAGCACGAATCCATCTCCCAAAATTGTATGTCGACGGTGCTGCTCTTATCGGTTGAATGAGGAAACAGCGTATTAATAATCCTTGCGAGAGGTAAACAAACATGTGACCATAAATCCGTCTATACATTATGACTCAGCCGAGCACCTGATAAACAATACTTTTTGTACCGGTCAGTCCTTGCCAATGCCAGACGTATTTGTGCGAGGAACACCTGCTCGATCCTTTTTACGTAGCATTTAATACGTCTTAAAATTATAACCTTATAAAAATTTTATTAAGATTCTTTTACTGTTTTACTTAAATAAAAATAAAGTTTTCATAATTATCAATATAGTGAATATTTATATACACATCATGGTAAATATGAATAAAGTAAAAATTAATTTAAATAAAACTCTTAAAGTGATCTTGATTATACTTATTTATTTACATATTATTATTTATTCAAGATCACTGCATAAATATCCCTATGGGAATATCTGCGATTTATAAGCGAGAATCGCTAATGCCAATGGTATAAATTCAAGATTTCCCATAAATACCAGTTAATCTACTTATACATTATTTACAATATTATTGATATAAAGCATAGAGACATGAAATTTCCCTATAATATGCTTATTCTATCTATATACAAGTCAGAAGTGAATATGCAAAACTCTTGGAGTTTATTTTAAACTTTACTCCTTTCATGACGAGAAAGTTTAAACAAATGACATTTAAAACACCTAAATTAATTAAACTACTTATAAATATATATACAAAAGTGTACTTAAATTCTTTAAATTTTACACCTTTCATAGGTATTACAAATATTGTAATTGCATCATCGAGTTCCCTTAAAATGAAGTGGCAATTGTAGTCCACTATTTTGGGAAAACTTCTTAACATTTTTAAGTATCTGGGCTGTGGGTACTTTTCAACTGCATTCAAAGCCTCTATTCTCGCATGGGTCCATATAAATTTCACACCCTCTTGTAAAATCATTTTATCATTCACATGATGTGACACATTTTCATCATGTGGGTTTAATATATGCTGTACGGGCTTTACATACCCATAATGTAAAATATTTTGTTCATTATGAACAATTTTATTTAAATTCACTAATAAATTTACCACTATTGGATATAATTTCACGAAACATTTGTATAGCTGTACCAACCAAAGAGAATTAACGTTTACAAACCACTTTGCATTAGTACTTATTAACAATAATGTTTCTATTAATTTGGGGAGTTGTAGCTGTTGTTTTATTGATTGAAATAAACATAAACTTAATTTATTATTCTCAGTGTTTCCTAAATAATCTAAATATTTCTTAATTACTACTGTGATGGGGTTCATTAAATTATATACTAAATTTTCAATAATTTCATCTTTTAACAAACTTTTAATTTTAAACTTGACACCTACTTTGTACTGGGAAAATGGACGAGTCGTTTCTGTTTTAATACAACTTATATAGCCTACTGTTAAATCTATATTACCATTAAATAATTTAACATCTTTTGTCAAAGGATCACTCACATTATCTTTATTAATCTGTTTGTTGCAAATCAAATTTTTGTCACCCATATTTATTTCCCGGTGTGAACATTTATTTATTATGTCACCCATATATTTCGTGGCGTCTTTCTTTTGAAGACCCTCCACATGGTGTGTACATTTATTATTTATGTCACCTGTGGCAAACATGGACTCTTCCCTTTGAAGATCATCCACATGGTGTGAACCTTTATCCTTGTCAATCAAACTATCATTATTTATTTTTAAAGTGAGGTCCCTATCAAATTTATCAATGATTGAATTATTAACTAATATTTTATCATCTTGAGCACCTTTGTCCCAAGACATGTTTACTTTATTATTGTGGAAGGTTCTATTTTCCCTTTCCAATTTCGATGTATATAGACTCAAAAAATCCATCCCAAGTACGCAGCAATATTTTAATCTTGGTGTAACAATAAATTGTGTTACAAGTTCTACATCACCCATCTCTATATTTATACAAAATACATTATCTTGCTTATAAAAACCTAATTTTTCAAACCTTTTATCAAATAATCCCCCATCTAAAAGTGACAATTCTAATTCACTATCTATTCTAGCTACACCATATACATCCCCTACTTTAACATCTACCAGTGGAAATTTAGTGGTTATATTACTTAAATCTACGACGTTTCTCTTGCCTCGTTGTTTCTTCTTTCTCCCTTTGGTTGGACCTACCAAAAATCCAGGTCCTTCTTTATTGCTCCTCTTGATTCACCTTTCATGACAGCTTCTGTTTTATTTTCTTTATTTTCTATAATTATGTTATTAAATCCTCGAGTATCTTCTGTTTCATTTTTTTCATATTTTCTTGTTACATGACCCTCCTGTCTCCAACTATTATTATTATTACTATTACTATTATTACCCATGTTCTTGTTGTTACCATTCTCCACCCTTCCTCCCTGGTAATTATTATTCTGATACCGATTACCATTGTTTCTTTGTTGGTTATTACCATTATATCTTTGCTGAGCATTATAATAGTTACCATTGTTACCTGCTTTGTACCCATTTTTATTCTGAAATACACTCCTATCTTCCACGTCGTCCAGCCGCTTTACCAATTCCAAGAGTTGCTCAACGGTGTCTATACCCTGTAAAGCAACTGCTTGTACTACCTCATGCTCAAAATGATTAGCTAACTGGGTAACAATGTCACACTCCTGGATCACAGGTTGTATATGTTTCAAGAAAGAATATTTCCGAATAACATAATTCTCTCTAGATGTAATGGAACGATATTTTCCAAAAGTAAGGTCATGTCTAATACGTCTTTGCTGAGTTTGTCCCCAGTACTGCCTAATAAACATGTTTTCTAATTCTTCGTACGACTGTACCTCATCAATTACCATATCGTACCATAATAACGCATAATCTCTAAGACACCCTCTCATGAAATGTAATTTCGACATATCATCATGAATACCACGAATATATGTCTTAATGGTTTTAAGAAATGCCATAGGGTTGTCTTTATTATACCCAGAAAATTTTGGTATATTTTCTGTGCCAAGTGATACCTGTTGCGACACCACACAAGGTGTAATTGTACCCTGTTCAACTCTTGTTTTCAAATTCTTAATCGTGTCTTGACAATTTAATGTCATATCTTGTAGCTTTAAAAGTGAATCTGTGCATGCTCCATATTTGATTCTACAGTCCTCGAATTTATTTGTTAGATTTTGAACATCTTTCTGAACTGACATGGCACTACTGTCCACCTTCAGTTCCAAGAATTGTATCTTCTCATCTTGTCCTCCAATCCTTTCTTCTATCTGTCTAAAATTTTCTCTCGCTACACCGGCCCTCTGATTCATTTCATCTATTAAGAAATTACTGCTATCCTTGCACTTCTTTTCATTTGCTTCAATTTTTTCATTGATCTGTGCCGTGCTTTGTTTCACATCTTCTTTTATTTTATTATTCATTGCAGACATTTCTATTCTACAAGCTTTAATTCTTTCATCAATCTTCTCATTCATCGACTTTACTACAGCTTGTATCTCTAATTTATTCTCATCCAGTTTCTTGTTTATATCTTCTTTATTTTCTTGAAACTTCTTGTTCATTTCAGTTTTATTTTCATCTAACTTTCTATTTATATCTTCTTTCATTTCTATCTTGTCACTTTCCAATTTACAGAAAAGTTTTTCAAATAGAAAATCAAATCTATCTCCGCCTGGCACTTCTTTTGTTTCAATTTTTACATTTTCAGTCACATTTTCATCCTCATCAAGAGGTATCGTCTTTTCTGAATCTGTCACAGAGGAAATGCCTTGTGGTTCCCTGTACGTTTCAAATAAATATTTGGTGTCCATACTACTTTCAGGATTTTCACCCTCGCCTTTATACTCAGACATATTTACTTTATCTGTCCTGGCACTTAAAGAGACTTATTTGTGGAGAAAAATAAATCAAAACTTGACAAAATTTTATTTATGAATTATATTTATTAATTATTCAAATGCACCTAAAGGTGAAAGTACCTCCCTTTAATTATACAGCTATTTGAATATTAAATAATCAATTAATTTTTATCTAAACAGTTTAAAAATGTAGAAGTTTTGCCCCACTACGTTGGTCGCCATATATATTTGCTATGGAACGGCAAAACTTTTACACCATGAACATTGGGCATCATATCAATAATATGGAAATGTGAAATTGCTAATAAATTATAAATATATTTGAAATGTAAATGCAAATGTTTTGCCCCACGACGTTGTGCGCCATATATATGCTGTGACTCTTTCAAATTTACATATAAATAAAATAAATTTAGTTTACTTAATTAAGTCGTAACTGGGAGTCAAGCACGCATCCTAGTGCTAGGCCTTATGCTAGACTATGATACGGTGAACTTTCTGCTGAAAGGTAGGTTAAGCAAAACATTCTACATGTAACTAGCTCAGTTTGAAAATAAATAGTTCTCTCAGGGGCAGAAAATATGACTTGATTCTCCTTCTCTTTAATCATCTCCAGGTCAGGTAAAGAAATAAAATACAAAATAAATCTTAATATCTAATTTATTAAAATAAAATAATTCTAAATAAATTCAAAAGTTTTAATTTACAAATATTTGCACATCCAAAATCAATATTCGGTCATAATTCAGATTTATACATCATAAACAATAAAATATTACAAGAAATAAAGAATAAATGAAATCATCATGTCTTGCCAGCTTATATCTAAATGTGAACGTGATTATTATTATTAATATTTGTCATAGATACATGTAAACAATCAAAAATTAAAAATAAATTAACCGTGATGAATTGTACTGGAATGTAAATAAAAGAAAATAAAATTGTGCGGTCTACTATTTGATAACAAAATATAGACATTAAGGAAGTGGCTTTGCCCTAATTAGTCCTGTCCGGCGCCTTTTCTCGCTCCCAACACAGTACCATCAGTAACAAATTCACACAGAAGAGTATCCCAAAGTTCCACCCTACGAGCATGTCATTTTCAGCTCGTCGGACGCAACCCGAACATACATCATCATGTGCACACCCCTTAAGGAATATATATATTTTAATTAAATAAATAAAGTGAAATAAAACAATGTCTCTGCGTATTCAATAAATTAACTCAGCCCTGATTAGTTCTGCCTGGTGCCTTTTCTCGCTCCCAAACGCAGTACCACCAAGACCAATTCGTGTATATCAAATTCACCAGGACTCCATGCTATGAATTAAATAATGACATAATTCATTTCACACATCCCTGATGTATTATTCAACACGTTAATATTGAACACCCAAATACAACAAAATATACTTAATTCTCATATCAAAAAGAAATAATATATATATATATTAAAAGAAAATAAACTTTACCTTTTTCACGAAATTCCAATACAAAAAACACCACTACAAATAAAGAATTTGGAGACGCCACTATACACACATTTATAACAAATATTGTTAATCACCTTAATTCTTCATACATTGTATTAAACTCATCCATAATTTTCAATAAAAGATTTTGTTCACTTAATATATATATAACCTATATACACATAAACAAAATTATTAGTTTCAAATATCCTTTGTAGGATGAATAAATTTAAAAGAAAAATAAATTATACGGAAAAGAAAATGATCATGTTATTCAAAGTTATCATTACAAATACTAGAGAGTTTTGTCATAACGTACGGCATAGTACCCTACATGCAAAACAAAAACCCTCTAGAAAGAAAAAAAAATAAAATGAAATTAAATAAATTCAAACACCGAGTTCATAAAAATAAAAGTATTTCATACATAGGTAGTTATTCGAATACATCTAAACATTTTAATGTAATGCGCGCAGCATGTTAAAAATAAAATTATTATAAGTGTAGAATCTTGTAAAAATTTTATAAGTATTGAAAATCTCAGAAATTATTCTAAGTCCGGATTTTAAAATAATCCTATTAAAGAAGGAGGGAGTGGTCTATTACCTACTTTTAGACTAGTTAATATTGCGGTTTTCACCAGCAATCGCCGAAATTTTTATCTGTCCGCGCTTTTATTCGTAAATTTCCTTACAAAAACGTACGGCAACTTTCGTTAAGCACGAATCCATCTCCCAAAATTGTATGTCGACGGTGCTGCTCTTATCGGTTGAATGAGGAAACAGCGTATTAATAATCCTTGCGAGAGGTAAACAAACATGTGACCATAAATCCGTCTATACATTATGACTCAGCCGAGCACCTGATAAACAATACTTTTTGTACCGGTCAGTCCTTGCCAATGCCAGACGTATTTGTGCGAGGAACACCTGCTCGATCCTTTTTACGTAGCATTTAATACGTCTTAAAATTATAACCTTATAAAAATTTTATTAAGATTCTTTTACTGTTTTACTTAAATAAAAATAAAGTTTTCATAATTATCAATATAGTGAATATTTATATACACATCATGGTAAATATGAATAAAGTAAAAATTAATTTAAATAAAACTCTTAAAGTGATCTTGATTATACTTATTTATTTACATATTATTATTTATTCAAGATCACTGCAATATGTGACAATTACTTTTATGAGAAAAAGCAAGCAAAAACAATTATTTTTAGTTTAGGTGTGTGCATCAATTGTCATCTTTCATTTTCGTCAATAAAATAGTATATGTGGATACTGCTGCATTTTATGTATTGTATTGTTAATCATATATGAATGATAAAGATGAAGCATACTGATAAGCGATACTCTAGAACTCGCTCATTTAGGGAAAAATCAGAACGTCACTAAAAGCTGCGCAAACCACTAAGAAATGATATATAAGCTGATTCGTTTGAAAAAAGCCTTAGAAAATTTTCAATTTGCGTTCAATCTAGCAACTCAAAACTTGGCGTACGCTATAATATATGAAGCTAACCTGATGTGTCAATTAAGTTTCCATGACTTGCTGCGATTTTATGAACATGACCAGCAAGAAATAGCAAAAACTTAATTTTTTCAAATACGAGTAGCGCATGCCAAATTTTATTTGAACAATGTGTGTAAGATTAAATTTTAGGGGGATTCGTATCAGCATGTACTATGCCTATACTCAAGTAGTTTGTTTAAATTTTGTTGGAAAATATTTTCAATATAAAATTCAAGTAGTTTCTGAAGCAGGACAGAATGAACAACTAGTTTCTTGTAATTAATTTTCATAAAATGGCCTCTCACTATAATGAAGAAATATTAGGTTTATTTTCTATGCATGGTAATTGTCAGAAAGTTATTGTCATGAGCACGAATGTGAAATTAGAAGAGCTACCACAGGCGTCCAGTGCCGCATTATTGAATGTTTAAATCAAAACGGTGCACGCTGAACTGTATTTCTGTAGTTTCAAGTTCAATTTTTTTTTAATATGTAATAATTCATATTGTTCTTAATAAATTAAATTTAAAAGCAATGGGTATTATGCACACCTTTTGCTGAAACAAAATTTGGCATGTGCCATTTGAAAAAATCGAGTTCTTGCTTTTTTTTGAGCATGTTTATAAAATTGCAGCAAGCCGTGGAAACTTATTGACACGTCAGGTTAATTTCATAAGCTTCCCTGAACTATAAGGAATCCATAAAAAAGGAGATTAATTTTCTACTGAACCGTCGCATTTCCAATTTTTTGACAAAAATTACAGCTCAATGGTAAGTTTCAAATACCTACCTTGAGAGCAAAATGAATTTTTGCGATGTATCTCCATTCTTTTCTATTATTTGTGTTCATTTCCAGTTTGTTATTCCTATTTTATTCAGGCCTTCTGTTATTTGTTGCTCCCACCTAATTACAGATCTTTCCCTTCTTCTCTTACCTATTAGAGCGCACTGGGCAATGCTGTGTATTGTAGCTCTTGGGTCTGCTCTATTGACTTGTCCATAACATCTTATTCTTTGGGATTCGTGATTTATTAGTTTCACATTTCATCTCCTTTTCGTTTTGGGCCATACACGGTTCTTACTACTTTCATCACTTTTTCATATTTAAGGTGATATTCTCTTGCATTTTTTCAGTATTTGGTTCAACATACAGATTGCGTTGGTGGTAGACCGTCCGCGTTTGAAGCCCTGCTGGTAGTCTCCTATCACTGTCTTCATAAGCTTTCAAGTGATTATTTATTAATATACTGAAAATTTTGTATGCGGTCTTTAGCGGTATTATCTCCCTATAGTTTTTCACGAACAGATTATTTCTGTTATATACAGGGTGAGTCATCTAAGCGGGTAAGGCCGATTATGCCTTTATGAGTAAAGATATTTCGAAGCGGTTTCTTCCTTATGATAGCTTTTCATTAGCAGCACATTTTAAAAATATTTTGTATAATACAGAGTGTTCCATAACTTGGTGGCTAACCATAGTTATAGTTTTTTAAATGTAACACCTATATATTATTGCATTTTTGAATTCCCCGTATAATTTTTAGTCAAAAAGTTATAAAATGGTATATGCCTAAAGTGTAAAGTTTTTGACTAATTCCCATTTTTCTGAAAAATTCAGTGTTTGTATAAAATTATATTTCTCGAAAACGACGTATTAGATGGACAAATTTTTTTGCAGTATTGTTTACAATAAAAGGTCCTAATAGAAGCATGTTTTATTTTTTTACAGTTACTAACTGCATGTGCAGGAAATTGGATTAAAATTAGATGACACGTTTTTGTATAAAAGTCAATTTTTTTAAATGGAACATCCTGTATATCAGTTCATTATTGAATTGTTTATTAAATTTCATGTCAGAAACATGTAAGACGTTAATACTTTAAAAGTGACTATTACAGAGTTATTATCGTTTTTTGATATGCTTTTGTTTGTTTTTGGAAAAAAGTAATTTTTTTCAAATGGAACACCCTATATTTTATTTCATTTTTGAATTTCTTATTAAATTTCACATCAAAAACATGTAAGACGTTAATACTTTAAAAGTGACTATTACTGAGCTATTGTCTCTTTTTGATCAAGAGACAATAGCTCAGTAATAATCACTTTTAAAGTATGTAGTATATTCTACAGCTGGTGAGAGCTAAATTCGTACATAGCGCAATCACGAATATTCGATCTCTAAATAAACGAGCTCTGTATACGTATAATAAGGTGTCCGGACACCTCACCACACGACATTTCATCACGCGACATCTCATCACGGCCGCTTCAACACTCATTATGAAAATAAACCTAATTCAAAATACTGTCCAAGGTCAACACAGTCAATAGCTGGCCATTAATAAATAGAATTACGGATGTCATATATTGATATTTTTGCTGCTTTTTCTTTTGAGCGGCAGAGTCTAATTTGGAATGATGATATGAAACGTCATTCCAATTTGGAATCGCTTAGTCGCTTCTAATAGTTCAGGGGATTTAAGTTCCGACTGAACGATGACCAATATTCAGCAGCTATGAAATCCCATATTTTGTTTTGTAGCATATCCTATGGTTCCGGTTTTTAAAATCATTTATAATCTTGTTCAACTGTATGCTGCTAATTGCTGGACAATGCCCCGCTCAAGCGTTTCACAATTTCTCTAGAACTGTCTACCTATAAACTCTGCAATGGCCTATGTTTTCAGTCAGTTTTCAAAACAATCTTGTCGTCTTCTCACCAAATCATCAGTTATGCACGATTATCACCACGTGGAACTTTGGAAGCAACGTTAACCTTCTCAAGTGTTTCTAGGCCACACCTTGTCACCTCCTATTGGGGGAAAAATGCGTGTTGGTGTTGCATGGTACTTTCTCGCGCAATGATTTCCTCTTTTAATAAAGCGTTCCGCAGAATTTTGACAGGAACTGCTTTGATTGCAGTTGCTGTACGTGCTGTATATCGTAGTCCAGATCGTGCTAATCATTTTGCTAATCCCAGATTTATTCTGCTATGCGATTCTCTTTTACACCCATCACATCCTTACGCATTTGCCGATAACACCCAACTGAAGATAAAGAAGACACTACCTGCTAATACCATCACCATTTCATCAAAGCAGGAGAAATGTTGATTGATTAATATAACTTTTGGCATAAGTAGATATGAAGGTGGCATATTACAGCTATCCGCATGTTAACCATCAGCTTTACATGAGTACTAAACCAAAAACACTGTTCTCGAACATGGGTCACGGAACATGTTTGATATTTAAATGAATTCTCTTAACTTAAAAAGGATTGTATTCACAATCGAAACTTTCAATAAATTATTTTATCAAAGATGGCGTTTAGTATCTATCTCCTATATCGTTAGAATTTAATTCCTGTTATTAATTACGCGCTGGTTATGAATTGCCTTCCTTCAGTATATATGTAATTCTCAACAGTAACCTGATCTATGATCGTAAGTTATGTGTGCTGAAAGTTTACATATCATTGTTATCTTATGGGACGAACTGCTTCTGTATAATGTACGCATATTTTCCCATTAGCCGAATTGAAAGATATTTTATAGGCATTAATGTTATAACAATTAGAACGAAGTTGAGAAAGATCATCCAAAATATAAAAATTCATACCAATTGCAAGGCTATTGAAAATTGTATGACTATGTGCATATTTCGTAATATAGCTACCCCAAGTGTCTCTAACATGAATAATTGTTGATAGAAAACCTTGCTTATAAATATGCATTGGCAAAAAGAGAAAGTTCATATTAATATGTAAATTTACACATAATTTTCATCATATATTTTACAATATTATTTGTGTTAAATTGCAAAAAGGAACATTGCTACCTTATATGTATTACGAGACTATTTCATAGAATAATGACACACCGATTTCAATTATAATGCTGACATAGCATGAGAAACAATAAGTAATGGGAAGCAATCTGTTCTTTTTACTATTATTGTTGTTATTAATCCACAATAACCTGTTGTAATATTAAAACGCAACACATACCCGTGTATGTATGTAAATACGTATGCTACAAGCACAAAAAACTTAACTATACCTACAACATACATGCATACACTGCCAGGTACTGGTATGTGTTTTTTATATGAATTACAATCATATTCTTTATGATGCATTGTTTATTACAATCTTTAATTGTCAGCTAAAAAAAATTAAAGGAGAATATTATATAATAATTTAAGGTCTTCAGTGCGCTATTACATGTATACAGTTAAGTCATTTAAAGGTTTGTCGTCTTTTGCTAAGTTAATAGTGATTGATAACATTATCGAATTGTACCTACTTCATGAACATAGTTTTACAGTGAAGACCTCTATCACTTCTACATAAAAGTGCTTCACCCTTTCTTATCACTTTAGTCCTTTTTTTGAAATTCAGAATATATTTTATTTATATTCCTAGAAGTTAAATTCATCTTTACAACGAATTCATCAAATTTGTCACAAAGCTATTCACTGTTGACACTTTTAATTGGAAAAAATTCTATTCCATATTTTACTTTAAAAAATATATTATTATAGAAAGTAAGAAATTCAGTTCATACCTGTTGTTATAGTTTTAATTAAGCGACCAAAAAATTAATAATTAATATAGTAACGAAATTATATAAACTATATTTAAAAGGGTTGACATTGTATGAAACTTGATATGAAACCTCACATACAATCTTAAAATTATTTATTTTTTAAAATATACAGGGTGAGTTTTTTTGAATGTTTAGCATTGGGATCTCAGAAACTACTGGAGATAGAAAAACGCTTAAATGGGGAAAGATGCGCAGTTTTACGAATTTGATTTAAAACTGCTTTTGTTTCTCCGATAACTTTCATGGCTTATTAGATATTCAAAGAAAACTAAATTTTACGTTTTTCTTTAAACATGCTTAGCATCGTTAATAGTAATTTTAGAGAAAAAGTGTTCAGACAAAAGTTTTAGATAATTTTACGCCAAATAAAACTATGTAGCTAATATTTTTTTTTCGTTCGCCATTATCGAGTTATGACACAAACTTGTGTTTTTTTAAATGGAAACCATAGTTGGTTTTGACATCGTTAAAAAGCTTATTTTTTGCTGATTACAATGATATAAGGTTTGATATGGTTATTTTAAAAAATAAAGAGGATATAGACATTTTTATGGTTTTTATGGAAAACAATTGAATTTCGAACTGATAAAATACAAACCAAACGAAAACTTATTTTGAAATCTTATGTAGTAATAAAATGAAAACTATAAGAACTTTTATTAAGGGCACACAACATTATTAATGTTCAAAGATACCTCCATTATTATTAATACACAAATTGCATCTCTTCACAACAGAATTTGTAGCATTGCGTACTTTACGCCTACCAATGTTATTAAAAGCAACTAAGACAGCTTCTCTTAAATCGTCGATTGTTTCATATGTTCTTTTGTATACTGTGTCCTTTAGTACACCCCACAAGAAAAAATCCAAAACTGATAAATCAGGGGATCTAGCCGGCCATTCAATGGGTGCATTTCGTACTATCCATTGATTACGGAAGTTCAAATTTAAATAATTTATAACATTCAGTTGATTGTGCGGAGGCGCTCCGTTATGTTGAAACCATTGCATTGCTCGGGTTCTTAAATTTAAATTATCTAACATTTCCTCGAAATCTTGTAAAAAATTAAGATAACGATTGCCAGTTAGTGATCCATCAAAAATAAAAGGAGGAAGAACAGTTGATCCTATAACACCACCCCAAACATTAAACCCAAATTTAATTTGTGGTCTCCTATGTTCAACGTGAAGCGGATTTGTTTGAGACCATATTATGTACTCATTGTGCCTATTAAACATTCCACAATTTGTGAAACGAAATTCATCAGTCCATAATATTTTCATTGAGCAGTGTGGATCGTTTTGACACTGATCTTTAAACCATCTACAAAAAGCTATTCGTCTGATGTTATCACCTTCATGTAAAGTTTGTGATACTGATAATTTGTAGGGACGAAATTTATGCTTCTTCAACACTCTGACAATAGTGCGTTGAGAGGAGCCCATTTCTGTTAAAATTTGTCGGGTCGATATAGATGGATTCTGAGCGACACATGCTAATATGTTTATTTCTCTATCTTCATCCATCCCTTTTTTTGATTTTGGTTTAACGAACGAACCATAATCTGCTAAATTATCCCATAATCTCTTAAAAGTAGGTAGCCACGGCTGACATCGATCAAAATAATTTTTAAAATAAACTTCAGCAGCTCTAGTAGAATTTCTCTGGCACTGAATGTAACATTCAACCATATCACGCTTTTCTACGTTAGAAAATTCCATAGCCAATGCAAACTTATGATTAACGGCCGTTTACACCGCTTATAGTTAGGTTACAATTAAATTAATTAATAGTTAATTGTCAATGTTTGACAATGTTTGACAATTTTTGTCAATGTTTGACAATTAACTATTAATTAATTTAATTGTAACTTAACTATAAGCGGTGTAAACGGCCGTTAATCATAAGTTTGCATTGGCTATGGAATTTTCTAACGTAGAAAAGCGTGATATGGTTGAATGTTACATTCAGTGCCAGAGAAATTCTACTAGAGCTGCTGAAGTTTATTTTAAAAATTATTTTGATCGATGTCAGCCGTGGCTACCTACTTTTAAGAGATTATGGGATAATTTAGCAGATTATGGTTCGTTCGTTAAACCAAAATCAAAAAAAGGGATGGATGAAGATAGAGAAATAAACATATTAGCATGTGTCGCTCAGAATCCATCTATATCGACCCGACAAATTTTAACAGAAATGGGCTCCTCTCAACGCACTATTGTCAGAGTGTTGAAGAAGCATAAATTTCGTCCCTACAAATTATCAGTATCACAAACTTTACATGAAGGTGATAACATCAGACGAATAGCTTTTTGTAGATGGTTTAAAGATCAGTGTCAAAACGATCCACACTGCTCAATGAAAATATTATGGACTGATGAATTTCGTTTCACAAATTGTGGAATGTTTAATAGGCACAATGAGTACATAATATGGTCTCAAACAAATCCGCTTCACGTTGAACATAGGAGACCACAAATTAAATTTGGGTTTAATGTTTGGGGTGGTGTTATAGGATCAACTGTTCTTCCTCCTTTTATTTTTGATGGATCACTAACTGGCAATCGTTATCTTAATTTTTTACAAGATTTCGAGGAAATGTTAGATAATTTAAATTTAAGAACCCGAGCAATGCAATGGTTTCAACATAACGGAGCGCCTCCGCACAATCAACTGAATGTTATAAATTATTTAAATTTGAACTTCCGTAATCAATGGATAGTACGAAATGCACCCATTGAATGGCCGGCTAGATCCCCTGATTTATCAGTTTTGGATTTTTTCTTGTGGGGTGTACTAAAGGACACAGTATACAAAAGAACATATGAAACAATCGACGATTTAAGAGAAGCTGTCTTAGTTGCTTTTAATAACATTGGTAGGCGTAAAGTACGCAATGCTACAAATTCTGTTGTGAAGAGATGCAATTTGTGTATTAATAATAATGGAGGTATCTTTGAACATTAATAATGTTGTGTGCCCTTAATAAAAGTTCTTATAGTTTTCATTTTATTACTACATAAGATTTCAAAATAAGTTTTCGTTTGGTTTGTATTTTATCAGTTCGAAATTCAATTGTTTTCCATAAAAACCATAAAAATGTCTATATCCTCTTTATTTTTTAAAATAACCATATCAAACCTTATATCATTGTAATCAGCAAAAAATAAGCTTTTTAAAGATGTCAAAACCAACTATGGTTTCCATTTAAAAAAACACAAGTTTGTGTCATAACTCGATAATGGCGAACGAAAAAAAAATATTAGCTACATAGTTTTATTTGGCGTAAAATTATCTAAAACTTTTGTCTGAACACTTTTTCTCTAAAATTACTATTAACGATGCTAAGCATGTTTAAAGAAAAACGTAAAATTTAGTTTTCTTTGAATATATAATAAGCCATGAAAGTTATCGGAGAAACAAAAGCAGTTTTAAATCAAATTCGTAAAACTGCGCATCTTTCCCCATTTAAGCGTTTTTCTATCTCCAGTAGTTTCTGAGATCCCAATGCTAAACATTCAAAAAAACTCACCCTGTATAAAAGGAAAATACAGGGTTATGATAAAGTAACGCACAAAATTCATAAAACGTACAATGTTCATTTTTGAAAAAAATGCAAAAACACGTCAAACAGTTTATTTTATTCCGCGTCTTTTAACATAAGTCAAAAAAATAAAAGGTCAAATTTGTCAAAGTTATGACGTCATCAATATTTTTTTTAATATGAAGCTTGTCTTTTTTTACTTTATTTGATAAAGCTTGTTTTTCTGCATTATAAAGAAATAATTGAAGTACGGGTCACATAAAAAAAAACTAAGAGAATTAATAAAAAACAAAATAAATTTTATTATAGTAATAACATTTAAATTAACTAAACAGTCCATTAAACCAAAACGATTTCTTACAGGAATTGTTCAAACTGTGTCAGATAGTGAACGGGATACAGTTTGAACAATTCCTGTCAAATCGTTTTGGTTTAATGGACTGTTTAGTTAATTTAAATGTTATTACTATAATAAAGTTTATTTTGTTTTTTATTAATTCTCTCAGTTTTTTATTATGTGACCCGTACTTCAATTATTTCTTTATAATGCAGAAAAACAAGCTTTATCAAATAAAGTAAAAAAAACCCAAGCTTCATATTTAACAAAAATATTGATGAAGTCATAACTTTGACAAATTTGACGTTTTATTTTTTTGACTTATGTTAAAAGACGCGGAATAAAATAAACTGTTTGACGTGTTTTTGCATTTTTTTTGAAAAATGAACATTGTACGTTTTATGAATTTTGTGCGTTACTTTATCATAACCCTGTATAATTAAAAATGAATGTACAAATAAAATATGTTAAATCATGTTTATGTAAAAATATAAATTCAAATCTCCAGCTGTAAAAATAATAATTAAAATTTAGGTTCGAAGTTAAAAGTTCATTTCGATTCATCCGAAAACATAAATTATGTGTGTTCTTAAAAACAGATGGACGTTCGATAGGTTGTCATCTGTTTATTGGAATAAAAGGCGCTAAATACTGACAAATACATTACATAGTATCTGCATAGTTCCTCACAGTATATACAGGGTTGCGATGATGTGTGGAACCGGGTTCGTTATGCTAAGACGGTCTGAGCTAGAATACTGAAATTTTAAACAGACATAAGACTCAATTACAACTACTTATTACTTGTTTTGCTTTTTGTTTTAATCCATAAGTTTTTGAAATACAAAGCCTACTTGTTTTTTTTAATGGGTACTTGGGCTAAATGTAGGTAATATGGTTAAAAAGGTTATTTTCCCCCGAATTAAATGGTATTATAAGTTTGGTGATTCTTTTGATAGAATTTTAGAAAAAAAAAATAACTTAATTAAATTAAAATAAAACACGCAAACAAAGCAGCCTTTGCCCATTCGTCAAAAATTGGAAGAACTTAACAATGGCAGTACAGAATGTCCCATTGTCATTATTGCCTCTATCATTTCCCATTGAAACCCCAACAAATGCTTGCAATTAAACTAAATAAACAAAACTAGACAAAGCAACAAAAATTTAATAAAATGGTTCAATTAATATTTAAACAACAAGTTTATAATTTATAAACAAAATATCACTTCAGAATTTAGATTATAAAAGATGTTAAAAGTGTTCTCCATTTACTTCCTGACAATAATGAAGTCTTTGGATGAATCTGTCTATTGTATTATTTAACCAATTTACAGGAATATTTCTTATTTCTGTCTGAATACGTAATTTTAATTCGTCCAAAGATTCTGGTTTGTTGTTGTACACACGGCACTTTAAATATCCCCATAACAAAAAGTCTAAGGGATTCAGATCAGGAGATCGAGCCGGCCATTTAATAGTTCCTCGCCTCTCTATCCACCTTTGAGGAAATGTATTATTTAAGTAATAACGTACTTCACTGGCATAGTGTGGTGAAGCGCCGCGCCGTCCTGTTGAAACCAAATTTGATTGTTGTGGTTTGGAAAAAGATTTATAATTTGAGGAACAATATTTTCTCGCAATAATTGTAAATACTTTTCAGCAGTTAGATTTCCGTCTATAAAAAACGGGCCTATGATATTATGGCCAATAATTTCGGCCCATAGATTGACTTTTTGTGGATATTGGGTATGTACCGTCGCCATCCAATGAGGATTACTATCAGACCAATATCTACAATTGTGCCTATTTACAAAACCATTTAACTGGAACGTTGCTTCGTCTGAGAAAACAATCCTTTTAACAAAATTTTCATCGCCGCCAATCATCGTCATCATTCTTTCACAGAATTCTAATCTTCTGTCAAAATCATCCTCGTTGAATTCGTGTACTAGATGAATTTTGTATGGGTGGTACTTTGCTCATTTTAAAATATTTTGAAGAGATCTTCGAGACATATCATGATTTAAAGCCACTTGTAGTACAGACGTTTTAGGGTTCTCCGCGACATCTAATAAAATATTAAAAGAATTTTCTTCGTTGGTGCATGTTCTTGGCCGTCCTAATTTAGGTTGGTTTTTCACACTGCCGGTTTGACTAAATCTTCTTAATGTTTTTGTCACTGTTGACTTACTTATTGGATTCCTATCTGGATGGGCGTCGTTAAACACTGCACATGTTTCTTGGTGACTTCGTTTTCTATCTCCATACCTAATTATCATGAAAATTTCTATTCTTTCTCTTTCAGTTAAGTGATTCACAATTATTAGTTAGTTGCTAATACAACGTTAACTTTCAAGAATTTTATGCTTGACGGATTTGCAAAGGCTGCATGATTTGCGTGTTTTATTTTATTTTAATAATGTTTTAATTTTTTTCTAAAGTTTTGTCAAACGAATCACCAAACCTATTATACCATTTAATTCGGGGGAAAATAACCATTTTAACGATGTTCCATTTATTTAACCCATGTTCCCATTAAAAAAAAACAAGTAGGCTTTGTATTTCAAAAACTCATGGAACAAAACAAAAATAAAAAAAAATAATAAGTAGTTTTAATCGAGTCCTACGTCTATTTCAAATTTCAGGATTCTAGCTCAAACCGTTGTAGCATAACGAACCCGGTTCCATACATAATCGCAACCCTGTATGTGTACTAGGTCCTACTTAAGATTCAGGCGGCGATTTAATATTACAGCAGGTTATTGCGGTATAATTAAAATCGTAATGACATTTTATTTGAGGTATTCCAAAGAAATTCAATAGTTTGGAATACAAATTATATTATTTTTATTCCGTGGACATCATAAATGCAAGTAACGTATGTCACATAAGTTTTGGGAAAAATAATTAAATTCTTTAAAGTAAGTGTAACGTAATTTATTCAAATGACCACTTTACCAACATTTTACCTTATATTTAAATTAATTAAAACTACAATTAAAATAATGACAAAGGGCCATGGTCCTCAATGGCACGCAGTTTTTGTCCCATCATGTTTTGGACGATGTTTATATCAATTTCTCTTATCTTTTGATATATTCTTCGCCTTAGTTGAGCTTCATTTTGAGCTTCCCACCCATTATCATATACTTTTCTGGTCAATAGTCCCCAAAAATCTTAGATTGGTCGAGCTTGTGGCACATTTGGCGGATTGTCTGCTCTTGGCACAAAGGGTATGTTGTGAGCTTCTAACCATGTTCTAGTCGTTCTTGCATAATGGCAACTTGCTAAGTCCGGCCAAAACATTATTTCTTCACGTGGATGAGTCGTAGTAATAAACTGTAGCAACTTCGGTAGGCATCTTTCGGTATAAATGTTGGCATTAACTGCCTCACCCCTCACATGCCCAACATAAGGTCGTGAAACACTCTCTCCGATATGGCACACCAAACTAGAATTTTATCTTCAAATTTTTTGTTTGTTTTGTATTTAACATTATCTGGACAATTTTCTATATTATTGGTATAAAAACCATCATTGCCTTTCATTTCTGAGTGAGAGAACGTAAAATATTTTTCATCGTTCATGATGATCACTTTATTGTTTGCAAAATGAGTTCGGCGTAATCTACGACAACACATTGGAATTCTTCGTAACTGGTCCTCTGTATAACGTGGACATTTACGTCTTTTACGAAACTTTAGGCCTTTTTTTCAATGCCCTTCTTACAGATTCATGAGAAACATTAAATCTTCTGGATAACTTTCGGCATGACGTTCCAACACGGTCTTTTGCACTTTCACAGATTAGGTTGGCGCGATTTTCGGTCAACATTCCGGGACGTCCGCTTTTTGGTAAATTGAGGCCTTGTTCACATTCTGCAATTGTTCTATAAATGGTTGTCTTTGAAATATTTTGATTCCAAAATATGTTTACAATTTGTTGCTTGGGTACATGTCCAACCAGGTTGTAAATGCTTTTCCGTATTTCAAGTTTGTACGACATAATTGGACAAATTATTTGACATCTATGAAATGTCATAACAAGTTTCCATGGTTACTAGATTGTAAGTTATTTACAGTTACTTTTACGCCGACGAAAATTTTCCCAAAACTTATGTGACATACGTTATATCAACATCAATCTTGTAAATATGTCAGCGTCTCTTACGATAACTAAAGTATATCGAAAAAGAGTAGCATTAGCGAATTCAGTTTTATATAAAGTCAACTTTAACCTTCGAGATGTTGAGCAGACATTAAAAATAAAAGCATATTTATCATCTGAATCAGATTCATAAACTTCGAAATATTTTACCGGATATATACGTACTAGCCATATTTTATAATTATTTGGAGTCAAAGATTAAATAAAACCTACATGTTGCTATAATTTAAAGCAATTTACCAAATGCTTAAACTGGTAGACTTCAATTTTCAAACATAATTGTAGTTGACGCGTTCCAGCTACACCCCGCGAGGGTAGCTGCCTCGTTAATTCTATTGACTCTCTGTCGTTATTTCGAGGCATTATATACGCTTTTCTTTAAAAACCACAAGCGAAACAGTCGAGAGGGTTAATATCTAGAGAACATGCTGGATATGGTATTAGTCTATTACGCCCTATTTGACCATTTGCAAAGTTGTCATATAACCATTCTCTTAATATTCGAGCAATATGTGCAGGTGCGCCATCATGTACGTACTCAATTCCATTTAGATTGTTGAGAAGTAATGTCTGCTCAACATCTCGAAGGTATACTATTTTCAGTGAGGTATTTATGGGAAACTACCTCTAAGGATTTTCGTCCGTCCTAAAGTCATCCATTCACCTATTGGAAATATACTCTTGGTCTTCCATGTGAGGTCGTGCAATCCATTTTTTTATGGAGTGCCAATATGTGTCGAGGCATTAAGTATTCAAAAATATAGTTATATATTATATTAATGGTCTCAGTATTTGCTCTGCAAATGATAATTATGCCTATAGACTTGTTAGCGAAGAAAATATGGTGGTGGTTAAACGAAAGAGGATAAGTGACATCTAGAGAAGAAATGGCAGAAGAGATGAAATGCAAATGAAACAGTGAACCTTAAAGCAACAACAGACGATTATTACTCATCGTCATAACGTATGAACCATCAAATGGATGGTTCGATGGCGATAAACGAGGAGTAAAGAAGATGAGATTTTAGACGGTGAGTCCGACACAACTGGCTAGTAAATATATTCATTTTCTTAAAGGATTTTCTTTGAAAAAATGGTCATCTGATGTTATGATAATTAGGTATATATGTTGCAGATTCCACAAGTTGCTGTTCCAATCTAAGAAATAAGTTGATAGATGGGTGTCGCAAAAGCTGAATACTGCATTCGTAAAAAGTAAACATTCTGCAGTGTTAAGAACGCCACATCATTTTGACTTACTAGTTGATTAATTATTTTAAACAAGCAACCCTAGTACCTATAAATGCTATATTTGCTATACTTATATTGATTTTAAAAATGCTAATGAACAAATGTTTAAGGCGCATAGTTTCGGTATTAATCGATATTTATATTAATGCAATTTTACACACTTGTGGCCTATCGAAGGACCATGGTACTTTTTTAAATGATGATTTTCCATCAGAATTAATCATAGAATTCCTCTGTTTAACGTTGATGCGCATGTTTCTGGTCACGGTGTATACATGAATTACATAATAAAGAACAATATTGGTTTTTACCTGGTGTCATAGGTACTCATGTCATACTGTAACAAACCGGATGTCAATAGTTCTTTAGGAGTTAGTTTTTCTATGGAACTCCGAAGTGAATGCGTAAAGACACCACAGTATTATAGGCGCATATGTTATAAAGAGTTTTTGCCGCGGAAGTACCACGTAATTGACATAAAGTAGAAAATAAAAATTAAATTATATCAAGAATTATTTAACGATTTTTAACACAACCGGTATCGTAGATATCTCACCCCCCAATTAACAATTCCAAAGAAACAAAACATATATATATATATTTGAAGGAAGTAGGAAATGTGAAGTTAGAAGTGAAATTATTATCCAATTGAGAAAGCGCTTTATATGGTGGTAATTTTTTTTTATATATGCTCTTAGTATTTCCAACACTTCACTGGAATAAGCTACTTTTGAATGATACTCACTCTACATTAATGATACTGGAAATATGAATTCGCAATTTATGAAGACGACTTTGGAACTTTTGCATGATATATATAATTTTCACTGCATTGCAATCCATATTAGCGTAGATTTTATAAAAATATGGAGGATCCGATTCTGATCTGCTACTCTTAGCTCTTATGTGCTTAAATCAAAAGTTCTTCCATTTAGTAGCGACAAAGTAAAATAACAAAATACTGCAAAACTGTAAAGCTATACGCAATCAATACCTACAGCTTATTAAATCTAGATCGAGCCGCAAAAGACATGTGCGCAATGATTTGAAGAGACTAAAGATGTGTATTACTATCACTTTCATAAATGTGTGTATATTATGTTCAAAGTGTTGGTTATTGTGTAGTTATTCTCCAAGAAATACCTCTTCTATTACTCAACCTAGATTCCAAGCTACATTTGACAAACTATCCAAAATTCAAAAGCCAGACAATATTGATTTCAACTACCTATTCCGAGTGAAGCTTTAGTTGTGGCTAGAAATATTAACAGATGAATTGTACATACTTTCAGAAACTTAGAATTAGATAGATGTTAAAAATTGTACATATTAAAACTTGATGGCACATTTAAAAGAGCAGCAAGGAAGTTCAATATGCATTCTTCTAGGCAATATATCATCTCAAAATATATAATGTAAATTGTATATAATTGAATCGCTTATTATTAAAAGGAACTAAGTCATTTTAACAGGTTTTGAGAAAAAGTTCAAAAAAATTTTTTTTTCGTTGAATTCAGTTACTGTTTCATTATTTAATTGGCTAATAAGTTTTGTTTTAAATTTTGTTAGTATATATGTTTTTTGTTTTCTAGCTAAAAATTATGTTTTAGTAAGCTGACTTAGTCCCATTTAATAATAAAAAACAAAATAGTCGATATTTTGCGTAATATATTTATTAAATGTGTTTGAAACATGCGTAAATATTGTTGTTTGACTTGGAAAATATAACAAATTTCAAAATTATGTGTTTTTATGGATCTTCATTTATTCCACTTTTATCCTTTATAGACTTCCTATCCCAGGTGTCGATCAAATTCTGGTAAAATGGAATATTATATTCATCCACCCACTTAATCAGCTGCTTAAGGTGTTTAATTTTGGTGTCCAGTATTGGAATTTTATCTCCGGTATAGGCTTTCCGTGAAGACATGGGTATGTTGTACCTTTTATTTGGTAGTGCTAAATCGAAATGATGAACAGTAAGCCCATTAATGAAATCGCGAGCTTCAACAATTCCAGGCATGTCCTTGTTGTGTAAAATATGGTGATATTTGGAAATTGTAAAGCTTACTTTCTGATTCCTAGGTATAATTAAGGAATCATTTGATATACCTGTCTTTTTATAGTAAGTCGGCCACCATTTTTTCCAATCTAAAATGTCATTTGTTAGCACCTCTTTTACAACAAATTTGTTGCTTTGACTGGAATGAATGATTTTTTCAGTATATTCGTGTACTGAATATATTCTGTCAAATTTTCTTAAATATCTTTTTATGACAGCGAAATCCCTGTCGCAGGGAAGAAAAGAGTGTCCCCGAATTGGAAAAAATTGTTGTACTAATCTTCCTATCTGAATGAGTGCCATACAGAACCGTACCATAGTATGGTTTTTGTTCTGGCCGGGGCAATTGTCTGAAAAAAGCCTAAATTCTTTTGAACCTGGATCTGCGTAGTTGTCAAGGTAGTCCATCAAAAATGAACATACTTCGTCTGGTGTCTTCGCAGCTATACCTTCATGATAAACGTAATAGTAAACTTTTCCAGTTTTCAAGTCGTGGATTCCAAAAACACTCACGCTTAGTTGAGTTAAATAGAAAGAGTCTTGAACAGGAACGAATGGTAGTTGCAGATTCTGCATAAAATCAAATGCTACAGCAGTAATCCTATCCGTTTCTTTTACTTCAGCAATAGTATTTTTCAATGAAGTGTAAAATTTCATAGCTCTACGTTAATGTATTATTTTTTCGGCAACGGCCACCCGTTTAGCAGCTTCACCTAACGATGGACTTTTAATTTTAAGAGAGAGCTCTTCACATTGACAACATGTGTCAATTTGGGGACGATCGAAGTGCAAAGCAAAATTTTCATTAAAAAATTTTATGTAGTAACTATATTTAACATTGCTGCTAGGGTATTTTTCTTTAAACATGTTGTACATTATTTTGACATTCAGTCTGCTATCGAGATAGTGATAGTCTTTTCCAGAGTAATGTGTCTCTTTGACAGGAAAAGAAGATATATGTAGACGAACTAACATGTTTTCTGCATCGGATATGGCATGAGTTTTTAAGCATTTTCCTCGTTTATCACGAGGAGTGGATTTATTTATCAACAATGCTTTTAGTCTTTTAACTCTTTTAACACTAATCCCATGCAGACTTAAAAATGCATTCTGACATACTTTTACTTTGTCATTGTGAGATTGTGGAGCAAAATGAATAAAAGACCTTTCTCTATCTTTCCCGTGTTTTAAACGTTTTCGTCGCTTAGCAACGTCAGTGACTACAATAAGTGATTGTAAGTATATATCCTGTTCATCTTTACTTATGAAATGAGTATAACTTTTCGAATATGTACTTTCGTTGAGCGTCACTGAATTTTTCAAAGCACTTCATTGCGCATCTATACAGAAACAAAAAAAAAACAAACAAAAACATTTTCTCATAGGTTTCCCAAATATAATTTCCTTACCTGCAAGGGGCGCCCTGTTTTCTTGCTAAAACTGTACGGCCCCTATGATTAACATATTGGGCACCTTTAACCCTACATTTCTTAATAACGTTTTTCTTATAATGTTCATCATTTCGTATACCTTTACGTCGCTTTTTTGGTATTTCATCAACACTCGCCCTATCGTCCTCACTCTCAATAAAATGTTCACTTTGTTTATTAGACATTCTTGTTTAAACAGCGTTATTAAGCGCAATAATATTAACAAACATGCTACAGAGCACACAACGTTTTATTGTCCGTACTATTTTGAGAAATGTGTTATAGGTTAAGTTATTACTCAACTATCAAAACCGGCGGTAATTTCAAAAGGGATCAAGTCAAGCGACTTAGACCCTTTCAAAAATATACCTAAATAAACACATTTACATACCATAATATGGCTTAGTGGCACTTACTTCCTTTTATCATCAAACGATTCAGTTATATCGCTTTAGTAAAGAGCAATGTATATCTCGAAAAAGCCGAAAAGTGACTTAATCCCTTTTAATAATAAGCGATCCAATTATAAAATATGATTAAAAACTGCTCCTGGTATTTATATGATGTATAGTAAATATAAATGAGGCAATAAATTTCTTTTTATTCCTATTTGTAAGGAAAACTAAATCTGTTATTTTGCATTACTCATCGCAGACGATGATAGGTAAACGATTCACATGAATTCAAAATGTAATTTACAACTACACTCAAATGGAAAAAAATTTAAAGAATAACACGTTTCCAATAATTTAAATAATTCATGATGTTTTTTTTGCATAGAAAAAATTTAAAGGATACATATACGTTGACCTTAATTTGCAGAGGTCATAAATAAATAAATATGCAGCTGTTTCCAAATAGCAGATAAAAAACAAAAGCTTTTAATTCGAAATTAGGTACATTTGTTCCAGCAACTGAGTGGTCATCTTAAACTTAAAACTATTTGAAACATTTTATAGAAACGAAAAATTTTATCGCAACACTAAAGTAGTAGCATCAATCTTAATCTGGTTATTAGTTTCTGGTAACACAATGCAGGGGCGATGAGAATTAACTTATGGGAATAAAAATTATATACACCATTACCACTGAAACAAATTGGAAAAAAAATTAAAAAAATATATTGGTGTTTGGTTTTGTGTTTGTATACGATACATCCAGCCTTTTTCGTGAACTCAAATATTAGACACTTTCTGTCGATAAATCAACCTTCATCAAATATTTGCTCTAAGCCAACATAGATGAGAAAGGGTTGTAAAAATGTGCTCGCATGTGTATACTTCAAATATCCCTTGAGAAGAAAACAACTGCTTCGTCAAACAAGTTTCAGAATATTCTGGTCACATTGAAAATCTGCACACTTTTCCAATTTATTTATTTTAACAAAGGTTAGATACATGTTATATTTAGAAACTTTCATCGTGGGTCCTGAGAAAGATAACGGATAATGTTCGTTCCTGATAACCCGTAGTCATCTTCATCTACCCCTAAAATTGGATCAACGGCTTATGTTGACAGACGAGATGACTTTGCTTACTTATGTTCAACAATTTCTTTTTTGTTTGTTTAACGCCTTTTGGGCTCTCTTATCTCGCTCGTTCTGTTGCCTTACTTTTCTGGTATAATTACATATTTAAAGCTTTTTCAGTTTCATTGACAAAGTTCTTTTATCTTTATCGGGAAAAGACCTGTTATAGCTTCAGTGCTGTGGTAGATGCCTCTTATAGACGCTAGTACATATTTAACAGCATTTCCTTCTTTTATCTAGCGAGTATTACTCTATTCTATAGTTTTGCCTATTCACATCAAATATCCACACCAGTGCTCAGTATAGCATTAAAAATGTTTGAATTGTAAGTTCTCTTCTGCAGTTTACTGGCCCTTCGATATTTGGCATTATCCTAGCTATTGCTGCTGCTTTATGTACTCTTTATCAAAAGCAATGTCCTCGCCTAGGTGTATGTCCACGATGATTTTGGACAAGTTGCAGTTCTCTTAGAGTCATAGTTTTTCTAACATATTGCTCGTTTCGATGATGGGGTTTCCTTCCAAATTATGCAAAAAAAATGCATTAAGCGCCTAATAATTTTATGGCATCCGTTTTTATAATCATGTTTACGCGTCTAATATAAATCGCAACGGAATTTTGTTATATTACAGTGTCAAGAAAAATACTTTGGATGGCAATAATGACAGAAAGAAAAATATTAATTGCTATAATATTATGCAGAGTAATATAGAAGTGGCACGAACGTGGTGTGGCTGTGGAATGGCGGTAGTATGATTGCAAAGTGGTTTAATGCGCACCGAATTAGCAGCCAATTCCACTATAGTGCTTATGCAGTTGTAATACCGTCATCCGAGAGTGACGATGCTTTCGCATTCGTTCAAATCGGTAACCTCAATGGTAATTGTAATAATCGTAGAAAAGTGTACTGGGTCCATCTACTGTGGCAGAAAAATATGACGTACGGAATTTATAATGTTTACCGCAATAATTTAAAATTGGACGACAAAAAGTTCTGTGGAGAGTATAGTACACTACCTTTACTTTCTTGTACGTAGACCTCGAGATTTTTGCAGATATCCACGTTTTGAAGTCCCCTGATACCGAAAAAGTGGCTTCTAAAAAATGTCTGTGTCTGTCTGTCTGTGTGTCTGTCTGTGACCACGATAGCGGTCAAACCGCTATAGCTATCACTTCCAAATTTTGTCTTTACTTGTATAATCTCCCTCTTGAGATCTGATTAGTTTTTCAGTAAAATCGGTAGACCGGAAGTAGCAGTTTACTTCAATGAAAAAATCGAATTTTGCCAATATTTTGTCAACTACTAAGTTTAACAAATTTATAAAGAATTCATATGTACTTAAAATTAAGTTTGAGACAAATTGTCTTAAAAAAGTTTTTCGAAATTCCAACCGAAAGTAGGTCTTTTACTCTTATCGAAAATCAGTTTTTTGAGAATATCTCGCAAGTCATTCTTTTTAGACAAGTACGTTACGAATATAAAAGTATTTAAAACATAATTTTCAATATCTTTTGTATAAAAAAAAATTTCAAAATTCAGACCGGAAGTACCACTTTTACTCTTATCGAATAGCGATTTTTTGCAAATATGTCGTAATTTATGCATTCTATATACCGGGTGTGTGTTTAAGCTCGGCCACCGGCCATATCTCGACAACCGTTTACCGTACAACCTGGCGGAAAAAAATTTGATAGTAAAATGGACCACAGGAATTTCAACAAAAATATTTATAAGTTTCCAAAATGATCGCAAGGGGACGCAATTCTCAAGATGAATTAAAGATTTGATAATTTTTCATTAAATTCTAGATTAAGATAGTAAGTTTTATTAGAAACTTTTTGATCTAAGTCCCATACGAAGGGGTGGGTGGAGGGGGTATGTCTGCGTACAAAAGTACGTATAATTTCGGTTTGCCGCAACGGATTTGAATGTTTCTGGGCTCATTAGATAGAGAATTTTACAAGGAACTGAAGGATATGTAGTACGAAATTGCGTGGTTGTAAGTAACAGACGGCGCTGTTCTCTATTTATGTTTATTACTTGTTTTTTCTTTAAAATTTTAAATGGAACGGTATATTTTTAATATTGTAATATTGAAGCACATAAAAAACTGAAGAGGGTGATGAAAACCGGAAGTTGCTACCGCTTTTCTTGACGATGATATAGGCATACGAAGACAATCAAGAAAAATAAAAAAATTTAATTATAAATTTATTTATTTATTGGGAGTAATAATTTCATTTTAATTTTAAGAGAGTCTCTATACAGTGTATAGTTTGTTTTCACTTGATTTTTTATCATACTCTTCCATAAATGTATTCATTTCAATCTTTTTATCGATTTTTTAATTCATTGCATATGTTACTTTAGATTCTCCTATTAAATGTTTTCAAATTCTCTAGCTATTATTTTTTAAATATCATTTCTTGTTCTTTCCAACATTGAAATAAGATAATAATAATCTTTCTTTTTTAATTTCCATCATACAACATCGCATGCACTGTGATACTAAATTACATTATTATGAGATTTCCAAGGTGGGCCATGTAAATCAAAATGTAAAAATATTAGTGTCACTTGTAGTTAAACTTTTTGTACGTATTTAGCAAATTAAGCCTTTTTGGACACCTGCACATAATTATTAAGTTTGTAAAATGTCATATTCTAACGTTGAAGATGATGACATGATCAGAATGTATTCTCAATGCTTTGTAAATGGATTCTTGCTTCCCGGCAATATTCCCTAAATTATCCGGAAAGAAGATATTATTCAGTTTTTATTCGCTTTGCGAGATTGTCTTGATTTTTATTTATGAGATAGAATAAAAGACAAAGTTTATCACAAATAGCCGATTACAACAATTGTTGCCTCCGAAATTGAAGTAACTGTGCTCTCTACTAATCGGCAAGTGAACATGTGTATTAAAAATAATGGTTACACTTTGACATTATTTTGTTAAGTTAAAGTTTTTTTTTTTTTTTGTACTTTCTGATTTAAATACATCTTTTTCCGTTTATATTACTTGGTCAAATTATTTTCTTATTTATGTTTAGGTATAATAATGTGTTCTTTTACTTACTTTCATGTTATAGGCGGGGATGAATTAGATATCAATTTTTGTACACTTTCGTTACTAAAAGTAAATGATTTATTTATAACTAATGCATTATATTATATTGTTTTTTTTTCTCGTTATTGTCTACTTAGTTCATGAGTTATGGAAATTATTTTTGCTGTTTACCTATAATTAGATGTATATCTGTTGGGTAATAAAGATATATTATAATTATCGTTATTGTTATTATTTTATTTCAATGTCTAAAAGAGAAGACATGAAATTTAAAAATACCTAAAGAATTTTAAAACATTTAAAAGGAGAATCTAACGTAATATATGCAATAAATTAAAAAATCGATAAAGAGATTGAAATGAATACATGTATAGAAGAGTATGATGAAAATTTAAGTGAAAACGAGCTATACATTGTCTAGAGACTCCCTTAAAATTAAAATAAAATTATTACTCCCAATAAATAAATAAATTTATATTTAAAATTTTGTATTTTTCTGGATTGTCTTCCTATGACTATATCTTCGTCAAGAAAAGAGGTAGCAACTTCCGGTTTTCATCAGTCTCTTCAGTTTTTTATGTGCTTCAATATTACGATATTAAAAATAGTAAATAAATAAAAATTTTAAAGAAAAAGCATATAATATACATAAATTGAGAACAGCGTCTTCTGTTATTTTTTTTGACAACCACGTAATTTCGTACAACATGTCCTTCAATTCGTTGTAAAATTCTCTATCTAATGAGCCCAGAAACATTCAAATCCGATTATTTTATCTACTTTTGAACGCAGCCATACCCCCCCTCCACCCTCCCCTTCGTATGGGACTTAGATCAAAAAGTTTCAAATAAAAATTGTATAAAAACGCCTAAGAATGTTCTTCTTCTTCTCTTCTTCTTCTTCTTTTAATAGGCGTATCGCCTGTTTAGTTCCGGTTTCTTTGCAATGGTGATTCTTGCGATTTTGATTGCCAGCTGTTACACCATCGCTTTGGTGGTCGTCCTATAGGTCTTCTTCCATGAGGTGTGTTATTTCGAACTATCCTGACCATTCTGTCGGGGATCATTCGGCTAACATGGTGGTTCCATTCTCTTCTTCTCTTCCTCGACCATCTGACCACGTCGTCCGTTAGGCACTTCTCTCTTATGTCTGTGTTTCTCTGCCTATCCTTCAATGTATGTCCCGTTATAGTTCTTAAGGTCTTCATTTCAGTTGCCCTTAGTAATCTCTTTGTTATCGTTGTTTCCGCTCTCGTCTCAGCCCCATATGTCATCACTGGTCGTACGCATGCTTTGTATATTCTTGATTTGCATTCTGTACTTAGGTGTTTGTTTCTCCATATTGGATATCTAAGATGTCCCGATATTGCTGCTGCTTTGTTAACTTGTGTCCTCACCTCGTCCCCCAGGAAGCCGGCGCTTGTAATTTTGCATCCAAGGTATTCGATTGACATGGTTTGGTCAATGACATTATCTTCTATTGCCAATTTGCAGCGCAGAGGTTCCTTTGCTATGGTCATGCATTTGGTTTTGATTGTGGAGATTTTCATATTAAGTCTTCCTGCCTGCTTGTTGAGCGCTTGTAACAATCTTTGGAGGTCATCTTCCGATTCCGCAATAAGTACTGCATCATCAGCGTAGCATAATATATTTATTTTATGCATGCCCATTCGATATCCTAGTCCGGTGTTCTTTACAGCTTTCACCATCTCGTCCATGATTGTATTGAATAACAAAGGACTGAGACTATCGCCTTGGCGGATACCTGTTGTAGTTCGTAGATGTTGCGTTAGGGTGTGATTTGTGCGTATTTGCGTTGTTGTGTTTGTGTTTAAGTCCTTAATGAGTTCTATGTATTCTTTCTTCGTATTACCGTTTTCCGGGATCGTTATGACGTCTTTTAGTTGTACTCTGTCAAAGGCCTTCGTTAGGTCCACAAAGCAGAGATAGGCAGGGGTGTTGTACTCTAGTGATTTTTCTATCAGTTGTCTAAGTATGAATAGTGCATCAGTTGTAGATCTGTTTTTTCGAAATCCCTGTTGTTCTTCGCTTATTGGCACGGTTGTGGATATTTCGTCCGCAATGATCTTAGTTAGGAGTTTTAGCGAGGTGCTCAACAATGTTATTCCACGGTAATTTGCTGGATCGGTTTTATCCCCTTTTTTGAAGACGGGTATTGTTACGCTATTTTTCCATTCTTCAGGTATTCTTCTATGTCGTAGTATGATATTAAATAGTTTTGTGTATTCTGTTATGGTGGCAGTTCCTCCATTTTTTATTAGTTCATTTGGTATTTTGTCTTGATTTGGAGTTTTCCTGTTCTTAAGTTTCCTTACCGTATCCCTTACTTGTTCTTCGGTGATTTGCGCGTACTCTTCTGGTGCATCGTTTTGTGCGTCCTCTTCTTGTGCTTCGACTGGGTTTTCTATGTCTGCGTATAGATTTCGGAAGTATTTCTCCCACTTTTCTTCCGTGATTGTTCTGAGTTGTATTGTTTCATTCGTTTCTCGTTTCATGCCCCTTAGTAGTTTCCAAATACGTTTTTGTGCTCCATACATGTCTGCTTCCATTTCGTTGCTGAATTCCTGCCAGTATTCTTCCTTAATGTTTCTAACCCTATTGTTGACCCTGTTCCTTATTTCGATATAATTATTTCGGTTTTCTTGTTCCGCCTGGGGTAGCTGTAGGTGGATCGAGTAGCTTACAGTTGCCACTGCCGGTCCCAAGCCCGGAGAAAGGAGGAGGGTTCTTAGGTAAGGTTAGCAACCTGCCTAAGGGAAAAACAACTACGTGCTCAAAGTACCGGTAACACAGCCTAAGAATGTTGCTAGTAAAAATTTTAATCTATCTTAATCTAGAATTTAATGAAAAATTATCGAATTTTTAAGTCATCTTGAAAATTGCGCCCCCTTACGATCATTTTGGAAACTTAAAAATATTTTGGTTGAAATTTCCATGGTCTATTTTCCTATCAACAGCTTAAACAGACACCCGGTATATTTATCAAGAGTACAAAAGTATTCAGAACTGGATTTGCAATATTTTTTGTGTATATTAAATTTCAAAATTCGGACCGGAAGTAGCACTTTTACTCTTAGCGAGTAGCACTTTTTTTCGAATATCTTGCAAAGTATGCATTATATAGAGATTTATTAAGAGAATGAAAGAATAGTATTTTGAATAAGTTTTGTATAAAAAAATTCTTAAAATTGTATAGTTTGAAACGCTCATACGTATAAGAAAGTCGTGTGGTGGCCACACCTAATTTTTTCCATTACCTCTTGCTCATCATCTTTTATATTATAGAACTATGTACACGTACTTCCAAAAGTGTTTGCTCCTGTATTCTACATATCCATAAAGTATGTAACAGCGGTTACTTAACTGCCGACGATGCGGCTTCTATCACTACTACTACATGATAACTTGTTGACAGATATTGATTGAATTTATTGCGTTCTACAGTGGATTCTCAAACTGTTTTAATTAGAAGTGACTTCCGTATCGACTACTGTCGGTATTTTTCAACGCAAATGATTCATATGTGTATTTGTGAAATGCATCATTTTACCTTTCACTGATACAGTTTAATGGAAAACGTTTGGTGAAATATATAACACTTTTAATGTTTTGTTCAATCGAATAAGACTAAAACCTTGAACAACAAAATCATATTACATAGGATAACATGGAATGGAGTATGTAGTTAATTAGCGAATACATTTTACGTAAGAGTACGAAGCTGAATTATCGAACATTTAGCAGAATTTAACTTTTTATAAAATACTACTGATTTGTATTAGGGGATGTACATCGTGCTTTCCGCCAGTCCCTTGAAATGTAACAATGTATGTATTTGCAGCACGTGTCTATATATGTACATATATCCAAGGACAGTAAGTTCTCTAAAAGCTACAAGCATTTTTTTCATAGACACGTTCATTTGGTAAACATATACAGCTATTATACAAGTTAATGATTATATGACTTGTGTATGTGTAAAAGTGTCGCGTATTATATTAGGTAATAATAAATATTTATTGTGTAGGTGCATACTTTACTATATTTATTGTATAAACCGTCATGTTTACGCTATTGTCTGGTTCGTATACACCGTGATTTCTAAACCAATATAAGTTATTGTAACTTGTACTACTGCAAAGATTCCGGTGATGGAATTTAGGGCATATTCTATATCTGGTATCACTTTCAAGCACAATTTAAAAGTCATACGAACGGTTACTTTCAAATGAAGCCTTATTTTCTTACCTTGTACTTGACGCTGCAGATACATAATTGATGATGTGTATGCAATATTTTATTAAAAATAATTTATGCCATTAAATAAATACAAATCACTAAAACTAACTAAATTCCTGAAAGAAATTTGTATAATTTAATAACTTAATTCTACATACATACGAGGTGATATCAACATATTTCGAGGCTAGTAGTATATCATACCTACAGATGGCAACATAAAGGTGATCATATACAGACAAAAGAAGTATTGCATTATTACAGGTCTATGATAGAACTGTATAGTAAGATGATGAGCTGAACCGCAATATTAGATACTCCTAAAATACATTTATAATTATTCTTATTGAGAATGCTAATTTCTACGATGATTAACCAAATTTATCAATATTTTGTTTGATCCATTGTGATATTTTGTGAGAGTGTTAACATAAGTAAGAATATTTATATTATTTTTATTTCTAAAAACTAACCTCTAGCGTCAAAAGTGTTATACATAGATAAAGGACATAAACAAAATAACAATTAATTATACACAAAATTGATGAACATAATAGAGGCACTTTGACAGCTGGAGCTGTTTCAATGCATCTTGAGCTCCGGTAGTCTCTTGTTCTGAGTCCTGAAGGTAAATTGTTATATAGTTTACATCCCACGTATTCTAAGTGCTTTGGAAACAGGACAGACTGGTGCGTACGAAGCAGAAGTTGCCTTTTATGCCAAGTCTCGTAATCGTGGTTACGTTATACCGTATGTGTCAATTTTCATTAGGTATAGGGATTCAATGTTTACGTGCGATTTATACGTATACAAGTAATACGTGGCAACGTAGCACCCCTACTGTCCGTCACCAATCCCGGCAACAATCGACATCACAACTATTTTCTCCGATCTTCGCACTTCTCTCCACCAGATTTTACATTCAATGTTTAGCTGCGAACACGTTGCGATCTAGTTTGCAATAAAAGCCGTCTTATTACTGGAACGGGAAACATCAAATAGCCGCCGCGATCTCCTGATCTAGTAGTTTATTATTATTTTCAGAATCCTTTTTTATTTACCTTATTTTTAATTTTATTAGAATTACGCTTTTGTTTGTGTCATGCAGCGTGAACGCAGCTTAATAATTCTCTGCATTTACTGAAAGGAAAAAGAAAAACAAATCCTTGCAACTCGTAATATTATTTCTGAACGCATTACAAACACCCAAGCCGGTGGTCGAATAGTTACTGCTAACCACGCTAACTTGTATTTACGAGCATGCATCGATCGTGCTGGCATTAGAAAGGAAAAAAGGGGTACTATGTTGCCACGTACTGTATGGATTAATCGCCTATGGCTAATGAAAATTGACACATGCTGTATATATTTTTTTAAATTAATTAAGTATTTTGACACGAAACACAGTACTTCGTATAAGCATACAGAAGGCAGTATTAAGAGTTTGAAAACCGTAAAGTGTTCCTTACATTTATTACCCAGCAGAGAATACACTCATCTTACTTAGGTATATTGAATTGTTGGGTTTTTTTTTCTTATTGGGCGGTTTACAGGTCCGAATAAAAGAGAAGTTCTTTGTTTAGAATTTCACAATTAATCTACTCGCGATCCATACCTTAGCGATACACGGCGCGCGCTGCTACGCCAAAAAACGCCATTTTGAAAAATGATGTATTCTTTATTTTTAGTCCGATCGGCACCAAAATTCACAGGAACACTCTCCAGACTAATGTAGAATCTTACTGAAAATGTATCAAAATCGGTTCAGCGATTTCGGAGTCTATAGGGAACATACACACCCACCCAGACACATTCATCCACTTTTAAGCTAACCACTGAATAATCACAGGTGATCAAATGTAAATAAGATTATTAGTGCAACTTCATGGGTTAGTACTAATCTAACCACGTAAGAATCACAGGTGATCCGATATCAATAGGATTAAATGATGGAAAATGTTTTTTTTTAGTCCGATCGGCACCAGTCTTCACAGGAACACACTCCAGACTATGCTAGAGTTTTCCTGAAAATTTCATCAAGATCGGAGTCTATGGAGAACATACACACAGCCACACACACACACATCCAAATATTTATATATCATTCATTAAAAAATGAGGTGTGGCCACCACACGACTTTCTTATACGTATGAGCGTTTCAAACTATGCAATTTTAAGAATTTTTTTATACAAAAATCATTCAAAATCCTATTCTAAGTACTTTCATTCTCTTAATAAATCGCTATAGAATGCATACTTTGCAAGATATTCGAAAAAAAGTGCTACTCGCTAAGAGTAAAAGTGCTACTTCCGGTCCGAATTTTGAAATTTCATATATACCAAAAATATTGCAAATCCAACTCTAAATACTTTTGTACTCTTAATAAATATATATAGAATGCATAATTTACGACATATTTGCAAAAAATCGCTATTCGGTAAGAGTAAAAGTGGTACTTCCGGTCCGAATTTTGAAATTTTTTTATACAAAAGATATTTAGAATTATCATCTAAACACTTTTATACTCGTAATGTACCTGCCTAGAAAGCATGACTTGCGAGATATTCGCAAAAAACTGATTTTCGATAAGAGTAAAAGACCTACTTCCGGTAGGAATTTCAAAAAACTTTTTTAAGACAACTTGTCTCAAATTTAATTCTGAGTACATTTGAATTCTTTATAAATTTGTTTAAACTTAGTAATTGACGAAATATTTGTAAAATTCGATTTTTTCACTGAAGTAAACTACTATACTTCCGGTCTGCCGATTTTTCTCAAAATCTAATCAGTTCTCAAGAGGGAGATTATACACGTAAATACAATATTTGGAATTGATATCTACAGCGGCTTGACCGCTATCGTGGTCACACACACACACACACACACACCTACTACTACTACTTATACTACGTATAAGAAAGTAAAAAATGAGGTGTGGCCACCACACGACTTTCTTATACGTATGAAAGTGTTACTTCCGGTCCGAATTTTGAAATTTCATTTATACAAAAAATATTCCAAATCAAACTCTAAATACTTTTGTACTCTTCATAAATATATATAGAATGCATAATTTACGACATATTTGCAAAAAATCGCTATTCGATAAGAGTAAAAGTGGTACTTCCGGTCTGAATTTTGAAATTTTTTTTATACAAAAGGTATTTAAAAGTACATTCTAAATACTTTTATACTCGTAATGTACCTGCCTAGAAAGCATGACTTGCGAGATATTCGAAAAAAACTGATTTTCGATAAGAGTAAAAGACCTACTTCCGGTAGGAATTTCAAAAAACTTTATTAATACAATTTTTCTCAAATTTAATTTTGAGTACATTTGAATCCTTTATAAATTTGTTTAAACTTAGTAATTGACGAAATATTTGCAAAATTCGATTTTTTCACTGAAATAAACTACTACTTCCGGTCTGGCGATTTTGCTCAAAATCTAATCAGTTCTCAAGAGGGAGATTATATTCGTAAATACAAAAGTTGGAATTGATATCTACAGCGGTTTGACCGCTATCGTGGTCACACACACACACAGAGAGAGAGAGAGAGAGAGAGAGAGAGAGAGAGAGAGAGAGAGAGAGAGAGAGAGAGAGAGAGAGGGAGAGAGGGAGAGAGGGAGAGAGAGAGAGAGATTTTTTAAAAACCACTTTTTTGGTATCAGGGGACCTCAAAACGTGGACATCTGCAAAAATCTCGAGGTCGAAAATTTTCATCATCACAATACTTCCTTATACTACGTATAAGAAAGTAAAACCACTAAACCACCCGACATATGTATGGATCGAGAGTAGATTAATTGTGAAATTCTAAACAAGGAAGACCTCTAAACCGTACAATAAGAAAAAACTGACTAAAACAATCCAGGTAACGAGAAAGTGTCAGTCGAACGTGTGGTCGGAATGGGACTACGAAGTTGACCAGGAGTTGTACTGGTGAATCTTCTACATTATTAATTAAAATATATTAAAAAATCCGCTCTTCAATCAGATTATGACTGAACGGGATGGAAAGCCTATTATATAGTGCGAGATCAGGAGCGTCGGGTCTGTCGCGTCATTAAAAAGAAAGTAAAGGACTTCTTAATTGAGCATACGTTCTATGCAATTCAAGATTTTTTAAATTTAAGTTAAGTTTTGTTTAATTGTATAACATTATATTTGACCCCTTTAAGTCATAATTTGAGTCCCGTTTATTTATTCATTTTATTTCTAAGTTGTTCATAGTTTTTTATATATTGCTTTATTTGTGTTCTCCCGTTTACTTCTAACAAAAGCAAACTAAATAGATTTAAGGGCTAGAAGATTAGTGAATCTCTTATATGAACGGATTTAGACGCCTAAAGAACAGGTGGCGGTATTACAAAGCGCATAAATACGGTTAGCGAATTGAAGCGTTGAATCAAATAAGAGACGCAGGTCTTTAAATTGTTTTTCACTGCTGGACATAATTTTGTTAACATTATACTATAAGAATGTGGGATTGGCAATCTTAGTAAAAGTAACCAATTTTTACTATTTAGGCACTATAATGAGTATTTTTTTCAGATTTCCTGCACTATTAAACGAAATAGTGCATTGCCGTGAAAGCCAAATGATTATCATACCATTATGGATATTGCCTTATTAACAAACAATATTTCTATGTTTATGCTTTTCTTTAATCATAAGCTGTACAATATAAAAATATATTTACTTATGCGGAAGGGTCTAGAACGAGAAACCAACACAAACTTGTATTTTTTAAAATGTAATGCAATGCATTTCATTATATTTTATGATATACCTTTAACATTTCGGAATTTGACAAACATGAAACATGGGCGTAATTAGTAAAGACATTAAATTAAAGTGTCGTAATTCTATTTATCAAGGTATAATATAATAGCTGTTGTACTATTGCTGACAGGCTCAAGAAAGCAGGTATTCTTATAGAGTTGTACATTTTTGATACTTTTCACTGCCTTCTAAATACAAAATCTGATTCAATCATTTCCTTTTAAATTTTGAGTTTAGCGAGTGATGCGCACTTCTAAAAAATATTCTTTGAAATATCGAAACAAACATTAAATCCTATCTAATCCCATAAGAGTTATTTCATCTTCAAACATTATTTCACAAGAATTTTTCAAAAATGCAATTTTCTACGAAAGATCACCATATCAGAAACAGTTGAAAAACGGCTATTACAATTAATTTCATTAACTTTTAAAGGTCTGCCAATTTTTAAACATTGAAAGCCAAATTACATGTTAATGAATAAGATATAAGCTAATTACTAGGGAGCGGAATCGAGCGAGGCATGACTCATCGCTCATGGGCGCACTATTGAAATGTTGTATTTTTAAAGAGGTTTTAATTTTATTTATATAATTGAATAACAACTCATAAAATACAAAATACATTATTATTTGTTGATTTTGTTGTTTAAGTCGAGTAAAGGAGTATTAATATTCACCAGCAATATTTTCTCAAGGTTCTCTTCTGTAAGATTTGTTATTTTTGAATGAAGTACATCTTTGTAGATAGAAAACGTCCTTTCTACATCGCAACTGGTTATAGGTGCGTACTGGAAATATTCTTTTATTTCAGCGTATTTAGCAGTTTGATTTTGTGTCATTGTCCCCATACACAATTGCCACAATGTTATTAAATCTGGATTTCTATTAAAAACTGCGTCTAACTTTTGCCGAAGGCCACATCCGAAGTCACTTGGAATACTTTTGAAATTATTAATAGCCGCATCTAATGTGGTTAATCCAGCTTTTAGTTTGAGATTTCGATTTTCAAAATATGTGATTAGTTTAGGCAAATTTCCAAAGTGTTCCTGAAGGAATAACAGCTGATTTTTTAAATTTTGGATTTGTGTTAGTTCCTTGCACTCAGAAATACTTCGAGCATCGTCATTTAAACATGTAACGAAATTTTGTAAACTATCGAAATTCTCTGCATAAAAACCAGTAGCTTCCAGCCATGTTCCCAATCTAGTTATTACTGGCGCGGGTGGCAGTGACAAAGATGGAAGTTTTTCCCTGTAAAGGGCCACTCTCGATGGTGCTTTTCTGAAAACTTTTTTAAAAGCCGATACAAGTCTATCAACTTCCGGATAGTTGCCTCTGATATACTCATAGATTTTGTGGAGAGCATGTGCTACACAAGTAATATGCAGTATGTTTTCCCTGTACCTGTCGTCCGAATGAAGCATTTTGTGCAAATTCTCGTCAATGGTTTTAGCAACTGTTTCCGCATCAACTGTATTTATAACTTTAGATGCTATTACAAATGCGTTATATGGAATAGTTGGATGTAGTACACCAGCTACAATATTTACCACACAGCGTCCTAATATATCGACAGTTTCGTCGGCACTTATCCATAGGTACTGATTTGAAAGATGTCTTCTAATGCATTCTACTGTTTTCGTGAAGCACTTAGAAACATAACATTTGCGTAAGGTGGATTCATCGGGAACATGTCGACCAGTATATTTTTGGAGAAATGTTTTGAAAGTGGGATTGTCAAGTTTCTTTAATGGGATATTAGCCGCCATTAAAGCTTCACAGAGTTCTTCGTTAAAATTGTCAGCTTTCAACGGGTCCAATTTCTGTGTATGTTTTAGCGATGCTAAGTGACGTTGTACGTTCGATTTTTTTGCATTCTGTAACGATATTTTACAGACTTTGCAATAAATATCGGAATCACTGACAATGGACATACAATCAGTATGACCCTCAATCCAACTCGCCATTGTTTCACGATGTATTTCTCGACGTTCTTCCATATCATATCTGAAAAAGTAACAAAAACAATGTTCTAGATCTAAATAAACGATAACTAAAAATTTTAATCTTAATCTTAACAAAATCCAATTAACACTTACGTCGATATAAATGGAAGAAGTAGCTTCAATGAACGGGCAGGAACTATTACAAAAATTAGGAAGTACGTAATTAACAGTTAAAACAATGAAACAAAGAAACTAACGTAAGGTATAAATGAAAATTTTATTTCTCTTGGAAATATAACGTAAATATAATAAATTTTAAACACTCCTGACGCCGTTATCTACGCCCGTGTATAAAGAATTTTACCTCATAAATTCCTTATTTTATTGCCCTTTTTTCTCTGATTCTCGATCTCTTGTCGAGCGTAAACAGATGTTGCAGTTCGCCCTATGAATTAGTGCTATTCAGATATAATGTAAACAACACGCAGTTGTTTACATTATTTCTTTTCACGGTTGTGGCTCCGTGGTAGTTTAGCTCGCTCGATTCCGCTCCCTACTAATTACAACACACTACCTACCGATGATTTCCAGACACTTCGAAGTCGAATATATTTTTTTTTTGGATTATCGCACACCCGTATTAACATTATGTATTAAAAAACATCCTGTAATATACTTTATTCAAATGGTAACAACACATATTATTTTAAATTGAACTAATTAAATATAAATTTAACACTTCCACGCACTTAGTTGTAAATTTAGTTTAATATATTGTATTTATGTTTATAGCTATCCTTTTACTTTACTTTCTTTTTTCTCAAAGAAATTTTTTTAAATTTTAGCATTTACAGTTGTTTCTACAATCTTTTCTGGTGATATTGTAAAAACAAATACTTTTTCAATAGTTGTATCACTGTAATTGGAAATTCTTGTTAGAAATTATTTCTGTTGGTTTTTGGTTTCATATAAAAACTTGATTTACGCTTGTGGTTCGATTTATGTATCGACTAGTTTAGATTGTGTTCTGTGGCTTTACAAACTCATCGGCACCTACTTTTTTGCAAACTAATAGTAAGAGAAAGAATTGAATAAAATATCGTAAATTACTTTCTGTTTAATTAGAAATTATATTAATAATCCGACAGAATTGGTTATAGTGTGAGTACTTATTCCAACCTAGAAGTTAAATAAATCGTTTTCATTAAATATTCATAAGAATAATAATATAAATTAATTAATAATTTTGGAAAATTGAAAAATTTAAAAGTTATTTAAAAAAAGAATAACAATTTCGTTATGGAATTCAGGATCGGAAAGCTGTGCGTAACTAAGTTCAGGTACCTTTACATATAGTAAATGTGTATTCTGGTAAACGTTGAAGGAATCTATAAACATAATGACAGATTTTGCTAGAAAATTGTTGTAATTAGATGATATTTATTACAAGTAAAAATTGAAATAAATTCAAATTGAGTTCAAAACAGTTTTATTCAATTCACAACAATTGTTTCACCCTACTAGGGCTTCATCAGGTGATGAATATTATAATACAAAATATTTGTAGACGTTCTTATTTATGTTTTGATATTTATTAGTTCGTTCATCATTAAAGGTAAGTTATATAAAATATAGTTGTTCGAAGATAAAAAATATATAAAGAACTAAGTTGATTTTATATTAAGAAGGGTCTTTATATTGACCTGAAGTGCCTGATTAAAGATGAGCATTCAAAACTTTTCAGTTAAATTTTGTACATTTACAATCACTAAAGATTTTAAATGCATTTTTTCAAAACCATATTTTTCAAACAGGTAGTATATCACCAGTAGGTACTAATAATTTAATAGTATGACCTTTAAGACATATCTTCAATACATGTAACCTTGTAGTCGGTACTGAGTTTAAATCTATATATTTATTACTTGGGGGCATGGTACACTTCTACAACTAGCAACAATGAGATATAGAGATGTGAAACATTACCGCCGAGCAAAGTCGACATAGACAAAATACAGATTTTCGTCAACAAAAACATTAGACGAATCATGAGAATCTACTGGCCAAACACAGAAAAGAACATTGGCTTGTGGAAAATTACATATCAAGAAATTATAGAAACAACAATCGATCGTAGAAAATGGAATTGCGTAGGGCATACGCAGAGAAACGATAGTTCTGATATTACTAAATAGAGTTTAGAATATAATAGGGAGACAACGAAGAGGTTGTTCAAAAACATCATGTTAGGACAACAAATAAAAATCAAGAATAAGAAGAAAATAAAACAACAATAAAGGGCGATAAACTGACCTCCTATTCTCTCAGCCGAAGTCTTAGAAATATTTACAAATATCCTTATGTTCTGTCAAGAACGAATAAACATAGTCGATGTGAATTATGGCTCTTTACTTTCTTATACTTAGTATAAAGCGTATTATGACAACGAACATTTTCGACCGCGAGATTTTTGCAGATGTCCATGTTTTGAAGTCCCCTGGAAAAGTATTTTTTGCAAACATTTCTATGTATCCGTTTCTCTTTTTGTGTGACCATTATTATAGATGTCGAGCGGCTACAGCTATCAATATCAAACTTTATATTTACGAGTGCAATCTTCCTCTTAAGATGTGATTAGATTCTGAGTAAAATTGGTAGACCAGAAGTGTAGTTTACTTCAGGAAAAAAATCAATATCTCGTCAACTACTAAGTTTAGACAAGTTCTAACGAATACAAAAGACTAAAAAGTGAATTTTAGAAAAATTATATAGAAAAAGTTTTTCGAAATTCGTTTTGAAAGTCTTTTTGTCTTAGCAAATAACTGCTTTTTACAAATATCTCGAAAATTATAGTAAGCAGAGCCCAAATTGGAACAATTTTTTCATAAAAAAAAATTCAATAGCAATAGCAGTTTTTACGAATATCTCACAAATTATGCATTCTAGATAAATTTATTATAAATGCAAAAGTATTTAGAGCTAGATTAGATTTGCAACAATTTTTCTATAATAGGAATTTTAAAATTTGCACCGAAAATAGTACTTCTACTCTTATCAAATAGCAGCTTTTGGCAACTATATTACAAATATTGCATTCTTGACAGATTTTTTAAGAACACAAAAGTATTTAGAGTTTCATTTGGAATAATTTTTGCATAAACAAGATTTCGAAATTCAGACCGGAAGTAACACTTTTACTCCTATCGAATAGGACCTTTTTGTAAATATTTCTCAAACTGTGCATCCTATAGAGATTTATTGAGAGTATAAAAGATGGATTTAGGTTAATTTCTGTACAAAAAAGTGTTTAAAATTCGAATCTGAAGTAACACTTTTTCTCAGAGATTTACTTTATTAAAAAGATACAGAATTTAAAAGGTATTTTGGAACAACTTTTATATACACATTACGGAACGCACATCTGTATAAGTAATTTGTTTGGTATCCGTCATTTTTTGTTTTGTTTATTTGTTTCATTTAGACAGAACGGCTCTAGTGTGTCCACAGTCCAACTATATATTTTCTCCATACTTGTAGGTATATCGGGAGTGCCTGTAATTAATTTACTCATCAGACATTTGCAGTTTAGCCAATTTTATGTTCTACTATTTCTGCCCTTGCTTCAATTCAACATAATTGTCAAATTTGCCATTACAATCCTATATAATTATGAACATAAGTTAACCTAACTTTAACAAAATGTTAATTTAAAATTACAAGTTATTAATGCTATTTCATCATATTGGCATAATATAGTTGCATGTAAGCATTAACATATATTATAAAATAACCTTTATTTTTGTAGAATAAATCTTATTAAACAATACTTTGATTGTTTTGTTAGCTTTTGTAAATTTAAAAAGTTGTTTAAGTGTTCTAACCTTATATCATTACTTTTTCTTCGTATAGTGCAAATAACAATACACCAACATGCATATACAGTGAGTAGAGAATATTAATTCACCCTTCCCAATAATGTACCACACATCCATTGATTTTAAATTAGCTTGCTATAAATGTTTCACCTAATTCAAATTATCCTATAATTTATGGTTCATCTGATACCTGCCGAAAAATACATTGCTATAACGAATAATATTCCATTCAACAACTTCTGAATTTTCATATAAGAATTTCTGCAAGTAATGACTGTGCATTATCATATTTATAAACTGAACTGGATAATAAACGTCCGTGATTAAGGTTGGTCTTCAGCTTGGTATGGTTTTGAAGGTTTGAAAAAGTGTCGCGTACTGAAAGATAACCCTACATTTGATGTGTCGTATTTACATATGATTTTTATATTAATGCAATTGAATCAATACAGGCAAGTTCTCAAAGTATTTGCGTTATAAATTAGATGGAACGTACCCTTCTCGTGGATTGTACTATAAGTTGCGCCTGAATCAACATGGGGTTTAATCGCTTGAAGCTAGGCGACACCTAATTAGTACTTGTAAAAAATATCATTTTGTTTAAGATACTCTTCTGATTTACTAGCAGGAGTTAATTTTCGAACACCTTGTCCAGGCTCAAGGGTGAATGAGGCGGTTCTCCTATGGTGCATTCTACCAAGAATTTTTATAACTTGGTTGTAGATGTTTTTCATGAGTTTTTCTTTTAATGTTTTTCATATTTTTTGGTTTATTTTCCTGAATTGTTCGTTGTTATTAATATTTCAGATATGTATTCTCTCTCTATTTGTTTATATTGTCTGTATTGGGGTGACTTGTTAGGCAATTTAGTAAATATTATTATTATTAACACACGTGAAAAACAAAACCACAGCAGAAAACTACTGATGGTGACATACAAAACTACTGCTTTCTCATTGTTTGCCCACAGTTGTCATATTGGATCACGTGGTTTGATTTTCCTAATATATTTGCAAAACACTGGTTTTTCATTAGAATAAAGAGGTTATTTCAAATTATAAGCAAAAAACTATTCTTTAAAACTTACTCTGGGTGAATAATAACACTGGCCAACAAATTTCAACTTTTGATTTTGCCATCAAAGAATTTATACGAATTTCAATAGAAAACATATAAACATTTATTTTAATAAGAGGTAGAACGTAAAGTTAGCTCGATTTTTTATTGTATTACAATGAAAAGGTTTTTTAGATTAGATCATAATTTAATGTATATTTCAAATTATTATAATTAGAAACGTAAAGTAATATTGCTCTGTCTCTTATAAACAACATCTACAGCATCTCTTCTTAACGTCCAACAGTAATCTGCTAACATAATAGGATTCCATTTCCCCTGATACCGTTTTTCCATTCCCTTGATGTCTTGGTGGAAGCGCTCACCGTGTTCATCGCTAACGTCGCCCATATTTTCCGGAAAAAAATCCAAGTGAGAATGTAGAATGTGCACTTTAAGGGACATATTACAGCCAGCAGCGTGAAATGCTTGTATCATATCCATTACTAAAGTTTTATAGTTGTCAGCTTTTTGTTTCCCAAGAAATTCGTGAAAACTTGTACCATGGAGCGCCAAGCTGTTTTTTCCTTCGCTGTTAATTTGGTTTCAAAGATTTCATCATTTACTATTTCTCGTATCTGAGGTCCAACAAAAATACCTTCTTTCAGTTTTCCGTCTGTTATTTTTGGAAACTTTTCACGAAGGTATCTAAAACCGTCACCTTCGCGGTCCACTGCCTTTAGAAAATTTTTCATGAGCCCAAGTTTCACGTGGAGAGGTGGTATTATGATCTTTTCTTTTTCTACTAGAGGCTGATGTTGTATATTGTCTTTTCCTGGTATAAACTGTTGTCGTAGTGGCCACTCTTGCTTATGGTAATGTTTTTCCCTGTCACGACTGTCCCAAAGACATAAGAAGCAACAGTATTTGGTGTAACCAGATTGCATACCCAAAATAATTGCAATTACTTTAAAATCTGCACAAATATCCAGGAATAGTCTTTGTACTTTATCTTTTCTAATAAAATTTTCAGATTTTCGTAAGTTTCTTTCATAGAAACAGCATAACCTATCGGAATAGCAGGATAATGGTTTCCATTATGCAACAAAACTGCTTTTAGGCTGGTCTTTGATGAGTCTATGAATAATCTCCAAGAACTGGGATCATGATGTATTCCAAAAGCTTCAGAAAGTTTATAAATATTATTGCAGTAGACCAGATTACCGGCCATACTATAAAAATCAACAATATTTTCATGTCTGCTGCGAAAAATACTTATTCTTGTGTCCTTTGCTAAGAGATTCCATTGCTGTAGTCGCGACCCAAGAAGTTCTGCTTGTGATTTTGATAAATTCAAATCCCGCACCAAGTCATTTAATTCAAACTGAGTAATTAAATGTGGTTCGTTTGATGTAGATGAAATAAAATCAGGGTCACTTGATTTTTCATTACCTTCAAAGCTAGTGTCGCTATCGGTAGCTATTGTACTCTCCTCGCTTTCTTTGTGAATTGGCGGTCGTGGAACAGGATGCTGTTCATCATGGGGTCGAGGTTTCTGAGCTGACTCAGTTTCCACATAATTATATTTTCTTTTCTTATGGGTGTTAAGTCTTGCAGTTTTGTTAAGGCAAAAATAGCAATCTTCAAGATGATTCTTTTGTTCTTTCCATCACATAGGAATGGCGAACGGTAAAGAATGTCGTTGTCCACATAACCAATCTCGCAAATATCTGCTGCATGTAGTACATATTACATGTGGAACCCACTGTTTGTCCTGATTTTTGACGGTCATATCGAAGTAAAGTTCATAGGCCCGGCAAATGTTCAGACTTAACTTTTCACTCTGGCCTAGTGGGGTAAATTTGCCACATACGTAACAAAAGTTATTTGGATTACTTCTACACGAACGAGGCATGACTGTGTCTTTAAAGATGGAACTAAATTATCTCAATTTTTAATTTCGTTATTAAAAATTCTCATTCACGGCTTTATGCTGTGCTAGCGCTAGTGGTATTTCAGTCAAAGATGTATCTCTTATATAGTATGTATCTGCTTATCCCCTCCCTAAGTCCTATCAACCAACCAGATTAAAGCATAACACTGCAAACTTGAACATTCTTGAGGGAACGAGTCAAGTCACGTCTGCAACAAGTCTCGACCTGCATTTTCTCTGTAACCAGAGCTAAGCCAATACTGCCGCTTTTCGAATCATTTTTACTTTATATATGCTGTTCAATTTCATTAGTTACTAACTTAGGGTAAAAACCTTGTTGACCAGTGAATTATACAAATATTTGACAAACAAATTGTTTGAAGGCGTAATACACACCAATTACAATTACAGATTAAACAGTTGTTATAAACGAATGGTGCAAAATATTTTTAGAGCTTAAATATAGAACGATTGACATTTAAAATGTGTCAAATACATGATACGTTCTTCAAAGAAATATTTGAAGTTTGGCAAACATTTTTTATGAAAAATCTCCATGGTAAATGACTGTGGTGAATTTCAAATAAAAAATGTTTATCAAACTTTTTGTATAAATGGTGTGCAAAAATGTACAAAAGTGTTATATTCTTATTAAATCTATGCAAAGTGCATAATTTGCATGGTATTTTCCCATAAGATTAAATACGCCGTGACTTCCAGTCCGATTCTTGAAACCAGTTCTAAACTGATTTTTATATTCTTTGGAATCTGCATGGATTTTAATAAAACGAACATTTTGCCAGATTTAGCTCAAACACTAGTCAGTTTAAGCTTGCCCTGGACGTTACTGAAAGATATTATTCGAAAAACCACTCAGGAACGTGAAGACCTGTAAAAATCTCAAGGTCGAAAATGTTCATCATCACATTACTATTTTAAAGCTGATCATAGAGCAAACGAAAAAAAATAATTTGTAGTAATCAAATTGCAGCCACATCTGTGATCCCTATAATCATTCATTAACTCAGAAAATTCAATTTGCTCCTTTTTAAGAAAAAGAAATCTGACGAAGTTCGTAATATACACCTTTTGCATGAGTATGTAAAGATATTGCAATTTATTCTACGTGATGCGAGGAAAATTCTTTACACAAATATGCGAATTTAAACCACTGTGCGACACAGACATTGTCAACCTCGGTATAATAGGCATGTAATAAGAAAAATAGGAATAAAGAAGATTATGAAGCAAACATAGAAACTGTTTAATGGAAAAACTTGCAACTGGCTTTGGAGATTTATTAGCCATCTTCAGAACGGAATAGCCAAAAAATGACGTAGAAATAACTAATGAGTCAATATACAGTTGACGGTAGCAAGTTTTTTTGGATTCATTATCCGCGTTACCACCATAATAATTATCACCGAATTTTACTTTTCTTTGTAAAATTCTTACCGACAATCTAAAAAAAAATTAAAAAGTATGTGTGGAAGATGACAGAAATACAAATAGGTACAGTGAAACTTTTCATAGGCGGACATTGTTCTTTCCGACAATACTGCCCGGTTAAGAGAAGTGCCCGGGTATCAAAAGACAGAAAAAATTAAGTAGAAACGCAAAGCTAAACTGTCATTTTAACACACAGGGTAAAATTGTATACTTATAACTTTATTTGCTAAATAAAACGAAACTGCTATATACACAGTTATTACTTTCTTATACGTAGTATAAGGAAGTATTGTGATGATGAAAATTTTCGACCTCGAGATTGATTGCAGATGTCCACGTTTCGAAGTCCCTGATACCGAAAAAGTGGTTTTTAAAAATGTCTGTGTGTCTCTCTCTCTGTGTGTGTCTGTGTCTCTCTGTGTGTGTGTGACCACGATAGCGGTCAAACCGCTGTAGATATCAATTCAAAATTTTGTATTTACGTGTATAATCTCCCTCTTGAGATCTGATTAGTTTTTCAGTAAAATCGGTAGACCGGAAGTAGCAGTTTACTTCAGCGAAAAAATCGAATTTTGACAATATTTCGTCAACTACTAAGTTTAAACAAATTTAAAAGAATTCATATATACTTAAAATTAAAATTGAGAATAATTTTATTTAAAAAGTTTTTCGAAATTCCTACCGGAAGTAGGTCTTTTACTCTTATTGTAAATCAGTTTTTTGCGAATATTTCGCAAGTCATGCTTTTTAGACAAGTACGTTACGGGAATAAAAGTATTTAAAACATAATTTTCAATATCTTTTGTATAAAAAAATTACCACTTCTACTTTTATCGAATAGCGATTTTTTGCAAATATGTCGTAAGTTATACATTCTATATATATTTATCAAGAGTACAAAAGTATTTAGAACTAGATTTGCAATATTTTTTGTATATATGAAATTTAAAAATTCGGACCGGAAGTAGCACTTTTACTCTTAGCGAGTAGCACTTTTTTGATAATATCTTGCAAAGTATGCATTCTATAGAGATTTATTAAGAGAATAGAAGTATTTAGAATAGGATTTTGAATAATTTTTGTATAAAAAAATTCTTAAAATTCTATAATTTGAAACGCTCATACGTATAAGAAAGTCGTGTGGTGGCCACACCTCATTTTATATACATATAATAGGAACTTACATATGTATAAGTCTGTTTCAAACAAAATAGTGTTAGTTTTTTATTCCCAGTAGACTATCTTTATACGATACTATTCTTTTCTCATAATCATCAGTTCTAGGAATTTCTATTTTATGTTCTGCATCATCACTGTTTTGACTTTCGTTTTCAAAATTATCGGGCAAAATATGATCTGGATTATTGTCTTCTGTATACAAATTGGCATCAATATTTATAAATTCCTGTACATGATCATTCCTGTACTTCCTAATTTTCCTATTAGCGTACACATTTGGGCCGCTTTAGATAAAGGAATTTCATCTTCATGATCAAATTGATCATTTTCAAACTCCTCATTTACTTCTTGAAATCCTGTTTTCTTGAAACAATTTTTAATTGTATTAGATGAGACATCATCCCATGCTTTTTTAATAAAATAAATCGCATCTAATACGCTAATAGAATTGGTTAAATTATGTCCCTCTCAAACTGCGATAAAATGTGTTTTATTATTAAATGTCGGTACCAAGTTTTGAACATTTTTATAATGCCTTGATCTAGATACCTTGACAGCTAAATGCCAACAGTGGCATTTAGCTGTCGTATTTGGCGGTAAGAGAACGTGTTTAATATTTTGCAACTGTACTGTCTTTCAAGCTTTGTTATTTGAATACCTTGAACTGAAAGAAGAGCAAAGCTAAGCTTTTTAATTGCGCGGGAACGTGCTGATTTTCCGATAACCAACAGTTTTTCTTTCTCCCCTGCCATATTCACACAGTGCATTATAGTTAATCTTTCTTTCTATAACTTGCCGCCCACACATGTTTCGCCTGTTAATGCCATCGTCTTTGTTGGTAGTGCCCGAAAAAATATCCCTGTTTCGTCCAAATTATAAATATCGCAGGGTTTGTACCCTTTAATTAATAACGGCAATCTGTTTATGAAAGCTTCGACATTTTCTTGATTTGCGCTAACGGCTTCGCCGGGTGTCATGCGATAATGAATATATTCAAATACATATCCGTCCGTTTAATGGAAACTTTGCGGTAAAAAAGCAGCCAAATAACTGTCCGCGATCGTTCAAGGGAGTGTCCGCATAAAAGAAACTAATTTATTAGGAATTCCCTACTTATAAATTCAGGACCCCATTAAATGCGCGTTTAAGGAAAGTGCCCGGCTAATAGAAGTGCCCGTTAAGGGAAGTTTCACTGTATATGTACGAGGTAGGCGCCATAAGTTCTCGGACTGATATACAAAAAAGAAACTTAGAACAATATAAGAATTTTTATTTTTCAGTGTAATCTCCCCTAACTTCTATACATTTATTACAACGATTAATTAATAATTCGATACCCTTACAAAAATAATCTAAAGTTTTTCCGTGAAAATGCTCTATAACAGCCGCTTGCAACTCACTGTCGTCCTTAAAACTACGTCCCCTAAGGTTTTTTTTTAATTTAGAAAACAAAACAAAATCACAAGGAGCCATATCCGTATTATACGGTGCATGTTCCAATTCTTGAAAGCTGCATTCGCGGATGGCAGCTTGTGAAATGGCGGCAGTATGGACGGGAGCATTGTCGTGCAATAATCGCACACCTTTTGTCAATTTTCCACCACGTTTTGCACGAATACTGTCTCTTAATTTATGCAGTAAAGACGCATAATATGTGCCGTTCACACTTGTATTGCGCTCTTTAAAGTCAATTAGCAAAATGCCCTCACAATCCCAGAATATTGTGGCCATCACCTTTTTCGTTGATTGAACGACTTTCGCCTTTCTGGGACGAAGTTCATCAGGCCGCCGCCATTTCATGGACTCCCTTTTCGATAGAGGATCGTAAAACTGAACCATTGGTTCATCCCTTGTGACAATGGACTTCAAAATCGGTTTTGGGTCGTCACCACATATGTTTAAAAACGACTGTGCACTTTCGACTGGACGTTCACGTTGGAGAGGAGAAAGAAGTCGCGGTACCAACACTTGTTTCGGAAATGTTTTCAATTTCTTCACTTTGAAACGGCGATATTCTAGCACTAAATGTTCAATAATTGAAATTTGTTGAAGCGTTATCACTTCAATTGGTCGACCCGACCGATCAGCATCTTCTAGGAATTCTTGTCCCAAACGGAAACATTTTGCCCACTTTTTTACAGTTGCATACGAAGGAGATGAATCACCGTAAACGCCGTCTAAACGTTGTTTAATGTGATAAGGTTTATACCCTTCTTTTGTTAAAAATTTAATGACCGCGCGGTACTCAACTTTAATTACTTCAAATATTTTCGTGCGCTAGTCACATTGGTTGGCTGGTTACTAAAACCTACTTGGCTTCGAACCGTCATATTTATAGTGTACACCTCGCATATGTGCATGCATGACGTGACGGAGTTTGAACACGTTTTAACCTGTATAGGCCTGTCAGCCCGAGAATTTATGGCGCCAACCTCGTATATGCTTATAAGAATATTAATGTAATAATATATACCTACATGGATGAAAGAAATATTCTTATATATAACTACTAATTTTGTAAGAAATAGATATTAATTTTGTAAGTTGACTAATTGTCATAAAGAGTAAGTTGCTACTTATCTTTGTCTAGCACGTTTGGTTAGAAACTTCCAGCATACTTTCATTGATCAGAGAGGAATTGTTCGAACTATTGCAGGTATTAACACACTCACTACACCACTGATAATGAAAACTTTGATTTTGTTGGCTGTTTTTGTCATCATAATGTTAGTTTTAGTTAAGTTACATTATGAATGTTATATTTTCGGTTTTGGTGATTACTTTATGACGACATGCACATATATTTTTTCTTTAATTTGACACGCTCCACGTGTGTATTCGCAAATAAAGTCTATTATCATTATTATTTATTATACAACTTTTTTCTAGCATGTATCTAAAAATACAACCTTTATTCAACGACCTTGTATTACATGCTACTAACTAAATTGATTTTTCCCTTTATTATAATAGGTTTGCATATTTTTTTACGTCCGTTATTGGAACTAAACGAGCATTAATTAAATGAAAGCAAAACATGATACCGAAATATAACAGTTATCAGTTAAACCCGTCTTCGTATAAGAAACAACTGTTCTTTTAGTGTATTCAAACTGTTAGAACATTACGAGGTTGACTTTCTCTTGCTCTATTTTAAGAATTGGATTTATCCATATTAAACTTTTACTATCTAGAATTGAAATAGTTTAGTAATTATTGCAGAGTAAAGATGGAACTTTAATAAATATGGATTCTGTGATTTCAGAAATTTAAATTTTCCGTCTTATTCAATCAGTATTTGAATTTAAAAAACGGGTAAATATTTATTCTAGTTATATACTGTTATTGCTAGCATGGTGTATTTTAATATTTACACCTGTTCGTTTATAAGTAAACACCGAAACTAAAATATGTAATTCAAATTTCCAAAAACCCATAAAGAGTACCCATCAAAAATTTATTTTGCTGTGAAATGTCACTGGGAAGAAATATAGAAGACATGAAAAATTAGCATACATTTACATTTTACCTATTCCACACAAATATCGTCCGGTTGTAAAACATTGGATCAGTAGGCCGGACAAGGTCAAGTTTAATATCGTATTCGATGTTACGTAATAATTATTGTCACATCGGGAACAATGAAAAATATTAATGTGTGCATATAAATGAAAACATTGTGAGAATTTAGAAAGAAAGTGCTTTTGACGCATAAAACTTAGGTGTAACTTGTTCGTGTTCACATAATAAAAATAATGGTAACAATTGCATCACCACTATAACACGTGAACTATTAAGAAACTTAAATGAACTGATTATTTGTAATTCTACAGTCATTCAAATGCTTACAAATCACGTTTTTCATCGTTTGTGGGTGGGTGTCTGATCATTGTACATACTACTTTTGGGTATTATTTTTTTTCTTTCTTAATCATACTACTTGCTATTATAAATATATAAATATTTATACTGTTTAAAAATACGTAGTAATATTACATAATAAATATATTACAGTTTCTCCATTACTATCTTCTTCGTCCTTTAAAGAAAGGACGTTTTGGAGTTGAAGCATCATTGATCCTCTTGATTGCTCTATTTGCTGAATTCTATAAGAAAAATAAAACACGCTCATATATTAATGTGTCTGTATTAATCGTCTTGATATTTCTCAACAGTGTAAACTTTTAGGAAATATCCTCGATTGCTAATTCAATGAGCCGTATGCATAAAAAATGTTAGAAGTGGAAGCGATTGCTTTGAAGATAAAGGTAGAAGTGAAGTGCTCTCTCTTCCAAGTAAACACTTGACCTAAAATATGAAAACTCGATTGAAAACAAAAACTGATAAAAAGAAGACGGGCCAATCGAAAAACTTAACCGCATAATTTAATGATGACTCTCTTCCTTGTCAGTAAGGTATTGAATTCTTCTGCGCATTAGTTACTAATTTGCAGACGTTGTCATTAGCCATGACTGTATGCCATAACCGCTGTCGCCAAGAAGAACTATGTGTGTTGTCTGCTGTATCAATTACCGAACTGGTGAATTTCTTCAAATACGAGAATCATGCACCTGTGCAAAACTGTCTGGTCATTCTCTTCTGGAAAGTCCTCGTCCCCGAGATATTTTGCAATGTTGTGTAGAACACGCGATCACCACTTTCAGAATTTTTGCAAGCTGCACTCACACGTGTACTGCAGAACAGGATATAGGCGTTTTAGTTGTCCAAAGGAAGACTCAATGATGACTTTTTTTCCTTGTTAGTAAGGCATTGGAATTCTTCTGCGCATCATTTACTGGATTTGCAAACGGTGCCATTAGCCATGACTGAATGCCATAACGGCTGTCGCCAAGAAGAACTGTGTGTGTTGTCCGTTGTCAATTGCCGAACTGATGAATTTCTCCAAATACGAGAATCATGCACAGAACTGGGCCACCTGGCTTCAATACTTGTAATAACATAGTTCTGGTTACACGTTGCCTCGATATTCAAGGTTGGCACCCCTTTTCGATTAATATATTTGTCACCATGATTGCCTGGCTTCTCAATGCGGATATGGGTGCAGTCGCGAGCGCCAATAGCAGTTGGGAAGTAGTATTTCATACGCTACTCTTCTTTGACTTGAATTATTCTTTCTTGGTTATCAGGGAACCTGATCCATGCGTCCACTTTCTCCAAAACACAGTTCAGAAAATAAGTAAGTGCGAGATACACTGGTCTGATGTATACCCAATTCTTCTCCATTTCTTGATTGGAATCCGGGGTCGGCAAGAAAACGAAGGAAGACTTTCATTTTTTGGACTGGTGATAGCGCCCCATCACGTGTCCCAACCTCTTCGCCAAGGAAGTGGGTTGCCAAGCGTTAGACATATGGCTCCTCAAATTTATACAACTTCCTGCAGTCTCTCGCTGACTTGCGAGGTCCATACACCTTTCGCAGGGCTAATATAACCATCTCCGCCATACTCAAGGCACACCACTTTTTCTTGCACAATCGAATATACTTCACTTCTATACAACGAGCTGCTTTCGACTAGATGCATGTTTTCTGGAGCAAAATCTTCTTTTGTTAGTCAACTCTTCTTTTTATGCATACAGAAAAAGTGAAAACTTGCTCAGCGGAGCGATCGCTTTCTCATGCAAGTGCGAGCTTTCACTTCACTTTTTTTATGCATGGAAACTGAAGTTTTTGCTTCAGTTTGAAGGAGTAACAGGTAACACTTCTTTTTTATGCATACGGCCCAATGACTGTGTCTGTCTAAAGCTCTAAAGAGCATATTTTATGATTAATACTTTAAGACATATTGCTGTGGCAACATGACTATTTGGAATATGATAATTGTAGTATTGCCATACATTAGGCTTTGCCAAATAAATTATGTTGTGTGCTGTTCCAGCAACATAAATAATAAAGATGATGATAATTTTTATTATCCTTAATGTATATTTTATTTATCCTAACAGCACGTACTTTGTAAGTATACGTGAATTCTATCAGTGTATCTAAATTTCTCCTCTCTCGTCAAATCTCTTGTTTTACTTTTGATTGGGATAAGGTTATAGCTTATTTAAATGAAAACCAGAAACCATATAAAACATAATTGTATAATTTATTTAACATTTATTACATAATAGATAGCATCGCTATACTATATTCAACATTTTATTTAAAAGAAACATAATTAAGAGAAAACGTTTGTATCTTGTTCTAGATTGTAACGTTTTATGGTACGAATATATTTTTCTTATACTTAATCAAATAGAAATCTAAAATATTTTCCTGTTTCAAAACAAATAGAATTCAATTAACTTTTGTATACTATTTATATTTTATGCTAGTTCTATTCCATCAGAGACATTATATTCGCACGTAATGCTCTGACAAACTTAGAACTTTGCAATGATCAATGTTCGGAGAAAAAGCTTGAATCTGATTACTATCTATAACCATTCGCACGTGTTATATCTAGCATCTCAGAGTCCGCTACCCAGAAACACTTTCCTTATTAAAAATTTAATTTTAAGTCATTAATTTATAATCACAAATCATTGTAAACATTAATGATGCCTAATAAAGTGCCAGAAAATATACATTTGCACGCTATATCCTCTTAACACCCAACACCATTAATAATTTCATTTTTGTAAACTTGAAACTAATGAATGCTTATTACTATTACAGGAAAATATTTATTATCCCTGTTGCACAACGTTATATTGAATATACATTTGCACGTTATATTTCAATACACGCATAGCCACATTGATAAATCTTTGTATCAAACTTACTTTGAATCATTGAAAAACTTCTCAAATTCTGCCATTTGCATCTCCATTACTTTTAAAAATACAAAGACGATTAACCAAAGAAAATAAATGAATGAAACTTAAATGCAAATAAAAATTAATACGCTAATACAAAAGAAATAAATATGAATCGTGGTGTATCTAACCCTACGATTTTAAGTTACTGTTATTCTCTTTTCAGATAACCAGCTAATCCGTGAATCAATCAATGAATGAATCTTGTCGATTCTTGTTTTCAATTTATATCCCCGGCAAAACACGTGACCGCTCTCAACGCCATCCTCAGAAACTACCATTTGAGTTGTCACCCTGCATCTTCAGTGAGCTCTTTGCTTTTCAGGTTGCCGTTGTGATTCGAACACACACATACACACGCACTTGTTGTCTTTTGACAGTTCCCTCACTTCCAAATGTCAACACCCCGAGAATTGTCCGTTTGCACTTTAAAAGTTTCTCACAAATTGTCCAGCATTTCTCCAACGTAGGTATATTTGTATGTAATAAACTACAAACCAAGTTTACATTATATTTTTTTTTGTAGGTCATCAAAACCGTACAAAACCTTTCTACAGCTTATGAAACATAATACTACATAGACGAATTCATGAATGTATTTTATTATTGCCAGCTGTCGTTTATAAAAACACTACTGCAGATTGTATGGTCTCAGAACATCTTTATTTATATCCTTTTTTATTTATTTACTTATATAGTCATAAGTTAAGGTAAATTTTTATTCTTTTTGCATGATTTATTTAATAAAGTTTTATTACCTTATGCACGTTCCCAAGTTTACATAATTTATTCAATTATATTTTTCTCCCGTGCATATCGAATTTTGTTTTCTTCATACAATCTTATTGCATTTAGATGACTAATTCTTATCACACTTCCATCCTTAAGCATAACCCTAACCGAGAAAGGGTTATCGAGCAAAAGAAATTCAATAAGCCCGTATATTACAGAAACAAATAATAAAACAAAATTTCACTTTAGAATATAGCGAAGCCTGTAGAGATTACATAGGGCCCTTATTCTATTCTTTATATATTCATATAAGCTATTAACATACACCTTTAATAAGAAAAATAAATTCTTAACACTTCTTATCAGAAACATGGAAAATATAGTGCAATATTCCCAATCATTCCTTCGATAAAAGTTACATTATAAATTGGAAACAAAATCTATCACAATCTTCCAATTAAAGTACTACCTGACAATATTAAATGGCCAAGTGAACCACTTGACTGTAATATTATATATTGTTGTTAGACTGTTAAACTTTCTTGTTTTTGTATGCATTTTTGAAATGGTATAATAATAATAAAAGCATTTGTTTATTTCCTTTCAAGAATATACATATACACTATTAAAAATACAATACAGGAGTACATTTAAATACATATAACTGATATTAGTACTTCTTCAATGGGAGTTTTAATATTGTATAGGGAGAAAAGCGAGAGATGTTTTGAAACCACAAACTATAAATAAATCGCTTTTTATATGGCCCGACATATTTCAGCAGATATAATGTAGGGCTCAAACTCAGGTTATTGAAAATGGGTCACACGCCAATGTACTAATAGGCGATCAGTGTATAATAGCATCAGTCTAGTTGCCATGCTATTGTGTACTAAATCCTTATTTACTACATCCTATTTTTTCTGTAATATGGTAGGGATGCAGGGGCAAATCCAAGTACCGACACATTGCAGGGTACTCCAAGTTATTTAACTTATTGTGACCACGTTCATGCACAAAAGCGGAAATTGGTTCTTTATAGACTTTTACGAATAATATGCTGAATATAGTAGTGTATACGATGCGTTGTTAAACAAATATTCTACAGTAAGTGTTCTATTAGGTATGTGCTTGTTATTTTAATTATATGAGTCATAATTTTGTAGAAGTTGATGTACTCAGGATCCATTACGGCCATTACTTTCATCAAGTAATTGTATTTCTTCAAAGATATAATGCTAAATAATAAGGGTGTTGGGCACACTCTTATTTCTTTTTAATGGTTTATATTCCGAGTCAATATCGATTTTGAAAAAATATTCTCCTGGGAAATATATTTGAGAACTTTAATATCGTTAGCAAGGTAAGGTGTGGTTGACTTATACCACTGATATTCTGGGAAAGCATCTAAGGCAAATGGTTTTTCTCTCGCTCCTTTTGTAACGCAATCATACATCTCCAAGTAAATGAATATTTTTATAATTTTACATTCACCGGCAAAAGTTTATAAGTATGGAACACCTACTCCTTATGATCATTCTTAAAATATGTGGTTAATTATACAGCTTGCAAAGTTTCAAGAGACCACACCACCCTCTACGTCATGCCACCAAAAAGTCTATTCTTATATTCACACAACTGGGCTGCTTGTAGGTCCATAGTTACCATATTATACTGCAATCGCCTGTTAAACTAGATTTCTTGTCTATTTGCTCTTCAAGTCTAGCTCTGTTTTTATTTGCGATGTGGCACTGCAGTAAAATTTCTTTGTAGGAACAAGAGTTACAAAAAAATAATTACATATCACTCACTATGAGCAGAAAGATATATAACGCCCAGGCGGCCCAGTGGACACTACAGGTAGCATTGAAAACTTTACCTCCCATGTCTCATTAAAGTCTACTCGTTTATTTTAACCAGCTTAATCGAATTGTTATTATTATTGTTAAATAATAAGTGAATTCACAATAATTAAAATATCTAAAAAATCTTACTTGAATCATTAAAATTTCACATTATAACAGCACATTACCGTTATTTCGTCAACACCCGTAGTAAGTTCCATTACGGCTGAGAAAATAAAAGGTTTTCAATAGTCTAGTAGAAAAAAGCTATAGGCAGTAGGCTATCGGTTCGAGGATGGATATGCAAAATAAAAATGCCAAAAATGTGTTTTCAGGATAAGATAGATTTACGAGGTATTGATTCTAGGTCAACGATATCTATAAAATGTAGATTCTCTTTCAGCTCATAAAATAATACGTAACTACTAGAGAAAATTGAACTATCAAAAATGGTCACAGACTTCTATGTTAAAGTCATGGAAGCTGTGTTAAGTGCACTTTGGATGAAAATTAATCACATGAAGGTTAAACAGCTGGGCTGGGAGAGAGCATGGACTACTTCCAATGTGATAGTTGTATCGTAGGAATGTAATATTGAAATATCATTTTAGTTTGAAATCAATAAAAACTTCTGTTTATTACTTTGTTATGTTCATGCATTATGTGATAGTAGACATTTTAATAATATGTAAAACATTTTGACACAAGTTTTTGGCACATACGTTATTGATCACGTACATCTCTTATTAATATGAATATAATTACATCACACTCGTAATTGAGGTATTAAACTATTAGATAATAAATAAAATTGTCTTTAAAAGCTTTTTTTATATAAATATGTCTCATAATCAAGTATCAAAGTAATTCTTTAAACCGTAAATACATGCGTATGTATACGTTTCCTAATAATTATGAACTTGGACGACGGTTAGGAATGCTAAATGCCACATGAGGCACGACTGAAGTGCGTAATAAATTGTTGACATTCAATTGGAGTAACTGTCTTATAGACAACTGCCGCTGATATACATATACTACCATAATAATAGGCTCACGCATTGCAAGTATTATCAATGGTTAATTTTAATAATACATAAACTAAATTATATAACTGTGTTACCATATGACATACACGTTTCAAGTTAAGCAAAGGTGTCTTTTTGCTATAAACTTGTATGTATGTATAAAACACTCAAGTATACGTTCTGAATTTCTAATATAATAACAATTTCTATATAGCTTTCTTAATTGCGATCTGGTTACTCGTTACGAAACGTAATTTACGGAAAATTTTAGTACTTATCTAATGCAATATTATGAAGCAATTTAAAAATGCAGAGCATATGCTTCAGTGATGTAGAGAAATCCGTTAGTTCTTCGTTCTGCAAGGGAAGTCATTGAGCGGAAGGATAATTGCGTGTTAAAAAATAACTGTTAAATATAACATCCACGAAGACATGTTTTTTACATTTAGAAACACATTTATTTCTTAGATTATACCGGGAGTCCCAACAAGATACTAAAAGCCTATGGAATTGTGTTTGATCCCAGTATATAATCTAGTGGAATAACAGTACTTTTATAAATAATACTTTTCTGCAATATTTTTCACAGAAACATGTAAACGTTCATATTGCTTCCAGTCATAGTCCAGTCCAGTAATATCAATATTCTTATTTTGGGAAATAATATTGCTACATGAAAATCGTAAGAGCCTGTGTAGGACTATACAAATGCACCAAAAATGTACAAAAGTTCAAGGCAATTGTAATTACTAGGGAGCGGACACGAAAGGTTGATGACTATCGGCTATGGGCGCACTATTGAAATGTTGTATTTTTAAAAAGGTTCTAATTTTATTTATATAATTGGATAACAAGTGGCTGGTGATCTATAAAATACAAAATACCTTATTATTTGTTCATTTTGTAGTTCAAGTCGAGTAAAGGAGTATTAATATTTACTAGCAATACTTTCTCAAAGTTCTCTTCTGTAAGGTTTGTTCTCTTTGAATGAAGTACATCCTTGTAGATAGAAAACGTCCTTTCTACATCGCAACTGGTTATAGGTGTGTACTGGAAATATTCTTTTATTTCAGCGTATTTAGCACTTAGATTCTGTGTCATTGTCCCCATACACAATTGCCCCAATGTTATTAAATCTGGATTTCTATTCAAAACTGCGTCTAACTTTTGCCGAAGGCCACATCCGAAGTCACTTGGAATACTTTTGAAATTATTAACAGCCACATCTAATGTGGTTAATCCATCTTTTAATTTGAGATTTCGATTTTAAAAATATGTGATTAGTTTAGGCAAATTTCTAAAGTGTTCCTGAAGGAATAACAACTGATTTTTTAAATTTGCGATTTGTGTTAGTACCTTGCCCTCAGAAATACTTCGAGCTTCGTCATTTAAATATGTAACGAAATTATGCGAACTATCTTCCCCATCTAGTTATTACTGGCGAGGGAGGCGGTGACAAAGATGGAAGTTTTCCCCTGTAAAGAGCTACTCTCGATGGTGCTTTTCTGAAAACTTTTTTAAAAGCGGATACGAGTCTATCAGTTTCCGGATACCTGTCTCTGATATATTCACAGATTCTGCGGAGAGCATGTGCTACACAAGTAATATGCAGCATATAAAGATATGTTTCCTTTAATAGTCTGCCTGTTTTTAACATATATGCGGCACTGTCACTAACAAATAAAAGTATTTTTTCCCTGTACCTGTCAACATTTACCACACAGCGTCCTAATATATCGACAGTTTCGTCGGCACCTATCCATAGGTACTGATTTGAAAGATGTCTCTAATGCATTCTACTGTTTTCGTGAAGCACTTAGAAAGGCGTAAGGTGGATTTTTAAAGAAATGTTTTGAAAGTGGGATTGTCAAGTTTCTTTAATTGGATATTAGCCGCCATTAAAGCTTCACAGAGATCTTCGCTAAATTGTCAGTTTTCAACGGGTCCAATTTCTGTGTATGTTTTAGCGATGCTAAGTGACGTACGTCGCCTTTTTGGGAATCCTGTAACGATATTTTACAGACTATGCAATAAATTTCGGAATCACTGACAATGGAGGACATACAATCAGTATGATCCTTAATCCAACTTGCCATTGTTTTACAATGCCATTCTCAACGTTCTTCCATATCATAGTAACATAAACAATGTTCCAAATCTAAATAAATCACAACTAAAGGTGTATGCGTATGTTATTGAAACTTAACAAAATTCAATGCACATTACGTCGAGATAATTGGGAGAAATAGATTCAATGAAACGGTATTAATCTGGAACTATTACAAAAATTACGAAGTACGTAATTAACAGTCAAAACAATGAAAAAACGAATGTCACATAAGTATGAATTGGTATATACAAATATAACTTTATTTATCATGCGAAATATAAGGTAAGTTTAATAAAATTCCATACTGGCGCACCGTAGAGCAGTATCGAGGGCACCACCCCAGGGAGAACTCTTCTCTTCTTTTCGCCCGGACCTCCGATGTTCGGCATGAGTCGGCCCAGGGCCGCCACCGTTCTGTCAGCCTTCTCCACGGCACACAACACATGCGCGCTCATTCTCACGTTGTGGCCTAAAGTAATTTCATCCCGGCCCCTCACAACCAGGGCCAAGTCGTCCGCATACCCTACCAAGCTGAATCCTTCCGGCATTTCCAGACCCAGGACCCCATCGTAGAATATGTTCCATAGCGTTGGTCCCAGTACGGATCCCTGCAGTACACCGCATTCCATCTCTATCCGGCTATTTTTCCCCACCATTATATTTCTTTGGTCCAGGTAGCTTGCACATTTCTGACATCGAGCAACACCAGCACTACGAGCCTGTTGTTGGGGTGTGCTCCCGCCTCAGTCGCCGGGCCCTGTACTCTTGTAGCTTCAGCTAGAAGATCCTCAAATTTGAAGACAACAACTAACGTTGCCACGAGGAAGACTAATGCCAACCTGCGTACCATCCGAGACCCAGGAAGGATAATTTAAAGGAATTTACCCGTTATTATTCTCTTTCTTGTTATTTTATGTATCCGCATTATTTCCTTTTTTTTTGATTTATCTTTCCCGGGTCTCGGAAGGCACGCAGGTTGGCATTAGTCTTCCTCGTGGCGACGTTAGTTGCTGTCTTCAAATTTGAAGATCTTCTAGCTAAAGCTACAAATGGGAGTCTGTCACCTGATGATCTTCCATATAGCTTACATCTCCAAGGTTATCCCACCTTATTACTTGGCTTCACCGTACTGATGATGACCAATAGTTAAAAACACGTGTCTACTGTTGCTCTACAGCGGAATTTACCCGTTATTATTCTCTTTCTTGTTATTTTATGTATCTGCATTATTTCCTTTTTTTGATGTATCTTTTATATATATATAAATATATACCGCATGTGTCAATTTTCATTAGGTATAGGGATTCAATGTTTACGTGCGATTTATACGTATACAAGTAACACGTGGCAACGTGGCACCTCTACTGTCCGTCACCAATCCCGGCAACAATCGACATCACAACCATTTTCTCCGATCTTCCCACTTCTCCCCACCAGATTTTACATTCAATGTATAGCTGCGAACACGTTGCGATCTAGTCGTCTAGCCGTCTTATTACTGGAACGGGAAACATCAAATGGCCGCGGCGATCTTCTGATCTAGTAGTTTATTATTATTTTCAGAATCCTTTTTTATTTACCTTATTAGGGTTATTTTTTAATTTTATTGAAATTGCGCTTTTGTTTGTGACATGTAGCGTGAACGCAGTTATTAATTCTCTGCATTTACTGAAAGGAAAAAGAAAAACAAATCCTTGCAACTCGTAAATATTATTTCTGAATGCATTACAAACACCCAAGTCAGTGGTGCAATAGTTACTGCTAAGCGAACTTGTATTTTCGAGCATATATCGGTCGCGCTGACAGTGGAGAGGAAAGTAGGGGTGCCACGTTGTCAAGTATTGCATGAATTGGTCGCCTATGGCTAATGAAAATTGACACATGCTGTATAATATTACGCGATGAATTGGGTTTCAAAAATGTGTCTGCACGGTGGGTACCAAAAATGGCAGATGAGAAGCGCACCCGTTGTTGGCCTTTTACTGGAATCCTAATGTAACTGCTGTAAAATGAAGATTGATATTATCTTGCTGAAATGTGACATTCTTTTGACTCTTGAATATATGTTAAATAGAGTGGTTCCAGAACTTCGTAAATGTGCTGCTGAGCATTTAACTATCCGCGAGGAAACACTGAAGAAGTCCTACTTCCGATGCTAATTATACATATCACAAATCTTCTCTAGTACGTACAGCTTTACCCTCTATGGAAAAATTTAAGAACTTCGTCTGTTCTTGTCGATATTGGACTTGTCCATGACCACCATGCACTGCAAACCAAAAAAAGGTCGTCTGAAAAAACTATATTGTTTTACTTTCCAACCCAGTACGTTACACCATTCTAAGGACCTATTATTGAGAGGCAATATCAGTATTGGATGATAGAAAATGAATCCAAATCAACAAATACAGCAATATACCGCGCGATCATTTAAATTCTAAATTAGAGCAGTTTGTGAAATTTAAATTAAGTTGGTATATAAGTACTAATTTACAATTTGAATTGTCAAAGTGACGTTTCAAAATGTTTGATTTAGAACATAAGATTTTTCTTACTGAAAGTTATTTTAAAAACGCCGAACCACAAGATAATGGTGAATGGACATATTCAGTACCGCACTGCATCAATGATTTTCAAAATGCCTTCCCTAATTTTCCTGCGGATTATCAAAAATTAGTCCAAGAAATTTACACATGTGTGGCGAAATTTCGTAATGTTGGAACTGTAGGTAGGAAAGCTGGTAGTGGCGCGCCCAAAAAAAGGACTCCTGAGATTGTGGCAGATGTTGCAGAAAGAATGGAACAGTCTCCCAAAAAATCTCTTAGCAGATTAGCCCAAGAAGTAAACCTTTCATATGGAACTTGTCAAAAAATTTTAAAAGAAAATTTAAATCTTTATCCCTATAAGATTAACGTCGTTCAAGAGCTATTCCCCCGAGATTTTCCTGTACGAATAGAATACTGTCAGTGGTTTTTGAATAATTTAAATAACAACAACACTTGGGATTTAACATTTTTTTCTGACGAAGCATGGTTTCACCTATCCGGCTATATAAACAAACAAAATATGCATATTTGGTCTTCGGAGAATCCTCATGAGTTTATTCAATCGCCTCTCCATCCGCAGAAAATTGGTGTTTGGCTAGCGGTTTCTAGAAGGCGTATATTTGGACCTGTGTTTTTTGAAAGAACGATAAATGCTGAGAGATATCGAAATAATTTACTTGAACCGTTTTTACAAAATCTTCATGGTGACGAACTTTTACATGGGTATTTCCAACAGGACAATACAACAGCTCACAAAACATGGGAAAATATGGCTCGAATTCGCGAGTTTTATGATAATCGAGTGATTGAATTTCCGCCTCGCAGTCCGGACTTAACGATTCTTGATTATTTCATTTATCCGTATCTGAAAAACACAGTTTACAAAAATAACCCACAAAATCTTGTAGAACTACAAGAGGCAATTTCTAATGCATGTAACGCTATAACCATTCAGATGTTGGCAAATGCTTTTGAAAATATGAAACGGAGGGTTAACAGTTGCATTGCAACAGGGGGAGAACACTTTGAACACCTTTTGTAATTCACAATAAAACTAATTTATCTTGTAATGCTTTCATTTCCATTAAATTTAAATCGATTACATATAAGATTCACAAATGTCACAAAGTATAACATAACCGCAAATTTCAATTAATCAATAATTGACATTCTGGACAACCTAATAAAAAAAATCCCGCCTGCTATAATTTAGAATCGATCGCGTGGTATTGAGCGCATGGTTATTATATAATCTATCTTTGTCCAAAAATATCCATTAATGGGTAACATGCCTAGACCACAACTAATACCATCTCGACCTTTCTCGTCAGTGGGTGTGGATTACGCGGGTTTGATTTTGACTATATAGGAATGGTTACCTGGGAATAAAATAGCTTATTAGGAGGTACATTGGTGTTTGTTTGGTTTGTAATAAAGGCTAACCATATTGAACTTGCTTCTGATATGACTATTGCTACCATCTTGAACTGTTTAAAACGTTTGATTGCTAGGAGAGGATTTGGTTGCAATTTTGTAGGCACAAACACTGAAATTAAAAATATCATCAAATCCGTAATAAACGTAGTAAACTCAGATGAAATACGTAATTTTTTTCTTGAAAAATTAATCACATGGCACTTAAATCCTCCATCCTCTCCTCATCAAGATGGTTTGTGGGAGGCAGCTGTAAAGTATGTAAAAACTCACTTGACTAGAATTTTGTACTCAACTCTACACCACTTACTCCTTTGTTCATTGATCCTGAAGACTGTTTTATCCTGACACCTTCACACTTCGTGATTGGTGATACACTGATGACTTCCCCGAAAGAGATGTCTCACGGGTGGGTGCCAATCAGCTGACTTAGACTCCACGAATAGTTTCAAAGTATGAGTCATCATTTTTGAAAGCGGTAGTCTGCGGAGTACCTGACGACCTTGCAGCAACGGCTAAATGGAGAAAATATCAGCCAAATATGAGAGTCATCAAGGATGACAATCTACCCACGCTGCGCTGGAGTATAGTACGTGTCACCACTCTGCATACTCGTGAAGATGGTATGTTCCGCGTAACCAGTGTATTAGTGCGTGACAAAGTAATAAAACGAACTTTCTGCAAGTTGTGCAAATTACCTTTTGTAATTGAGGAGAAAGTAGTCCATCCTCGTGACTCACTTTTGCTACATGTTTATTAGGGTGGAGTGAAAAATTTTTTTTTTCATATTCGTTTCGGAATACCTGTAAAAAGTTGCTGTTATTGTTCACAAATATACATACAAAATTTTATTTGGCACATGATAAATTTAGAGGTGCCCCCAACATCATGAACTTTAGAGAAATTCGCAAAATTTTGTCAAAAAACACCAACGTCTAATATTGTCAAATTAACGCTAAATCATATTCTGTGTGTTCCGTTTCGTTGGCAACTGTTTAACCTTGAATAGTGCGTGGATAGGTGGGGTGGGGGCGGGGGTGTTGAGGCGGGAGAGATGATTTCACTGCACTTGTCAAACGTTGTTCGAACGCCATTGTGCGCGTGTATTATTGTTATTTTACTTGTGAGAAACATTAATTTTAACCACTGCTGTCAAGAAAATAAGACTGTATGTAAGTAATATTTTTAATTTCCTGTTCACAGATTGTCGATGACACACTATTTTCGATATAATTTATACCTATTTTTTCTCTTTATTACAGTCAAATGTCGCGAGTCAAAACACGAAAAGAGACATGTTGTCCTGTGTTTGGTTTACCGGAGAAGTTACCAGTGTCTCAATTACCAACTTATAATGCTGTTATGAAAAATTACTTATATATTAAATATGAATTAAAGCCTGACAAAACAACAAAAGAGCCGACAGTTCATGATATATCCCAAAGATTGGCTACGGAAATTTTAGATATCTGGCGAAAAGCGTCGCTTCCTACTGTCAGCTTTAAGAGAGTACTACAACTTATTCGATCTTACCATGACAAATATAGAAGCTTACTAAAACCTTATCAAAGCCGTCAAACGAACAAGAAATATCAAGAGAAAATAAATGAATTTGTTACTGAGTCCCAACGGTTATTTGATATTTGCAGTTGCAAATGCAAAGTAATCTCAGAGTGCAATTGCTCAAAAGACAGTCGTGTTCCCAAGGAAGAAGTATGTTTTTTACTTGATCAAAGAACTACAAGAAAAATGATGATAGGCGGTGTAGATTTGGTTGCGACTGTAAAAAATATGAAAAAATTAAAAAGACAAGAAAAAGAATTACTGCGTAAAAAAGAGATAATGGATCCTAACCAACCGTCTTGTTCTCGTTCTTTGCCTGATGACTTAACAACCGAAAGCACCAGCTCAAGCAATAACAGCGTAGCTTCTAGTCCTTATCAATCGCCAAAACAAGTAGCTGCTCCGCCACTTAAGAAAAAGAGATTAAATTTACCATCATTAGCTCTCGCCTGCGATCGTACTGGAGTCTCTGACAGAGCAGCTGCTATTATAGCTTCTTCTGTGTTAAAAGATGTTGGTATTATTACATCAAAGGATCCAAGTGCTGTCATTGATCGTTCAAAGTTGCGCCGAGAAAGAACGAAAGTCAGATCAGCATTACACGATGCAGATCGCAATAAAAATATACGCGGAATTTATTTTGATGGCAGAAAAGATAAGACTTTGGTTAGTATTCAGAAGGAAGGCAAATTTTATAGAAAAAGAGTAACAGAAGACCATTATGTGATTGTATCAGAGCCAGGAAGTGATTATTTCGGGCATGTTACGTGTGAGTTGGGAACTGCTAAAGGTATTGAAAGTACCATAATAAATCATTAGAGAACAAAATCGGTGGAATTGGATGAAATAGTTGTTATTGGTTGCGATGGTACAGTCGTGAATACAGGTTTCAACGGAGGTGTTATTCGTTTTATGGAAGAAGAACTTAACAAACCATTACAATGGTTTGTCTGCCAGTTACATTCGAATGAGTTACCATTGCGACATCTTTTATTGCATCTGGATGGAAAAACTACAGGGCCTAAATGCTTTTCAGGCCCTATTGGATCTGAATTACAAAAATGTGAATCAATGCCACTTGTTCAATTTACCACCATTCCCTGCATATTACCTGAAGTCGCTAGAAATGACTTGAGCACCGACCAAAAATATCTTTACGATGTGATGACAGCTATCAGCACTGGCATTTTTTCTCCTGATCTAGCTAATATTACACCTGGACCACTTAACCATTCTAGATGGCTTACTACAGCAAATAGAATCTTAAGATTATATGCTACTAAAACAGACCCCGAAGAAAATTTAGTGATATTAGCCACTTTCGTTATGAGAGTTTATGGTCCAATGTGGTTCACAATAAAATGTTATCCTTCATGTATAAACGGAGCTAAGCACCTGTGGCAAACAATTACCCTAACTCGATATTTGAATGCGCCTTTGAAGAAAATCCTTGATAAGGTAATCCAAAGAAATGGATATTTTGGTCATCCAGAAAATATTCTTATTGCTATGCTTGGAGACGACAGAGAAATCATACGTAAACTAGCATATCAGCGAATTTTAAAAGCAAGAGCAGGGAATACTCTAGGGCTTCGAACGTTTAAAGTGCCTGCTTTAAATTTCGATGCTCAAGATTATACCGACTTAATTACGTGGCAAGAATGTAAGATAACTGAACCACCTCTGACTTCCAATTTATCTGATGAAGCCTTGAAAGAGATTGTCGAAAACGGTTTGACTACATGTCAGAATATTAAAGATTTTCCGTGCCATACCCAAGCTGTAGAGCGCTGTATCAAATTAGTGACCGAAGCTTCAAGTGCAGTTTGTGGAGAAAAAAAACGAGACGGTTTCATAAGGGCAAGACTATTATCACGGCAGCAAATGCCTAAATTTGAAACAAAAAAACAATTTAATACCAAATAATCTACTAATTTCTGGTTTTGTTCATTCCTTGATAATATATATTTTTTAATTTTTCTTGATTAAAAATATTAGTACTCCTAACCAGGCTCTTAATCAACGTATCACAATGTAGTTTTTTTTTTATGAGGGACATGAAATCTATAAAAATACTATCATTCAAAATTAGATCAATGTTTTTAAAAATTTAGTATTTTTCTAATTTTCAATTGGGTTGGGGCACCTCATAACATCAAGACAAGTAAACAATCTTTTGTATGCTGAATTTACTCATTAAAAGGCAACTTTGTATTGCTATTCCAATAAAAAAAATTAGAATTTTTTTTTTTCATACATTATCACTCCACCCTAATGTTTATGCCCTAGTTTAAGGATTGTATTTTTGCATGTATTGGAAGGAAACGCCTCCAAGGCAGACGGCATATATAGTTTAAGGCTCTCGTGCATGGTGGCGCCACAAGAGTGTGTGTGTCAGATTAGAAATATACACAAGACATATATTGTATACACATTCGTAACAATGTCTATGTAAATTCATATTAATAACAACAATACAGTCCATACAACAATAGTGTTATTACCACAACACCCAACATTATCTCTTCTCGCCCGGTGGTTCGTCTAACTCGCCCAAAGCCGCTTTGATGATGTTCTTACCTTCTTGAACCAAACTAAACTAATCCGAAATAAAAAAAATAGAACGAATTTTATGTATGTAAATCCCTACTAATCTGTTATGTAATGTGACTTATAGAATATACAAGTGGTTCGTACTTGTCAATCTTGAAACCACTAGATGCCCAACTAATAAATTAATTTATGATGAAAAATGTTATGTTTATATCATACATACTGTAACGTTTTCGGGTTCGCAATAAACAACTCGTGCAATTTATTTATTTAAAACAGTCTGTATATTCATACACGTAAAATTAATTACAATATAAAATATAAAACTAACGTATCACACTTAAAACTACTATAAATGAATTAACACATGTATTTATTTACCAGTACTATTTATATGTCTCTAGTATTTATATCTTTATTGCACTATAATAAAGACTGCACCGTATTTATATCACTTCTATTTATATAACACTCTAATATTTATGTCTTTTCTTCGGCTACCACTTAAGGAACTATTTATTTATTTCTATATATTTATTTCTACTGTTCGGCACGAGACTACTTAAGGACCTTCTTATTCCGGAATTATTCATCCATCGGTGACCCAGCCGCCTTATATACACATACGAAACATCTGGAAGCATTCCCGTAAACTCCATCTTCCTCTCCATGTTTGTAGAACATTCGATAGACATTCTGTCTCTTCTCAGTACATATTTATTGCTTTACGATGTTTACCAGTCGCGTCGAGATGATTTACAACCTCTTTTGTTGTCGCCCGGATGTTTCGTTACATTGCCCCCTTCTTAAAAACTGCGTTTCGTCCCGAAACACGCTATTCCATGTTTTTGTCGCTGGCGGATGACGAAATCCACACCGGGACCCACGGGTGCACCCAGCCGTCTTGTGGAAATGGCAATCCACCGTCCCAGGCGGCACAACGGGCTGATTGGGCCCACAGCCGCACACGACCATTTCCATACCAGTATACCGAAACACTGCCTCCAGCATGTTTCTTACGGTTCTTCATTCCAAACGGTCTAATCCGCAGCCCAGTTTCGGAATTGCCAGCCTCCTTATATTTTGCTCGAGTGCTCGTCCTCGTAAATCGACAAGCGATAAGTTGGCTCTCTAGGTTTTCCGGTAATTTGTCGCACATCCGCCACTTCACCGCTGTCACGTCCATGGTATGGGGCCAATTGGTTGATACGCACCACCCCTGGCTCACTATGGGGTGTTAGTCTTATGCAATAAACAACGTCATCTATTTGCTCTAGTATTTCGCATGGTCCCTCCCAGTATTGTTGGAGCTTCGGGGACAGGCCTCGGCGACGTTGAGGATTATATAACCAAACAAGGTCTCCTTCTCGGTAACCACCTCTCTCGGCTTGCACGTCGTAACGATTCTTCGTCCCGTCGCTGGCATCCTGAGTGTGATGGCGTATTCGCTACTTCTTGCCAAGCCGGTCCGCGACCAGTACCTTTCCAAACCATCAATGTACCAAGGTCTTCATCAGCTTCTTGATCGATCCGCAAATTGTCAGGTTGCCACTGATCGTCAACCACGGTAGCTCTCAACGTGATGGCCGATTTTTCTTCTAGTTGGTTGTTATGCCTGCAGTCTTCTGGACGTGGCCTCCTTGCAACAGCATCAGCGTTTTGGTGCTGCAGAGATGCAATTCGGGATATTGATTTTGAGGCTCTACGATACTGGGTCGACGATTGCCTCTTCTCATCGACCCGTTTCATTTTTCGCTGCTCCGCTATGGTTTTCTTGGGCTCCTTCCCGCATTTACTATGCACATGGCCCATTTCCATTTCCAATTCCAGCATCGGAGCGTTCTTCTCTTAGGTTGCACCTGATTCACTAATCGTCGGACTACCTGTTCCAGGTGTGCATGCCCATACTTTATCTCAAGACGCTTGATTAATTTAAGGTAGTCTTGACACTCTTCCGGACGTAAGGTTTCCAGAATGTCACTGGCCTCTCCTCTTAACGACACAATCAGAGCAGTAACTTTCTCCGGGGACGTCCACCCATTTGTTCCTGCAGCGGCTTCGAATTGTTTCCGGTACGTCATCCATGACGTATTCCCATCGAAGATGGGAGGTTTACCATTGCCTTTGCTGTTTGGGAGATCTCCAGGCTTCCGCTTGAGGCGTCATGGGGACCGCAGTCGTTCATCGCTGGCAATTGAAGCTGAACCCCAAACTCGTCCCCCATTCCGAACACGCGCTCCTCAACTTTCTGTTCTACGGCTTTGATGGCCCCAAAAAATTCCTGTCTCCCATTCCATGAATTCTTTTGAAAGTCTTCCTTAAAAGTAGTCTCGAATTGTTTTACAGTTTCATCTTTTAGAGTCTTGAATTGTTTCGCAACTTCTTTTAGAGTCTTCATATTAGTCTCGAATTGTTTTGCAACTTCATCTCTTAGAGTCTTCATATTAGTCTCGACTTGTTTCGAATTATTTTTCAGTTAACATTTCATCTTTTAAAGTTTTTGAATTATTTGCCATTTCAGTTAACATCTCATCTTTTAAAGTTTTCATTATTAAGCTTAGATCAGCCTGTACTTGAAACAAATATTTCTCGCGATCCTTACCTTCATTTATTAACAGGTTACGAAGCCGATCCTGGAGAATTGTTTTTTTTCCAGACGTATCTGCGTCCCTTTCTTCCAATTCTGCCCTTAACTCGGAGACCTTTAATCCTTCCAAACGTTTGGTAGCCATCTATTTATTTATTTATTTATTTGCACTTATATTGTTTACCCCACACTGACACCAATTGTTGCGTTTGCGGGTTCAAAATAAACAACTCGTGCAATTTATTTATTTAAAACAGTCTGTATATTCATACACGTAAAATTAATTACAAATAAAATATAAAACTAACGTATCACACTTAAAACTACTATAAATGAATTAACACATGTATTTATTTACCAGTACTATTTATATGTCTCTAGTATTTATATCTTTATTGCACTATAATAAAGACTGCACCGTATTTATATCACTTCTATTTATATAACACTCTAATATTGATGTCTTTTCTTCGGCTACCACTTAAGGAACTATTTATTTATTTCTATATATTTATTTCTACTGTTCGGCACGAGACTACTTAAGGACTTTCTTATTCCGGAATTATTTATCCATCGGTGACCCAGCCGCCTTATATACACATACGAAACATCTGGAAGCATTCCCGTAAACTCCATCTTCCTCTCGATGTTTGTAGAACATTCGATAGACATTCTGTCACTTCTTAGTACATATTTATTGCTTTACGATGTTTACCAGTCGCGTCGAGATGATTTACAACCTCTTTTGTCGTCGCCCGGATGTTTCGTTACAATACATTAAGAAAACTACACAATAATTTTATTTTTGAAATATGTAGTATAGGGCCATTGTCTGCATAAGCTGGTTTTAGTTTTGGATGCCTAATACTTCGTATGATTTGTGGTCTATGTATGATCGTTTTCAATTTAATTACATATACTCTTCCAGAAATCTATAACTTTGAATATCTGCAATATATAATGAGAGTGACGTTATTCATGCTGATAATAAACATCATTCACTTTGTTTTACGATAAACTAAATCACTACTTGTGGAGTGGAAGGAAATTGGGGTCAATGACGCTAAAGCAGTTTTTGTAGATATAAACTTCCACATAATAAATAAAACATAAACATTCCTGTATTAAATAAAGGAAAATAATAAATAAAAATCTTATTGATTAATACTTAATACCAATACCAATTTCAGGCAGTGATAATTATTAAATTTAATAATGCTTTTAGTATAATTGAACTTATTTAGTATGCAATGTGTAAGTAGACAAGTGGGGTACTTAACAAGTTTTGTGGTACGACGAAATGAATAAAAAAATCTAAATTTGTAAACAAAAAATATTCCTTACCTTTATTCTTAAATATATGTATATGTATAAAAATAATGTACCTACTTAATTTTTCAGATAGGTGCCAGCGTGAATATAAATTATAGGTGAAGAGAGATAGCGTGGCGATTCTGCAGGATTCCACTATAGGCTATTAATTGAAATCTATAATTTTAAATACTTATCGTTTTTTACATTACAGGTATCGCCGTACACTCGCTATACTTCTAGGAGGGTCAGCATTTTTCAAGTATGTAATCATATACACCCACAATTATTTTGTATATATGTACTTTCCTGAATTTGATTCGACATGTGGGAGTAAATTTTGCAAATTCTCTAAATAAAATTCAACGCTTTGGATAACGAACTTCCTCATTCACCTATGGAAATATAAAATGAAGGCAAGAGGTACGAATTATTCCATAATTACAAATATTATCGCTTGTTCTGCAAATAGGAATTATACGCAAGAGGCTGAAAATTTTGCAATTCATATACAGGCTGTCCCAGAAATAAAAAGACGGAGTAGCAGATATGTAAAGTCCGAACAGAAACAGGCCCAAATAAACCGCAATAACGAAGAAATTAAAATTTTAATTTTCTGTTATTTTTTAGATAAAAAACATTACATTACGGACCTGGCACAGCATGTATGTTTATAATGCACGTAAGAATGTTCATTTGTAAATAGAAACGAAGACGCATTCATAGAGAAAAATACGCTTTTATTTGTATAAAACGGGAAAAAAACGTTAAATCGTAAAAACATATTTTTTGCGGGATGTGTCTAAATAACGCAACTATGTAGTCGGTTATTGACCCAGATGGGTGACCTACTTTCTTGCAGGCAATAAAAGATTGTTTTTATTTTTAAAATAGGAGGGTTGTTGCTCTTTAATGTGTTCGTAGTTAATTAATAAATCGTATTTTTCTAGCTGGTTTAAAATTAAAGTAATTAATGGTTTGATATTTATTATGAAGTATCTATTCCTCCTCCTTTTTTTTAACACAAGTAATATGGTGGTTCTGAAAAGCACCGATCGTGAAAGTGAAGCAGGTGGATATTTAGTGCAGGGTCGGCGTAAGGCCAATTAAATTCTTTATTATTTTTTTCTGCCGTCTGCGCATGAATAAAGACTTGATATTTTGAGGGTACATTTTTACACAATCTAGCTTCCGATTTCTGCTACTCCGTCTTTTTATTTCTTGGACACCCTGTATATGAAGCGAATTTTGCAGATATACGAATTACTCCAAAATTACAAATATTATCCCTAGTCGTGTGTAAGGGTAGGCGGGCACACAACAATTGTAGAAACGTTGGCCAAACATTTGTTTAAAGGCACCTATCATTCATAATTAACATCATAACACATTATTAATTAAGAATTTGTCAAAAAAGTGTTTTGTTAAAATTATTGCTAATTGCTATTATTACGAATTATTGTCTTATATAATACGTATGCCTCCAGCTTTACATAAATAGTAAGTACTAACAAAAATCTGTTATATGTTGATATACGTCACTTTGAACAATTAGTGATATTTAGATGTTTTCTCTAGTCACAATATTTTGTGAATTAATCACAATACATTTTTCGTTCATAAGCATAAGCCAACGCTGTGAACAAGTAAATCATTTAATAAAGACATCCATAAACCTGTATCGAATTTATAATTTGCGAGATATTTGCATTTTGATAAGCAAAAGCGTACAAAGAAGTAATAACGACTTCTGATGGAAGCACTGGTGTACACCCAATGACACAAATGACATTTCAGCGAAACGAAATGTTTATGGTATCGAATATGACTGTTCAAATAATATTTACTTGGTCATGATCATCAAGAAATCGCTTACGTATTGCATTTTTACTTTCTTATACGTAGTATAAGGAAGTATTGTGATGATGAAAATTTTCGACCTCGGAGATTTTTGCAGATGTCCACGTTTTGAAGTCCCGTGATACCGAAAACGTGGTTTTTAAAAAATGTCTGTCTGTCTGTGTGTGTGTCTCTGTGTGACCACGATAGCGGTCAAACCGCTGTAGATATCAATTCCAAATTTTGAATTTACGTGTATAATCTCCCTCTTGAGATCTGATTAGTGTTTCAGTAAAATCGGTAGACCGGAAGTAGCAGTTTACTTCAGTGAAAATTTCGAACTTTGCCAATATTTCGTCAATTACTAAGTTTAAACAAATTTATAAAGAATTGAAATGTACTCAAAATTAAATTTTAGACAAACTATCTTAAAAAAGTTTTTCGAAATTCCAACCGGAAGTAGGTCTTTTACTCTTATCGAAAGTCAGTTTTTTGCGAATATTTCGCAAGTCTAGCTTTCTAGGCAGGTACATTACAAGTGTAAAAGTATTTAAATTATAATTTTAAATATCTTTTGTATAAAAAAAATTTCAAAATTCGGACCGAAAGTACCACTTTTACTCTTATCGAATAGCGATTTTTTGCAGATAAGTCGTAAATTATGCATTCTATATATATTTATTAAGACTACAAAAGTATTTAGAGTTGAATTTGCAATATTTTTTGTATACATGAAATTTCAAAATTCGGACCGGAAGTGGCACTTTTACTCTTAGCGAGTAGAACTTTTTTTCGAATATCTTGCAAAGTATGCATTCTATAGCGATTTATTAAGAGAATGAAAGTACTTAGAATAGGATTTTGAATAAGTTTTGTATAAAAAAATTCTTAAAATTGTATAGTTTGAAACGCTCATACGTATAAGAATGTCGTGTGGTGGCCACACCTCATTTTTTGAATTATGATATGTGTTCTATGTTGTAACTGTACACGTTTCAGGATATTTTTATTTATCAACAGGGTTTCGAATTTGTCGAATAAACATTGTTTTCTTTGGTTTTGCTGATCGTTCCTTTAGCAGTAGCGTATGGAACTCAACGCTCAAAGTATAAGTTACTGAAATGCTGATAGATAAAGCAACGATAAATAATGTAACATCTCTGGAGTAGAAAAATTATAGGTAATCGTTTGAGCAAAATATACACCAAATTTAAAATGAATAGAAATGAGAATTTTTAGTATGTATGTTATACTGCAGCAAATAGCAGATACCAATGTGATCTGAATTGCTATTGAACAGCTTTCCAACTGGTTTGAACAGATATCGATGTAACCTGAATAGCTTTTAAACAGCTCTTGAACTGCTTCCCAGTTCTTGTGAACAGATACCCTGCTTTTGAATAGCTGTTCCGATCATTTCGATATCTGTTCAAAGTTGTTCAAAACAACTTGGTATCTGTTCACAACAGCTGGGAAGCAGTTTAAGAGCTGGTCAAAAACGGTTCAGGTCACATCGATATCTATTCAAACCAGTCTGAAAGTTGTTCAATAGCAATTTAGATCACATTGGTATCTGCCTCGGGAGAGGTCTGGAGTTGGCCACACATACTATAAAAGCTGAATAGATGTAAATAGTTTCATTAGAAGTGAAATACACATACAATCCAATCCGCAACACAGCTCTGAAGTTTGACACACTTGCCTCGTGCACGAAAGTGATTACACTCCGTATAAATCTCAAACGACCTTGAAATGCAAAATGAACCGCAAGTCTATCTGCTACTGACAACTTACTATGTAAAATATATTCTTCAATTATTAATTTATTATAACTGTGTAGCTCTTATTACAGAAAATATAAATTCAATAATATTTTAAGAAACAAGTATATCATACATAAAATATTATTTAAATAATTAGTAAAACAAATGTTTATTTATAATTAAAGCGGGTGCATATTTGCATTTAACTTTCACTTTTCGTTTTAACAATCGGTTATAGTTGATTTACAACACCAAAATTGCCGTGTGAACAAAAACATTCACGGTTTAATTTCCTTAAAGCAAAAGAATTTATTCTGAGTCAAGAATTGTTCCTTTCTGTGTTCTTTTTTTATAATATTTATCTTTTCCCAAATAGTCACTATAAGTATACTTTAATTGTACCCAAATATTTTTCTAGCGAAAGTGTATAATTGAATGCAAATGTAACAATCCGAAAAATAAACTCAAAATACATAACACATATATTTCATATATGAAAGAATTCCACAATTACATGCAATATAGCAAATCCAGTCAAGTCATGATCTAGTCTCATTTTTAGTGAAAATATAATATATGTACTGTATGCAATAAATTATTCTTTTTGGAAACTGGAATTTTGTTTGTTCACGTTTATGTTAGAAGGCGGTTCTTTATAAGTAGGAGCGAATAAGGCTGATGACCTGATCGCTCCGGGCAATAAACCGACCAAGCACGGTTCTGGCTATAAAAATATTGAATTTCCATGTAGTTAATAAAACACTTTCGATTTAATATAATTTGTGCTTTAATGTATTAATAAAATTTAATCAACTTTAAATAGAATTTCTTATTATATGTACCTATAATTGACCTGGGTATTGAAGATATACGTTATAAAATACTCTTACAATCATCAATATAGATCACATCATATTCAAAACCTAATTAATTACATTTCAAATAAATTATGTCATTCAGTAATAAATTTCATTTAAAGGCAATCATGTCTTAAATAACTTAAGACCCTTAATATTTAAAACAATCCTCATCAGAACATCAAACAGTCACATTTTAAGCAGCATGATAGACATTAAAAAATATATTAATCTATAACCAATATGTAAATTTAAAACTAATATTTGTAAATCAGTATTCAAAGAAGGGAAGTAAAACATTCAGGGAAAATAGACATTTCGTCATCAAAATTAGATAAATTAAAATATTTGATAGGCGAATTTATTTCGCACACCCAACGAGTCACGTGATCAAGTGACGAAGTTAAATTGAATGAAAAATAATGATAGGAAAAACTTACTAAAGCAAAGCTGATAAACCAACGTTTAAACATATTTAAAAGCATTGAAAACCATTTTCACAAAATTCCTGATGCTAAATAATTTATAATTAATAAATGAAACCATTACGAAGCTATATTAAAATTAATTAAAAAGATAGCTAGTAGAAATTGATTATGATTGATTTGCCACCATATTTCAAAGATTTGTCCCTCCGTGGTTTCAAGCGATGTTTGAGAGAGCGTTTATTAAGTGATTTTGTATTTTGAGTTGCTCGAGTTGTTCGGATAGCAGTAGTGTTATGTTGTAGTTTCTCTTTTTTTCTATTTTTTTTCTTTTTTTTAATTACACTTGCGCTTTTGAATAGTGTTCAAAATGGTGTTATGTATGTGTGTATGGTTATTTATGTATATATGTGCACGCACACCTTCTTTTTCTTCTTTGACTCATTTGGTACACCTGGTAGATCAGGGAGCCTCAGGCATAACTGAAGGTGTTGCCATTTGATTTCATTATTATCAATGTGTAAAATTAATATATAAAACAAATATGTTAATGTAATGGAATCAATAAAGGTGTTATTATTATTATTATTATTATTATTATTATTAAGATTTACACAAGAGTACTGTCAGTTGGTTTAACTTATACGCCTTTTTTGTCATAATGACCTAAATATGATGTCATTTGGTCTAGAGAACTGACCGACTGTGGATTCGAATCTCTGACGTATAATAGCAAGTAATACTGTGCTAATACATAGTTATAACAGATAGTCAGGTGTGTTTTAACGGCTTCTTGTTGTAGCCAATTTCTGCAGAGAATATGTACTGTCTCAGTTCAGTTTAGCAAAAGGGTGTTGGGTTGCAGATGTGCACGTTTTGAAGTCTCCTGATACCGAAAAAGTGGTTTTTAAAAAATGTCTCTCTGTGTGTGTGTGTGTGTGTGTGTGTCTGTGACCACGATAGCGGTTAAACCGCTATAGCTATCAATTCCAAATTTTGTATTTACGTGTATAATCTCCCTCTTGAGATCTGATTAGTTTTTTTCAGTAAAATCGGTAGACCGGAAGTAGCAGTTTACTTCAATGAAAAAATCGAATTTTGCCAATATTTCGTCAACTACTAAGTTTAAACAAATTTATAAAGAATTCATATGTACTTAAAATTAAGTTTGAGACAAATTGTCTTAAAAAGTTTTTCAAAATTCCAACCGAAAGTAGGAATTTTACTCTTATCGAAAAACAGTTTATTGCGAATATCAAGTCATGCTTTTTAGACAAGTACGTTACGAATATAAAAGCATTTAAAACATAATTTTCAATATCTCTTGTACAAAAAAAATTTCAAAGTTCAGACCGGAAGTACCACTTTTACTCTTATCGAATAGCAATTTTTTGCAAATATGTCGTAATTTATGCATTCTCTATGTATTTATCAAGAGTACAAAAGTATTCAGAACTCGATTTTCAATATTTTTTGTATATATGATATTTCAAAATTCGGACTGGAAATAGCACGTTTACTCTCAGCGAGTAGCACTTTTTTCGAATATCTTGCAAAGTATGCCTATTTTGAATAAGTTTTTTATAAAAAAATTCTTAAAATTGTTTAGTTTGAAACGCTCATACGTATAAGAAAGTCGTGTGGTGGCCACACCTAATTTTTATGTAAATGTATTTAGTGCTTTGTTGTCAAAAACTCATCGATATGGGTGTTTTGCAGCCTACAAAAAGTTAGTGTAGGTTAAGTACTGTGGTGCGGTGCGTTTATTTTAGGATTTAATTGTTGTTTACTACCCAGTTTAATACCATTCAAATCATTACACGTTAATTCAACGGTTAATTCCGTACTAGAAATTAGATCGAATATGCAGAATTTCAAAAATAAAACTTCAAGAAAAAGATTTTCTCGGTTCATTACTTAGTTGGGACGCTATTGTTGGCTTGATAGGTATATGATGACATATTATTCAAAAAAAAATTAGATTTATTTATAAATTTGTATCGTGTAGTATCAGATTTTTGAGTATTGGCTACAAATGGCTTTGTGTGAATAATTAATTTTTATTTACTGACAGCTACACTGATTGGAACATTAATGTCTCAATATTAATTATGATAATCATACGCCCAAAATTATTTTAATATTATTTCTGCACAGCACAACAAACATACTATTGAAAATCTATTGCGGAAAATCGAACGATATATTAGGTAATAAACCTGGCAATAGTTTGAAATAAATAATTAGGTAATATTGACATTGTCTATATTTTTTAATTTTAACTCACAACTCTTGAATTTGTAAAAATCTCTGAGGCATACGCTTGCTTTCTATCCTAAGTAATTTCGAGAATTATTATGGGCTTGTTATTGACTATTTATTTATTGAGTGAGGTTTACTTCGTGATAAGCAGCCCTGTTTAAATAGGAAATATCATTTATTACATTATATGCATACGTCCTTGTAAAAGCAGTAGTCCATATCCGACACGTGGCTACTAGTAAACACTGTCATCAAGCCTTGTTATGAGGTAGATAATGCTATAAGTAACTACACATCCGCTTATTATTAAACGTTTGATGGAATTTTGTTCAAATAGTACATTTTGAAAAGAAATCCAGATAGAATATGTGTTAATACTGAGATGTAGACAAGAACTGCAGAGAAGATATTTATTTATGCGCTGCTGCAAAAATACGTAAAATTGATTAATAGAATCAAAATACCATGTCATTCCTTGAGTTGGTATAGTAACAGAATATGAAAACTCAATGAAGAATGGCATGTAGTTATGGAATTTGATGACATTTACTGTAAATATTCTTTTTATTATGTATTTTCTATAGAAGTCAATGTGTTACAAGGTAAATTTACCACACTTTAAAGTCACTATGTAGAGCCAGTGAAGAAGAATTTATTATCGATGATCAGTGGATATCTATTTTGGTATTACAAGAATAGTTTTAGTCAGAAAACAAATTCCTTTCTCAAAATAACTTATGTTCCATGAGCTAGGTGAAGCGAAAACACGTAAGAGGAAGCATTTTCCGACAGCCACCTAGCGACCTAACGTCACAAATCAGAAACTTAAAAGTCGGTAGAGTGGATACATATAAGGTATAACCACTAATGTTATAAAATATATAGTACTTAGATATATTGACAAAATTAAGAACGCTTCGATTCATGAAGTTTACCTTCCAAAGCAAACCAAACTTGCAAAAGTGGTACCAATATATAAAAAAAAAACATAAATTAGTGTGAAAACTACAACCGCTATAGTTGCACTTTTAAAATATATACTGGATGAAAAGTAGTAAAAATAAACATATTTGATTTGACCAAGGTCTTGGCCATACCAGACAACAATATTCTGTTAAAGAAAAGAAGTTGGAAATATATGGTGCAAGAGACTTACCTGATTAATTAAATCATACAGAACATACAGCAAACAAAAATGAATAGTTTATTGAAAACACAAGAACTCCAAATTGGCTATTGTTCTTTTGTATCTAAATGTCAATCTTACATAAATCATGCTGAAAAGTCATTAAAAGAGTTATGAAAAGACAAAAAGAGGAAGAACTGGTGGAAACGTCAAAAGAAGCTTAGTTTGTTTGTATTATTACAAACAAACTCGTTCGGTATTATAAGCTAATTGAAGTTAAGTCAGAAAAAAACAGAAGAACTAGGCAGCGATACATTGGGAAAAAAATGTAGGACTGTACATGAATGCTTGACTCAAATGAGAAATGCAAATAAATTATAGAATTACAATTCAGAAATTAGGCGCATAAAAACAACAGTCACAGATAGCGTTCTATTATCATGTTTCCTATGGTATCTTTCTCTGAGGCACTTCCACAAATATTGAAAAAATTTCTGACTTTAGAAGCGAGCTATAAGATCTCTATATAATGTGCAGTACTGAGAGTTATGTATAGAGAACTTTTAAAGTACACTCACAAGCGCTAAACTAATACAACTAGAATAGTATTAGGAAATTAAAGAGAAAAACAACCATTTTCTTATAGCGAATTTATCACCAATAATGTAATATTTTAAAATGTTGGTTTTTATTCAATATAATCTCCTAATTTAAGAAACATATTTTTATTCTGCATTTCTATGTATAATATTTGTTAATTAATGAATTTTCACATTCAAACTAATTTTATTCAATATCGTTATTGTTTCAAAGATTGTTTTTATATTTTATAATTTTAATTCATGGATATTTTATCTTTACATTATCTATTCCTTCTGATTGCTATGTCTTGTTTTATCTTGTACTGTTTACCAACATTAGTTTGCTGACAAGGTATGTTTTATTTATTGGGATAATAAAGATAATAATAATAATAATAATATATTTTTATTTATTAAGTTCATACATATATATATGTTGAATACGGTAAAACAAATTTGGACAGACCGAACAATTTGTAAAAAATTAAAACTACGTTTAAATTAAATCGTGGATCTTATTGTACCACTTTTTCTGTAAGTAGGTAGTTGGCGAAGTTACGTCTTAAATCAGTCTATATTTCAGCATGCAAGACGACAGTTTGGAGTTCAAACTCAGCCGGTCTGAGGTGGCACAAGATTGCAATTCGAATTTACGTCTATTAAACAGCTACGATGTATTTGTTGGTCCTTGAATAGTTCATAGTTGTCATTGATAAAAGAGGCGCACTCACACAAATAATTCTGGTACAGTTAGTATTTTATCCGGTTTAAAACTGTCTACCCAAGATTCATTTCTTTTTTAATGGAAGATGGTTTGCATACAGGATCTCTGTAGAAAAAAAAACCTCAACGGTTCCATGGAGTTACGCCAGAAAATAATGCCGTAAGGAAGTCTGAAATGGACATGTGTGATAGGCTGGGTTTGGTATAAGATATAGGCTCTTTCAATTGAGTGAACAGTCCACTTTCAGTCCGAGGAAAGTACCTTTTCTTGCATCGATATTATGATGGTGATGAACGCTTCTTTGTCAAGCAAAATTCGATTCTTCCTGTAAAACTGTGATTTCACAAAACAGCAGGCCGTGAAAAAGCATACAAATAAATGAAAACCCGTAAACAAAGGAGCTTAAGGATTTACAAAGTAAACCAAACCAACTTGTGAAATGTACATCAAATAATAACACTTGAATACAGGCCATTAAGCCGTTAGAGATGACTGAATTAATTAAGAAATTGAATATAAAAACTTATTTATCTACCGAACTGCCACCCTGTGCAAATGCACATTTCTAGTAATATAAACTTGATATGAATCTATGTGTGAGAATGTAAAATTTTTAATTTTCCTTATTTAAAATACAAATTTCCTAAATTTTAATATGATGAGTTTCGAAATACGTTTCTTTTAGATGTCAGGGGTTTTGCTAATTGTGCTACCATGTGCAGACCGCAATGGATTTAGCTATTATTATTAGCTAATATTTAGCTATTTATCAAAAAGTGACCAATTGATTTTTGATCTAGTAATTTGCACTTGGTTTAAACCAGTGGCGGCTGCTGCAGGGAGGGCAGCCCCCCCCCCCTCGTGACAAATTTGTTTTAACAGATAAATTAATAATAAAATACCTAATACCTCCGGAGCATATCGCTCGACTACACCGCACCGCCAGTATTATATGTGTCAGCGAGAGGGCTCGTGTCTGCGGTCCCGGCGACGCAAATCCAGTATGTAATATACAGCGGTGAGTGTATGTTGTAATTTCTATCGGTGCGTTAGTAACATAATCGAAATGATAGAAAATAACACACTGAGCTATGACATTAAGATAGAATTAAAAAATCTAGGTCCCCCTAGACCAGATTAATTGATTAAACTAGAAGATCACAATTCGAAAACTAATAAAACCGTGACGAGAAAATTCAACATAAGCTCTTACAGTTTGTCAGACTGGTTGTGTGGGTGTAATATGCAAAATGCTTTTCTTTGTTATGTGCTTAATTAGGAATTCTCCACAAAGCGACCCTATCTGGACTTCTAAAGGTATAAGAGATTTGAAACACTTTGGTGAAAAAGTAAGAAGACATAAAGTAAGTAAAAAACATCTTAGTAACATGATAGAATATTCAGTTTTGGGGAAGGTAAATATAATGTGACAGCTGAACACTGCATATAGATTAAATATAATTCAGCACAATGAAAAAGTCAGTAAAAACAGACATATTCTTGGAAAGTTAATAGACTGCATTAAGTCTTGTGGCATGTTTGAAATCGCTTTAAGGGGCCATGACGAAATACAAGACTGAGTGAGAATCCGGGGATTTTTCGTGGATTGGTTAATTTATTGGCAGGAATTGACAGCACCCTCAAGGACTACATCAACAAGACTAATAATAGAGTTTTTATGGGTTTATCAAAAACCATTCGATATAAATTGCTGGACAGTATCTACGAAGTTTCTCACACTTTGATTCTAGACGAAATAAACAAAGCCCACTATATCGCTATACAAGCAGACGAGACGATAGATTCGGCTACATCTTCCCAGTTAGCTCTTATAGGAGTTGAACGGAAATATACAAGAACAATTTCTGTCGTTTCTGCAACCAGAGAATCATACTGCTGATGGCATTAGCAAATGTTTATTGGAAGAACTTAGGAAAATTAAATTGGACCAAACGCCTGCAAAATTAGTATCCCAAAGTGTACGATGGCGCCTCAGTAAAGACTGGTAACAACAACGATGTTCAGGCAAAAATTAAAGATATTTACAAAAATGCAAATTATATTCACTGTTACGCACCAGTTAAATCTGATAGTTGAACGGGCTGCCTCACATAACAAACGAGTGAAAGTTTTCATTTGGAATCTAGATGGGTTTTCTACTTTTTTTTACAAGATCCCCAAAGCGTGCTCCTATAGTGGATGAGGTTGTGAAAAATCGACTTCCGCGGGCTGCACCACCCAGATGGAACTTTAAATCAAGATGCGTTGTGAGTGTCTTCAGATATAAAAAGAATCTTGTCACATGTCTGACGCTGATGATGAATATAGTGACCAGTCGAGAATAAGGAAAGCTGTAGGCTTGAAAAACATTTTAAATGATTATGATTTCAGTTACTGATTATATTTTTTAAATAAAATCATGCCGCATTGCAAAATTCTCTACAGCCAATTACAACATCGTCAAATTGACAGTATTTAAATACAGTCTTGTGTGTTATCATTTAAATCGTCAATTGAGCATGTGAGGAACGCAACTGATTACGATTATTATAATGAAAATAGTGATAACGATGAAAAAGAAGAGGAACATTTCCGACAACGGAACACAAGACCTCATTATGAAGACAAACACAAAATGGTTGCTAAAGAAGTATGCGACATTATTATTAACAATATTGATGATCGTTTTTTGTTTAGTGATCACCTATCTCTCTTCTCTCTTCTTTATCAACCACACTTATTTTCAACATATCAAAATTCTTTCCCCCAAAACTGAATTCCAGATGGCCGTGAAGACTTTTAATTTGGAATCATTTGCTTTTAAGCATGAATTGGTAGTTTTGTATAATAGACCAGATTTTGAAACTGCTTCATCTGCTCTAACATTACTGCAATGTTTCTATGAAAATAATTTAACAACTACGTTTGCCGAATCTGTGAAACTATTGAAAATAATTTGCACAATACCGATGACAACAGCTGAAAGTGAACGGTGTTTTTCTACTTTGAAGAGAATAAAAACATTTTCTAGAAATACCATGCAGGAAAGCAGACTATGTGCCTTAGCAATGTGTTCCATTGAAAAACAATTACTGACATCAACACCAAACTTCAATCGATTAGTTATTAATCATATTGCTGATGGAAACAAGTTCATTAAAAACATTTTGAGTTTATTTTTTGTCTGTACTTAATTTTTGATATTAAACACTTAGAAACCCCCCCCCCCCCGCCCCCGCCCGGTGCCCTCCCGTCCTAAAAAATCACTGGCGGCCACTAGTTTAAACACCGTATCACCCGAATCCCTTAAAATTACTAATAATAAGAATGGTATAAAAATTCGGTAAGTCTAACCCTCCAACCTGAAGATTTATGATAACCGACGGCATAGGCACTATTCAAATCTAGTAAAGGGCCGGTATTCAGTTCTATACAATTGTTCTCGATTATTACTTCCATGAACAGAATGAATAGTAATAACAGATTTTAGATAATAAATATTGTACTAATTACAAAAACTAAAATTAAAAAAGTAAAACAAGGATTAAAAAGAGTGAAATTGTTTTATGAGTATACAGGGTATTCCACGAGAGCCGTTCGTTAGAAGTTTTCGTGGTTAGAAAAAACTTAGAATTCTGAAATTTTGGCTTCCAAGGTTATTCAAGATTCTCTTTCATTTTAAAATATTTTCAAGATCATACTACTTCCGGTTATACCGGAAGTCGCCATTAACATCCTTATTTTAAATGGAACACCCGGTATATTATTTCATTTTTGGATTCCTGAGAAAATTTCTTAGTGGGTTTTCATCAGGTGTCCCTATACCTATTTACAATTTTTCTTAGATATCTTGATTTTTTTGAAAATTTTGACAGATGTAGCCCTGTTTTGAGCATTGCGCCCTTTAACCAATTTCGATTGGTGGAAAGCGCCTCTGGGGTAGACGGAAGCACAGGAATGATACTTTCGAATGCCATATTGACAACTGATTTATCGCATACAGGATATCCAAAATTTAATGACTAATTACATCATTTTAAAAGTTGAAAAAGCTCGTTTTTTCAAATGGGACACCGTGTATTTTATTGGATGGTCGGATGCAGAATTTGATTCTGCATCGATTTGCTATAACATTCCCTATACCTATTTCCAGTGGTTTTCTTATTAATCCATATTTTTATCAAAAGGTGATCAAACTCCAAAAGTTCTACCTAGTAAGCCTTGATTTTGACAGGAATTGAAACAATGTTGAGTTAATGTCAAAGCAGTATCATCGTACAGATTCGTGAGGTATCTACTTACAGTTCTAGGGATTTTGTTAACTTGCTTAAGTACAGTTTAGAATCGAGAATGTTGAAGAATATTCTAGTAATGATTTATTAAATTTGTTTTACACGCACGGTGAATGTGGACGAATTGTTCGACGAACATGCAGACTATTTAATGAACGATATCCGGACCTACCAACAATGACTCCCGGAAAATTCGCAAGAATCGAAACTCGCTTTATAGCAACTGGAAACGTAAGGGCAACTCAAAATAATCTAAAGCCCGTAACTGATAATGAAGAAAACGTGGTGAATGTGTTGGCGTTTTTTCAAGCTTATCCGCGGAATTCAATTTTGACAGCAGCGCTGGATTTGGGTATTTCAAAAACATCAATCCACAGAATATTAAAGAAACATGGAATGCATCCTGTTTGTGAGATAACTGTTCACGGAATACGTCTTGGTGATGAGGCAAGACGTGTCAACTTTTGCGAATTTATGATTTTGAAAATGACCGAAGATCCGAGATTTCTTCATCAGATTATGTGGACTGATGAATCGAAATTCAGTAGGCAAGGAATTACAAATCGCCGAAATACTCACTACTGGGCACAAGATAATCCACATGTTATTAGGGAACATAATCACCAAGACCGCTTTAGTTTCAATGTTTTTTGTTTAATTATGGACAACAGAGTGGCTTATCAAGTGTACGATGAAAATTTAAATGCGGCTAGATATCTGGAGATACTGAGAGGATTTGTTAGTGATTTTCTAAATGCCCTACCTCCACGTGATAGAGCAAACAGTTGGTTTCAGCTTGATGGTGCTCCAGCACATTCAACTATAGCTGTACACCGGTAATTGTCAATGATGTTCGAGGATCGGTGGATTGGCCCGCGGGGACCTTGGAACTGGCCACCCAGAGCACCCGATTTGACCCCCTTGGATTTTTACCTCTGGGGTCGTATAAAAGAACTAGTATACTTTAGGCCGGTACAAACTAGAGAGGAATTATTGAACCGTGTTCACCATGCGTTTACTAATATAACACAAACTTCGGAGATCTGTTTCGCGAGGAGTATATGACAGAGTTATTCAGTGTTTGAACCAAAATGGAGGTCATATAGAACAATTATTGTAATTTTACATTCTCTTATTATTTTTTGTCATTATGTTCCAATTTTTTGTTTTTATTTTATATTTCGTTCTAAATGTTATGTACTAATGTCATGTTCTAATTAAAGTAAATTTTTTACCGTTTCATTGATGTTTATTTGGCTTCGAAAGGCAAGCGATGTTTCGGTTTCTGCCAAAAAACCACATTAAAATAAAAAATTTGGATTAACAAGAAAACCACTGGAAATAGGTATAGGGAATGTTGTAGCAAATCGATGCAGAATCAAATTCTGCATCCGACCATCCAATAAAATACAGGGTGTCCCATTTGAAAAAACTAGCTTTTTCAACTTTTAAAATGATGTAATTGGTCATTAAATTTTGGAAACCCTGTATGCGATAAATCAGTTGTCAATATGGCATTCGAAAGTATCATTCCTATGCTTCCGTATACCCCGGAAGTGCTTTCCACCAATCGAAATTGGTTAAAGGGCGCAATGCTCAAAACAGGGCTACATCTTTCAAAATTTTCAAAAAAATCAAGATATCTAAGAAAGAATTGAAAATAGGTATAGGGAAACCTGATGAAAACCCACTATGAAATTTTCTCAGGAATCCAAAAATGAAATAATATACTGGGTGTTCCATTTAAAATAAGGAGGTTAATGGCGACTTCCGGTATAACCAGAAGTAGTATGATCTTGAAAATATTTTAAAATGAAAGAGAATCTTGAATAACCCTGGAACCCAAAATTTCAGAATTCTAAGTGTTTTCTAACCACGAAAACTTCTAACGAACGGCTTCCGTGGAATACCCTGTATAGTTAAAGTCTCACTAATAGGTTCATCACAATAGACTCTATCCACTCTCAACAACACACAATTCTTTCACTAAAGCTTTTAATATACAGGCTAGATCTCGTCCCCTTAAATAGCGACTGATTTGGAAAAGAATTAAATTTCATTAAAAAGGTCGCCATTTTTATTGTTTTTTCTACAATATGCAGCGATAAGATTTTGCAAAAAACGCAATCCAAACAGCATATAAAGAACTCGACTTTAGTATCAGGAGAAATGCAAACTTTTATTAGAACACAGAATTTTTAAAGGTGTAGCCGCAAAATTTTTGAAAAACTAAATAATAAGATTTTGATACTCAACATCAAACACATTAAAGAATTGAATAGTAAATCTGACATATAAAGTTGAAATAAAACAAAAGTCAAAAATCAAAACTCAAATCATGAAGGGAATTCGATGCATGTGAGTCAATTTATATTAAGAAGGATAAACAAAATTTAATTATCAGTGAAATAAAAGCATGCATTTAATATAACACTTGACACAATTTAAGTTTGTTTTTCTTTTCTTTTTAACATGCTTTTGCTCTTCAATTATGCAGCTTTTTCCCTGGTTTATACTATATGAGAATCTACGTCTTTAATCACAGAACAATTTCACATTTTAATCTTTATTTCACTTTTTTAAGTATTGAAACCAAAGAAATTTTTAAGATATTATCTTTTTTACTCTTAATTGAAGGAAAATTTCACTATAAAATTGTTGCATTTTCCCATTCCATAACTAAATTTCATGAAAGTTTAAATAAAAATTGATGATGAATTCTGTTTATATGTTGACGAGTTTTTAACAAAAGATTATACAGCTTGAAGTACTTAAAGAGAGATAGTGTCTAATATGATTAAATCAAAATTGCAACACTGCAGGATTATATATGCACTTACTAGACTGAAACGCGTTACAGACAAAGTAGCCGCATTATTACCATTCCCTACAGTTCATCGAAAAGTATGTAATTAAGAGATGAATTAAAAGTTTACCTGGCGATCCCCTTAAACAGTAAATATTTACCTAATTTCTACTCGGAAGTATAGGACAAATAGAATTTTTAGAGTAACTTTGCATTCCTTCCCAATCTTTTCAAGCTTTTAAACAGAGGCTGGAAAACTGAACAATGCTAACATTTGTTAGCTTTCCTTTTTACATATTGCAGTGATCTTGAATAAATAATGATATGTAAATAAATAAGTATAATCAAGATCACTTTAAGATTTTATTTAAATTAATTTTTACTTTATTCATTTTTACCATAATGTGTATATAAATATTCACTATATCAATAATTTACGAAAACTTTATTTTTTATTTAAGTAAAACAATAAAAGAATCTTAGTAAAATTTTTATAAAGTCATAATATTAAAAGACGCATTAAATGTTACGTGAAAAGGAACGAGCAAGTGTTTCTCGCACGGAGGTCGACCGTATGGCCGGTGAAAAACAACATTATTCGTCAGATGCACGTATGAGTCATAAACGTATAGACGAATTTATATTCACATGTTTGTTTACCTTTTTCAAGGATTATTAATACGCTGTTTCCCCAAGTGACCGATAAGAGCAGCACCGTCGATATACAATTTTGGAGGTGGATTCGTGTATGCCGAAAGTTGCCGTATGTTTTTATAAAGAAAATTAGGCATAAAAGAGCGGACGGATAAAATTTCCGATATAGCTGGTGCAAACCGCTCTCTTTAACTAATCTAAAAGTAGGTGATAAACCACTTCCTCCTCTTTTAAAAGGATTACTTTTAAATCCGGACTTAGAATAATTTTTGAGATTTTCGACACTTATAAAATTTTTAACAAGATTCAACACTTGTAATATTTTCTCGGATAACATGCAACGTGTATTACATTGAGATTTGTAGTTATTCTTGTATAAATAATTATGTATGAAATAATTTTATTTATGAATTTGGATCTTGAATTTATTTAATTTCATTTTATTTTCTTTTCCTAGAGTGTTTTGTTTTGCATGTAGGGGTACTATGCCATACATTATGACAAAACTTTTCTAGTAATTATAATGATAACTTTGGATAGCGTAATCATTTCATTTTCGTATAATTTACTTTTCTTTTAAATTTATTTATCCTTCAAAAGGGATTTGAAATTAATAATTTTCTTTTATGTGTATATAGGATTTATATAAGTGAACAAGTTTGAAATTTATTATGGATGAATTTGAAACCATGTACGAAGATGATTAGATAGTATTTGTTATAAATGTGTGTATAGTGGCGTACCAAATTCTTTGTTTGTAGTGGTGTTTTTGTATTGGAATTTCACGAGAAAGGTAAAGTTTATTTTTAATGTATATATTATTTCTTTTTATATGTGTATCAAGTATATTTTTGTTGTATTTGGGTGTTCAATATTAACGTGTTGAATAATATATCAGGAATGTGTGAAATGAATTATGTCGTTATCTAATTCATAGCATGGAGTCCTGGTGAATTTGAAAGACACGAATTGGTCTTGGTGGTACTGCGTTTGGGAGCGAGAAAAGGCACCAGGCAGAACTAATCAGGGCTGAGTTAGTCTATTGAATATGCAAAAACATTCCATATCCTTAATGTTTATATTTTGTTAGCAAATAGTAGATCGCGCAAAATTTTTGGTTATTTATATTCCAGTACAATCCATCATGTGTAATTTATTTTATTTTTGATTGTTTACATGTATCTATAACAAATATAATTCATAATAGTCACGTTCACATTTTTCTTTAGACATAGGCTTTTCACGACATTATGACTTCATTTATTTTTATTTCTTATAATATTTTATTGATTATGATGTATCAATTTGAATAATGATTGAATTATTGATTCTTTGTATGTAAACATTTATATATATATCATTTATTAACACTTTCTATAATGTATATATGGACGCTAGGCAACGTGGGGCCATGATACATTTACATTTATATATTAAAAATTAGATGTTAAGATTTGTTTGGCATTTTATTTTCTTTACCTGACCTGGAGATAATTAAAGAGCAGGAGAATCGATTGGAGAATCTACTTATATTTTCTGCCCCTGAGAGAATTATTTATTTTAAACTGAGCTGGTTATATGTAAAGGTTTTGCTTAACCTACTTTTCAGCAGAAAATTCATTGTATCTCAGTCTAGCATAAGGCCTAGCACTGGGATGCGTGCTTGACTCTCAATTGCACATTGATTAAATAAATTAAATTTATTTCATCTATATATAAATTTGCAAGAGTCACAGCAATATGTAATTAGTGTAATAACAAAATTTGGTAAAATATACATTATTTCAACATTTTCTTAATGTCGTGCCTGTAATAATTTCTGACTACTAATTAAGAATAATGTGCATTTAACTAAAATGAAACAGCTTTAACTATCGCCTAGTCGACTGTTCGCAACCATGCACATATTGCACGTATATACATACGTAGGTACAACCTACATGTATTATTACTCAAGCAATAAATGATCAAAATAAATCGTGGTGCAGAACAAGCGTCTTAAAATAATCGAACACATTAATTTCACTTTGACCGGTACGGAAATCCAGTCAACATCAGTCTACATGCTAATTACTAAATGATCTTGAATATAAATGTATGTCGCTTCCGTTTTATTGCTCGTTCTGGATCCACATTCGGATTATCTTAATCGTACAGTTAGACTAACGTTACTTAATATATGTATAGCTTGTTTAACATTCATTTCGACGTCTTTGATATGCGTTCGAATAAAATAATATCATAGTATACTTGGGGTACCTCAATCAAATATAATAAATCACAGAACATCACATAGCCAAGCAACATAACATTCGGATCAAAGACAAGTAATTGCTTCCTACGAATACTAGTTTTCTAAATGTTGAATAAGAAAAAAACTAACGAGAAAATAAAAAAAAGGAAACACTTCGACAAGACTGAAACTGTCGTGATATCAGGAAATTCGCGTTTAACTTGATTGAACATGAGCGACAAATGAGATTTTACCGTAGTCTTAATTGCATTGAATTAGAACGTAACTTTGTTCAAAGGAGCCTTTAAACCGTCTCCAACGTATACCATTTACTTATTTGCATATACGACGCCATCGCGTATATTATGCAGCCTAAATGTCTATACAAATATTTTTTGAAGCCAACATTTTTCAGAAAGGACTTTTATTAAATAGATTTAATGCATAGGAATTTTTACGAATATTTCAGTTTAATAATTCAAAAAATTAATATTTACAAAAATATATTTATATTTCACTTTAATTGTCTCAGCTCTAAACCCGAAATAGTCAAACTAGCTTAAATACCCTGTCCACAGTGAAATACACTGTCACTGTCTTAAAGTTGGCCGTGTATATGAGTATATTTTTCATACCCTTTGGTTACCTCTGCAATGCTTTTAAACAGCTTACAATACATTTTCCTTGCAAATTCTGTTCCGGCCTATGTGGAGCATAAGATGTGTATAATTGTTCGCCGAATTTACGTTGTTACTTGAAGAATTCGTTATGGTTAAATTTAGGGTCTCATATTAATCGTAGAATATTATTTAATTATTTGTTAGTATTTTGCAATACCTTTATAGTACGTGCTGTTAATTTAATTAGTTAGTTTAATAGTTTTTGAATTATTTGGAATTAAATTACTTCATGTTTATCTGGCCTTATCTGTGTACAATAGGTTATTCTTCTTCATTTGCTAGAATGAGTAGGTAAAATTACGTTTTTTTAATCTTTCGATAGTAATGAAACACTTTACACCTCGGTATGTAATATACTATAGTCAAGTCGCTCTCGCAACCGACATGCGCCACCAAATTAAAATGGCGTCAAATTTGAGATGTTGCAAAATTTTACCTGTCATGTAATATAACCTAAAAAGGCCATTTCAGGACTGTCATAAATAATAATATTCATACACTTTTTGACATTTATCATAATTATCTTTTGACGTTTGTTATAAATGTCATCTAAACATTTTAAATTTGTCTAAAATGCTTGCTTCCTAAACATTTTATTTAATTGATTTATTCATAATATTCAATTTGTAACTGGCTTTCATGTAATAGTATTTTACTAAGGGAAAGTATATATCCTGAAATATTCATTAATTAGTTTAATTTTATTGTTTTGAAATTGTTCCGGCCTTTCGAAATTTGTAGTGGTATTGAATTGTCGACTTTAGTTTGATTTGGCCATGTCGGTTGCCGAAACAACTAGACTATATTAAAACCTACAGAAACGTTAGGTTATATTTATTTTAATTCTGACATCTGATGTGACAACTTTAACGGTAAAAATGTTAACTTCCCACACAAAACTCGAAAAATTAGAAAACATTTAATTATGTACGATTTCAATCATCCAAAGGTGCAGGATTTTTTTTTATAGCAACTTTGCCTTTTAATTATTGGCGTATTAAAAAATTACAATTTTTTTTAAATGGCGCTGTATCACCTGATTCTGCGATCACTGCTCGCCGTAGGGCGAGATCAGTGAGTTGATATACCGTAGTCGTCAAATTTTAATTTCGGTTTACACTTCTATCCCATGCAGAAGATGACCTTATAATATGCAGCGATGCCTGCTTGCTAACAGTGGTGGGAGAGCAACGCAGTGTCGGGGGACCCTCACGCCTTACATTTCATAGGAAACGTTTGTCGAGTGTACTGTCTTGGCAGCCTCGCTTATGTTTATCTTTAGTTTATTTCGTCGCGCTCTTTTCCTCTTTCTACTTTCGTATCAGAAATTAAAATATGTCGACTACGGTATAACAGTGGCGACACACAACATTTGGCCGCCATCTTGTGTCGAAAATTACGTAGAGGCAAATGTGAATTTGGGATAAAATGTTAATTTTAACATATATTCAGTTTATTATAATTAATAAGTATTTAGTTATTATTAGTACATGAAATACCTAAGCATTTGAAATAGTGTAGCTACCTACTTATTTTTGAAAATTAAGGAAAAGGAAACACATTCAAAAATTCATTTCTTTTATTTGTAAATTTAGAAACATGTTATAAAAAATGAATTACATGTGTATATATTCAGTTTATTATAATTAATAAGTATTTAGCATTATTAGTACATGAAATACCTAAGCATTTGAAACAGTGTAGCTACTTATTTTAAAAAATTAGGGAAAAGGAAACATTCAAAAATTCATTTCATTTATATGTAAATTTAAAAACTTGTTATAAAAAATGAATTACATGTCTACATATTTATCTACATTTTCTATAACTCACAAACTCCTATTTAACAATATATGTCTAAAGTTCTCATTTGAAAGCTTCAACTCATTACTACAATATCTGAACATGAAATTAACAAATATACATACATTCTTGATTCAACTTGGGTAGAATTTACTAAAAAACATCAAATTATATAGCATACAGCTCAATGCGCAGCAGCTGATTTGCTAGCATATATATTTTTAACACTTTTAATTTTCTTCTTTCCTTTAATTTTTAACATAAAATTAATAAATCTTACAAATATTTTTTTACGCATATTGTAGCAATTTAAAATATGCTGCGTGTTAATCACTTGGAAATGACTAATGTAAAATTGCAAAAGATTTATATTTTGATTTATTACGGCATCGTAATGTTTACGAAATATGTTTTCCATTTGTACAAATAAATCAAAAGTACTGTTATTTCAAAAAGATAGAGATTTTTCTTTGAAGCATTTATTGCGCGTAAACTTAGCAAACTGCAAAGGGCAAATTATTACAGTTGGGTATGACCACTTCCGGGATCTTTTACTAGGTTGTTTTAATGCAGATATCTGATCATCATTAAAGACTGATTTTAATAATTTAGCATTTTCCTCAGTTCCATTCTGCTCATCCATCTTTTTAAGTTTATATTGTAAAGTTTCAACCTGTCGTCTTAAATTCTTGATAACATTTCTATATCGGTGGTGTTTTGCATGTAATTTTCTCACTTGTGTTCTATAATGAAGAAGTAAGTCTTGTAATGGGCTGCTATCTCTTGTTGCATCTTCAACTGTTGATTCCACTTCGTCACTTAAGCTAAAACTTGAAATATATATGTAAATGTAAAATATATGATCAATACTTTTTATTTATATATACTCTGTTCCTCCTTTTATAGATTGGACATCAAAGTTGGTTGAATTTGGGTCAGTATCGAAGTCATAGACAACTGTTTTTTTTTTCAAAGTAAATGGGGCAGTTACTCTTTTTGCTGGTGGTTTCCTATGTATAACAGGTTTTTTGTGAGCAAATATTGTTGGAATTGCATTACATTTTAATTTTCGTGTCCCATCAAACCTCACTTTCTCCCACACATCAGCTTCAAAATGTGTTTCACATAACACACTATAGTCAATCGGTTTCCAATTACCACGATGCATGTTTGCAGCCCACTCTTTCCTTCTTTCCGGATCTGGGAACCGTTTCATAATGAATCCTTTTTCTGAAGAATTAGAGCAACTAACTGCAGCACAACCTGGCATTCCGATATCTAAAACATAATGTTATATCACTAAATATTAAATTACTAATTCTAATGCGATTTAAATTTTTAAAACTTTACTGTCTATGTACCTATATTATATTTATATTTACCTTATTTTAATGTAATAAGTCAAGTAATAGTTTATTTATCGATAGGCACTAAACACTAAACTAGGTCAATAATGTCAATTAACTGTCAAATAACTGAAGGTAATAGGAATTCTAAGAAGAAAAAAAGTGGAAATAACTATAACCTGTGATTACACAAATAATAAAACGAAACTTTTTAAACTTATTTGAAGGGTACGATAAAAAATATACTTGATTATATGACTTGTCTACATAAAAGCACGTTCAAAACGCCAGAAACGTTGACACTCGACTCATCATGGCGGATTTTTCATCAACCAATAGAAAATAGGCCCAGGCGCTGTCGTCAGTGTTATACCGTAGTCGACATAGTAGACTGCATGGGATAGTAGTGTAAACCGAAATTAAAATTTGACAACTACGGTATATCAAGTCACTGTAGGGTGAGAGCGTCAGAACTGAGAAGTGTTCCGCAGATAGAACACCTTATTTAACTAATGAAAATAAACACAGCCGGATAGAACATGCAAAGTAAATATTAAATCAAAACGATGAATCTGTTGTTTTTTCAGACGAAATGACGTCTCAGTCTTGCAATGGTACGTTGCGAGTATATTGACCAGAAAATCAGTGATTTTCCGAAAACTATATTAAGCAGGTAATGTGAAGTGGGTATGGGCAGGTTAATGTGTGGGTATGGATAAGTTAATTGTCCGGTTCATGCTGCAGTATTAACGGTAGATTTAACTCCCAAAACTATTTACAAATATTAGAGAACGAAATGCTGCCATCAGTTCGTCAAGTTTATCCTAATCATTTTATTTATCAACCGGTTATTAATTTTTCACCATTAGAGTATAACACATAATGTATAATTTAATAACTTACAGAATAATTGTACGTGTTGTGCAAGAATGGATGGCTGAGAATTATATTAAACTCTTAAAATGGGTGTCAAAAAGTTCGGATTTGAATCCTATGCAAAACATTTGGGGGTATTTTGCTAGAAAAATTAATAATCGAAATTTCCGGCCTACAAATGCCGAAGATTTAAGGGGCTGTACACAGGAGACACGGCAGGATTTACAAAACAATTACTTGTTATGCTTTCCTTAACTGTCTATGAGACGTAGACTTGAAAGTGTTGTCGCAGCAAATGGTGCGCGTATAAATTATTAATAGGTAATTAAAATCCTGATGTTACTTAGATAAATAATTATGCCTTTTAATTAATTATTTTTAAATGATTTAAAAAACCAGACACTTATAATGTACGGGGAAAAAGAATAAGAAAATGCCTTAATAACGAAAAATCGTGCACCTTAGGATGATCGGAATTGTATCATTATATATGGTAATTTTGTCTTCTTTAAGATATCTTGTAAATATAATGATATTTTAACGAGCATTGAAAACTATATTTTGTAAAAATTTCGTTTTAACAATCGGAACATCATTGCTATATTTTCTAACCCAAGTACATATTAAAATATGATTTCAAATTTTGATAATACTTATAATTACAACAAAAAACTATCAATTTACAGGATTCCTTCTGAGTCCCGAAAACCATAAGTTTTCCGGCCGACTGTTACACCTTAGACTTCTTCTGGATGGTGGTGTGCCTTTTTATGCCACTGCTTGCAGTCTTGCTTGAACTCAGATTCATAATCATGAACCCAAGTTTCATCGTCAGTAATAATTCGACTCAATATGGTGTACGTGTTTCTTCATTACAGAGGCTCCAAAAACGCAAGAGAACATTCCAGGCGCTGTTGTTTTTGCAGTCAGCAGTTTTTAGCCATGCCAAGATGATCTTGAAGAATTTCAAAAATGGTTGCATCAGATATTCCAGTCGTTCCTGGGAGTTGTGTTTTCTTTTACAGTGCATCTTCCATTATTAATTTAGCAACTTCCTAACAAGTTCTAAAATTATCACTTCGATAGCCCGGCCCTGAGTCGTCTTCTAGTCATTCCCTAGCTTTCTTAAAACAGCTGTACTACTTAAAAACCATAGACGTTCCCAGACAAGAACCCCCATAAACCCGTGGCATATCTTCCAATATGATATGATCAGACTTTCTCTGTTTTGTAAGAACCTTGATAACGGCTCGATACTCGATGTTCGCCATATTTCACACTTTCTTTCCGATGAAGTTGCTTGATTGACAATAGTTAAAAGACTACTAAAGCGATTGTATTAAAACGTTATATTTATACTAATAATGAGTCAATGAATACGTTACGACACGAAAGAGATCTCCAACTACCATCCAATACCGCGAACTTAGAAACGCTCCCTTTTATATACTGTGGTAAACTTATCTGAGTACTGGCAAAATTCTATAACAGCAGTACATTGGTTGAATAATAGTATATTTTATCTAAATCAAATTATTATTATATTTATATTATTTCATACATATCTACACACTTAATTTGTTAGATACCTTGTACAAGATCTCTGAATTTTATTTATACAATATTTATATATATCTGGTTCAAACTATAATTATCTTATTATAAATAAATTATAATTTAGTAACTTACGAATTTCCTTTTTAATTTAAAGACCATAAAATTTGCAAAAATTTAAGTACTTTCTAAAACTATAGAATTTTAAACTAAAGTTTGAATTATTTGAAAAAACGTTATGATGCAATTTTTTGTCAAAATTATTGTCATGGACCCTTGATAAATATGTACTTATAAAATATTAGATAACATTGAACAGTTAAGCCTATTATTATTTTAAATTAATTTTATGTAATAAAGAGTTTCAAGTAGGTATTCACAGAATAAACCATCTGAATTTTAATGCTGTAGGTTTTTATGAATTAAAATCTATTTTTAACAAGTGCGTTACGGTTGTTGAACACATCGACTAATTGTTGAACAACAATGATAAACATGTTTCGAAAATGTGGTTGATTGTTTTTCGTAGTTAACATCAAGGCCGCATCAATGTTTATATTAAAATTGCCAAACCTTTAGTAACAATAATATTCGATAATATCTAACGGTATCGGGATTAATCAAAATTGCAAAACAAGGAAAACAATTCAGAAAGCGTTTATAGTGTGATATGCCTATAAGTAGGCTAAAGACATCAACCTAGAAGTTAGGTATTATAATGAAATACAATGTTCATATTTAAAATAATGTATGTATATGTTATTCGCAATAGCCGAAATCGGCCACTGTCCGAATGTTTTGCCCACTACGCGTTTTGTGTATTGCAGTTTACCCACGAAGCGATTAAGAAGATTTTTATCGAGCAGTGAGCAAAACGAATTACCCAGAACGCGTTGTGGGTAAACTACGTTACTCAAAAAGCGAAATTATCTTTCGAGCGGCTTTGTTTCGCATTGTGGATCTTTTCGTTTACCCACGTCGCGTTGATGTGTGTTTTGTGTACCGGCAATTGTTTTAAACAAGATGAAGGCTGAATTTGAAGAAAGATTGCGGATCCTAATGTTGGAAAAGAAAGACAGGTCGTTTCTATTATCGGATGAACGTTACTTAGAAATAGTTCAAGAAACCAAAATTGCTCTACAAAAGAAACGGGATGGTCTTGAATTATCGTCAAAAGATTATCGTAGATTAAAACGATATGATTTATTGACAGTTGAAGAAAAGGATAAACTAGTCAGTAAAGAAAAATCAAGAATCCAATCAGGTTTAATTTTTTACTGTACAGCAAGTGAGATGTATGATATAATACACACAGCACATTTACAAATTGGACATAAAAAAGAGAAGGCAATGGAAAATGAATTGAAAAATAAATACTGCAATATAACTAGAGAAGTAATTTTGATATATTTAAGTCTGTGTCAATCATGTGCCTTGAAAAAGAAAGCAAAGAGTAAGGGATTAGTTGTTAAACCTTTAATTATGAGTGAAATGAATTCTCGATGCCAGGTAATATTTTTTTGTAATATTTTTTACTCTGTTTTATAGAAATATACTTTTATAGGTTGACCTCATCGATATGCAGAGTGAACCTGATGGAGAATATAAATTTATTCTTAATTATCAAGATCATCTAACGAAATATGTTATATTGCGACCACTTAAAACAAAAACGGCGGATGAAGTAGCAGAAGTTATTCTTGATATCTTCTGTTTGTTTGGTGCTCCGAACATATTACATAGTGACAATGGAAGAGAATTTTGTAATCAAGTAAGTGTAATGGCTTCACACAAGGGCTTTCCTTTATCTAAGTGCCTACTTTTTAGGTAATCGAAAAGTTAGCAGCAAATTGGTCTGCTCTCAAATTGGTCCATGGCAAACCTCGACACTCCCAAAGTCAGGGTTCCGTTGAACGAGCAAATCAAGATGTTCGTGATAGTCTTGTAGCCTGGATGTCAGACAATCAATGCCAGAACTGGGCAAAAGGTCTTCGCATTATTCAAAGCACAAAAAATCGCAGTTTCCATACGGGTATAAAGCGAACACCTTATGAGGCTATGTTTGGAAGTCCACAAAAAAATGGGCTATTGGATACATGTTTAGATACCTCTGTCATAAATACAATTAAGACTGAAGAACAACTAGAAGAACATTTAAAATTAATAAAAGAGTCTTTGGAAACAAATACCATAAATGAGGAACCTAATGCGACAACAACTGAGTCGGAATTAGAAACCGAAATGGAAATTGAAACAGAAAATGATAGCAGAGATGGAAACGTTAACGATGATAATAAGAATGACACTGACAGTATGACCAAATGTTTTATTTGTGATAATATGTATGTCCCTCGTATCCAAAATGTATGTATTGAATGCAATGAGTCACTTCATATCGAATGTGCTGCTAATTTGGATTTACCATTATGTCAATTATGTAGCAATAAAAGAGCAGCTGATACGGAGAGAAAAGGTTGCAAACGGGGGCTAGAAAAACAGGCTGATAAAATGCTTGCCCAATCACAACATAAATTCCCACCTGCCAATATAGGTGACAATGTTTTAGTAAATATACCAGAAGTAGATCGGGGACGTCTAGCTCCTAGGAATGTATTAGCAATCATTATAGACAAGACTGACCAAGGTTTTTATATTCTCGGTACTAAAAATGGAAAACTAAAACGATTATATAGCCGAAATGAGTTTCAATTGTCACCTTCAGTATTTTTATCATTATCTGAAGTGCCATCAGATTCTTCTGTTAACGTGCGAGAAGAAGCAAAATTATCTTCTGGGTCTAAGCAAGGTTTTATTCGGTGTAATTGTTGGAAAGGGTGCCACACAAAAGCATGTAAGTGCCTTAAATCAAATATTAAATGCAATTCAAAATGCCATAAAAGCACGTCTTGTAAAAATAAGTAACATATTTTTTTGCTTTTTTATTTCTGGTTTTTATATTTCCATATTGTTTTCTGTGTTTTTTTATTTTTATGTGTTTTTTATGTTTATTAACATATTATAATTATGTTATATATTTTAATGTTCCGCTAAAATAAATATTTTTGTTTAATTATTTGTTAATTTATTTACAACGCGTTTTGGGTAAAGTTCTATACCCAGAACGCGACGTGGGTAAACGAAAAGATCCACAATGCGAAACAAAGCCGCTCGAAAGATAATTTCGCTTGTTGAGTAACGTAGTTTACCCACAACGCGTTCTGGGTAATTCGTTTTGCTCACTGCTCGATAGAAATCTTCTTAATCGCTTCGTGGGTAAACTGCAATACACAAAACGCGTAGTGGGCAAAACATTCGGACAGTGGCCGATTGCGGCTATTGCGAATAACATATACACCTAATTCACTTTAGACGACGCGACGCAGTTTATGTATGGACATCGCGCATCGGTAAAAGTTTTAGAAATCATTTTAGAAGTGGAAAATACAAGTACATCAGATGCACAATCTAAATTTAATTTCAACTATACAGAGTGTTTGAGAATATTATAGTAATTTTAGGTAAAATCCGTGTACCTAACATTTTTCAGATATTTTGAAATTTCAAAAATTGTGGAGTAAATATAAAACTATGGTTTGTTTCAGCTAGTGAAACAAACCCTAGTTTTTATATTTACTGAAAACACACAAACCCATTTAGAATTCAGCAAAAAGGTTATTCTATTAAATGACATATTTTAAATGGAACAGTATGGAAATGTATGTGAGCGATGTAATATGTAATTATCTTTGTTTTCTAATAAATAGCACTCTATTTTTTATATAACTATATTTAAAGACTTTTGTTTAAAATTAGGTCGCTGTGGACATAGCAATTATGATATTCTATGTTTCGCATAATTTCCTTTTATCTCTTTAGTCTAGAATCTAGAACATTGATTTTACTATATGAAGATTGCTCAAGTCAAATAGGAAAAAGTTGCGTCTAAAAACAACATTTTGGACGTCACCACCAGGGGTGCGTTCAGAAATGTTGGATAGGATACTGGAATGGTCAGGTCATATTTTATAACGTCATCCACTTGGTAAACTTGGAGCGCTTTACAATTCTGAACGACGTAGAGTGAGTCGAGTTAGTTTGTGGCAAAAGTCAAAGGTCAAAGCTAAGCATTGCAGAGTTAGAGATTATGTATGAAGAAATAAAGTCATCAAAGAAATAAGTCGAAAATTAAAACTAATTATAACAATGGATCATAATCGAAAAAAATGTTGGGATCAAATTAAAATTGTCCAAAAACTGATGATCATAGGAAACACACATATGACCATATGGTATGAAATGACATGAAATTATAGCCATAAAAAACACTCAGAACCGCGCTTTAAATACCCCGACCCGAATGCACATGAATCGCCCGCTATTAACCATCACAAATAGGTGGGTGATAGAAGGAACACTCCGAGTGTCGCACCAATCATTTCTGAACGGCAATGGCGTAATAATTTTGGAACATCTTTTTGTTTCTGAACGGCAAGTGTGAAATTGGAGTGACACTTGGATAACATTCTTTCCTTTTCTGAACGCACCCCAGCATTCGCTATTAAGGATGCGCAAGATAGGGGAATACGAGTGCCTTTTCATGAGACTAAACAGCCTTGTGTTTTGTCGAGTCTCGGGCAAACAGGTAGGCAACACGGTGTTGAACGAGAGCCGACAAAACACGAATCTGTCTAGTCGCATAAAAAGTATTCGTATTCTCCTATCTTGTCCATTAATTTCATTTCTATCTACGTATTATTAATAATTCCAGTCGTATACAACATAATTATTAAAAAGTATACCGGGTGTCCACACGAAAACTTTATATTGAATTATTTCTGGTGTTTTTGAAGACAAAAACTTGAAATTTTGGGTGGTTGTTCAGGATATAGGGGGACAATGAATAGTGTATTTCATACCGCCCCATCGGGTCACCCGCCGCCGCCGGCCACCCCCACTCCAATATTTTAAATGACACCCTGTATTTTTTTTGGTGGTTTTGAAAGAACACAATTTTCTTGATATTCCTATGTGAAAAAACTAGTAACACACATTATGACATTTATGAGATATTTAAATTTAAAAGTTTCAGATATCAGAAATTATTAACTCCGAAAAATCATAAGTTAGTCATGGAAATACTTAAAACAAGATTTATTCACAACATTTTAGTTAAATTAAATGCTCAAATTGTTTACCGTTTACATTTAAACATAAATAAAGTCTATTTTCAAAAGCATTTCTAACATTTTCGAACACTTGTGGCGTTAAATTTCGACATTCCTCTGTTATTCTATTACGTAAATCAGCTATTGATTGTGGCGGTGTCTTATAAACAACAGACTTCAAATGTCCCCACAAAAAGAAATCTAGGGGAGTTAAATCGGGGGAGCGAGCTGGCCATTCAATAGAGCCCCTACGTCCAATCCAATGTCCTGGGAAAATATCCAAATAATTCCTAACGTCTAAACAGTAATGTGGCCCAGCTCCATCTTGTTGAAAATATAATTGCTCCTCCTCTATTTCATTCAAGTTTTCTTCTAGACACTGTATGATAAGAGGATGTATTAGCTCTTCCAAAAATTGTAAGTACTTAGGTCCATTTAAATTTTCCTGGAAGAATATCGGGCCAATTACTTGGTTATTAAGAATTCCAGCCCATACATTAATTTTTTGGGGATATTGTGTGTTGCCTTCTCGGAAAAAATGGGGTTTTACGTCGCTCCAATATCGACAGTTGTGTCTATTCACAAGACCATTTAAGTAAAAGCAACTTTCATCACTAAAGCAAATACTTCGCAAAACATTTCCATTTTGCCGAATCATATCTGTCATTATTTCACAAAATTCGACTCTTCTGTCGAAATCACCGTCACCCAACTCTTTGTGAAGTTGAATTTTATAAGGGTGCATTTTGTTTAATTTTAATATCTTATGGCAGGTTGATTTTGGCACTCCCGAAACTTCGGATAATTTTCTCAACGAAAGCTCTGGGTCTAAATTAATATGCCCAAGAACTGCTAGTTGCATAGCTTCATTTAGTACACCACAATTATTCGTATTCCGTTTTTTATTATTTACAGATCCAGTTTGCAAAAATTTTTCTATTAGCGTTCTGACATAAGCAACAGATACGTTTCTGTTTGGATGGTTTTCATTGAATAACGTCGCCGCTTGGGAATAATTTTTGTTTGCAATCCCATACAAAATCACTATTTCAGTTCTCTCTTCAAGAGTATAAACCATTTCAGCGAAAAAGCCGAAACTTTAAGAACAATTTTACAAGTATTAATATTAATGAAACACAAATGTCACAATTTTGACAATTCTAATTTAAAGCAAACTATTTCCATGACTAACTTATGATTTTTCGGAGTTAATAATTTCTGATATCTGAAACTTTTAAATTTAAATATCTCATAAATGTCATAATGTGTGTTACTAGTTTTTTCACATAGGAATATCAAGAAAATTGTGTTCTTTCAAAACCACCAAAAAAAAATACAGGGTGTCATTTAAAATATTGGAGTGGGGGTGGCCGGCGGCGGCGGGTGACCCGATGGGACGGTATGAAATACACTATTCATTGTCCCCCTATATCCTGAACAACCACCCAAAATTTCAAGTTTTTGTCTTCAAAAACACCAGAAATAATTCAATATAAAGTTTTCGTGTGGACACCCGGTATATACAATGGTATTTAAATAATATTTGGTTCTACTATACGAAAAAGCATATACCTACACAATATATTATAGCTTCGAGTGGACTCGTTTCCTAACGTAGTTATTGGTATATTATGATAAATAAAAGTACCCCAAAGGAAATTGTAAATCCAAGAATAAATGCATTTCCCAAGCAGCAAAATCACAATTTTAGAGAAGGATGAAAATATATATTTGCTAATGTAGAACAAGTGCGCATATAGTGATTTTGCTACTAGGGTTATTGTGTTGAGGTAATAATATAACCAGGTATTCCTTCAATACTCCGTTGTATATACGAGGTAGATGCCATAAATTCTCGGCCTGATATACAAAAAAGAAACTTGGAACAATATAAGAATTTTTATTTTTCAATGTAATCTCCTCTAACTTCTATACATACCCTTGTAAAAATAATCTGAAGTTCTTCCGTTAAAATGTTCTACAGCTGCTTGCAACTCACTGTCGTTCTTAAACGTACATCCACTAAGGACTTTTTAAATTAGAAAACAAAACAAAATCACAAGGAGCCATATCCGGACTATACGGTGGATGTTCCAATTCTTGAAAGCCGCATTCGCTAATGGCGGCAGTATGGACGGGAGCATTGTCGTGCAATAATCGTGCACCTTTTGTCAATTGTCTAGGACGTTTTGCACGAATACTGTCCCTTAATTTATGCAATAAAGACGCATAAGATGTGCCGTTCACACTTGTATTGCGCTCTTTAATGTCAATTAGCAAATTGCCCTCACAATCCCAGAATATTGTGGTCATCACCTTTTTCGTTGATTGAACGACTTTCGCCTTTCTCGGACGAAGTTCATCAGGTCGCCGCCATTCCATGGACTCCCTTTTCGATAGAGGATCGTAAAACAGAACCATCGTTTTATCCCCTGTGACAATGGACTCCAAAATCGGTTTTGGGTCGTCTCCACACATGTTTAAAAACGACTGCGCACATTCGACTCTAGCACTAATTTCTTTCATACCCAAATGGGCATGGAGAATTCGGCGAACACTGGTTTCGGAAGTGTTTGTTATTACTGCTAATTCCTTCACTTTCAAACGGCGATCTTCTAGCACTAAATGTTCAATAAATGAAATTTGTGAGGCGTTATCACTTCAATTGGTCGACCCGACTGATCAGCATCTTGCATGGATTCTTGTCTCAAACGGAAACATTTTGCCCACTTTTTTAAAGTTGAATACGAAGGAGATGAATCTCTATGCTTTTAGTGTATATCTCGTATTGGTATTATAGTGATATGACTGATATGGATAATATAACAAAAAAACCTGTAATCCTGTCAGCAAAACTATTATTATGTCTGAAGTGACTTATGTTGTGATTTCAACATTAGTACTTTGCCATAGCACAGTGCCTCTTCAAAAGAACAGAATTAATGCATTTTATATTGGTATAGTAGATGCGATGCGTCCTCAATATTAGATAAGAAGGAATTTCCAAGTTTGTATAAATTATACACAAGCTTCAAATAAACTCTCAACCTTATTGGCACCGACATTATTAAGCAGAACAATAAATGCTAATATTTTGATTACCTAAAACAAAACATATTCTGGAAGTTAGGACGAGTGCCAATAGAAACTAAAAGTAATTTTTCCACCGAAAAAGCATGGACATTGTGGTCATTTAGTTCTTACCAAAATAGTCTCTTCCATACCGTTAGTAATTTTCTTGGCACGTCAGAAAATGAGAATTCATTATTCGAAATATAGTATAAGGAAAATGTTTGGTAAATAGCCGTAATTTTCTATTTTTAAAAGAATATTGGTACATGTACAAAACAGTGGCTGCTGGCGGGTACGTTTTGGTGAAGAAGTTCGTTTATTATCAGTGACATACTCGGCATCTGGGAACACATCAGCGATAATAAACGAATCTGTCTTCTCTATGTAATTGTTTCACCTAAACGAACTCACCAGCCGCGACTGGTTCAAAGAGGACATTTTCTTAATTCTAATGAAAAAATTGCTGAGCTGAAGTGAAGCAGCATGGTAGGCGTTATTTAGTCACTAATATTAACATTAAGTCTGAATATATGAGCTCCAAGGTATTTGAGGGCTGATATGGTACAATTTTAGAGGATATCAGAAAAGAAGTGGGTTTATTACGAATATTTCAACATTGTCAATTTTTGGTCACTTGACTTGTATCTATTGGATAAATAAAGATACTATAATTATTATTAAAAATTTATAATTATTGCCAATAATGCTCATTGCTATAATTGTAAAGTTGAAAAGTGCAAAAAAAAGGTCATCATTGTTGAAGCAAATTTTGATCTCTCTTGAAGTGTTTGGATAGGAATTCAATAGATTTGGTATAGGCAGAACCAAAGAGTATCACTGTAAGCTTGTAAGTAAAACAAAATTAGCAAACTGCAATAGTGCGAAAGTGAAAAACGTATATCAAATATGCTCAAAAATACGAAGAAAGAATGACTTAGAAAATATTACATTTTTAACCGGTGTTATTTGGAAGTTTCTATATTTCTTTTGTATACACAAATATCAGTTTATTATAATATTTCATATACAGTACAACAAAGTTAGGTTTTCATTATATCTTAACAAGATCATTTAATTCCGGTGCTGTAGGAGAAATATTAAGCTTACCGATGCCAGCACAGCTGAATATGCTATGAGCCAAATGTTGCGGTGAGGGATACTAAAAGTTGCAAAATATGTAATACAATTGAAAGCGTCGATTACGTTAAAACCCCAACATTTTTTAAAATCCAAGAAGTCATCAACAAAATCTAAACAAACACTTTACAACATAATTAATCCTCAATTAGTTTGACTTTTTGAATTAATAGAGAAAAGTAGAAATGTAAGAAAAAATGTTATTCTTGAAACTACCGAAGAACGTAATTTTCACACATTTTTAATTTTATTTTATTCTAGTTCATTATTTTAAAATTATTAATATTAATTATGGTAAGGTTAATGTTTAAAGTGTTATTTTAAAATTTATTTCAATAAAACTTGAGAAGTCATTATTTTTGGGTTTATTATTTTATTGCTAGATGGCGTTACATAAGCGCTGATATTTTGAGGTTAGCAGAATCAATTTCAACAATGTAAATCGAAGTTATGTTATTTATATCCTTAATATCGCGCAGCGATAGTGAGATCCAGTTGGGCATGGGTATTTAACCAATATTTTGCATTATTGTTATGTTTCCTGCAAGTTTTCAAAGTTGGCAAACAAGAAGGGTCAAAAACATACTTTTTTTGAAATGGATGAGCCATTTCTATTGCTAAAAATGTAGAAATTAATTTTAAAAATACTTTTATTATCACTGTTTATGTTTATCTAGAGTCAGCTTAGAGTTATTGGCATGTTTTAACAGAAATATTATTATAGTTTACTCAATAGTAGCAGACTTTGGAAAATATATCAAACTTAATCAAATCACTATGATCGTTTTATTATTTCAGTTAATTCGTTCAATTTTCATTATGTAACATTATCCGAATGATGTTTGTATGTCAACTATATTAAATCTCATTCAATATTCAAATCATCTTTGGCAAATCTGTGGTGAGCTTAGGTTATTTTCTTATTACGTGGACTGCAAGGTGGGTTTACCAAATATTGTTGTCTTTTGTGTCTGTGGGATAGCTTAGCAGTTACCAAATAGAAGAATGGCAGCCACGAATCAGCATTGTTCATGGAAAATTTAATATGTTTAAGGCGTTAGTGGATTCTAATTTGATGATTCTACCCCCTCTACACATTAAATTAAGATTGATTAAACTGTTTCTCACTAGAAAAAGAAGGCAACTGTTTTAAATAATTAAATATATAATACTATTTAAACTCTAATGAGTAAAATAAAGACCAATTGCGTTTTTCTGTAACAACAATAGTTATTTATGTACCAAGTCAGTAAAGTGATACTTTATCGAACGAGTCTGATTTACGAGCCAAGCGAGTGAAGCGAGCGCGGCGAGTAACAGACGAGTTCTGTAAAGGTACTTTACTGACGTGGTGCATACAAAATTTTATCGCCAACCGTGAAAATTGTTAATTTAAGAAATAAAGATATAATAACTTATGACAGTTTATGACAGTGACAAACGATTTATGTTTAAAGTCGTCAGTCATGGCTACGCTGACAGATATTAGCGGCAGGTAAAGTACTTTATTGTACAGTACGATAAAGTGTTTGTTTACCTACCTAAAACGCTATGGTAACGCATCGCTTTACTGACGGTTGGCGATAAAATTTATTAACTAAGAAAAATTGTTCATAAAAAGTTTTTCCACTTTTATCTTACATAAAAATTTAATTTACTCACCTGTAACAACAAAAAAAACATTTAAAGTCTCTATTACAGGTTTAGATATTTCTTTTACTAGTGTTATATTGTTTTTTTTTAAAGTCTCACTATCAAACCTGACATTAATAAAATTCTATGGTTACTCAGCCAATATAAATCAATTAAGGAAAACGATAATAGTAATTTAGTGTTTTTCTTCTCCCACCCTCGAAGAGAACAATTGCAAGTAATTGTTCAATTAAGTGCTAACTGTTACTGGAGATAGGTTCGTAATATGGTAAAGATTTGATTCTGCCATCTTGTGTCCGATGTCAACTTCATATATTGAGCTAGAAATCTTCCTTAAGATTTTGTATGGTCCAATCCTCAATTCATCCATTTTCTTTCTATTCAGCCGACTTCCGTTTTCTACAAAAACTCTATCTCCCACTTCGAATTTATATTCTTCCCTATGTAGATCATATATTTTTTTATTATAGTTGTGAGATTTTATTGAATTTTCAAGGGCTAGCTTTCTATCTTTTTTCAGATCTTCTTTTGTTCATCTTGATTTCAATTCAAGTGGTAGAATGTCCACATTTTCACCTTCTAAAAGATATTTTGGAGTGAACTTCGTGACTGTATGTTCTGTTTCGTTATATTTTGCTACACATTTTTGTGCAACAGTTGTCCATGCCGTTTTCTTGTCACCTTTTTCTGCTTTGTGATTTTTTTCTTTAAACCAGCAATTTTCCTCAGGATGGAAACGTTTCCCTTTTTTCTCAATTATACAAATCTGACATGGTTTTTTCTTTTCAATTTTTTTGTTTTTTGTATCAGAATATGTATGGTATTTTTTATCATATTTATTCTTTCCGACTATTGTTCCAATTTTCCTAACTCATTGTAAAGGTCTTCGGTTCCTTGTATAGTCTCTCGGTCAATTTTATCAGTCAGATAGTTAGGCAGACCCGATGCTATAAGATCTATGAGTGTCCCAGTATCGATCGACTTCCTGACTTCTAATAATAATTTTTCTTTTTTTAGTGCATACTCGAGCAGTAAACCCGTTTGATACTTAAAGGCAAGAGCATATCTGATGGGCGACCAACCTTTGTTTGCAAATGTATCACATTTTTCTCCCATTTATTCCACTCTGATTCAACTGTGATTTTCATTAACATACAACTGTACTATACTGGAATATTGCAAAAAAAAATATAATATTTCAATTTTCTTTTTGTCTTCGTTGATATGGAAACGTTCACATTCTTTGTTAAACTCCTTAATCCATTGATGAGTATTTGCATTTCTACCAGTGAATTTCTCAATCATAAAATCCTTTGAAATTTTCCCTAAATTCTGAGTTTCAGATTTACATTGTTTTTCCTCGAGTAATTTCTTTAATAGTTTTTCCAAGTTTTGATTTGAGCCACGTAAAGAATTACAATCATTTGTATTTTCCATAATTTCTTCCAGATATAAATCATTAAATTGTAAATTTTGTTCTTCATCCAAATATATCTTTGACATCTCATCTGTTAGAGTTAACCATATTTTCCTTGTCTGGTATCTTTTATTTAATGTTTTTTTTTTATCTTGCTATAGTTTGAAGTAGATGTAAGTACTTGGTGTTGACTTGCAGGTTAATATTCAGCCGGTATACCAAAAATCTGTCCATTAGGTGTACCTATTGAGGTTATACAAATAATGTTTGATTTTTCATCTGCCGAAGTTTTCACCGCCAAATCAAACCTCAACTTCTCCATAGTTCTTGACATGTTTTCATTAAATGTTGTTTTATAATACTATTTAAAAATAAAGACCAATTGCGTTTTTCTGTAACAACAAAATTTATTAACTAAGAAAAATTGTTCATAAAAAGTTTTTCCACTTTCATCTTACATAAAAATGTAATTTACTCACCTGTAACAACAAAAAAACAACATTTAAAGTCTCTAATACAGGTTTAGATATTTCTTTTACTAGTATTATTTACAAAGGTGATGGCCTCCTCATTTTATGAAAATCTCTGTCCTCCACTTTTAATTTGGGGAACAAAAAGAAGTCGCCTGGAGCTAAATCTAGTGAGTAAGGTGGGTGATCAAGCAGTTCAAACCGTAATTCATGGATTTTTGCCATGGCAACCGTTGAGGTGTGAGACGTTGTCTTGGTGGAACAAGATTTTTTTTTCTGCAAATGTGGCCGTTTTTTCGCAATTTCTGCCTTCAGTTTGTCAAGTAATGATGCGTAGTATTCTCCTGTAATGGTTTTCCCTTTTTGCAGATAATCAATAAAAATAACTCCATGACTGTCCCAGAAAACAGTCGCCATCACTTTCCCAGCCGAAGGAACAGTCTTTGCCTTTTTTGGCGCCGATTCCCCCTTGGCAGTCCACTGTTTTGACTGTATTTTTGATTCCGGGGTGTAGTGGTGTATCCAAGTTTCATCAACAGTAATTAGACGGCGCCAAAACTCTGATTTATTGTGCCTAAATTGCGCCAAAAGAGCGATCGAAATGTTCATTCGAACACGTTTCTGATCCAACGTGAGCAACCGCGGCACCCAACGCACAGACAGCTTTCTCATGTCTAAATCTTTATTTAATATGTGACAAACACGTTCTTTGAATATTTTCATGGCTTCTTCTATCTCTCTAACTTTAATTCGGCGGTTGTCTAGCACCATTTGGTGAACTTTTGCAATGTTCTCGTCAGTGGTTGCAGTTTTCGGACGTCCCGAACGTTCATCGTCAGCCAAGCTGGTACGGCTACGTTTAAATTCAGCTGCCCAAAATTTCACGGTGGTAAATGATGGTGCAGAGTCCCCGTACACAGCGTCCAACTCTTCCTTGATTTGTGCAGGCGTATTGCCTTTCAAAAATAAATATTTAATCACAGCTCGATACTCAAGTTTTTCCATTTTCACAAAAACACTCACAGCAACTTACTCAAACGATTCTTAAACAATGACTGAGCGTCCGAGGTTACTGAGGTTTTGGTGCGTACATGTCAAAACATGCATAAACACGCTCCACTACTTTTGTCAACGAATGCTGCCATCTTCATGTTGAGGTCGGAAACTTTTGAGACTACCCTCGTATATGTAATTTTAAAGCCTTCTGATTGGTTCCGGTAATATACGGGAACGAGAAAGTTAAAGGCGGCTGCACAATCGAACGGGAACGAGAACGGGAACGGGAAAAAGGTTAAATCATACGATGTAAATGTAGGCATGCACAATGCAATTCCGAGAACGAGAACGACAAGCTACCCGGTAACGAAAACGGGAAAGTTGGTCAAGTTTTAACTTTCGCGTTCCCGTATATTACCGGAACCAATCAGAAGGCTTTAAAATTACATATATAACCCAAATTTATATGTCAGTACAGATGTCAGTAATTGTCTCAAAAATTGATGACGAATTATTAATTTATTTTGTTAAGCAAAATGCACACATTTACAATAAATCGTTAAAAGACTACTAAAACTTCTAAATCTATAATTTTCGATTTTCTTTAAAAATTCAGTAAAGATTGTCCACTACCAGTCAATAAATACAGTTTTTAAACATAAATCAACAAAGTTGGTAACTTGGTAAATTGAAATAGCACGTACTCTCAACAAATATCCCTAGGTATTTTCGGAGTATTACCGTCATTTGTGCTTCTGCTTAAATTTACCGTTTGCGTTCCCGTTACCGTTCCCGTTCCCGTTCGATTGTGCAGCCGCCTTAAAGCCTGATTTATAAACTTGATGTTGACGTTGTCGTTACAGTTGATGCTAGCAGTTGCCGTTCGTTCTGTTGATTTCTTTCGGAAATAGCATTTATAAACTTTCCATTCGTTCAAACTGCGAATGGAAACGTCAGCTACGTCAACTAGTACAGAGCGCGCATACTTACCGATCGAGTGCATGTTATCTGCCATTTGATTGGCTAACCGTTTGACGTCAGCAAACGGCAACGACAAAACATAAAAGTTGGTTATGTACCAACTGACTCCAACGTCAAGCGAACGAAACTTCAATGTTGAACTGCAACGATAACGGAATTTATAAATGACTCTATAGCTTCCCATGTATTCAACTTTGAACGGGAACTGCAACTGCAAACTGTAACGTCAACTTCAAGTTTATAAATCGGGCTTAAAACTTGACCAACTTTCCCGTTCTCGTTACCGGGTAGCTTGTCGTTCTCGTTCTCGGAATTGCATTGTGCATGCCTACATTTACATCGTATGATTAACTTTTTCCCGTTCCCGTTTTCGTTACCGTTCCCGTTCCCGTTCGATTGTGCAGCCGCCTTTAGTGTTTTTCGATACATAAATATAAATTTCCAAGGCTGTCTGATGCAAAAGTTCGCGATGGAATATTTGTTGGTTCACAAGTTAGGTAGCTGTTCAAAGACGAAAATTTTGAACGTACCATGAATGATTTAGAGTTGACAGGATGGAGTTTTGTTTCATGTTTGCAAATATTTTCTGAGAAATCAAAATAGTGAAAACTACCCAGATATCGTATGTCAATGTTTGCATTTACATTTGGATTTCTTTCCTGATAATTTAGGAAACACGAGAGATGAACAGGGGGTAAGGTTCCTTCAAGAGATTGCAGAAATGGAGAAACTATATCAAGGTAGTTGTGATCCAGTCATGATGGGAGATTTTTGCTGTTTCGCATTAGAGTAGGCAACATACGTAAAAGAAAGAAATACCTCTATTTATGCAAAACTTTGATCTATCAACAATTTTCCTTTGTGTGCAGTTAAGTCTTTTTGTATTTTTGATACTATTAAAACATTCAAGTACAGGGTCCGGCAGAAAAAATGCATGGATTTCCAAGGAGTGTAAATGAAAAATGGTTTAATGAATAGAAAAAAAATATTTTGCAAAATGTTTATACAATTTTAAAGTTCATTTATGAAAAATTATGTCATCTAAATGGCGTCCCTCGTTGGCGATACAGCTGGTTAGGCGATATCTAAAGTTTTGCATAACGCGCTCTGTCATTTCAGGCGCTATGATTGCCATTTCCGCACGAATTGCTTCTTTCAAGGCATTTATGGTTCGAGGATGGTGACTATACACTTTTTCTTTGAGGTAGCCCCAGAGAAAGAAATCAGCTGGCGCGAGATCGGGTGAACGCGGCGGCCATAGTAAGATGGGAAATAATGCGACCGGGATCTGATTTAAAACTTGCATGGAGGCACGTGATGTGTGTGCAGTGGCCCCGTCCTGTTGAAACCATATTTCGCCATCGAGCTGTTGCAATTTCGGTTGTACAAAGGTTTGTAACATGTGGATATAACGAGCGGATGTCACTGTAACAGCTGCTCCATTCTCTTCAAAAAAAATAAGGCTCCCACACTCCAAATGCAGACACCATCGCCCAAACTGTCACTCGCTGACTGTGCAGAGGGGTTTCATGACGTTCACCAGGGTTTTCTGCTGCCCAATAACGATAATTTTGTTTATTAACAAAGCCAGTTAAATGGAAATACGCTTCATCACTGGTCAGTAAAACTGCATTTCTCGGTACGTTTTGAATTAAGGATAGCCTGACACGCATCCACACGTTTTTGAAAGTCACCTTCGTGTATCGCATGAACAAGAGCCATTTTGTACGGATGGAATTTAAGATCCAGATATAACATTCGCCTTACACTTCGCTCTGACAACTGCAAAGCAGCCGCTTGTTTCACTACAGAACGACGCGGTGATCGCTGAACGACCTGCCTTATCCTTTCAACATTTTCAGGTGTACGAACGGTTCTTGGCCTATCAGGAGGTTTTTTCTTTAGTGTTGAACCTGTTGTGCGAAAAGAAGCTACCCAACGAATAATCGCATTACGATCTGGCACTAAATCCAATGGGCGTAGATTGGAACGCAATCTGAAAGCTCGTGTGTCAAAATGACAGACCCGTTATTATTGAAATAAGTTTCAACAACGAACGCACGCTGTTCAACTGACCAAGGCAACGTGGTATACTGAATTTTACTGAAACATTTTGAGATAGCGTACCTACACAGCCCCACTACACTCTTGTTTCCCCACCCATACGAGAACAACAGCCATGCGAAATCCATGCATTTTTTCTGCCGGACCCTGTATTTGTTATATCAAGATTTTTGTACATATCTATTTATTTTTATAATTTCCGTATAACAAATTTTCTAAATACAACATTATTGTTTATCTACTAGCGGAGTATGATTATAACTCTAAAACTATACGTGGTGGAAAGATTTGGTTTTTGGTTATGCCTTTAGACTGTAAGAACTGTTCACCCATTTTTACAACAGCTATTACAAAAAAAAATATCGCCTAATGTTATCTTTAAGTTGGAGGAGTACCTATAACAAAAACGTTATTATACAGGCGACAATCCCAGATGACATGAAGCAAAACGTAGAGTAGCTTTCCAACCAATAATTCTAGAACTTCTATTGAATATTAGAGACTCAAAAATATTTCTTCATGTACTTCGATGATGTGACACAAAGAGTTAGCATTTTAATTTTTTTTATAGAAGAAGAGTAGACTCAACAAATTTCCGCAATTAAATTGCAGCATTGTGAATATTACTGGATTTATTATACTGACGTAAAATTTTGAGTTTATGAAAAAATATTGAATTTACATTCTAGTTCCATTTCCATGTTTGCCGTTTGTTTTATTAAAATACTCTTAATATTATTTAACACTTATTCAGAGGGAGCTTTCATATACGTGATCAGTAAATGACATTTTAATATAAATATAATAACAGAGCCATATTTCGATTTTGAATTACAGTGCATTTGTTGGAACTTTCTGGATTGCACATTGTCTTTTAATCATTAATATTAAGGATTTTGTAGTAACTCATGTTAATAATTTTGTACAATCTTGAGAGAAATATACACGGTCTTAAATTACATAATTCTCGTTGAATCTACATAGGTGAATTATTTTATTGGCTTTTTAGTCTGGTTGCATTCATAACTATTCCCAGAACAAAGATATTAAGTAAATAAATTCCAGTATTATTGATATTAATTATAATTTTATCATTACTTAGTTTTGTTTGTAATTGATTACCAATGCTACTTGTAATGTAAGGAGGTGATACATTTGAATATGAAGTATCAATTAAATTCAAATTGCGAAAAAATAACGACGTATCCGCAAAGAAGCAACGGATATACATATAAATTAACACGTTTCGGTTGTTTTCCATTCACTGGGCATAAGAATGAGTCCCCCTCCGTAGAAGTTAGGATTTAATTATAGTTCATCATATTAAATTGTAAGCAATAACAAATATAACAACACATCAAGAGGTACCTAATGCGTATTTGATTAACAATTGTGTTTAGACCCATAATATTGGTATTAAATTGATTTTAGGTACATGGTTATCTGAAACAATATTATAGGTATTTTAATCGATAGATATTTTATTTATAATTTAAATTATCTTTTTTTAAAAAGAAAATATATCTAACAAAGTCTTACCAAATGTAAAGAAGGATATGTCAATATAACGTGACTTTATCTTTGAAATTGCTATGGAGTGAAAATCAGGGTAAAAATAAAGAAAAAGAGATATTATTTGTAACAGATGGAGCTACATTTATGAAGGCGGCTGGTCTGCTCTTACCACAAATATGCAGTAGTATGACGCCTATTACATATTTCACACATATATGCTCTTCATCTATTATCAGAGGAAGTCGAAAAATGCTTCCAGAATGCAGATGAATTGATATCTTCTGCCAAGAGAGTCTTGTGTGGGCACCTGCATGCAAGTATTTATATCGTGAAAAACTGCCACGTGTGCCACTACCACCACTACCTGTTGTCATGCACTGGGGAACATGCATAAGCAATACAGCTACTAGATCCGAATGTTGCTGTTTCTATTTTACAAGCTCATCAAGAATTTATGGACCTATCTATTTAATTTACTCCGACCAACCTTCAATATTCTATAACTAACGCCATGAATATTGTATAAGATATTCGTCAATTCGTTTCCCAATTATCTGGAGCTGTTGCTGATACTTAATGTCAAACAAAATTTGAAGCAGTTCAAAATACCAATCCAAGAATTTGTACTGTACGCCGAGTTGTTGACTTATTTACTGGTAAAGTTGTAGATTTTTTCCGAACCGGGGATAAATATGCCGGCATTCAAAAACTGTCAATATGCCTTATATAGTTGAACCGTTTTGGCAACCGACACGGCTAAAGTACGAACTAAAGACGACGATTTAGTTCTACTAAAAATTCTCGATTCGAACTCGGTAGGTCCTGAGTTCGAATCTCAGCCATGTCGGTAATTTTTAAAAAAATAAAAATTACCTAGTTAATTAATAGTCAGTGGTAAAATTAGAAAATTGTAATTTTCAAACACTGCAAATTAGCGACTTTTAAAATTATTTAAAACTAGTATAACGACCTAATAATCGTCCAATAAAATTAATATATATTTACATACCTATATATATAATAATATATCAAAAAAAAAAGGAAATAACGCGGATATATAAAATAACAAGAAAGAGAATAATACTATACTAAAATGACTATTGGTCGTCATCAGTACGGTGTAGCCAATAACCTTGGAGATGTAAGCTATACGATAGCTTACATCTCTAAAATAAACTCATCCTAGCCGGAGACTTCAACGCTAGGATCGGCAACAAGGTCATCGACGGGATTACGCAAAGATATAATGGTGAACTCCTACTAGGAACATGCAGTCAGTTTGAACTACGAATAAATAACACATTCTTTCCCCACCAGATTCAACACAAGATAACGTGGTCCAACTCTAGAGATCAACAGTCCACTATAGACTACATCATAACCAATAGAAACATCCACTCAACGCAGGTCCTGGATGTGCGATCGCTTGCCTCTCCGGACATGGGAGGTGGATACAGACTGGTTCTATGTAAGATGAGACTAGGGGTACAACTAATCCGTAAAAAAACACCAGTAATCCGTGAAAATTTCAACATAGAATCCTTCGACAACGACAGCACGAAGGACTTATACAAATCACGATTAAAGGTAAAAATAACAGCAAATCCAATAACAGCTGGGGGTACAGTCGATACGGCTTGGTTCAGAATCAAAAGTAATATCATAAGAGCGGCAGATGAAGCGATTGGCAAAAGAAAGGTTAATGTGAATGCAAAGTCAACAAACCATGGTTTACTCCGGAAATAAAAACCCTCGCTGCAGAGAAAAGAGCAGCCTACATCAAATATCTCACCAACAAAACAGATGAACAACGGCAGCAATACACCACCGTAAGAAACAGAGCCAATGCTAAAATAACACAAATCAAAAAAGACTATTGGGAAAAGTTCTCCACCGACATGCAACATGATCTGTATGGAGGACAACGGAGAATATGGAATTTCATTAGATCTCAGAAGAAACCAGTTAACGAACAAATCGCAGTCAATATTACCGCTGAGGAATGGACAAACCACCTCAAGAGGTTGTACAACACCGAAGAACAAGCGGATCTATGGACCATGCCCAACGATATCGACAACTACATTATAAACAAAACAGAGATCAAAACAATAGCCAACAAATTGAAGAACAGAAAATCACCAGGTTCGGATAAAATAACAAATGAAATGCTCAAATATGGGGGCGACCAGCTGATGTTACAACTGTCACATCTCTACAGTATGGTTATGTCCACAGGGGAAGTACCCCAGGAATGGAAATCTAGCATTACAATCCCTATCTACAAGAAGGGAGAAAAGAAAGACCCAAGTAACTATCGAGGCATAAGCCTGCTCAACACCACCATGAAGCTGCTCACCAAAATAATAACCCAACATCTATCAAGCACAGTCAGCATCAACAAAGAACAACAAGGCTTCATGCAGAATAGATCAACAATCGACGCTATATTCATACTGCGATAAATCATCGAGAAGTCCATAGAATTTAACAACCCTGCGTTCATCTGCTTTGTTGACCTAACGAAAGCATTTGATAGATGCAACTGAAGGATGTGCTAAAGATCCTGCAAGAACGAGGAGCCAACAACAATATAATCCAGGTAACAAAACAACTCAATACAGTACAACAGTACAAGAATACAGTCAGACACCGCAACCATAGAGGAAGTGCAAATATCGATAGGTATCAGACAGGGAGATAGCCTTAGTCCGATGCTCTTCAGCCTGGTAATAGACCGCATCATAGACCGGGTAAAAGATGTGGGACGAGGTTACAGAATGCTAAACCGGGTCGCAAAGAAATATAACATGAGCATCTCGATACCGAAAACCAAATCCATGACCATAAGCACGGGACCGATACGATGCAAGCTGGCACTAAACGACCAACCAATCGAACAAGTGATGAGCTTTGAATACCTGGAGATAATAGCCTCGAGCAGTCGAAATACATACGACGAGACGAGGTGAAAGCACAAGTAAATAAAGCAGCAAGAGTGTCTGTCTGTCTGCATAATACTATTTGGGAAAACAACCACATGTCGATAATCAGCATGGCTAGCATCTAGAGAACACCAGTGAGACCCATCCTCACCTACGCAGCGGAAACGAGAGCAGACACCAACCGGACGAAGAGAGCACTACGAACGACCGAAATGAGGGCCCTGCGAGCGATCGCATCCGTCACACTGAGGGACAGGCAGCGAAGTAATGGGATCCGGGAACAGTGCGATAGGATGTCAGATGTTGATGGATGGTCACGAGGAAGAAGAAGAGAATGGAGAGCGCATGTCGACAGGATGGGAAACGATACACCCGCCAAGGCCGCATACAAGGAAAAACCGAACACGACCAGACCCTTAGGAAGACCACCAAAAAGATGGGCTGACTCCTGGACCTCATCGTGACAGGACATTGAATAAAAGTTTGAAAAATAGGACATAGTCCTATTAAAAAGAAGAAGAAGAAGAAGAAGAAGGAGAAGAAGAAGAAGAAGAAGAAGAAGAAGAAGAAGAAGAAGAAGAAGAAGAAGAAGAAGAAAAAGAAGAAGATGAAGAAGAAGAAGAAGAAGAAGAAGAAGAAGAAGAAGAAGAAGAAGAATAAGAAGAAGAAGAAGAAGAAGAAGAAGAAGAAGCAGAGGTTCATTTATAGTTCATTTTACAATAAGACTGAGAGCTGTTCGCCGTTTTATAAAACGCCTAAAATGTTCAGTAAAATTGTAAAAATCTAGCATTTAATCATCATTTTACAATGTGCCTAGTAATTTCGAACACGACTAGGCGTTTTATAACACTACTGAATTTTAAATGAGCCTATACGACATATATATTCCATGTGTCCCAGCGAAGCACAAAGTCCATTATTGGTATCTAATAATATAAATAGCAAAAAAAATAATACAAAAATTGTAGATAATCATAAGTTCTACAATTTAATAAGTTCTTAGATATTGCGTTTTTTCGTCAAAACTGTCTAACTTGATGATCATGATAAAGTGATTAATGATGACATGATGGGTTTAATTAGTCGAGATATTTCATTATATAAATTTAATGTTCCATTCGCAAAAGTTCATATCTTATTGAAAATACTTATTTCCACAATCCACGAGCGTATTAGATTACTCACATATTTAGTGGAATGACTATCAAATGAAAAATGACGTTCTGTTATAATGTGTATGCATGGCTGGTTGCATAGATATACTCTAAATACATGATTTCTTCAATATTGCATAACACATAAATAGCGCTGCATATGCACATATTCATATTATTTGATTTGCTATACAACAAATTATCATGACATAGTGTCGCTCTGTAACTAAAATGATTTAGTCTACCTTTGCGGTCTTTTAATCATATAATTAATGTAGTTTACTCTGCTGAAGTTTGACTTTAATGATATGGGACACTAATACAAATTGTTAATCTTTGTGAAAACTATTTCGGTACCTACTTTTTATGTCTACACGTTAATATCTTAAGTCTGATGTGAGTGAAATTTCGTTCTCTTCCTTCGTCTGGCGGACGTTAGGCCATACTCATCACATAATTAGAATGGAAACACGGCATACAAACGATGGGAGCGCGATTCTAATCGTGCCGCGGCAATGGCGTATTATTTTCCGGCTTCACCAGTGTGTACCTCCCTGTGCCCGGACAAAACTTCACCGGACCGGAACGACGGCGCAAAACTGTGAGAGAGGGAAATTGGACGGCAGCGGAGAGCCCCTCTTCATGGACTAACAACTCCGGCAGTGCTTCCCGGACATGACCGGCTGATCCAAGCGGAACGACTGCATCTTACACGGCCATTGCCAAGAACATAACGACGCATATACAGAGTATTCACATTATGTCGTGGCATATGCTGTATATCTGTAATCGTATGTATGTATTATATGTCTATAACAGTATCGTCGTTTATTTCGAGCCAGTGGCACGTCAGATTGCAAAGCGCGACGGCAGAAGTTCATTAAGAACACTTGTTGAATGTGTACATACCTGTACCAACAACCTTACATACTTTAAAAAAGGCGAGTGAATCTCTTTGTATTGTCGAGTCGCCTGCCGAATGTTGTACTATCGAAAACAATAAGTATATTTTTCTCTATCAGCACATATCAAAAGAAGAACCAAAATATGTTAATCTTTAACAATATTGATATAATGGATATATGTTTATTATTTACTTATAATCATAGCATTCCAGTGAATTTTAGGTTCTACAGGGTAGGTATGTATGTCGAACATATTTGTCAAGTAGGAACACATTGATTCATTTTTGAAAATTATGATTAATCAAGCTAAGATAAAGTCTGTATAACGTAAAATTCGCTAAAATGTAAATGTTTATCCATAATAACAATAATAATAATTAATATTTATTATAGTAACAATTACAATAAATCATCAAGACAATTAAGATAATAAAATACCCAATGCTGGTAAAAAATTAAAAAAAGTGTATATACCGGGTGTCCCAGCGTAGCGGTAAAGTCCATTATTGGTATCTAATAATGTAGATAGCCAATAATTTTTAATACAAAAATTGTAGATAATCATAAGCGCTACAATTTCAAAATATTTTTATTTATACAGAATGTTCGACAACGACGAACCAACACAAACTTATGTTTTTTTAAATGGAATGCTATGTATTTTTTTACATTTTATGATAGCCCTTGAAGGGTTGATTAAACTGACATCAACTTGTATTTGTCGATTTTCAGCAAAGTGATAAAAGTAAAAGAAAGTTCACACTTGGTTATTTGTTTGACTAAAATTTTATTTACAAAATACGCTTGGACAATTGTTTCGAACTTCTCAGTTCATTCTCAACTGAACAAGAAAAGTTTTACTTAAAATCAGAATAGATAATTTGAGTAAGGTGGGAGTAACATTGTGAATAATATAAGGGAGTTATGTATTATGGGGGTTTTCCTAGTAATTAACGAGAAGCAGCCTGAATAACAGAGGAAATTACGAACTCTGTTTGTTCATTTACTATATTTAATTATTTGTTTATTGCTTTGGATATTTCCATTATTTCCAATAGGTCTAATCGTTTACTTTTATTTGCTGAGTGTAAAATTTCAAAATTATTTAATGATACCATGTGCTGTTCATTTATACAATGCTCGGATATACCTGAACATTTCTTGGAATATAAGATTGCTTTCCTATGTTCTTCTATACGTGTGCGAAAACATCTTCCAGTTTGACCTATGTAGAAAGCATCACAGTCTAAACAATTTAATTTATAAACGCCACATTTATCTGCTTTTTGAATTATATCCTTATTATTTGTCCAAAGTTTACCTAGATTTAATTTATTTACTATTATAGTTTTTATGCCTAAATTAACTAATCTATTATTAATTTTATTCGTGGTCTTTTCTATGTAATTTATTAAACGATAATTACTTGGTTCTAATTGGAGGGGGGTGTATTTAAGAATTTATTAATCTGTTTATGTTTTTTCTTTGTAATTAGTCTATTAATAATATCTGGACTGTATCCGTTGTTCACGGCTAAACATTCCAGGACTGCTACTTCTTTATCAAAATTTGGTTTAGAAAGGGGAACGGTTGGTAGTCTACGTTCCCCTTTGTAAACCAAATTTTGATAAAGAAGTAGCATTAGGGATGCCCCCCCCCCCCCCCCCATACATTTAACGACCATTTATGTTGATGATCAACGTTTCTCAACCAGTGCGGATTCTCAGTGGCGTAGTAATGCATATTGTGTCTATTTCCTAGACCATTACTTTTAAAAGTAGCTTCATCACAAAAGAAAATCTGAGTTATAACATTGTGGTTTTGACTTATTTTGTGCAACATCGAGTTACAGAAGTCAACTCTATTTATAAAATCATTCCCCTGAAGATCTTGATGTAAGCTTATGTGATACGGATGGTATTTAAACTTTTTTAAGGTTCTGTTAATAAAGTTTTTGCTTCCGTCGAGGACTCTAGAAAGTTCACGCACGCTTGTAGTGGGTTTTCTTGAACACAAACAAAACATGCATTTGCGCATCTGCGTTTTCTATGGCACTATCCTGTTTTTCATACAGAATACTGCTAGTTTCTTCAAATATTATTAACAATTTCTGAAAATCTTTTGTCGATGACAGTCGCATATTTGGATATTTTTGCCTGTATATTCGTTGTCAGCAAACAATTTCGAGCACTTTTCCCGAAAACATAGACCATATCTATTAATTCAAATTTTAAATATTTCATTTTGCACACAACATATATTCATGTACCTATAATGACGATGTCTCTTAAAACTGAAGTTATAAATCTAAGTTTGACGTTTAAACAATTTTTGACACACAGCGGCAGTGATATTTTTTATACTATTGCTAATTCATGACACACAGCGACTGCGATATTTTAGTAGCGGTAAGTAAGTATGGTGAGTAGCTGTTCATTTATAAATGATTGTTTACATGTTATGACGTGATACCCTCTTTAAAATTGTTAAATATTAATTAACGAATCTAATTGCCAAATTGAATGGCCCGGTGCTCCCATCTATACTCAACAACGGATAACTAAAAGTCTTGTATACTCTTAGGGATATTTAACATCAGAGTGGTATTGCCATCAATTAAAACTACAGTTGGTATTCGTCCACCATCACTATCTATATTTGACAGTTATTTAGATTTTAAACTCAAAACAATACGTATGTTATAATAATATTAAGTGTTTTAAGTGTCTGGTGAATGTGAGTTTCATCAACAGTAAATGCTCAATTACGGGTAGATCGGTTTACGAAGAAAGACTATGCTACGGTATGTTTTAGCATCTTTAATTTTTTCAATATTCATTTTATATCACCTCCTAGCATTAAGAGAAAACGAGATATTTACAATGTGAACCCTTTATTTACATATAAAACAGATAGTAAATTACACAAATTTACACATACAAGGAAATCATATAATATTTGTCATCTACAAAAGCAACTACAATTCTTATATTGAAATTAACCTTAGAGTTATTGAAACTTATTTGCAATATGTCAATAAACATATAACGGGATAGGTATGCAAATATCGATCTATAAAACATACGGTCGTGAATATTTAGTAAAATGAAAATATTAAATACATGTTATTTACTTCGAGAAGAATGATATTTACACAAGTCCGACAAAAAAGTTAACGTCTCATCTAGCACGTGTGTTCATATTATTGAAGAGATAATCGACAAGAGTAATATATTTAAAATCTTAAGTGAAATTAAAATTTACTTTAGTACCTATGAAACTAAAAGAAACCTATCATGTCATGATTATTTAAATTGAACGGAATAACCATGTAAAGACTGATTCGGGCCTTTCGGGACACGAACGGAATTGTTTTCTTTCCACAGGCTGCCAGAAAAGAAAACAATTTACGGGACTTCCTTCCTGGATTGCCAGAAAGACTAAGGAAAAGGTATACTCTCCAGACTGCCAGAGTATTGTGAGAATTCCTCCAGACTGCCAAAGAGAACTCTGTGAGAATTCCCTCGGACTGCCAAGAAGAACTCTCACTTTACTAACAAAATCGTCGCTTTATATATAGCCCTAGACTCGCATAAATAATAATAAATAATCTTGGTGAATAACTTGGTCATAACTTGTAATACAGCCTTTACAAAAATTACTAAGAGGAACCTTATGGAATATTCCTATAAGGATTCTAATACAAAGTAATTATATTATTCACGAAAATGTCGCAAGTAAGCCGATAATAGGTGCAGCTACCTTACATACCGCGCGATCATTTAAATTCTAAATTAGAGCAGGCTGTGAAATTTAAATTAAGTTGGTATATAAATTTGAATTGTCAAAGTGACGTTTCAAAATGTTAATTTATCAATAATTGACATTCTGGACAACCTAATAAAAAAAATCCCGCCTGCTCTAATTTAGAATTTAAATGATCGCGTGGTACTTATAATACTTAAAAATCAATTATTAATGGGAGATTGACTTGTTACCGAGCGTGTATGCCTTGCATTGGTATGGAGTATAGTGTCTGGCTTTCATACCTAATATTATAATTTTTAAGTTCTCACGCGTTTTTCTGATCACTCAGCGGGGGCATCGTAAAATAGTATTTAGTTTTATCATTAGTTATTTTTCAGTATTTTTTTTATATAATAGTTAAGCAATTTTGTATAAATAAATAAGTATTATTTTTTTTAAGGTTTAAATGGAAGAACTGACTACTGCTTCTTTCTTTTTTGGAGATGCATACCACTGAATCTCACATTGGGGTTGTCTCAAAAAAAGGTTGTGTACTTATCCTTTATTTTTAACATTATGTATATAATCACCCCAGCTGTCTCTTTTTCTTGTTTCAATAAAGACATTTATTATTATTATTAATTGTGTATATTACGCCTTCAAACAAACTATTTGGTAGTCGAGAAAATAATGGAAGACATCGCCAAGTTGCCAATGTACTAAAATTAGAGGTGGGTTGTTCACGAATACGGTCGCAGGACGGATTGAAAAATAAAAATTGATATTATATAAGAGGGAGGGTACGCACTACGCACTAAAATTTTTATTTTTGTACAACATAACAACTATTGTATAAAATAAAATATTTAATTTATTAGTTGTCTGTGGGTTACAAAATTCTTACAAATATTTTTATTACACCTGCATCATAATCATAATTGCCATTTAATAATGCTATGAAAATTATGAAATTCTCTTAGTTCTAATTACTATATGTTCGAATAGCATTCTCTCCAATAATTATAAATACCAAATTAATGTATAATTTAGTTTTACATATATTTTGCTTAATTTGTGTACAACAATCTGATAATTTGTCAAATTTGTGTGTATTATAGCTTCAAATAAATTGTCAAACATTTTGTATAAATGGTGTGCGCGCAGCCTAAATTATCACCCCGGTTCGTTTGAGCCGGCGACGGCGCCGAGTATGTCCTACACCTACACGTTCATGAACGGTATGCTATTACCGAGACGGATTCATACGGTTCAAATGAACCGGTTCCGTGACCCGGCTCACAATCAGAATGAGGAGCTGAACCGAGTCAAAGAAATGAACCGTTTTGCCCACCTCTAACTAATATGAAGCACCAGTTTACTATACATGGGCGAGATAGGGGAATACGGTTCAGTTTCATAACTTTCATGGAACCAGTTGGAATTTAAACATTTTAACATTTAAAATTTTGAACGTTTGTGATCATATTTACTCTGTTCTGTTTGAAGAACAACTTTATTATTTTTGTAATAGCAATATGAAATAATTATGTTTTTTACTGTTGGCAATATCACTAATAATAATAATAATAAATCAACCTTCAATCAAAGTAATTATAGGTTAGAATTTATAGTATCTGCTCTGCTTCAAGTATATTATTTCTTAAACATATATTTCTAGTGATAAATGTTTGACTAAATCGTTATGTTGAATACTATTGCAAAGAAAACAAATACGTGTTTAAGAACATGTACTTTTTTATGTAAACATAACAGTACAGGAAGTTCTACAACAAACGATGTACTACTTAGCAAAAATACATGTTCACTGATTGACACAAGATCACTGCCTAGTGAAGATTTTGTGGATCTACCACAGGAAAAGCTATCACCATTGGAAAAGTGTACTGAAGATATTTCACATATTGCTCCCTATTTAAAGCCTACTTTTAATTTTGCTGCATATGTAAATAAGTCGGAAACTCTACAACAATTATTAAATTTAAATGTAAATTTACATAAATTAGAAAAAAAAGTAACAGTGCCCCCTTTTATAATGGGGCTAGATTTTGAAAAAGATATAAAAAGATATGTATTGTTTTTCCTTGAGTTAGGTTTACAACCGAGTGATATTGGTGCTATCTTCACCAAAAGTCCATATATTTTAAAACAAGATATTGAAAATTTGAAAGTTCGAATTAATTACTTATTGTATAAAAAGTTTAGCAAAAATATGATATTGAGGATAGTGTTTCGTAATCCATTTTGGCTAATGTTCAGGTAACTTGAACAATGTTCATCAAGCAAAAATAATTATTTATGTCAAACTTATTAACAGCACTGAAAGAATTGATAAAAGACTTGGATTTTTTCAAAACGAATACGAATTGCTAGGGGACGAAGTTAGAAATCTAGCATATAAACAACCCAAATTAATAACTTATAGCATAAGAAGTATAAAACTCAATAACTTTGCTTTTAAGGAAGAAATGGGGTTTTCTGCAGTACAAATAAAACACTTTCTCTTAAGGAAACCTAATTTATTTATGAAAAGTATAGCACAACTTAGGTTGTTATATTAATAGGTATTAAGTTTTTCACTTTTTTAGGTCAAGAAAAAATATTAAATACGTTTGATTTCATTGTAAATGAAATGAATATTCCATTAGATATGATTGCAAAATGGCCTGAAGTTTTAACATCTAGGGAGTTTAGAATCAAGCAAAGACATTTGTTCCTGAAAACATTAGAAAAGGCACAATACGATCCCAAGTTACCAAATTATATTTCTTTATTAAGCTTAGTTTCAGGTAGTGATGCAGATTTTGCAATAGATACTGCTAAATCTTCTTTGCAGGCATACAATGTGTTTTTGAAAACTTTGTAAAACATTTATTAAAGAAATAAAAAGATGTATTCTCTTGTGAGGATTTTTTCTGAAGTATCGATAATTTTAATAAAGATTAAATACTTATCATTTTACTGAGATATTTCATTCTCAACTAACTTTGAATATAATTCTGTTTCAAGCAGGGCGTTCGATATTTAAAAAAATCTACGGACAAAAAATATGTTTGGATACAAGTTTTTAAAAGGGCGAGAAAGCCTGTTAGTACTTACTTATTTTAGTATATTTTTTCCAAATCTAGTTTCTTATAGGTTATATCAATATAAAAATCAGTAACAATATATGTAGAACAAGCTTAATTTATTTGAATGTAGTTATAAGATGCATATTGTTTTAGGTTCCTTTTAAGGTCGTTTTACATGTATCTATTTTAAGCTCAATTTCTAGAACTTGTTCAAAATTGACGCCAAGTCGAATATTATCGATTTCTATCTCAAATCGCTGAACAGATTCAGTGATCACACCAAAGTCGTATGCACACAAGCACATAAAATCATTCAAGGATCAATCTTTGTAAAATAGGTAGTTATAAAAAATATGTGCATATTCAAATCATAACAGAATAAATGCAGCCAACAGCAGATATAACGGAAAAGTTAATAAACACCTGCGATCTGTGATACTATTACAGTTTACCTAATCGTCTAAGTAAACAATCTTTGCCGCCGACCGTTTTTATGCATAGGATGCCTACATCACGTGATTACGCACTTTTATTACTAAAATCTTTTCGGCGATTCTAGTTAATTTTAAGTTCAATAAATTGACATGTAAAACAAGCTTAATAAAGCTCGTTTTACATCTGTTAACCCATGGAACTTAAAACTGAAGGTTACCAAAATGACGTAACGTAAGGTATAGCGTTTTACACGAGTTATTTAATAGTATATTACATACCGAGGTGGAAAGTGTTTCATTACTGTCGAGAGATTAGGTAGTTAACCGAGACGCGAAGCGTCGAGGTTAACTTTATCTCGAGACAGGAATGAAACTTTTCACCGAGGTTTGTATACTATTTTATTTACAACCATAATTATATTTATTTGTGATAAAAATTCCGGTAAAAGTTTTGACATATTGAGTTGTCAGATTTGTGATGATCTGGCGTAAACGTCAAATAAATATACGCCACTTTTTTTCGGTGAATAGATTATAAAAGAAATGTTGAGTAGTAAAGCCTTCCAGGTCTGCACTCCACTTGAACTGAGGGAAACTGTCCTCCCGTAGCAATCCAGATATCTTGGCTCGAATGGAGAAGGACAAGAAATCACTATTTCATCATATCAGCAATAGCAGGGCGGCCTATCCACATGTATTCAAGCTTCCAATAATTCTAATGTAACAATTAATTTTATTTACAACCATACAATTAATAATTATTTGTGATAAAAATTCCGATAAGGTTTTGACATATCGAGTTGACGGTTTTAAATTGTGATTGACATTGAGGTTAAGAAACGAGGGCAGTAATACAGGGCGGGAAGTAAATGAGGGCAGTAATAAGAGGGCGGGAAGTAAACGTGAACAAAGTCACACTTCCCAACTTTTAAAAAGTCAGAAATGCCAACATTACGCGTATGGTTGTAAATAAAATAACTTTTAATTGAAATAGCCAATGATCTAATACTATTATACTACTAGATGCAGTGTACGCTATGTCTTGCTGATTAGGAAGTGACCCACACCATAGGAGAAAGAAGGAAAATATATGAGCGTCGAAAGTTTGACAAGGATGAACAAAATTGACCGTTTTATGTGGGCTAAATTCAAATATGTTGCTATAGCTTGTAATGGCTTATAATGTTTAAAAGTATTATTTTGTTAAAAATATGCTATATTAAGAGGAAAGTAAAGGTATTGCAACTTTAATAATCAAAAAGATAAATAATTAAATATATATTATTAATATGGTATTAAATATATTCTGTTTAATAACATTTTAAAGGTATCTATGCTAGTTGCCATTCTTCATTAAGGAAAGAAAATTAAATAAATGACTTTTAATGACTATGAGATAACTATATGATTTTGTTCTTCTAATAATACCTATTTTAGCATGTTTGATGATTATTCAGTTTTTATTTGAAGCAGTAGTATTAGAAAAATATTTTAAAAATCACTACAGATATCAGTTGGAAATTATGAATTGACCACTAGAATTTTTCAAAATATTACCACAAAATAAATTCAAAAAACGCGAAACGGCGATGCCTTAGTTTTCGATAGGTAAACGCGCGCTCCTCTTAAGGCTTTTGAATCCTATTTACTAATTGCTTTATAAATTTAATAGTCAAGTTTTCTAGTATAACTAATTTAGAATATCCCTGGACCATTCTTTTAGCTTTATAAATTTACTTGTATGTACAAATCTTTTCTGTATTCAGTCACTTTGACTGATTTTTATTATTTCTTATTGCTTTAAAAATTCCAGTATATTCTACTATACTACAATCGCTGAAGAGATTCAGTAATAAAAGTGCGTGATCACAACATGATCAAGGCATCCTATGCAAAAAAAACGGTCGGCAGCAAAGATCGTTTACATTAGGCGATTAGGTAAACTGTAATAGTATCACAGATCACGGGTGTTTGAGGATTACTACGTGCTATTTTTTAGAGACAATACATTTTTATATGTTTTGATAGAAAACATTTGAATATGCACAATTTCTTATGTCAAATACTACGGCGATAACTATTTTACAGACATTGATCCGTGCATGATTTTATGTGTCTGTGTGTAGACGACTTTGATATAATCACCTGAACCCTATGTGATCACTGAATCTGTTCAGCGAGTCTAGTATAGTAGATATATGCAGTAAGGATAAGGTAAATAATGTAGTTAGAACAAGGAATTTATTTCATTTTTATTTAAATACTGATTAAAATCTTGTAAACAATCATGTAAAAATAAATTAAAGACAAAAAAACCTTGATAAATAAAAAAAAATTTTGCAAGTGGACAACAAATAAAAATCATTGTAATTTTCCTAATTCTATTTTCCTCTTGATAAGTTTAACAGATTGATACAAAAAAGAGTCTATAAGACCAGCTACTGTATAAACACCGCCTACTATAGCACACACATTTGTTAAAAAGTGGCCTAAAGATCGTTCCTTCTCAGTAAATTTAACCATTAAAGGAGAAAGTTCATATTGGAAGAAAGCTCCCGGCATACCAGATTCACCACTCATAACTGAGATTACTTTTTTATGTTTTGTCACCGAGAATTGGTTGCTGTGAATAATTGTTCGGTCTTTTTTTACATATGATGTTGGTACAATTTTAATGTAATACTGGAACATAGTGGCACCTAGAAAACACATACAAATTATTCATATTTTACTGTCATTATAAAATCGATAATTTATAATTATTATTTATATTTGACAATTAAAATTTGTAAATATTTTACTAAAATTATGAAATTACTTATTTGAATTTTGATATTGTACTTTTACATTTACAGTTTTTGTATAAATAAAAATTAATAATGTTTATTCCATTTTTTATTGGCCGATTAAAAAATAAAGTACTAAAGTTTTAAATGTCGCGCCATTATGTGACAGATCGAAAGTTATCGGCCTTTCTTTAAATGCATTCACAAAATTTACGATTTATACATATAAACTACGCTACTTAAAAACATTACAAATTTTAAGTGTGATTCCAAGCAAAAGTAATTACATTTGGTAAAGCTAGAATGTAGTGAATATAAAAACATTTCATAAAATCGTTTGAGGTTATGTTTTAGAAGAGAAAAATGCCTGCTGTTCCTGGAGGAGTATATCAACAAGGTCCCACTTGTTTTGACAAAATGAAAATGGGCTTCTTCCTTGGCTTTTGCGTTGGTATGGCTAGTGGAGCTCTATTTGGTGGTTTCTCAGCATTAAGGTACAAAATATTTTTTTTAATTGGATATATATTATATGCCTTACTGTGCTGTTTTTGCTTTAGGACTGGCTTGAGAGGAAAGGAGTTAGTAAATACTGTTGGAAAAGTGATGTTACAAGGTGGTGGATCATTTGGTACATTTTTAGCCATTGGATCTGGATTACGCTGCTAGCATCATGTTTGATATAAAAAGCTTAGCATTTTTACAAAATTTTTGTTCTTACAAAACATAAAAAAGTGATTTTTATATTACTTTAGATTACGATATAGTGTAATAATTACGTAGTTTTACTTATTTATAATAATACACTGTATCAATTTGTTTTAATAAAACTTTGGACAAAATGCAAACAAGACATGAATTTTGTGTAGTTAGTAATTAATTATGACAATGACAATTAACCAATAATCTTAGTCCAGGAATATGAAGGCTGCAATACACAAAGATAAGTTTACAGATGTCTATATCTATCCTCGGTATGTCATATTTAATATTTGTTAAATACATGGTTATTATTCATGTAATTTTTAATGAAGTACACCTAGTTACGTGTTTATAAATATTTAATCTTAGATTATTTTTTAGTAATTATCATTATAAAAATAAAAATTAATAAATAAAAGAAGAAGAAACGACTACTCATATGTTTGTAATAAAAAGTGATGCAAAATATGTGTGAAAGTTTCAGGATTCTGCTAATTGCATTTGGGTAACTTACCATCTTCGGCAACAGCATAAGTATTTTTTAGAGGATTGTGAGTTTCACTATCAATACTAACACCAAATGAAAGATGTCTGATTTGGTGTGTAGTATTAAATGCAGTTGAAGGAAATGGTTGCACATCATGCACATGTACATGGTTAATGGTGAAACTTTTGCCTGGTGCAATATGAAAGCTACCACTAACTCTATTGACAAGAAGTGAACCATATATCTGACATCCTTCTTTAAATGCAGACTGAAGCTTTTCATTAAAATGTTCATCTTGACATTGTGATATGTTTTCTGGATTTGTTGGAAAAGCCCATTGTCTTTCTCTATATGCTTCCCGAATATCTTCACAAGTATTGCAACAGCTATAAAATATCCTCTTACATTAATAAAACAGCAATGCAGAAAATACCTACCGATCAGGATCTAATGCAGCTCCATAACAACTACCACATTCGGTTTTGTTTGTAATAGTAATCTAAAAGATTTTGAATTAGCTAAATAATATACAAATAATAAATATTACCTCATCTTTACTTTTCGCAGTTATATTCTCTCTCTTTGGTTCTTCTATTGCATTTCCATTTAAATCTAATCTACGTTTGAATATATTATGATCAATTCGCAAATGCTGTTCACCTGAAGAGTCCATTGCATCAAGAGCTAAAACTGTAATGAAATCCAATTATACATTATGCTTTACTTTCATAGTAAGCTAACTCACAGTCGCATGATACTGCTGGGACAACAATATCTAAATTAATTCTAATATTTGGGCTTCGGGAAGTGTCAACAAACAATTCTTCAGAAACATTTGGTGTTAAGTAATTCATTAATTCTATCCAAAATAATAGTGACATTATAGTAACACTAATAATTGTTACTAAAAGAGAACATATAAATTATATTTTTAAAAATATTTAGAGGTTATATTACTTGCGGCGCCACCAAAAGTTTTAATATTAAAATCTTCAGGAGTTTTTGGATAAGCATCCAAGCGACGTAATTTTTCCATGATTTCGGACATTTTAACTACAATATCTAATATTCCTTCTATATTATCTTTTCATCATAAATATTATGTTTGTTGTTGATATGCAACTGTCAACGTCAGCAAACTTCAAAACATTCAAAATTATTATAGTGACGTCAATACACTTAAATCTAATCTAAAATTTATAATTCCCTAATTCCCTATAAAAGGCTCCCTATTATTAGATTTTACCCAATCGAATGCAAGCTAGAGAATAACCAACTACCAATAAGCGATAATTCAGTTAGTTTTTGGAATAAAACTTTTGGCTATAATTGGTGTTTTTTGCATTTTTTTAAATTAAATGTTGGATACTATATTTTTTCCTCTTTATATATTTAAAACACGGAATTTACGTTTTATTGAACACATTATATTAAAAAAAACACTCAAAAATTGAGACTAAAATTCTATATTTGCATGTTACCATGTAATCACTGTTAAGAAATTCCCATCACACTGTTATAATTATTTTACAAAAATGTTTGTTGCTCAATTTAAGAATTGATTTTTAATTGGTAAGTTAGATTTTAGTTTTATTATTCATATATTTTTTCAAAGAAAATATGCTTGAATTGTATCAGTTAAGATATATATACATAACTTTATTTTTTATAACAATAAAATATAATAGCTTATTTCTTAACTATAAAATACTACATAGGTACATTACATTCTCCATAACAGAAAAATTAAATCACCTTTATTTTTTTTTTAAAATTAAGTAAAAATATATAAAATCTTCAGTTAATATTTTGGAGGAAAATGTATAATAAAATTTAAATACTCTACATCTAAATATTATTAGTTATATATATATAAGAAACCAAAAATGTGTTAGGTAATAAATCATGTATTTTCAAGCACAGTACAATTGATAAATGTCCTAACATTCCAAATATATTTACTAATAGAAAGTATATTAACTTTGAGTGTCATCATAGTTATTTTGTATAGTAGAATTATAGTGTTCACCTAATCTATATAAATATCTGTGGTAAGTTAATATCAAAGGTGGTCCTTCAAAATTTTCACCTTGTACAGTTTGTGGGCCAGATGCTTGAATTACCTTAATAGGACACTTTAAAACATTAGATAAAGCCTTTAGCTCTAATTGCCCACCCCATAGTTTTGTATTAGCAACATCTTTGCAATAATTTTCAAATTGTTTATCATCTACAGCTTCTTCGGAATCATTATACATAAATGGTAAAAAGTCTTCTTTGTGTTGTCGCATAAACTCAGCAGTCATTTTTCTTAATTTTGATACAGTTGATGTTTCTCGCTCTGTCATTTCTAATTGATGATTTACTGCACAATATAAGCAATTACCATCGGCAGGAATATTGAAAATTTCCATATTATTACTTTTTAAAATTTCCTTTATAGCTGTTGATTCTAATACTCGTGGTCCCTGCTTGTTTGCTTCTTCTTGTTCTAATATTCTTTTTTCTCTCTCCTTATCTTCCTCTTGTTTCTTAGTTCTTCTCCTTTGAGCTCTCGTAACTTTTGTACTTACTTCAGATAATTCTTCATCGACATCCATATTGTCACTTGCTTGTTCTACTTCTCCATAATTGTTATCACTTCTAGTAACCAGGTTCAGTTCTTTATTCTGTTTATCATCTAAATCTTTTTCTAATTGTGCTATAGTATCTGTAATCTCTTTCTTTTTTCGTTTATCTCCTTTAGGAGCAGTCTTCTTTAATGACTGAATTTTTGCTTGTAGATCTTTTCTTTCTTGTCGGTGCTTTTTTAATAAATGTTCTTCAGACAATATCTCTTCGGATTCCATTTTAAATATGTTGAAAAAATTAATTAAACGATTAAATTCTAGGTTAGAAGAACCGGTTCATCAAAATTACGAAAAGCACCACATGAATATTTGCTGCCTCAACGATACAAAATCCACTAACAAAAATTTTTCGCTAGTTTCTCTTAGGTTCACGTTTATTGTTTATTGTATTAAAGAACTGTATAACATTCAAAATTTTGTAATTCATACTAAATTTACAATAGCCTATTCTATCAAAGAGAATACTATAGAATATCAAAATCAATTTGAAAAAGCAAAGGAAGTATTCAGTGCTGCCAACTACGGGTATACCCTACATATTACTAATTATGGTTTATATAATTTTTCAAACTATTTACTAATCTTTCAATCATATATTAGAGATATCTTATGTGACAGATTAGAAGAACGTAATTTTTAATTAATCAGCAATAAACGTACAATTTTTGAATTTCCCGCCAATTTGTAAATTTAGGAAATTTCTAACTTTATACGCATGTTCAATATTTCGAAAATTTTCTCTTGAATTTTTTGAGGTAATTAAATATTATATTATGATCTGGGGTCTTGAATCTGATCCAATGAACTCTTGTAGTTGTTTAGTAGAGAAGTCTGAGAAGCGACCAACATTTATTGAAACGATTTATTATGTCAAGAATCGAAGACCGAGCTGCGACTGATTTAAATGGTTCAACATACACCTCGGCTGAAGTCGGCTCTCGCTATTGCCACAATATTTGACTCTGAAGCACAGCTCTGAAGTATGATCTGTAGAGGTGGGCAAAACGGTTCATTTCTTTGACTCGGCGCGCTAGATTCAGCTCCTCATTGTGAGCCGGGTCCCGGAACCGGCTCATTTGAACCGCGTGGATCCGTAATAGCATACCGTTCCAGGGACGTGTAGGACATGTAATACTCGGCGCCGTCGTCGGCTCAAACGAACCGGGATGATAATTTAGGCTGCGCGCACACCAATTATACAAAATGTTTCACAAACACTTTATTTGAAGCTATAATGCACACAAATTTGACAAATTATCAGATTGTTCTACACAAATTAAGCAAAATATATGTAGAACTAAATTATACATTCATTTGATATTTATAATTATTGAAGAGAATGCCATTCCAACATAAAGTAATTAGAACTAGAGCATTTCATAATTTTCATAGCATTATTAAATGGCAATTATGATTATGATGGAGGTGTAATAAAAATATTTGTAAGAATTTTGTAACTCACAGACAACTAATAAATTAAATAGTTTATTTTATTATCCCAAGGAACTATATAAATAACAAATAGTACTGTTATGCGTCTTTGACCGATATAGAACAGGCCATTTAACATAAATTTATAATTTTTGGGAGAATTGAAAAACAAATATTAACTCTTTTATATTCAGTTTCCTCCTACCCTTTAAGAGATCCACCTCTCTGCGGTATTTTCTTAAAATTCGCTTAATCGGATACAGTGCACCGCATTTTACCTACAATTTATTTATTTTCCTCAATGTACACACTATTTTTATAGTATTGGAAATACTGAGTATTGCTGTTTACGAGGTAATCAAAATAAATATGTTTGAAATATGTTAAAAAATTGAATGATTATTTTAATTTTACCAGGTAACATGTCTTCGTCTTCACGCAAGAAAAGTGAAATTTGACATCATTTTACTGAGTTGGCTAATAAAGACAAGGCAAAATGTTGTTCCTGTTCACAGTTAATAAGTGCTAAAGGCGGATCAACAGGAAATTTAATAAGGCATAATAGCAGAAAACATGTGGGAATTTCTATAAACAGGGAAAGTACTGTAGCATCATATCAAACTATATATGAACCTGAGGAGTCTCTTCCTTCTACTTCATCAGTACCACCTATTCTCTATAGTTCACTAAGTGCTCACTTGGAGTGCGTCCTGAGTCCTGAGAGAGAAAGCTCATCTAGCAGGGTACCAGCAGTAAAAAGGAAAGAGGACATCACGGATTTTTTGTAAAATAAAAAGCCAGCGTCTTTAAATAGATCAAAACAGTTTGATGAACAACTGGTAAGGATGATAGTTAAAGAATACCAGCCATTTACAATTGTTGAGGACGTGGAATTTAAAAAGTTTGTGAATTTATTGTGCCCTGGATATAAGCTTCCCAGCAGGAAAACTATTTCTCCTAGTTTAATACCGCAATATTACAATAGGACTAAAGAAACAGTAGAGGAAAAACTTAAAGAAGCGTTTGCCGTATTTATATCTACTGATGCGTGGACGTCAATTAACAATGAGAGCTTTGTAGCTTTGACAGCTCATTGGCTGGATAAGAACACGGAAATTAGTTCAAAATTGTTATGCTGTGTTCAGTTCACTGAACGAGATACGGCTGAAAATATGGATAAAACGTTTCAAAAAATATTCAAAGAATGGCATATCGAGAATAAAATTACAGTCATTGTGTCAGATAATGCAGCTAATATTGTGGCTGCAGTTCGGGCGGGTGGTTGGCGCCATTTGGGGTGCTTTGCACATACGATAAATTTAATTGTACAAAAGGGGGTAATGGAAATTTAAAATACCATTTCAAAAATTAGAAAAATTGTCGCATTTTTTAAGCGAAGTGCTCAGCTGCGACTAAATTTGAGCAACTCCAGGAACAAATGGATATACCCATCCTAAAGGTAAAACAAGACGTTTGTACAAGATGGAATTCAACGTATATAATGTTCTCGCGAATTCTAAAAATTAAAGACGCCGTGATATCTACATTGGCTTTTATTTCGAATGAAGAAATAGATACACTGACTCCAAGTGATTGGAATATTGCAACTGTGGCATCCGAAATTTTAAGTCTTTTCGATGACCTAACAGTGGAAATAAGCTCTGAAAAAAATGTAACATTATCAAAAGAAATTTTGTTTGTACAATCAATGAAACGTCATGTTTTAACATTTTCGAATAATGAAACATTACTTACGGAAATTCATAATATGGCCCACACTCTTCATCGAGAAATTACAGAAATATTGAACATAATGAATTAATCGCGGAGGGTACAATTTTGGACCCCTGATTTAAAAAATTTGGTTTTTCAAATAATTCAAAATATGAAGCGGCATGTGCAATATTAAAAAATAAAGTTTGTTCTACAAATATTTCTAACAAAAGAAGTGGAACTGATGAAAATTTGACAAATATTCCTTCATCTTCATTATCATGTACCACTTCTCTGTTGTGGAAGGAATTTGATAAGCAAGTTGAAAAACAACTGGCAGTTTCAAATTCGACACCAACAGAATGGAATAATTGAATTTGATAAATACCTAAATGAACCGATAATCAGTAGACATCAAGATCCACTAACATGGTGACATCAAAGAAAAGATGTCTATCCCAGAATTTAGGAAATAGTAAAATGAAAAAAAGAAATGGGTGTGCTTAAGACCACACGGCAGAAGTGAAAACTTCATCAAGGCGAGGTTAATAATACGAAATACAACTTTTTTTTCGTTCTATATTCATTTACATTTACATTTTCCATTTTCCATTTTTGTTCTATATTACATTTAAAAAATATATATTTATTATTATTGTGTATATATTATCCTAGTACAGTAATGGACATAAATAAATAGGACAGTGTTTTTTTCTAATGTAAACTAGGCTTTGACAGACATCCTCACTTACCAGAATTGTAATTCAAATGCAAGTTAATAATTTTATAATACATATAAAACAGAACAATTTAATTTCGGTAAAGATTTAATACACATATATTTTTTAAAACTACAACTTTTCTAATACTTGGTCATCGCACCATTTCGGTTGATAACACCGTTGCATCGAGTTTACCAAATTTATACAATACTCTTGGGTAACAACATTTTCCCATGCATTATTAATCACTTCTAATAATCCTTGGGCATTTCTGGGTCTAATATTTTGGTTTCGGATGTTTCTTAATAACAGTCCCCAAACATTTTCAATGCAGTTTAAGTCGGGGCTGCGACTAGGCCAGTTAAGCATATTAATGTTGTTTTCTCTGAACCAGTTTTTTACTGCATGAGCTGTATGGATGGGACAATTGTCCTGTTGAAATATAAATTCATTATTAGGATATAATTGGGACACAGAAGGCAACATGATATTATCTAAGATCCGTATGTATTCTTCGCTATTAAATCTACTGTCAATATGCCACAGAACACCAGGTCCACGGGCTGATATCCAAGCCCACAAATTTATGGAAAATCTGCCACTCTTGTCTGAATTGTTAATATATCTTTCATCGTACCGCGAATAAGCAGGTCGATATACACGAATAGCACCACTATATGTGGACTTTTCATCTTTTCATCCGTAAAGATGACATTATTCCAAAAGTTATTATGGAAAACCATGTGTTCTAGAGCAAATCCCACACGCGCCTCTTTGTGTTCTTGCCTTAAAATTTATTTTTTTGCTGCTGAACGGTAGCGCAAGTCCGACTCTTTAACACGTCGTCGTCCAGTTCGTGCAGATCCCGGGAAATTTGTTTCTTCAGCAGCTCTAATTACGGTGAAAAATGGATTTTCCCTTAGTACCTCAATTAATCTTCTGTCCTGTTCTTCATTTGAAATCCTGTGTCGTCCTTGTCCTGGGTTCCTTCCTATTCTGCCTTCTTGTCTCCATTTTTTGACAATGTTAGTGACAGAATTTTTGTTAATATTATAGCGCTGAACAATCTGTCTGACCGACATTCCTTCTTCCGCTCTAGCAATTACAGAACACTTCACGACATCGTTAATTCGAGGCATTTTTTCTACTTCAGTTCGACAAATAAATTTTTGACAAAACAACTTGACAAATGTCATAACTATAAAGCCAAATTTAAACAACTAAATTTTATAAAAAAAAGTTTCTTAATTTTTTGACTTGTCCTAGTTAATTATGTCCACTACTGTACATTTCGCTCGGTCTGATCAAGTTTTCACTTCAAAAATTCATACGTACGCATGCATATATACAAATAGACGATATGATAATTCTCATACGAGTACCCGCGCTGGTCTAATGGTAACGTGCCGGCCTTACACCCGGGCGGCTCGGGATCGCATCTGCACGCGGAAAAGAATTTTTCAGAAAGTAAAAATACAATATTTCGCGTATTTATTCTAAATTTCAATTTAACTGAAATTAAATACCGCTAGTTAGCGTTATAATACAAAGCCGAGCGTGAAACGGTTGCCGAGCGAGTATAGCAGAGACCGGCAGAGACGCGTTAACTATATCTCTTTCGCTCCCTTAGTCGACTCGTTCGAGCCGACTTTACCCGAACGAGCGTTACATGCCGAGCGTGACGGCTCAGTCTCGTTCAGTGCCCAACAATCAATGCATCAACGCGCCCATAGAAGTTTTCACTTCAAAAACGTTTAGAAGTCGATTAACAACCGCGAAAACATCACAAATTATTTTTTAAATTATAATTTTGTAAATTAGCAATGTAGAATTTAGATTTATACGTAAGCTGTTACGTTGTACAAAAATAAATATTTTAGTGCGTACCGTACCTGCTATATAATATCAATATTTATTTTTCAATCCATCCTGCGACCGTATTCCAACTATAATTTCCAAATTATTCAGTCGATACTCGGCAGCCAGTCGTACAGTAGGTTCCTTTATGGTTTTGATACGTTCGCGACCGGACCGGTTAAAGTTACTTCCCAAATGAGCCGAGATCCGGTTCATTGAAATTTAATGAGTCGGCTTCCTCGGTTCTCTGCTGGGATTCCGTTCACTGAACGGGTTCGTTCCAGAGAAATAGAGTAGGGGAGAACGCGCTTAAAGATGCGCCAACTAAGTTAAATTGAATTCCGCCATTTTGAAGGTTCTATTACGGTAATATTTATACCTAGCTCAACAATTCGCATGTAAAGTTCATTGACTTAGAAAAATGTAAACAAACTTACGTGTGAAAAGAAATGCCTTCCTGCAAAATGGCGACCACAATAGCGTTTGCTTAAAACTGGATGCGCACTCGTCGAAGCGCGTTCTCCCCTACTCTATTTCTCTGGTTCGTTCGCGAACAACCCACCTCTAATGATCTGAATGTAACCACAATACACACAATACACAATATAACCTCATATAGCAAAGTCCGAAGTTCAGTTTTGAATTTTTGGTGGAGGTAGATGATTACAATTTCTAGGGAGAAATCTTTTGTATATTTGTAAATTTCATTTATTTACTCTGTTTGTCTTGTAGTGTTAATTTGCAAAATGGCTAGTTCACGAATTTTTGGTGTTTTAACAAGAATAACTCAAAAAAATATTAGATATACATGTGCAGGTATGTTTTTTGAGGAAAAATTGATGTGAACAAATTATGATGATAGTTATTTGCACTTTGCACCTGTGATTTTAATTAGAAAATATATTATTTTTAGGCCATACTCGACTAATGGCAACTGCTACAGAAAGAAGCCATGCTCATTTAAAAGTTGTTGATAATGTAGGAGTAATTACATTGAATTCTCCAGGTGCAAAAGTAAATTCTTTAGGGGCAGAAGTTATGTATGAGATAGATTCGATTTTACATGAAATTGAATCAAATCCATCAATTCAAGCAGCAGTATTAATATCAAGTAAACCGGACTGTTTTATTGCTGGAGCAGATATCGGAATGTTAGAAAAATGCAAAACTTCAGACGAAATAACTCAACTATCAAAATCAGGCCAACAAATTCTGGGAGCAATTGAACATAGCAAAAAACCAATAATTGCAGCAATTCAGGGTAGTTGTTTAGGTGGTGGACTTGAAGTAGCATTGTCTTGTCATTACAGAATTGCTGTTAAAGATAAAAAGACTGCTTTAGGTTTACCAGAAGTTATGTTGGGACTGTTACCTGCAGCAGGTGGCACACAGCGCCTTCCAAAACTTACAAGTATTCCCACTACTTTGGACATGGCCCTTACTGGAAAGCAACTTAGAGCAGATAAGGCCAAAAAATTAGGTATAGTTGATATGGTAATCGATCCTTTGGGCCCAGGCTTGGCTCCTCCCCAAATTGCTACACAAAAATATTTGGAAGATGTGGCCGTAACAATTGCTAAGCAAATAGCTAGTGGTAAAATGAAAGTTGATAGAACTAACAAGAAACTGATAGATAAGGTTCTGGGATTCGCATTACAATATAATTGGATAAAAGATAGAATCTTTGGGAAAGCACGAGAACAAGTAATGAAAATGTCTGGTGGATTGTATCCTGCACCTTTAAAGGTTAGATATCTAGTATTAAGTGATAGCAAATTAAATTGGTAACTTTATCTAAATCTCTATTACATAATTTGTATTTATGATATTTTCAATTAATAGAATTTGAAAAAAAATATATGTATATTTATACCAAATAGTCTTCTCTAATTCTGCAATTACCCACATATTTGTAAAATTAGACAAGACTTTCATTTTGGGAATGATCAGTGTATACATATGTAGTATCATTTTCAACAACAATTGTGATCATATTTTATAGTTATCATATAGTAATGTTTTATCAGAGCTTTTTTTTTATTAACACTGTGATTATCAGATAAGCTGATAATAATCTTTATGTATACCAATATATGCAAATTAATTAATTGCATTTATATAACAATAAATAGTTGCTAAGTTATTCAGATCAACTTTTGAAGGTATTCTGTGAACTGAGGTGTCATTCCAATATATATGATAATTTTTATCTAAAATGATTTATCTATTTTATGTTTATATTTGTACATATATTCTTCAGATTTTTGGAAAAATGATTAAAGCTGTATTATAAGTAATAGCAGGAAAAATAATATATTGTTAGACTATTACTTGGCATTAAAAATATCTGTTTCTTTTTGAATTCTAAGCTTTGCAATAGAAATCATTTAATAATGAAGCTTATTATTATTAGAATAATTATATTTTGAAAAAATATGAATTCTTTTGTAGATCATTGATGTTGTTCGTACTGGGCTAGATAAAGGACAAAGAGCAGGGTTTGAAGCTGAAGCACTAGCTTTTGGAGAGCTTGCAATGACAAATCAATCAAAGGGCTTAATAGGTTTATTCAGGGGTCAAACAGAATGCAAGAAAAACAGGTTTGGTAAACCTGAATATCCTGTAAAAAATTTAGCTGTTCTTGGAGCAGGTCTTATGGGTGCTGGCATCGTTCAGGTTTCTATTGATAAAGGATATAAAGTTTTTATGAAAGACACGACGTTGAGTGGTTTAAACAGAGGGATAGGCCAGATTCAGACAGGTTTGCAAACTGCAGTGAAAAAGAAGAAAATATCAAAGTAAGTGCATATATAATTTTGTTCAGTATAGCTAATAATCTGTAATAATGACATTGTGGATATTATAGCTTAGAGAGGGATAAGTACTTAGCAGGACTCATCCCCACGTTAAATTACAAGGATTTTAAGACTGCTGATATGGTTATAGAGGCTGTGTTTGAGGATATTAGTATTAAGCATAGAGTAATAAAGGAACTTGAAGAGGTTGTACCACCCCATTGTGTTATAGCAACCAATACAAGTGCTATTCCAATAACAAAAATAGCAGCTGGATCTAGTCGCCCAGATAAAATAATTGGTATGTAAATACAGTAACTACATTTTTAGATGCAGTTTGTGGGTACAACTAGTGTTACAAAAAAGGTACACAGCTTTATTTAAGTATTGCAATACTTATCACAATTAGTTTTACATCGCGACATGTAGCTTTTATATCGGAATGTGTGTGATATTTTTGTTTGCTTTTATGACTATGTATATTGGTGGTGTTGAATTCAGTTACTTTTCAGTACTTGTAACTATCAGTTACTTTCGATTTCAATATCCGTTACTTTTTAGTCGTTACCGAGTACTCGTTCAAATGTGCAGTGCGGGAATATGTATAGTTAATATATGGTACAAACAAAGTGTTCCCTTATACAGTATGTCCAGATTTCGATGCTCACCATTGGTATATCGGTTATTAGAAGAGATAGAGGAACGGTTAAATGGGGAATGTTTTGCAGAATTCAATGCTCGCAACAAATCTCATTTCAAATTCATTCGGACTTTTTACAATTTTGAGATATTTTGAAAAAACCAATATTTGCCGATTTCAATTTTCCACAATAACTCGATAACGCCTAATGCGATCGCATTTAAACTCTGACATTGTTGAGACACTTTTTTAAGACAAATTTTTTGGTGTTAACAGTAACCCCCGATTTTCATTTGTTTCCAAGTTCTTAGCGCAGTCTTTTGTTTTTCTTATGGCGACCATATTGGATTTTTAATTAGTTAGACAGTCTTTAAAAATAGCTTTTCAATAATGTACAACATGTCTAATAAACCTTTATTTGCACGAGAGATATGAACATTTGAATAAAATTTCACTCTAATACGGAATTAGTTGGCTATGAAATTAAATATTAGTGTAAAACAGACGATAAATAAGCTCTGTCATTAGTTACATGTAAAGGTGCAGTGTTTATTTGTATGAGAGATATGAACATGTAAAATAAATTTCACTCTAATACGAAATTAAAAGTTCAGATTTACTTAAATAAACTGTTCAATATGGCTAACATTCTGCTCCACACACTTTTGGTATCTTGTTTTACCAAAGTTACAAACTCTACGTAGTGTGTTTTCGTTTAACGATCTTAGCACATCCAACACTCGTTGTTCTAAAATTTCCCGATTCTCTAGTGGTTCAAAATTAAATACTTCGTTTTTAGTGGCACCCCACAAATAAAAGTCAAGGGGGGTAAGGTCGGGCGATCTCGCAGGCCATTGTACTGGTCCATTATTTGAAATAACTCTCAAAAAATGTTGCACGTCACGAGCATTGTGGGCAGGGCAGCCGTCCTGCTGAAACCAGACGTTTTGCATGTCTTCAGGGTTAATAATTTGTCTTACGGCAGGCATTAACTCGTTCGTTAGTAGCTCCAAATATCTATTACCAGTTAATTGTAATCAAAGATGAAAGGACCTATTAAGTGATTATCTAAAATGAAAAAACAAAAACTTATCTAAAATGAAAAAACAAAAACAACAAAGAAGATGTCAATAAAAGTTCGTACCAATCAAACCACACCAGAGATTAAAACCAAATGAATTTGAAATCTTCTTTGATTTGCCAAATATGGATTATCAATTGACCAGTGATGATAATTATGCCTGTTGAACACTCCACAATTGGTAAACCGTGGTTCATCTGTCCAAAGTATTTTCCTAGGAAAATCAGTATCATCTTCACATTTTTGTAGATACCACTTGCTAAATTGTAATTTTCTCTGATAGTCATTATCGCTTAAACCCTGTACAATTGTTGGTTTGTATGGGTGGTATTTGTTTTTCCTCAACGTTCCATAAACACTAGATTTCGGAATTCCAGTTTCTCGGGCCACTCGACGTACTGATGTACTTGGCTTGTTTATAACATTTTGCAAAATATTATTTTGACGTACATCAGCATTGTTAATTTGATAGTTGGAACTTTTTTGTTCGAAACTTCCATAAGTTCACTAAATTTCTTTCCGGAAAACGCTGAGCGTAATTTGTGCAAGCATTTTCAGAGTTTCTATTTGCTTTGAAATAAACTTCTAACATATCAATCTTTTCTTCATTTGAAAATGTATGTGCCATTATCAGTTCTTTTCTAATCTATTCTAATCTCAATGCTTAACGGTAATTACTTATCAATAATTACAACACAAAGTTCTAAATCTCCCACCAACTACACTGCATTTTGACATGGCAATAATGACTGAGCTTATTTATCTATTGATCGTCTGTTTTACACTACCATTTAATTTCATAGCCAACTAATTCCGTATTAGAGTGAAATTTTATTCAAATGTTCATATCTCTCGTGTAAATAAAGATTTATTAGGCATGTTGTACATTATTGAAAAGCTATTTTTAAGGACTATCTAACTCAGCGATTCTCAAACTTTTTTAACCACGGAGCACTTTTTGAACCATAAGTTTCCTGTGGAGCCCTAAGTTTATATATATATTAGGGGAGTAGGCAAATATATATGATATGAAAACTCAGTTTTATAATTTATACATTTTATTCTATATTTTTTTTTATAATAAAAATCATACAAACGTAGGTACGTTATATGAATATGTATCTACAAATAAAAAATAACACAAAGATAGAGTGTATATTAGTTGTTACCATTTAATGGGAGGTATGTAGTTGCTTTTTTTTCGACCAACTGTTTAATGTCAGGCTTGATAGAAGAGAGTTGCATACGCATGTCAGGTTCAGCAGCCAGTCTATTACGGTATTTCGATTTTGTAGCTGCATATGTCGAGAATCCTGTTTCAAACGGAAGAAGAACAGTCGGAGCTTGTGTGGCAAGTTGTGGATATTCATCACGAACCCTGCACCAAAAATTATCAAGTGACATTGTTTTGAACAGCGATTCCATGCTTGAATCTGATGTCATTTCTAAAAAGGATTCGTAGATTTCGTTTGACATATTTTCTGGCTTCTGCAAATTCGGTACAAAAAGATTCTGAACCCATGAATTCATTTTCTGTTCTGTATTCTGCTCTTCCGGAAAAGACCTCTCAAAAGATGCGTGCATATCATTAGGACATTGGATTAATTATCAAGATTAATTGGATTACTTCTTCAAATATTTCATTTGGTAATTGTGCTGTCTCACCAACGAACTCATTCAGTGTTGAAAAGCTTTCTAGTTCTCTGTTGCCAACACAAAAAATCCAAAACTCTAAATTTTTTTTGAAGGCAGTTATTTTGTTATTAGAACTGAACACTGTAGTCTGTTTTCCTTGTAAAGATAGATTTAATTCATAAATTTTTCCAAATATATCTGCTAAAAAAGCTAGTCTGGACAACTAAGTCACGTCACTCAAACACTCTTTTAATTTAAACGAAATATCAGTCATAAAAGCTTGTAATTCAGTTCTTAGTTCGAATAGTCTTCTTAAGGTCTTACCCCGAGATAACCATCTAACTTCAGTGTGGAGTAGTAGTGTTTTATGTCTGCTTCCATAATCTTCACACAATTTTGAAAACAATGGGGAATGAAAAGGGCGTGATTTGACGTAATTGATTATTTTTACTGCTTCATCAAGAACCATTTTTAGATTTGGTGGCATCTTCTTTACGGCAAGTGCTTGTCTATGTAGGATACAATGGCTAAAACTAAATTTTGGCACTCCAGCTGTTTTACCAGTCATTGCCTTGGCCCCATCTGTACAAATATCGATACAGTTGTTCCAATCGAGATGTGTGTTTCAAAAAAAGTGTCAATCGTCTTAAAAATGTCTTCTCCGGTAGTGCTAGTTGGCAACGATGCGCACATCAGCAAGTCTTCATCGATTGAATGTATATATGGATATCGTACAATTATCAGCAAAATGGCCAGTCCAGCAACATCAGTCGACTCATCCATTTTCAGAACGAATTTGTTATGTTTAAGGCGTCCAACTAGCTCTTGTTTGATGTAGCTTGCGAAGTCGTTAATTCGACGCGAAACAGTGCCGTTCGAAAGTGGCACTGTGGAAAGACGCTTTGCAGATTTTTCATCCATCATACACTGTGTTATGTCTACCACACATGGTTTTATTAATTTATTAGTAATAGTGTGTGCTTCGTCCGCTTGTGCAATACGATAGCTGACCAAATAGGATGCCTCCGTGGCTTTTTCATTCACAGTCTGGGTCGCATATGTCATAGTTTCTTGACTTCTTAATAATTGTTCTTTCTTACGTATAAAAAATTCTTTATTTTTGTCTTTGCAATCAGAGTGTATAGTTTCTAAATGTCCGTGCATCTTAGCAGGTACCATGGAACTATTTGGAAGTAGCTTGCTACATAATATGCAGAGAGGCGAGCTGTTAAAATCAACAAATCCGAGATTGATGTAAGATTCGTCATATCATCTTTTTCTCGCCTTTAGTGAGTCCTTAGATTTAGATATCTTACTGCAAATCGCCATATTACCTTGAATCTCATCTTCTTGATCGTAACTCTTTGAGGTTGGTGCAGCATTTTCCGAACAAACCATCTTCGAACTTTCTAAACTAGATCTTGTTGAAACACCAGCCACCGCTCCATTATATCTTTTAATATCAACAGTTTAATTTCACAATATAAAAAACAGAATAATATCATCACAAGATATTTTACAACCGTTAATAAGAAACACAGATTAAATATACTGTGGCCCGAGAGCGGTGCGTGGATTGGAGGTCCTTCGAGGCGGTTCTAGGTTTTTCTGGACGAGAGTGATGGAGGGGGGACACGTTGTGGAATGTTTGCAGCGTGTCTAGATGAGTCAGCTCACAGAGAGAGAGAGGGAGAGTGAGAGGGTGAGAGCGTCAACATGCCACTTGTGATAAAGTAGTGACGAGTATCGAGTCACCACATACCTAATCGTACAAACTAAACTCCTTTGTTTAAAGTTTTTGATCGTAGCATTATTGTATATTTATGATGCTGCTTGCCGCCTCATTTTCTGCTATTACGTACTGACAAAATAATAAATTCTATAAAATCAACGTTGGTATAATTTTTTTTCTCAGTGTGTGACAAGACTTGATGTGCTTTATTTTTTATGTTAATATTATTTTGGCGGAGCCCCTCGTCGAGCTTCGCGGAGCCCCAGGGTTCCGCGGAGCACACTTTGAGTAACGCTGATCTAACTAATTAAAAATCCAATATGGCCGTCATAAGAAAAACAAAAGATAGCGCTAAGAACTTGGAAACAAATGAAAATCGGAGGTTACTGTTAACACCAAAAAATTTGCCTTAAAAAAGTGTCTGAACAATGTAAGAGTTTAAAAGCGATCGCATTAGGCGTTATCGAGTAATTGAGGAAAATTGAAATCGGCAATTATTGGTTTTTTCAAAATATCTCAAAATTGAAAAAAGTCCGAATGAATTTGAAATGAGATTTGTTGCGAGCATTGAATTCTGCAAAACATTCCCCATTTAACCGTTCCTCTATCTCTTCTAATAACCGATATACCAATGGTGAGCATCGAAATCTGGACACACTATACTAATTTTAATACTGCGAGATTAAAAATTATATTGATAAAGGTTTGCCATGGAATGTAAAACGTCTGTTTTAGGTTATATAATTAAGTGTCATACTGTCATTATATATTTACAAATTTTATGTCAGTCACACAAAATATTTCAACCCAAAATTAAAAGAAAAATGCCAAAGTCTAAAGTATTTTTAAGGAGTAATTTTATTTAGGATAGGCGCGATATATACATACTATAAGCCGAATCGCCGTGTTTACGAACCGACCATTAAAATCGACAGAAATCAGCGAAATTGTGCAAAGAACTCCTCTCTGGATACGCGAAATTGAAAACTGTCCTTTGGGGTCGTTGTACGGACGACTTTAAAGGGTTCCTTGACGGAGAGATTTTCCTTTTTAGTGGAGCGTGTGCAGAGATATGGGCTTTTGAAGGGAAGCGTGCAATCGATGTTGTAACAGAAAAATGGCTTAGGTTATGACCAATTCCCGCAACACCCGATAAAAATCGTAAAAATGTCAGATTGACAGGCACGCAAAAGAATTGCAGAAATTTCACTTTGACGAAGAAATTTCAGGCCGTCGAGGTTTAGAATGCCGAAAGAGGGTTGGAAACCAAAAGAATGGACTTTGCGCGACGCACATAGGGGTATTTGACTAATCTAGCCGGACAAAATTATTTATCGCTCTTAATCGTTTGGAAATTAATCGGTAACTCATTAAAAGTATGCAAACGTACCTTCACTTCTAATTTTTAGCAATGCAGCAAAGGGCAAAAGCAAAAGGCGAAAGAAAAACATAGTTCTTATATGTAACATTTATTTAAAAATTACAGCTGTGAAATATATATCTACTAACTAAATAAAAAATAAGTAACTATCATAATTATATTATAAAACTAGAAAATTTAATATTAAATGCAAAAACAGTTAATTTTCTTCACATTAACATTTCAAGTGTTTCCTTCATAAATGAATTTCGTTTTTTCTTCATAATTATTCACCTTAACAAGAGCCTATTTAAAACATCTCTATTACAGTCTCCTCTGTTAAATTTTCGTGCGAAATTTTGCCTATATAAACGGAAATGTTTATTTCTGGCTTCTGCCGCTTCTTCAGACATTTGTCCTATTGGCAAAAGGGCATTCTCTATTATTATAGAACCATGTATTAAAATTTTATGCATGGTAGGGGTCATATTATGCCTACTATACAGCGCAACAGTTCAGCAGTATCACTGGTAAATGTCCGAAATTTTTGTACATCTATTATGTACCCACTTGAAATGCATTCAATAATCACATTGATTTTGTTTATCAAAGTAACATCCAGTCCTCTTATTTCAGCTGCCAACTCAGGATCTTCAATAGTCTTCGGCTCGTATTCCCGTGTTTCCGAATCCAGCTTTAGGAAAATTTACACGGAGACTTGCTTTTAAATTCGTCTTGAATTCCCTCTTTATTTTTTTGTATTAAGAGTTTGTCTGCTTCAGATTTGGCAGACAAATTTTGCACGCTATCAGACAAACGTATATTCTCAGTCTTGCGTCTTTTGCTCCTCTCACTAACATCTTCAAAAGATTTCGTTGGTCTGCCCGGTCTTGTCGCTAATATAGGTAATTGAAATATTCCACTCAACCACTTTTCATTATTTTTCACAAATAAATCACCTCTATATTTTGTTGCCACCCAGCGATGTTTCATTTCGGATCCCAATTTTGAAAAATTACGCTTTACTTCCGTTACTTGCTCTTCGGTATAAGATTTATGTGAAATCAAGTAATCTTCGATGCATTTTAATTGACCTTTAAAATCGAGATCATTTTGTGATCTCATTAGGTCAAATATTTTCCTACGAGTCATCATACTACTCCAGAAGGTCCTGAAATAATAAAAACATAATTTATCGAAAGTTATAATATTTTCATATTTTCATGTCAGAAATTTAAAATCGCTCTAAATTGAGGAGTAGGAATTAGTTGGAACCAATTTACACATTTTTGGAAAGTAGAAGTATTATACTTTAAGAATATATAAGAATCATAGCCGGGCAATGCCTGGCACTAAAACAAAAAGCCTCCCAAAACTATTATTTTCGCGAAAAATTACGGAATTGAAATGCTTTCTTAAAAATGCAAAAAAGAAATAAATGGGGTAGACATTATATAATATTGTGGCTGTAAAAAAAAGTCACTTACCAGCAGTTTCAGAATCCATAACTAAAATTTATTTTTTCACAAGAGAACACAAAATAATAATTAATGAAACATAGAGTTTTAAAGCACGAATATCGAGAACACACAACCACTGTGAACAATACCTGACTTTCGACTGACCCTATCCCCTGTAAGTTGGGAAGGGTGAAATGAAAACATTGCGGCTGGGTTGCTCCACTACCCTGTTATTCTAGAAACCTTTTCGTTTTTACCTGAGTGCAATTCTGAAAATTCGACTTTTGGCCGGCTAAATTTAACAAATACCCCTATGTGCGACGATTGAGTGTCCACGGGCCAAGTCTGTCGCTGTCGATGGTACGACTCATTTAAAGCCTTTCTGAAGGGGGATGCGGTAAAAAAAAAACTCGCGATGACGCGTTGGCGAGAAAGTGTGAATAATTCAAACGGACGTATGATTTTGACAGCTGTCTTATAACGATGGACGGTGCTAATAAAAAAAAAACGCGCACACGTATCAAGATTCATAATTATTAGGACGATGAGCGCAAAGGATTGATATTTAGAAGACAGACGGGCAACACGAACCCTATCCTAAAGTAAGGTGCAAAGAATTTATGTCACAAGGTGAATACATTGTTGATAAATCATTTAAAAATTACAGTCTTAAACGCTTGCAGGTGTCGTTTATTAAAAACTGGAAGTATCAAAGACAGGCGAGTATATAGATCGAGAAAATCAAATACAAACGAGTTAAAGGGCATTAATTTCAGTGAAAACGATTATAGTATTTATACGACAAAACGTAAACTAAACATACAAAAGTTATAGCGAAGATATGCAAATTTTTAATTCTTCTGTGTGCAAACGTAGCCGAATAACATACACCGAAGAAAAACAGTTAGTAAAGTGCTAATATTACGTATGAAATGCGGAATATTCTTTATATTAAAGTAACAAGAAACTTCAAACATCCAACTGAAGTTTGATTTTCGACGATAGTCTTACGAAAATTGGTTTTCAGCTATCACATGTAAGTACAACAAAAACAATAACGACTTTTTAATATTATAAAAACGCTTCTTAATAACAAAAAAATTACACACAATAGCCACATTTACCTATGTCAACAATGACGGTTAAACGTCAACTAATTTTAGACGCAATGACAGTTTGTGCAAAAATTTAAATTAGACGTACCTATATACAGGGCACGTCAAAAGTTTAGAAAACCGGACATTATAAAGTGCATCGAGGCGATGCTCGCGTTTTAAGCGATTCAAGCTCGAGGAGATTGAAAATTCAACTAGTTCTACAATAAAACCATAAGAGTCTTCGACTCCGATATTAAATCACACAAATAAATGTAGGCACAAAATTTATTTTACATTGGCCCCATTCAGCAGACGCAACTGTTGAAGAAACGTCTGCTGGATGCATACGCTACATCGAATTACGTCACGATTACATCGACTACTTTACGGAGCGGACGGCCATCTTTTGTAGCGCATTCTATTACTGCTACGTATCGGTAACACGTTGAGTAAGATGGCGCTTAACTATATGAATTTAAAAATCAATTGTATGAAATTACAGATGTGGATGAGATTCACAATAGATTAGCGTCGGGTAGTTGTTTTATCGAAGGTAATTTTATGTAAAACTTAATTACTACTGGTTTTTACAGATGAATATTTTGCGGATTACATAAAACGTAAATGTTCTTTTGAATGTAATGTATCACCAATGGTGACAACAGTCAACAGCCCAGACTAATCAAAACAAATAATAATAATAAAATAATCTTTATTTCGCAGTTGCTTTTTACAAATATATTACTTAGAAACTAAACTTTTTCTATAATATACTTACGCACTAGTTCTTCAAATATTCTAACGTACTTAACACTTAAAAAACTACAATTTAATCACTACTAAGTGAATCAACCCTACTTACTATCTAATTGCTACATACTTATATTTAAATTTCCATTCTTGTTTACCTATTATTCGTTTGTAGTTTATACAATTTCTATCAAACACTGTGATTAGTCTCAATATCCACTTTAAATTTTTCATTTGTTCTTACATATTTATACACTTATATAATTAAGCTATTACATTTGTTTGTTAAATGACTATCAGCACAAAGACCACACTTGCAGCACAATTACCACGTTTCTCCATTTTTACATTCTTTAGTAAAATGGTTCTTCCCTGCACATTTATAACATCTATTTGTAGGTCTTCATACACCTTACATTTTTTTCATCCTTCAATCATTTGTGCCCTGTCTATGATGCTGGAATACATCTCTGGTTGAACAAATAATATAATATTTCGATAGTTCTTCCAACGAACTATATTAGTAAACCATTTTTTTATTTTACTAATATAGTTCGTTGAGTTCTTCTTTTTCTTGTCTGAGTATTTTTTTTCTATTTTAATTTTAGCTGAGAAATCCTTGTCTACATATTATGTTAATCATTTTGTAAAATAGTTGCGTACACTTTTTCTTTGTTTTGATCAATAACATCTTCTTCAACACCAGTAATTATTATTTTCGGATTTCTTAATTTCGGTTCAGAAACTACTTATTTCCAATTTCATTTGACTTTTCTCTTAATTTTTCAAATAAACACGAACTGATCAGCTGACTTCTGTCAAGTGTGTTAGCAGGTAGCACATCCAGCAACATTGCATTAAATTTTGAATTTCACTCAGCAGTTGTCGATGTAGCGTACGCTACTGATGGAGCGGAGCATGTGCTTCTGCTGAATGCAACCATTGCATCAATACAATAAGTTCAAACAAATGAAATCGCCCTACCCAAATACAAGTAATACTAATAATTGGTTAAATTCAAATATATTGTACAAAAGTTATTTACTCTAAATTATATTTCTTAATAAAATATTTAGAACAAGTATGCATTTTAAAAGTTTATATTATGAAAGTAACTTGAGTTGTTGTTTGGGCTATTTCCATCGCCCAAACAACAACTCAAATTATACTCCATCGTCAACAATTACACGTCATGAGATGAAAGTAACTGTTTGGAAAAGTAACGATTATTTGAAAAAAGTATTCGTTACTTCGGATCTTATCGAGTAACGAATACTTTAGTAACGGATAGTTACATTTGCAACACCACTAATGTATATATCTTTTTAATGTATAAGAAAGATGTCAAGATAAAACACTTAGTACTTTGGGAATTAATATAAATGCATTTCTAGAAAATACACGGCGCTTTATTTTGATTGAATAAAGACAAGGATATTATGAGAAAGCACATGTTTTCTAACAATCATATTATTAAAACAGATCTTTGTGCAATAACTGTATTTTCTATCCTACAAGAGGAGAACCTTACATTGTGCGTGTGTAATAGAATTTCCAAACCTGAGGTATTTGCTAATTAATTAATGTATATGCAATAATACAAATAATTTCGGGGAATACACATTATACTCTTAATATAGTATTATTCTGCTCAAAAAAATAGGGTAAGACTTTCTTCAAAACCTGTAACTTTTTAAATAATTGTTCTGGACAAATCAAACTTGGTATGTTTCAAAGGCATATATTTAACTTAGTGATGTGCAAGTTAGTGCTGTCGCCCTTATTCAGCACGGCCACTCTATTCGACATGTTAGCAGGGACCTTGGAGTTTCCCCTTCTGTTATTCAGCGTTTACGGAATCGGTTTCGAGAGACTGGCCAATACGTCAGAAGAGCTGGACAAGGTCGAAATCGAAAAACTGCTCAAAATCAAGACCGATTTCTTGTCGTTTCCTCTCTACGTAAGCCTATTGCCACAGCAAGAGACCTCCTAAACGACCTAAGATGAGTACATGGAATAGAAATTTCTGATCAAACTGTTAGAAGCAGATTAAAGGAAGCGAATTTGAAACCAAGAAGACATGTCCGCGCCATGCCTACGCAGCATCACAAAGCAGCGCCAATGAGGTTTGCTCTGGATCACAGAGATTGGCAACTTCGTCACGGGACGCCTGTACTGTTTACAGACGATTCCAGATTTCGTTTAACTGCTTGCGACGGTCGAGTACGTGTATATAGACGTCCTGGTGAACGCTACTCAGCCGCTACTATACAGGAAGTGAAGGATAGATTTGGTCTTGGATCTGTGATGGTTTGGGCTGGAATCGGTGTAGACAACAGAACTGATCTTTTTGTGGTTCCTAATAGACTAAATGCAATGAATTACATCGAAAATGTCTTGGAGGACCATGTGGTGCCTGCTGCCTATGGCGTCGGTCCCAATTTCATCCTAATGCAAGACAATGCAAAGCCACATACCGCCGGCATCACCAGAATTTTTTTACAAGAACGTGGAATTCAGGTCATAGAATGGCCGGCGTTAAGTCCTGACCTGAATCCTATTGAACACGTGTGGGATTTGCTTGACCGATGTGTTCGCAAGCGCCTTTTTTTTTTCTTCCTTCCAGGCCTGTCTGACTAACGTCTCCAGTTTGCACCGCAGCCAATAAGGCTTATTGTGCTCAACATGTGTTATCTATGTTGTCCACTCCAGCAATGTGGTGTCCTGTACTAGTCTGTACAGGTCCTTTACTGGGTGTCTCTGGAGCATCTCTGGATCTACGTTCGGTTGCCCAAAGATACTTTGCCTCTTGTGATCCAGTGCCTCGCAGTTTACCAGGATATGCCCGACTGTTTGTGGTTCCTTATGGCAGAGTCTGCAACTAAGGTCTCCATCATACAGGCCTATCCTGTTGAGATGCACTTTAACAGGTGCATGACCAGTCAAAAGACCCGTTATTGTTCGCAGCCGTTCCCTGCTCATGTGTAGTAGTTCTGCGGCTCTTTTGTTGCATGGTTGGCCAATAAATTCCATACCATGATTTTGTCCTGGCACTGTTGCCCAGTAATGCTTGTGTTTTTCAGAAACTCATTCTTTAACCTGGCTTCGGGTCATACTTTTGGGTACCCCCAGAGCCGGTTCTGGGACTATGATTCTTGCTTCTGATCCTATGATTCTTGCTTCTGATCCTCTCCTAGCGAGTTCATCAGATTTTTCATTGCCCTCGATCCCTTTATGCCCTGGCACCCAGGTCAGTTTTACCTTATTCCGGGTCGCCAGCAGTTTAAGTTCTTCGAGGCATTTCCAGACCAGTCTTGACGACATCTCTTGGCTAGATAACGCCTTTAGTGCCGCTTGACTGTCGGATAATATAAGAATCCGCCGGTGACTGACATAATTCCTATTATTTTCTATAACACATTGGAGTATGGCAAACACCTGTGCCTGAAACACAGATGCGTACCCCCCCAGTGCATAGTATTTGCTCTGGTTGGCAGAGTAAATTCCTGCTCCAGGGCCAGCTGCGGTCTTCGACCCATCTGTGAACCAGGTCTGATCCCGTATGCTGATACCTGGCATACCATCCTCCCATTCGAGTCTTTCTGGAATGTTTACTTCGAATGGTCTGTTTAGGCTATATTGCTTTACCATGTGGTCCGTTCTCATGTTTAAGACATCTCCACCCACAAGGTCCACAATTGCCATTCGCAAGCGCCATAATCCACCACTAACCATACAGGAAATGACACAAGCCCTGATTGAGGATTGCTTGTTCTTATTTATGCTATCTGATGTTTTGTTTCTCGTATTAATTTATAGTACTTACAATTTATCTTTATCAATCAGAAAAGCCTTACTTAATCCTTTGTATTCAATTTAATGCAAAGACATAATAAGAAAAACAAAAATTTCTGCTGTTTCTTTTATTTTAACGAATACCTTACATCGGCGGAATTTACATTAGCGCTTATGGCGCCACCCCCTTACGTCCTACTTCACGGCAGTTAGTCGGCACTTCTGCGTAAGCCCCTTTAATTGCAACAGGCTCGGACTCGAAGAAAGAAAAATCAATTTCTCGTCACTGTGTGCACATTGGATCGCAATTTTTTTTATACGGGCATTACCCATATTTTTCTTTCACCCCCCTTTTTTAATGATGCTATTTAAAACTAACCTGTATATATAATGATGTATACTTTAAATATTATTACGAGTGACGTTTAGCAAAAAGTGGAAACTTGGCAACGGCTAGAAAATTGACGAACGATGACGTGCATTGCCAGATAAAAACAGCGAACAGTATAGCACTACAAAAGAGAAAAAAACTACTGTTGATATGAAAGTTCGTATTGCGCTCTTTTAAAAAAAAGAAAATATTACCAAATTGTGACAAATAATTTAGAGTTTTATCAATTACTGAAAATATACCTTGTAACACTAATTAAAATAGCTCCACCTTCAAGGTTTCTTACTCTTTGTTTTCTCTATACCGCATGTGTCAATTTTCATTAGGTATAGGGATTCAATGTTTACGTGCGATTTATACGTATACAAGTAACACGTGGCAACGTGGCACCCCTACTGTCCGTCACCAATCCCGGCAACAATCGACATCACAACGATTTTCTCCGATCTTCCCACTTCTCCCCACCAGGTTTTACATTCAATGTTTAGCTGCGTCACGTTGCGATCTAGTCTTCAATAAAAGCCGTCTTATTACTGGAACGGGAAACATCAAATGGCCGCGGCGATCTCCTGCTCTAGTAGTTTATTGTTATTTTCAGAATCCTTTTTTATTTACCTTATTAGGGTTATTTTTTAATTTTATTAGAATTACGCTTTTGTTTGTGTCATGCAGCGTGAACGCAGTTCTCTGCATTTACTGAAAGGAAAAAGAAAAACAAGTCCTTGCAACTCGTAAATATTATTTCTGAACGCATTACAAAACACCCAAGTCAGTGGTCCAATAGTTATTGCTAAGCTAACTTGTATTTTCGAGCATGTATCGGTCGCGCTGGCATTGGAGAGGAAAGTAGGGATGCCACGTTGTCACGTATTGCATGAATTGATCGCCTATGGCTAATGAAAATTGACACATGCTGTATAGACATTAGACACGAATACTGACGAAACATTTTTAACTTTTAGGTATGCATTACTTTTCACCAGTTGACAAAATGCAGCTTTTGGAAGTTATCACACATCCAAAAACAAGTAAAGACACAGCTGCATCAGCAGTCGACGTTGGTATTAAGCAAGGTAAAGTAGTAATAACTGTAGGAGATGGGCCCGGATTTTACACAACAAGAATTTTGTCTACGATGTTATCGGAAGCCATTAGATTATTGCAAGAAGGTGTTGATCCTAAAGATTTAGATAGTTTAACAAAAAAATTCGGATTCCCCGTTGGAGCCGCAACTTTAGCGGATGAAGTTGGTATAGATGTTGGATCTCATATTGCAGCTGATTTAAATAAAGTATGGAATATTTGATTATTATATTAGAGATTTATTCATGTTTTACATTATTTCGCAGGCGTTTGGTGAGAGAATAAGTGGTGGTGATTTAAATATCATGAAAGAACTTGTACAAGCTGGCTGTTTAGGTAGAAAATCAGGAAAAGGCATTTTCGTGTATGAAACAGGAGTTAAAAGTCGCGAAGTTAATCCTGAAGCCATTGAAATCCTGAAAAAGTATTCTTTAGAACCAAAAGGTAGCTTTGAAGATGAAGACAAACAACTAAGGATGGTGTCTAGATTTGTAAATGATGCCGTTTTGTGCCTTGAAGAGAAAATCTTAGCGAGTCCACTTGAAGGTGATGTTGGAGCAGTTTTTGGCTTAGGTTTTCCACCATTTACCGGCGGGCCCTTCCGTTGGGTAGATCAATTTGGCGCCGGTAAACTTGTATCAAGAATGGAAAGCTACTATAATGTATATGGGGCTCCATTCAAGCCTGCACAGATTCTGATGGATATGGCAAAGGATCCCTCGAAGAAATTTTATCCGAACTGAATAATGTAACCTGTTTTTTTTGAAATATCTGTTTGGAACAGTTTTTATATTGCATAGTTTTAAGAATATTTTTATTATAAATATATGTATTATATATACATTAAAATTCTTAGCATTATTTATAACCTAAACACAGTGTTGCAAAAATTCAATTGCAATTTACATTTAATAATGTTCTGGCAATTATTAATTATTAATATGGCATTTAATTTTAACCTTTACTACTCACAAGCACTTCTGTGTAGTAGATAAGATTAATGGCAAAAATAATTCCGTAATAGATATTAAAAGAGAAACCAGTCACTGCTGCAAATGTGATATATTGTCTATAATTCTGAAAACAAGTATTCTATGTGTTAAAGTCAGTGGTTCTCAACGTGGGCGGTAGCGCCCACCAGTGGGCGCTGGAGGATTTTGGGTGAGCGCTGTACGGTGTAAAGGTAAAGCTACACTACACAGTAAAAAATTAGTAAAATTATACAAAAATGCAAAATGTTTAATATCCGCGCTCACCAATGTTCCTATTATGCATTGTTAACCCCATCGTTGCTATGGTTACGTACATGCTGTTTCTATTTCTGTGCTTAACTATGTTATTGTATGTATGACGCAACGCGCGAACTCTGTGAGTCAACGTGAGTATAGTGGACCGCATCTCGAATGTTCCAAGGTCGAGAGAGTTCGACTTCCAGAGAATTCCATGCAGTGCGGTATATATAGCGAAGTCATTATTCGCTTGATTCATTCTATTTACGATAGTCAGCGATAACGTTCGAACAGAGACAAATATTCAGTGTGCGATAGTTGTGTGATTAATTAACAGAGTGTTAATCAAAAATATTGTACATTTAGCACACACGGTTCTGTTATAAAATAAACAATATATATTTGAGCTGAATTAAAACTAGGTAGAGCAATTTTTATAATCGAAAACCGTTTATTACAGGTAATAATCATTTATTGATGTTGGTAATGCTTTTAATAACTCAAATTATTTTAGAAATCTAACTTATACAAAATACTTTAATTATATTGCTCCAACCAAAATTGTTTAACATTGTTTAACATCGGTCTTTTTTACACGACAGCAATGGCCCCTCCAGGCAAAAAGCAGAAGGTGGTACGCCAGTATTCGGTCGACTATATAGCCTTCGGTTTCGTACCAAGCCCAGCGGATCGCACAAGACCGATGTGCCTCATTTGTTCCAATGTATGAAACCCTCTCGTATGCGTGACCATCTAGAAAAGATGCATTCGGACAGAAAGGACAAGCCCGCAGAATACTTCAAGAAACTGCGTGATGACAGGGACAAAACTACCCCGTCCATTTCGTGTGCTTTTGCCAAGGTGACAGAGATTCAGCGTGATGGCCTGCTGGCATCGTATAATATTGCATATATGATTGCAAAGGCTGGCAAGCCGCACACTGTGGGGGAAACACTGATTCTGCCTGCCGTGAAAGAGGTGATTTCGACTGTCTTACATAGGAATGCGACAGAAATAGTGAAGGCTATCCCCCTTAGCAACGACACGGTCTCCAGAAGAATAGATGAGATGGCAAGTGATGTCGAAATCCAGTTGGTGGACATTCTCAAGAAGACCAACTTTTCCATCCATCTTGATGGATCGACTTTGAGTGATAACACTGCCCTTCTCATGTCTTACGTGAGGTACTTCGACGAAACTGGGGAAATAAAAGAGGACATGTTGTTTGCAGAGTCCTTACCCCTTGACACAACTGGAACATCTATCTTTGCTGCTGTCAAGAAGTACTTTGAAGAAAAGGAAATCCCGCTAATCAACATTCACTCCTGCGCAACAGATGGAGCACCAGCAATGGTTCGGCGATACAAGGGGTTCCTTGCTCTTCTCAAGAAGGAGCATCCAGATATCATCTGCATACATTGCGTAGCGCACAGAGAGCATTTTGCAGCGAAACGGCTGACCCCCAGCCTTCATGACTCTCTCAATCTCGTGATCACGGCCGTGAACGTAATAAAAACAAATGCAAAAAGCGATCGACTATTCCGCAACCTCTGCCAGGAAAATGACGAGATCTACAATCGGCTGCTGCTTCACACCGAGGTGAGATGGCTCTCTAAGGGCAACTGCTTGGCTCGATTCTGTGAAATGTTCGATTCAGTTGTCACTTTCCTGCAAGTCAAACATGAGAAGTTGGCCGATGAGCTGAAGAAACACAAATTCGACATTTTCTACTTGGCTACAATCTTCAGGAAACTCAACGAGTTGTCTCTCCAGATTCAAGGTAAACTGGTGACACTCATCGACTGCAAGAGCGCAGTGACCACCTTTATCGACAAGCTGGCCCTTCTCCGCAGTAATATCGTTAGGAAAGAACTTTACCAATTTAGTGAAATTAATCAAATGACAGAGACACCCACAGATGAAGATCTTCTTCGATATGGGGCTCATCTTCAGCAACTAAAAGAGGACCTTACATCGCGCTTCCAAGACCTCATCGAACTGGATGTACCTGCCTGGATCACTGACCCGTTTGGAGTCGTGCTGGAAGACGTTGACGTTAAATTGCAGGAGGCGTTGGTGGAACTTCGCAACAACGAGGATTGCAAAGTCCGAATCAAAACAGGCTTCAAGAAACTCTGGCAGAACCACAGCATGGCAGGACTATTCCCTACAATGTGGGGAATTGTTCACAAGCTTCTTCTCACGTTTCCGACTTCATATTTAGTGGAAACCGGATTTAGTGCGGCTACATTTCTGCACTCAGACAAGAGGAAAAGGCTGGGCATGGTCAACAGAGGGGACTTGCGGCTTTATTTGTCTCTGCTGACTCCTCGCGTGAAAAAGCTGGTGAGCAAGCACCAACCTCAAGGATCGCATTAGTGAAGACTGCATGGGTTGGGCTCACAAATTTATTAATTTAATTTTGTTAAATAAAATTCAATATTTCAATAATAATTTTTATTTGTATTAATTAATATTTTTAAATAAATTTAGAGGTAGAATTTATTACTTCTTGTTTTAATTACTGTGCCCAGGTTAACTAGTCCTTAATCCATAGTCGTAGTCCATGACGTGTCCCTTCGCGATTTTCTGCAATGGGCGCTGGGATCTATACAAAATCCAGTAAGTGGGCGCTAGGCGAAAAAAGGTTGAGAACCACTGTGTTAAAGTATAGTGAATCATTAGAATACATTTCAAACATGCCTAACACTAGACAAAAGTCAATCTAAGTACACAACTTTTTTAAAAATTACTTAGAATAGTCCCTTGTTTAACTTCATATAGGTATTTTACATGCGATAAAATGTAGCCCGTTTGTTTGGATTTGGAACCTTGACCAGGGATAATAGTGACGTCAACAGGAAATACGCATATTACCCGATACAGTACTAAGTATGTCAAATTAAACCCTGCTCATACAGTAAATTATTAAAAGATAGCGAACAACAATTTATTCTACCAACACTTTGATTGCAATTCAGAATAAGACATTACTGTGCAGTAATAATCTTATTTGATTTTTGGTATTAACTGAAAGTGGAAAACGCATTTCGATTTTCAGAATGGTCTGTAAATCCAAATTCTTAAAACTTCTATCTATAAATAACTTTTCGCTTTACTCAATAACTTTTTGTGGTCTTATTTGGACATATAGTAATGGATAGGTGAGACTAATTATGTGTTATAATAATAATAATAATAGCAAAAGAATACAAGCTTTATGATCAACTTTAAAAAAGAACAAATTCTTTCTAGCGTTTAAAAAAAACTAAAACTTCTACAGCAATTTAATTATTATCAATACTAGAAGTTGATGGGTGGTAGGTACCTATATATAGGCTTGCCAGATTTCTGAAATGTTCAACCGGGACACCGGAATGCCCCCAGTGTCGAGGGTATTCAAGGGTACACACCCTTGGCGGTTTTTTAGAGTGTTTTAGAGGGTAATTTATTCTCAATGCTATGAATAAATGGTTACTGATTAGGAACCTAGACCAGGGGTAATAATAAATGACATAAGCATATAAATTTAAACATTTTATTAAGTTACTTAAGTAAAAAGAAACACTTTGAATGAGGAATAAAAATTTGAACAATATTTACATTTACTTTTCATTGGCTAGGACTTTTTTTAAAAAGTCTTTTTTGTTTTTAATCTTGTTGTAAAAATCTACACAAGGAAATCTGATATTAATTTTACATATCATCAAGCCTTTAACCGTAGATTCCTTCATCAAACTCCTATCATCAGTCAATGCGTTGTTCATTAAATAAAATACTCTCTCAACTGGTGCTGATGTCCTTGGTAAGCAGAAGGCATACTCAACAATCTTGATCAGTTTGGGGACTACTATGTGATTCTCCTTGAAGTGACCAAACAGTCTAAGCCATTTTTCTTCACTTGAAATAATCACATCTCTGGTAGTCTCTTCTTGTTTCCACTGTTCCCAATTTGACTGCGAATACTCCTTAGCAAGCACAACTTCGTCAAACAGCTCAGATCATTGTTTATTTTTATATCGGGTACATCAAGAAGACTGCTATTAATAATTTCAGCAGAAGTTTCGGCGTTTTCCCAATCTACAGCATTTGTTTTGGTCAGATTGACCCATGAAAACTGTTCAGCGTTTCCAAAGCAATACTCCCAGAGGTCGAAGTATGCAATGCATCTTTCATAAAAGCCACCAAATTCTCTTTTCACACAGTTACGGACTTGTTCATCTAGATTTCTGTAGATGTTCTTTGCGTTCATGGGGATAAAGTTTGAAGCCTTTTTTTCTGTCAGGTTTCTTTTGAGAGCTTTATGAGCTTCAGCAACCTCAAAAGCTGTAGTGTTAGCTTTTTCTATTATCAGGATAGCCTTGTTAAACAGTGCAAGCTGTCCGTGGACAAACCACAAGTAGAGCTCGCCCGTTAAATCAGTAAACAATTTTTTTATTGTTGATGGGCACATTTCTTGGTCTAAAAAAACGTTTTCAGACCTTCAAAAATCTGTAAAATTCTTTCCAGCGCGGGCATCATTGATAGAAACCGAGTGTTCCCGTGTTGAATGAGTTTACAGTACTGTATCTCGGCATATTCACAAAATTCTTTTAGTTTAGTTACACGGACTGTGTATATGTGGAAGTATTTATAAATCTTCACCATTAAGGCCTCAATATCGATTGGGAGACTATCTACTGCACTTTGCACACAGTTGTGCACAATGTGTGCTCCACATCCGATTCCATTGATTTCCCGTCCTAGGCTATTCTTGAGTCGATGGAAAATATTGTTTTTCCCTTCTCTTTTGACGCCACCGAGTGACCCAAGTTAGTGTTGCAGTTATCTCCACAAAAGCCAACTATTTTGTTGTTCAAATCGTTTTGCAACAGGACAGAGCATAAGTGTTTTGTAAGAATTTCAGACGTTTCACCTACCACAGATTTGAAATCTAACAGCTTTACTTGTACACCTGAATTAGGATTAAAGTAGCGCACAACAATTGGCACAAGTTTTATATCCCTTCTGTTTGATGCATCTATACTTACAGATACGTAGTTTGACTTGGTCAAGTCTTCCCTAAGCTCTTCTTGAGCTAAAGGAGCTATGACATTTAAAACTATTGCCTGACACTTAGTTTTTCCGAGTAAGAATTCAGGTTCAAAAAACTTAGAAATTAGTATCGATGAACAAGAATTCGAATTGAAGCTTAGGCTATGGTTTGCTGTGTGGTCGCTTCTTTCGCTGCTAAGTTTAAGATATTGTCATTAGAACTCACAGTCTTAAAAAAAGTGGTTAGTTTTGATGAGCTAGCAGCACATGCTAAACTCTTTTTGTGTTTACTCGACAGCAAATGATCTTTTATATCAGATCGACCACCATGAGCAACCGAAAACTCCGAATTACAATGTGAACATTTAACTCTATCGTCTTGATCTTGATTATCAGTACCAGTACATACCTTCTTCAAAAAAGGGAATTCATTCTGTAAATCCTCGGTGAATTTACACGACCGTTTTTGGCATTTTAGCAGAGAAGGCATAAGCTTTAACTTAAATCATAAATAAAACAACGCTAGGTCACTAACACAACATGCACCGCCGACAGGGACTGACAACTGACTGACATATCTTATCTCTATCGTAAGCGTCTAGTGCCGAGGGGGCGAGTCCAATGTTATTGCACACCAGAGGGTGTAGCGTGCAGCGAAATCTCTTCTGGCGCTTAAGCTACACCCCTCAGTGCCTAATATTGGACTCGCCCGGAGAGCCTCTCGCATCGCGCATGATCACGAGTAGCGAGACAAGACGATACGATGACAATATTATTTATTAGCAGACCATAACTCTTCTATAGTTTTCACTTTTCGTACCGTACCTACAGAAATAAAGACAAAGTAATTATCCTAAATAATTCGTCTCAGTTAATTAATTTTAGACTTGTTTGGTCATCTATAAAATCAAATTTAATTTTTACCGGGACGTGAAGTAAACTGGCCGGGACACCGGGATTTTGTCTGAAAACCGGGAATGTCCCGGTCAAACCGGGACGTCTGGCAAGCCTATTTTACTGAACGAGCATGACTTTATAAAGAGTAAAGTTTTCTGTTCAAGTACCTATAGATGTAGACTGATTCAAAAAGGTTATCTAATGTCGCAGTGGCAATACAAACAAAATGTGGACGTATCTATGTGTAACAAAGTTGACAAATGAACATAAATTTCTTATATTAACGGTATAGTCTAAAACATCACTTACAGTTGGTACAAAGTTCTATTCTGCCATCTCATAGGAGAACAATATTAATTAATAAGTTTAATTTTATTGTTCGGTCGATGTGAGTTTATAGTGGTATTAAATCGTCGTATTTAGTTCGTATTTTGGTCGTGTCGGTTGCCAAAATGATTCAACTGCATATTGCTGTGTGCTGATTGCTCTAGTTTTAATTCTAATTTTGAGTTTAATTCCAAAGTTTCCCTTCTTAACTCTGTGAAACCTTCGTCTATTTTAGAATTAATTTTTTCTAGTTTTTGATTATTTTCTTCAACTTCCTGTTCATACTCAAATTATTTTCCTCAAATTTTTTATTTGTACTCAAATTATTTTCTACTAGTCTTTTATTTAAATTTATATCATTTTCTTGTATTCTGCTGAATAGTTTATGAAAGAGGCCCTCAATTTTTTTCTCACTTGCTACACCAGTAGTGCTTTTTGTTTGTATGCTATCGTCAATTATTAGATCTTCTGATACATGCTTTTCCGACTCTGAATCAGATGCTGGACGATTGTCCCTGTATTTTGTGAATTGTGAACCTTCACCATTATCCTTATCTTTGTCTGCCATTTTTATCTTATATCTAACTAATAATTAATATTAACACCTATATGGTTAAAGGCTATTTCTTACTTTCTTTATCCCTTCCTAAACAAGAGAAATATTGATAATTTAACAGAAAAATGAAAATTAAAAAAAACTGTCTCTAAATTGGACACTGAATCTTCAACGGTAGGTATATTTTTCTTAATACAGTCCCTCCTTGTATTTGTTTATAAACTTGTTGCCCTTCTCCTTATTTGTTAGATACTTTCTTCTCTCATTCGCTAACATAATCCTTGTTTTTCTTTTAGAAATGTCTGGACCTGGTAAACTCGAAAACACATTGCAAATGACAAGAATTCTTCTTCCCATATCACATATATTACAACGATTAGTGAGTTCCACCACTTCAGTTCCATTTCTACCTAGGACTTTTTCTACAGTAATACATTTATCTGCAAGAAACTATAAACAAATTTTATACTATATTTCTCTTTGTAGGTCTCCAAACCATACAAGTCTTCCACAGTCTATGAAACTTCTGTGTTTACACGTACAAGTTCATGAATGTAGATTTTTATTCATTCAGCTGTTGTTTATATAAAACATTATTGCTGATCATATCGTGCTAGAATATTTTAACTTATATCCTTTTTTATTTATAGTCATAAGTTTGAGGTAACTTTTACAATTTTTAAGCATGATTTATAAAAATCCCTCTTACAAAATTTATTACATTATGCACGTTTTAAATTCATTATTTATTCTGCAATATTTTTGTCTCGTGTAAGACGAATGTGAACTCATTCATACAGTTTTATAGTGTTTAAATGACTCACTCTCTTTTATTAGGTTTAAGTACCTTTTTATCTTTATTTTGTACTTATATAATACTTAATTTTAATACTTATCTAATCTATAATGTAATAATAAAATCATCTTGTATTTGAATTCTTCATATTTAAATATATGCAACCCATCATACACTTGTGTTATTAGTATTGCATAATGTCGAAATTTTTAGTATACATTCTTTAAACTTAAACTTAACATTTTCTTTAACACTTAAACTAGTTCTTAATACTATTCTTATTTTTAAATATGCAAGGGACCACGGCAATATGTTTTTCAATTGTTGTTTAAACTAGAATCAACTTTCATGTGTCTGTTGACATTATATTAGTTGAGGGGTAATTCGCTGAGGTATTGTGGTGTACACGTTTCAGGAATTAGTAGGTATTACGGGGAAATATTAGGGAATTGTTAGGAATTATGAAGGAAATGTTGGGTATTACAAGGAATTGTGGGGTATTAAAAAGGAATTGGAGGGTATTATGAAGGAATTGCAAGGTAATATGAAGGAATTGTTAGGTATTGCGAGGAAATATGAGGTATTATTTAGGAATTTTTCATAAGTTTTTGTATTGCGCATGCGCCATTGTTACAAATTATAACCCTGATTCATTGAACTATAGCTGCCGTGGTGGGGGGTGCCTATCTTTATTCCATTCAAACGATTATATGATAGAAATGCAGCGTGCCCGTATTAACTCAGTGGTTACAGTTTTCTGCCAATCCTTACGCTTGCGTACTCGTTCAGTACTATTATACAGTTCAATGCCCCGACTATAGGAAAATACATTTATGTTTGCTAACCTTTTAGTAAATCGAATTCTCATCTGATAATAAGCAATCAAATCCAGGTACGTAACATCTTAATACCTAATTTTATTTAACAAATGATTAAAATAGTGCATTATCCTATGTGTGCTAGGCGTGGGAAAAATTCGGGTAAAAGGAATTCTCTCCCAAGTATATAAAGTTCAGTTTAACACTTTGTTAAATACAAGGAAAATTAAATGATTGCTTTACAACATAAAAAATATTTGTTTTTTCCGAGAAATGGAAATGAATGAACCAAGGAAAACCCTTTTGTTTCGTTTTTGATAGACCTTCCCGCACACCTGCTGTAACTAAAGGATTGTAAGTTTCTATAAATTCAATTTATTTTTTTAGATGTCACAAAGTGAATCGGAAAATCCGAGGGAAAATCAGTCGGAAAATTTCGACAAATTTGAAAAACATTTAAATGTAAATATTCCCACTGCCTAAAAAATATTTTAATCATAAATAGTTACGAAAGTGAAGTCCTTCTGGGAAGTATTGCGGAATTAGAAATTTTCAGAAATAGAACTATTTTGTAAAGAAGAATTATCTCACATAATTGAAAGCGGACGACTACACACTTATATCGGTGAATACGCCAAAAATCCTGGAAGATTTAAAATAGTTAGTGGACAGACAAAATTAATTTTCATGATTGCAAAATTTTTCAAAGGAAAACAAGAAAATGAATCTAAGATATGTAAAAAACTGAAAGCCTCTAATTCTCAATGTAGCAGGAAGAATGATGTCGAAGTTGCATCTACAGTTAAGAATTTATATTATTGTGCAGCGGGATCCTGCAAAATTTCGACGGAAACCAAGCAAAATCTCAATTTTTCGACGGAAAATGTACATATATTTGAAACAATTAAATTATGGGCCCAACGGCAGCTAAGTACCTCTTGAAAAGTGACAAACTTTTAAAACTGATTTTGAAAAGATTCCAGTACCGTCGACATTCGAAAATTCAGAAAATATATATTGCTCAGTTGTGTTTTTGTAATAACAGTTATAAAATTCCAAAATCAGCAAAAACCCCAAAAGATCAAAGACATTGGATTTAAAACAGCAATCAATCAAGTAGTACCTATGGCACTGAAGAAGAAAATATTCAGAGATTTGTATCCATCTCGCAGTTTGGCGACAATAAATTGGAGTCCAATTCAGAAAATAAATCTGAAAAAACTAACTTTTAAACCTATTATTAATAATTTCTATATAGCTAAATTTATGTTAAGAAATAATACATTTTATTAGGTTGGTAAAGTTACGTCAGTAATTGATGACCAAAACATACAGGTAAACTTTTTAAGACGTTTTAGGAAAATTGAAAGTAAGTTTGTGTGGGCCTGATGTACGAGATGAAGTAGGTATATATACCGCGAGGGGATTCAGTCACACAATTAACAAATCCTATTCTGGATAGAAGAGAGGGACTATTGTTTACCCTTGAAGAACTGAAACCTCTTTTTTTATCTCAAATAACACAGTGCAACAACCAAAATGGGAATGGGATGAGACCAATTGCAAATGAAAGTTGACATTATCCATAAAAAAACCTTGAAGGGTTTTTTTTAGTTCAATGCGAGATTTCTTTTTACACGCATTTGAAGTTGTTGATTTTGGAACGCTGTCTAACAAGGAAAGATCATTGAAAATTTGATCAAATAATGCTTATTTATCTTTATTATCCTGGAAAGTTGTGGTATCTTACTGTTTTTGGGGCCCAGGAATTCATTTTCGATATTTATTTTTACCTAAAACTGACGCTAGATGGCGCTGTCATACAAATGGTGCTATTTCTTGTAAATTTTCAATAAAAAAACGGAGTATTTACTGCTTCAGTGCTTTAGACATAATATTTGTTTAAACATAATTATTTATTTTTATATGTTTTGTAAAAATAAATAAGCATTATTTTATCAAATTTTCAATGATCTTTCCTTGTTAGACAGCGTTCCAAAATCAACAACTTTAAATGCGTGTAAAAAAAATCTCGCACTGAACTAAAAAAAACCCTTCAAGGTTTTGTTATGGATAATGTCAACTTTCATTTGCAATTGGTCTCATCCCATTCCCATTCGGAAAGTTCGATTTTGTATCACTGTGTAATTAGAGATTTGTTATTTCTTATATCAAATATTTTATTATGCTTGTGTTCAAGTTTGTGCAATTTCATATAATGATATGAAATTTGTATTAATAAAGTGTTCGTATTGTTTTTTCTTTTTTTGCAGTTTGAAGTTCTTTTAACAGTTAACCCGTAGGTTTGTACAACCTGTTTGAAATAAAACGAGTTTGTGAAATTTCGATATACTCTCCGCAAAAAAAATTATGGACTCGCCTATTTTTTTTCCAATATTTTTTATTTTTTCAAAATTTTATGTTATCTAACTTATAGTACACAAACATATTAATAATAAAACAACATGCAAAAAAAACGAAAGACCACAACTTGATGAACATAACAATTGAAAAAGTAACAACTTAAAAAATTAATTAATAGAAACGTGAATAATGAGTATTTCCGCCTCGGGTCCGTATTACGGCAGCCATCCTTCTTGGCAAAGACTCATAAAGACGTCTTGACCCACCTGCTTCTACTCTTCAGTGACAGCTGCTTGTAGCTCTTGTAGCGTTCTTATTATTAAGGTATTTAGATAATGAAGGAAATTTTAGGAATTACGGGGTATTCCAAGGAATTTAATGGGTACTACTGGGTATTGCAAAGAATTTAATGGGTATTGCAGGGTAGTGCAAGGTATTTAATTAGTATTACTGGGTATTGCAAGGAATTTATTGGGTATTACGGGGTAGGTATTGCTTAGAATTTGAAGAGTATTTATGTGAAATACCTCGCATTTAGGAATTGGTGTACAAAATATTGTGTGCGAAATACCCCTCGATATGTAGACTGATTCAAAAAGGTTATCTAATGTCGCAGTGGCAATACAAACAAAATGTGGACGTATCTATGTGTAACAAAGTTGACAAATGAACATAAATTTCTTATATTAACGGTATAGTCTAAAACATCACTAACAGTTGGTACAAAGTTCTATTCAGCCATCTCATAGGAAAACAATATTAATTAATAAGTTTAATTTTATTGTTCGGTCGATATGAGTTTATAGTGGTATTATATCGTCGTATTTAGTTCGTACTTTGGCCGTGTCGGTTGCCAAAATAATTCAACTGCATATGTTTTTCAATTGTTGTTTAAACTAGAATCAACTTACATGTTTCTGTTGACATCGTATTAGTCAACTCTTGTTCTGCTGTTGATTAGTTTCCTTGACTTATCTAAGGCATATCTTTACAGCTATTTTTGTTTCTGCTATTATCTGAAGTGTGAAACCAATTGGCGTTTGCTGGCAGGAGACAGGTTTATATTGGGTTGAGTGTAATGAAAGATTTCAAGGAGTGGTGAAGAGAATATTAATGATATCGATTAAGGATGATGATGCTGGTCACTATGAAATTGGAAAATACTACATTGAATGTCATTTCTGTATATGCACCGGACATCACAAAAAGTAAGGAACAAAAAGTCACTTTCTATGAGAATCTGCAGGACCTTTTAGATACCACAAGAAACAATGAGAAAACAATCATCATTGGCGACCTCAACGCGCGAGTAGGTAATGTACCAATAGATGGAGTGAAACAGAGGTTTAATAAGGAGGCCATTAATGAAAATGGAGAAAAACTTATAGAAATTTGCCTACTAAACAGTCTCCGGATCAATAATACATACTTCGAACACTCCAAACAGCACAAAATCACGTGGTCAGATACTAGAAGCCGTAGCTCCGTGATCGACTACATTATAACGAATAGAGATATACATCCCAGGAATATATTAGACGTGCGTACTCTGTCCTCGGCTAATGTAGGATCGGATCATGGATTCGCTCTAGGGAAAATAAATATAACAATAAACCTTATTAAAATAAAAAACGTAATAACTGAGGAAAGATTGAATATAGAAAGCCTTGAGAGCGAAGGGACGAAACTTCTCTATCATAACATACTAAAAAAGGAATTATATATACTTACCTATATATAAGATAACAGATATAGAAGAATGCTGGAAAATCATTAAAGAAAGTATCAAAACGGCAGCAGAAGAAGCCTTGGGCAAAAGGAATGCTAACAGAAATAAACGAGAATATAAAACATCATGGTACGACGAAAGGGTTAAAATACTAGCACAAGAAAAGAAAAAAGCGTTTTTAACATATAAAGGAAACAAAACAGGAGAAAATAAGGAAGAATACGTAAGAACAAGAAATAGAGTGAACCAAGAAATAGACAGCATCAAGAAAGGCTACTGGGAAAAATTTACAAAAGACATGGAACGCGACCTATATGGATCACAAAGATAAGTGTGGAAAATGGTAAGAAGACAACGAAATGATATGAATGAATTCATAAGAATAAACGATATCACAGAATAACAGTGGACCGATCACTTCACAAAATTATATGGAGAAACAGAAGAAGAGGAGGATGAAAACAACGAGGCGAACAATGATAGAGTAGGTACAGATATCAGAGGAAGAAATAAACATGCGAATAAAACGATTAAAGAACAGAAAGGCACCGGATCCAGATGGAATGAACTCATAAAATATGGAGGGAAAACGCTATACACTTGGATTCAGACTCTATTCAACGACATTATTAACAGTGGAATGAAAAGAAAGTACAGTAGAGTCCCGATTATCCGAGTTCCGGTTATCCGAGGCTCCGCATTATCCGAGGTACCACTGCTTGTCGTCGGTCCCAACACGGTTGTTCCTTCATTACATTACTTAACGTAGGGACTTCCCCTGCTTATCTATCTGGCAGGACCTAGTTATAAATATACCTGCGTTACTATGTTGTGTACATTACTTTTCTAGAAAGTACATATGTATTCATTTGTGGCGTATATTTGTTATTATAATATGAGTGGGAAAATAAAGCGTGTAGTAATTTCATTAGAAGAGAAATATCGGGCAATGCAACGTTTAGATGGAGGCGAAACGATTAAAAAGGTAGCTACTGACATGGGTGTTGGTGAAGTGACAGTGGGGGATTGGAGGAGAAAACGTAAAGATACTGAGAAGTGGATTTTACAACGTGCATCAGTTAGTGGTAATACAAGCAGGAAGGTTAAGAAACATAGTGAGCACGAAAAGATTTCAGAAGCATTATTTATTTGGTTTACTCAAATGCGAGAGAAAGGTAGCATATTGACAGGACCGATTTTACAAGCAAAAGCTTAGAGTTTTACAAACTTCTTGAAGATGGAGCAGGAGAATTTACAGCAAGTGTTCTTTGGTTGGATCGTTGGAAGAAAAGGTACTTATGGTGTGAGACAACTATACATTTCTAGAGAAAAACTCTCAGCTAATAAAGAAGATGTAGCAACCTTTAAAGAAAAATTGCAAAAGCTTATTGAAGATGAACAGTTAAGTGTCCAACAATTGTATAATTGCGATGAAACTGGATTAAATTACAAGATGCTCCCAAGAAAAACACTTGCTTCTGAAGAAGAACGGTCTGCTCCAGGGTATAAGAAAAGCAGTGAAAAAGTTTTCCGATGATAATAATCTTCCACATAAATCTGTCTTGATTTTAGATATGCTCCATCTCATCCGGACGAAAGTGAACTGATTGATGGACAAATTTGTGCACTTATTCTACCTCTTGACCAGGGTGTACTAGAAAATTTGAAACGTAGCTACCGACGACACCTTTTAAGGCATATTTTGCTTGATTTAGACAATAATCAAACCGTAACTCAAAGCTTAAGAAAAATTAATATAAAAGACGTGGTTTATTGGTTGGCAGACTCTTGGACTTACATTAAAGAGACGACAATTATCAAAAGTTGGAATAAGATTTCTACTAACCAATTGGAACCTGACAGTGTACAAGATGCAGCTGAAGAATCGCTTTTAGGCCTTGCTAACAATTAAATGAAAATGATATAGCAGAATGGATGAACGATGATGACAACAATGAACTAAGTGATGGCGATATTATAAGCCTTATTAGAACCCAAAAAGGTATTGAAGACGAATTTGAGAATGAAAATGACGACTATGCTGAAAATCTTCAAAAAAATATCTCATAGTGACGGATTTAACGCTATTAAAACAGCTATTTTATACCTCGAACAACAAGATGATTCAAGTCCACGCGATATTTTGGTACTACGACGACTTCAAAACACTGCTGCCAAGAAAAGACAAACACTTATGAGTCAAAAATCCATTACAGATTTCTTTAAGTAAGTTAATTCCTTGCAGAAGATTTATTATGTTCAATATGTTACATTGTTCAAAGTAAATATGTTATTAAATGTTTATTTAGAGAAGACTTCACAAAAACACTAAAACACCTTACCACACTAAAGCACAAAAATGGCTAAATACGTATTTCAATAACTAAGTTGTCATCATCAGTAGCACTGATTAAAAATCGCGCTGTCTACACACCGTAGCGTACAGAACAACACTGCGAGAAGACTTATTAAGTTATATTATGTTACATTGTTTTTCAAGATTATACAATAAATTGATATTTATTTTGTCTAGTATTTCTAGTTTTATTTAGAATTAATTCATTTATGTTGTAAAGGAATAGGTCAGATATAGAAATTGGAACACATTGTTCTAAATCAAACGGCAATCCGTATTATCCGAGTTTTTGTTTATCCGAGGTACCGTCGGTCCACATTAGCTCGGATAATCGGGACTCTACTCTTATACGTTTGAGCGTTTCAAACTGCACAATTTTAAGAATTTTTTTAATACAAAACTTATTCAAAATCCTATTCTAAGAACTTTCATTCTCTTAATAAATCGCTATAGAATGCATACTTCGCAAGATATCAAAAAAGTGCTCCTCGCTAAGAGTAAAAGTGCTACTTCCGGTCCGAATTTTGAAATTTCATATATAGAACCACACGACTTTCTTATACGTATGAGCGTTTCAAATTATAGAATTTTAAGAATTTTTTTGTACAAAAATTATTCAAAATCCTATTCTAAGTACTTCTATTCTCTTAATAAATCTCTATAGAATGCATACATTGCAAGATATTATCAAAAAAGTGCTACTCGCTAAGAGTAAAAGTGCTACTTCCGGTCCGAATTTTGAAATTTCATATATACAAAAAATATTGCAAATTCAGTTCTAAATACTTTTGTGCTCTTGATAAATATATATAGAATGCATAACTTACAACATATTTGCAAAAAACCGTTATTCGATAAGAGTAAAAGTGGTACTTCCGGTCTGAATTTTGAAATTTCTTTTATACAAAAGATATTGAAAATTATGTTTTAAATACTTTTATACTCGTAATGTACTTGTCTAAAAAGCATGACTTGCGAAATATTCGCAAAAAACTGATTTTCGATAAGAGTAAAAGACCTACTTCCGGTAGGAATTTCGAAAAACTTTTTAAATAAAATTATTTTCAATTTAAATTTTAAGTATATATGAATTCTTTATAAATTTGTTTAAACTTAATAGTTGACGAAATATTGTCAAAATTCGATTTTTCCGCTGAAGTAAACTGCTACTTCCGGTCTACCGATTTTACTGAAAAACTAATCAGATCTCAAGAGGGAGATTATACACGTAAATACAAAATTTGGAATTGATATCTACAGCGGTTTGATCGCTATCGTGGTCACACACACACACAGAGAGAGAGAGACAGACACACACACACAGAGAGAGAGAGAGACACAGACATTTTTTAAAAACCACTTTTTCGCTATCAGGGGACTTCAAAACGTGGACATCTGCAAAAATCTCGAGGTCGAAAATTTTCATCATCACAATACTTCCTTATACTACGTATAAGAAAGTAAAAAGGGAGACAGGAGGAAACCAGAAAACTATCGAGGAATCAGCTTATTCAATAACATGCTGAAGCTGATAATTGCAATAATGAAAGACAAGATAGAAGGAAGATTAGATATAGCCGAGGAACAACAACAACAAAACCGTAGCACTATAGACGCGACTTTCATTATCCGACAAATAATTGAAAAGTCAATTGAATATAACAAGCCCGCATATATGTGTTTCGTAGACCTAAAAAGTGCCTTCGATAAGATAAGACGGAAGGACATCATAAAACTATTACAAAAAAAAAATAGAGGGTAAGATAATAAAATTAATTAAAGAAATTAACATAGATAACAAAACCCAGGTCAGAATGCCAAGAGGAGAAACGAGATACATTAACATATGTAAAAGGAGGAATACGACAAGGGAACTCGCTTAGCCCGACATTGTTTAATATGATAATGGACCAAATAATCAACGAAGTGAAAAAGAGAGAGAGGGGTACAGAATGGGACCGCATAAAATTAATATAGTACGCTACGCAGAAGACGCAGTATTGGTAGCTAATAACGAAGATGACCTGCAAGGACAACTCCACTCATTTACATTTAATATTAGGGCACAAGAATACAACATGCAGATTTCAGCGGAAAAAAAACAAGTGCATGGTAATTAGCAGAGAACCACGCAGATGTAAACTAGAATTGGAGAGCAAAAGCATAGAAAAGGTGATGACATTCAACTACCTGGGAGTTGAAATCACCAGTGAGAGAAACTTGAAGACAGAAGCAACAAAGCAAGCGACTAAAGCGATGAAAGTGAGTAGCTGTTTGAGACAAACCATATGGAGAAACGAATTTATTATTATTTATGACTACAGAAGGCAAACTGAAAGTATACAAAACAACAGTGAGACCAATTTTAACATACGCAGTAGAGACAAGGGCAGACACAAAGGGAACAAAACAGAAAATAAACAACGTGGAAATGAAAGTATTAAGATCGATAACAGGAGTGACACTAAGAGATAGACATAGACAAACAAACAGTAGCATATGAGAGCAATGTAACATACAAGACGTCAACAAATGGGTGAAAACGAGAAAGAAAAAATGGAACGAACACGTAGATAGGATGCGACCAGACCAACTAGCAAACATCTCTAAAAACAATAAGCCATACAGCAGAAGACCAGTAGGAAGACCAAAAAAGAGATGGCAAGACAATATATAATCAACAACAACCGAAACCGAATAAGAGGTAGACAAACAGGAGAAATCCTAGTCGTACGAAGAAGAAGATTAAGGATATTGAGGTTTTCTGGATATATTCGGATTCGCAGATTTGGCAGCTGTAAATTCGCTGTTCTATGGACTTAGAGCAAATATAATTTAATGATCAACAACGCTGATTTGTCGTACTGTCGATCGTATTACTGAAGATTAATTTTTGTAAATTTAATATTTTTTAGTTTACAATATTCTCACTGTTTTTCTATTAATTAGAACTCTATAGGTACCGCATTTTTCTTTTTATTTCTTTTTCGTGTTAATTAGTAGGTGACGCTTGTAGACTGTACTACATGATTGCAGGCATTTATTTACTTTTACGTTTCTGTTCCTTTAAACCTCTTTTGGCAGCATTTATTCTGTTTTCATTTGAATATGCACAATTTCTTATGTCAAACACTACGGCGATAACTATTTTACAGACATTGATGCTGATGATACCTCAGTTGTAATACGAAGTAAAAATAATGATATCATTAGAGAAACAACTGAAACATTATCTTTATTTGAAAATTGGTTTCAACAAAATCACCTATACAGCTGAATATGGAAAAAACAAATATATTATCTTTCACGTATTTGAAGGTTTTGGTTATGGAGTACAGGCAACAAGAAATAAGAACGGGGGTGATGTGAAATTTCTGGGGTTGCAGGTGGATTGGCGGTTGGACTGGAGGAGACATATTGGGCACTTGGCGGGTAAGATATCGTCCTTTAATTACGCTTTAAGAGTGATAACAACTTCAGTAAATGAGCAGGCAAGTCTCTCTGCGTATTATGCGTATGTTGAGTCCAGACTGCGCTATGGTATTGTTTATTGGGGTCATCTGCGGATGTGTCCAGAAATTTCCTTCTCCAGAAGTCATGTATTAGAAACATTTTTAAAATGGGAAGAACTGATTCTTGTAGGGAAGTTTTTAAAGAAAAGAAGATACTCACATTGACGTGTCTGTATGTGATGGAATGTGCCCTTTTTGTTAAGGAAAATTACGAATTATTTAAAAAGTAAGAACTTTATCACTGTTATGAAACCAGGGGAACAGCACAGGTTTCGCTTCTACCACCGCGGACTTCCAAAAGTGTTGTGCAAAAGAATGCAACTACACAATTAGTAAAAATATATAATCACTTACCATATGATTTAAAAAAGTTACCAAGGAATATTTTTAAGAAAAGACTTAACAGAATTACAAGATTTTTTCATGTATAAGTTCGAGTTTGTGCCATGACTTTTTCTACTCTTCTGACGTATTCAAACATTATATATGTAAACTGAATTGAATACAGTTATTATTATTATTATTATTATTATTATTATTATTATTATTAATGATTTTATGCGTACGACTTTGGTGTGATCACGTGAACTGTGTTTTATAATATTAACCATTAGTAAATCACTTGAGCACACACAGAATTGTTTTTTCTACATACTCGATTCAATCATATTTTCTTCTCTCAAAATCATAACCTAATTTTTTTTTCATTTGTGACTCAGAATAACACAGGATAATGACGGTCGTTTCGGTGGGGCAATTTCGATCAGTGACCTTTATTATCCCACAAATGGGAACATTTCGTCATTTTATTATGTTATTTCTGAAACAGATGCCACGTAATTACAAGAGAAAAGCAAATAAAGCCCAGTGGAGCGAAGACGATTTGGAGAGGACTTTGGACGTCATTTCGAATGGAGCACGTATTTGCTACGCTGCACGAACTCATTTCTTGTCCAAAGTTAGAAGGAAAGGCGTTTCTTTCTACAAGAACAGTAACAAATAATTGCTGATCACCTGAAATACAAATGGGTAAACTCTTTTATTAGATTGATACCGACAGAGCTTAGAAGAATAGCTTTCGATTTAGCAGGAAAGAATGTGGCGAATAATTTCAATAAGTTGACAAAACTAGCTGGAAAAGGTTAGTTGTATATTGTTTTAAAAAAGAAATCCAACAATATCAGATAGAGGTAGAGATAATCATGGTAGTCACGTTACTTAGGATATTTTAAACGTTCTGCAAGGAAAATGAAATAATCATGCTCTATATATTATATATGGAATTATGGATTTACTTTTTATAGCGTATTTTATGAAGTTGTTACAATTAAGAAAGAACTGTTTGGATTTTCCTAATCCGCAATATTTTAAATGAATCCTAGCATTTTCTTCAATGCAGACTTTTTGGTAGCTGAAACTGTACAAAAAGTGCAGAATCGTCTACATCAACACTTATCTTAGCAGATTTAGAAATATATGCTTCAAGAAAGGAATGCAACATCGACGTAATTTCCCTACTTTTTTCAAATGATGATTATAATCCTAGCACTAGTAGATCTGTGTTCAAAAAGCAACATTCTTTAATTTTAACACGCACTTTATTGAAAGAACAATTTTTGCTAAAAAAAACAAAAATCAGAAAAGAAGAAGTGTAAGGAAGTGAGAAACTCAGAAAAGCAAACATCGGACTAAACTAATTGAATCCTCATCGTCTGAAGAAGACGTTGCAATTAAAGATATTTACTGCCACATTAGCAGCAACGATGTATTAGATGTTTAAGAAAAATGCGTAATATGTGGTTATTTTGGGCTGAATGAGATGTGGTATCGATATAATTATGGCCCTTGCGTCGTTTGGGTTTTAGTGAAACATTTCTAGTTATATGGTATTACTATATATTAATGAATTTTAATATTGTTGGCTAATCTGAAGTCAAAAACAAATATTTATGCTTATAATTTATGTATTACAAACTGGAGTTTCTACACTAGTTGGGTTAAATATGTCATAGCAATGAAAATTTTTATGACTTTTGTTAAGTGAACGTCATCCTCCTAATCTCATGTTTATCATAGCGTACAATATTGCATCCAACTCTACAAATTTTGTTGAAATGTCAATATTTTGAGTTTTATTATGGTAGTGTTCATTCTTTGTAAACCAATTAACATTTCCGTTAACTTTTACCTCGCTTTCAAAAGAAAATAGAAACATCCTTAATGTAGTCTAGTTTTCGTATTATCATTACGTTAATTACGTATTTAGGTAGCTATTTTGATTTACGCACTCCTTCAATGTCTATACATACAAGGTAATTGGCTTATACCTCAATTAAATTTAATTTTACCGTCTCCTAATTATCTTATGTTAGATTTACCTTCTGTGATATGATTTTTATTCTCACAACTTTAGCAGTCTCTTATTATTAAGGGCCATTAACGGATCAATACCATGTTGCCAGAAATACCAGTGTCACTCTGCCTGTTAGCTGTTACGATGCCGCTAAGCTTATGTCACGATGCTGATCCGTTAACTTGCCAATGCACACTTCCAAAGAGTTTTAGATTGTGTAGCTTTACCGAGAGCTGCTAATGCTATAGTGTTAATATAGTAAATGTGTATGATTATAATTAATTACAGTTTGAGTTCACCGTATAGCAAATTTTTAACGTAAAATAGTATGGCTACCAAATACGGCGATTCACTTGTCAAATAACACACTTAAAAACTGTCTTGATACTTAAGCTATTTTATCTTAATAAATAATTACTGTAGATTCAATGCAAACTAATCTACGATTATGCATGAAAAGAAATCTTTTACCTGCACTTTTAGTATATGTGTTTTAAACCATATTATAGCTTTTATTGTAGCTATTTTGGTGGTGTAATATACACAGCTCTAAAGAAGCTTTTAGAGAATAGTATATCACCGACGTCACGTCGACGTTTTCTGAATTAAGCTTTATTATTAATCATTCAATTTTGGATGTGCATGTATAAAATAAAGAAACAATAATTAAAAGAAATTAAAGTTGCAATGCAAATAAATTTAAGATACCTCTTAATAAAAAAGAATAATAATAATGTCTCAGGTCGTCGATATGCAATGCACAAAAATCGTGGATTACAATGAATATCAATATGTATTATTAAGTTAGAAGATTTGTCAACTTGAACTATTAAATTATTAAAATTAACCCTGTTGTGGTATAGGCACATGCAAAGATAAGCATACATCTAAATGACAGAATGGAGCTTCACATTGTCGCACGTTTAAAGTACAAAAGCCCCTTTAGCAATTTAAGTTAAATCACAGGTGACCCGAAAATATATAAACAACACATGAATTATAATTTAATTGATAAAAATTAAATTATATGAGTACACTGATGAATTTGGAATTATGCTATCTGGTATACCTAACTGCTAAAATATATAGGTAATATAATAATTAAATAATTATAATTATATCTGATTAAACTTACAATTACAATTAATGTAACTTTGCATAGAAATATAGAACTCAACAACAGGTGAACTAGTTCTTTTTAAGACCAAGAAAGTAAGAAATGACGCAAGTCCAGAAATTACATAAATGAATACGAAACTGAAGAAAGATGGTCTTTTTGGTTTAACCCCAAATATGGCTTTGTCACAAGTCTGCCGAATACCCTCTTGGTAAGTCATGTTTTCTGCACACTGAACAAAGTGTAGACAGTAATCCATCCAAGCAGTTAACATATTTTGTACTTATATCTCGGTCGGCTCTTTTCACGGAGCCTAGTGTGGCTGTGTCACGGTTTTCCATGAAGTATTTTGATAAATTTCCACATCGAACAAAGTTACTAAATTACGATTACTAAATTCTTTGCCACTATAAAAAAAAGTCTATTTTAAACTAGCGAGACGATTTTCTGAACATACCCCTGTCCCAAATTACATGCACGAAAATCTTGAAAACAGTATTTCGAGTATATCTGATAACTATTACTGTCGAGCTCTGAAAAGAACTGGTAGAGTATATAATGAAATAACGGAGAAATAATAGAAACAACAACAAGGCTTAACCATAAACAATGTCAGTTGACAGAATCTGAGCAAGACTGATACGGTGTTATTTGGTCTTGCTTTCAACCAATGAGATTTCACTGTCAAAGTGGTCTGTTCAGAAATAGAGTATAACCGTTGATTGAAGGAATATATAAAAATGCGCAACGCTATAGTAAAATAGCGTGTCTTTCCGTTAAGTCGTCCCGCAAACCCCTTGCCGAGAAACATCATCGCTGTCTCGGGCTGTTTCGAATCTCGGATCCAAACGACTGATGCAGTCGCTATAGATCTCGGATCCAGTTTTGGCTACGCTCAGTTCTATGTAGTGGCGCATCTTTATGTATTCCTTCAATCAACGGTATAACTGAATGTAATATATCCGGATATCCAAATGTAAAAAAACAAGTTGTGTTGTAATAGATGGCAGAGCATCATCCTTTCTGCCTCTTATGAGCGGGGTGGCTCAAGGTTCTGTTCTTGGACCACTCCTTTATTGTATATATACTTCTACCTTCGTTAACTACTTAAAATTTAGCAAGTGTCATTTTTACGCTGATGACACTCAACTGTACTATTCGTTCTCACCCAATGAAACAGAGGATGCTTGTCGGAAATTTAATGGGGACATCCAGCAATTGGTCAACGCCTCTCGTCGCTACTCGCTGTGTTTAAATATATCTAAAACCGAATTGATATTGTTTGGACCCAGAAGGATTAGAACTGATGCTGAATTATCGGGACGGGATCAGGGTTGTTGTGGATGATACTGTGATTCCTCTAAAACAGAAAGTGAAAAACCTAGGGGTAGTACTTGACGATCAATTAAATTTTGGTAATTACATTAGTGTGTGCACGCAGCGTTCCTACGCTGCTTTGAAGGTTATTTACAGGAACAGATAATTTTTAAATAAGAAAACTAAACAACTTCTTTGTGAAGCACTTGATCTGTCTAATTTCACCTTCTGTGATACTTTGTACGGTGCCTGTATTTCGGCTAGTACTGCATCTAAAATCCAGAAGGTGCAGAATTCCTGTCTCCGTTTGATCTTCGGTATCCGGCGGAGAGAACATCTCTCCCATAAGCTAAAAGACTTGAATTGGCTGAACATGAAGAATAGGAGGTTATTGCACTCCGCTACTCTATACCATCGTATCGTTATCACCCACCTGCCTCCCTACTTATACAATAAAATCAAATTTAGAACAGATGTACATAATATCAACATTCGTTTCAAAGGTACCTTAACCCCACCAACTCATTCACTTGAACTTTTTAAAAAAAGTTTCTCATACCAAATCACCTTCTTATATAATTCACTTTCGGCTGACATTAAATTATCTACGTCTGTTCCTGCTTTCAAGAAGAAATACTTTGATATACTATTTACAATGAACTTTCGCAATTCTTGCACTCTCGCAACCGTTTATAACTCATAATATGCTGTTTGTGAGTGGGTATGCAAGCAACCCTCAGAACATTATATTTCATGTTATGTGTTTATCTTAGGTATATTTCCAATCATTTTTATCAAAATAACTCTATCAACTTTTTAGACCTTACTATTTCGAAATAAATAATAAACATGATTTTTCCATATTTCATAAACCATCACACACTGATATAACAATTCATAACAGTTCAGCCCACCCACATAGCCATAAATTAGCAGCGTACAATAGTATGATACACAGACTTCTAACAACTCCCTTAACTACTAATAACTATAACAAAGAACTAAATATTATTAAACAAATAGCAGTTAATAATAACTACGACCCAAAGTTAATTGATAATATCATAGCTAAGAAAACGCACAAACAAACTTTAGATGAAATATTCCCCTTGGATAAAAATAAAAATAATCAATATAAATGTTTAACATACATAGGTAAACCCTCAGTTAAAATTAAAACATTTTTAGAAACTTTAGACCTAAATATATGCCTTAAAACAGATAACAATTTATCTAGGTTCATTAAAAACAGTAAATCCAAACCGTCAAAATTTAATAAATCTGGAGTATATAAATTAAAATGTGGTAGTAATTGTGACAAAATTTATATTGGGAGAACGTTCAGAAACTTCAAAACTAGAATTTCAGAACATAAACGTAGTTATGATAACAAAAAATTAGATTCTAACTACTCAACTCACTTAATATCAGAAAACCATTTGTTTGATCCGGAGTTTGAAATTTTACATGTACAAAATAAATCTCATAAATTAAATCTCTTAGAAGCCCTTGAAATAAATAAAAACAAAAATTCTGGGAATTTACTTAATGACCAACTAGATATTAACCGTTCTCCATTACTAAACTTATTCGTTTAGGGTTTTTTCCGTGTGCCTATTGTGATGAAGTGCCTCGTATGTCTTTCCCACCCCCTGTCTTCTTTTCTCTTTTTTGTTCTGTGAGTCATATATACTTGCAATTGCCAAACATATACGTATTTCACTTGTAGAGTAGTTATTATACCACCACTGTTTGAGAAAGCTACAGTGTTAGCGAAACGCGTTACAGCATTTACATTTTTGTAAATAAATATAGTGAAGATATAAACAAATTTGTTGTTTTATTTTACGTTAAATATTTATTATTTTTTTGCAATTACTAATTGAATTTGCACAAAATTGGATTCAAGTTACATTGCATATTGTTGTCTTTTATTATTGTTGACGTTATTATTTTAAAAGTGACCATTTCTGAGCTATTATGGTTTGTTGAATAATTTTGCCAACTTTATAGAAATACAGTTGGCCATTCTCGTTAACGAAATGAAATTGATGAATGAGCGAATACAGGCCATAGAAAAGAACAAAATTGCCAATCCTGATACCATCATCAACGTGGAACATGAGGAAATGCCAAAATCTGCGGACATCCATAAAGCAGATGCAGCTACCACAGCCTTCTTCGAAACCCCCATCAACGATGGACCAGAAACAGTACCTGAGCCAACGATTGCCCAAGCGTTCGTTAACAATTCTAGACAGTCAACCATCAGGGAGGTAGGCCACTGCCATCATCAAGTATGTTATCATGCATGTCAACCAATCCAAACAACTACTTCATCTCCAAGACCATATGGTGGCCATTTAACAGAGGATCCAGAAGTTTTCCTCACCAGATTATTGACTCATCTGGACGGACACGTCTTGGAGGTACCAACAGACGTCGATGTTGCGGTGCAACCGTTTCTCGTGGACGAAGCCTTAGCCTGGGCAAAGAAAAATGCGGGTGGATTCGACACGTTAGTAGAATTCGCTTACCGTTTTCGCCGAGAATTTTTGAGCCCACTAAGACGAAGGGCTATGCAGAAAGCATGTGAAATAAAGCAGAAACCAAATGAAGACCCTGCCACATTTATCACAAGGCAGAAACGACTTTGTAAGCGTCTTAATCCACAATGGCCGGAAGACGAGTTGGTGCAACATTTAACAATGCTGCTAACTGAACAATATTGTATACAGATCGCCCAAGCCAATCCAACATCAATGAGAGAGCTACAAGAAGCCGTCGAAAAGTGGTCTAATATTTTCATGAACTTCTCTGATATAACACCGCAGACTAGCCAACGATCATTATCAATTAAGAAAGGGGTTGCTAGTCCGACGTCGTTACCTAAGTGCTGGTTTTGTCCTGGTCATCACTACAACAGGGACTGTCCCCATCAGCCTGCACGTTTTGCGGCACGACACACACCAGTCGCCCGGAATTCGGGGGAAGGAGAAGGGGCCGTCCCTCAGACAACGCAGGAACGGCCCTAATTACCACAGCATCGCCCGGGGACACCATATCCATATGATTAAAAATAGGCGACCGCTACGTCCTAGCCAGAATAGACAGCGCTGCCAGCCGTAATCTCATCAAAACCAAATGGATCACTGGGCCCATTACCATCACACCGAGGGTTGAATTCTCTATGGCATTGGATAACCACACCTTCTCCACGAATCGAAGTGGAATCCTGAAGGCTTCCGCTGGTGAATACAATTTTCAATGTAATGCTTTGTTGGTTGATAACTTACAAACGGATATTATTTTGGGACACCCATGGCTCCACGAGAATCAAGCCGTAATTGATTACCAAAGAGGTTGCCTTCACCTGGGCAAACAGCAACGTCAAACAGTATTTTTCGATAGGGCCCAACTTGGACGGGTGGCCCCAAGCTTGTATAAGGCCGACAAATCACACAAAAATGACAAAACAGATTCAGGAAAACACACAAATGATCACAAACCAACTGGAGGTGGTGGTGGTGACAACGCCCGTTCCAAACCGGAAGATTCAAATGTTATGAAGGAGAAGGTTTGTCAGGTTAGGGAATGGACACACAAAAGCGAGGTAGATGTTTGTTTCGCCTTACACGAGTGCGACAACGACGTGGAAAGAGCAACTGACATGTTACTAGATGATCAGTGGGACATCACTGTTAAGAAAAAGAAAAGTAGACAGGCGTCCAGCAGTAAAACGGAGAACACAGATGACTCGTTGGCCCAATCTGGTATTGTGGACGACTGGAATGATCAATCTCATCCGGGTGTTAAAGAGAAGCCTCGAAAAAAAAAAGCGGCGGCCCACCACGTCTTCACGGTAGACACAACGATAGCCGTACCTGGAGAGGTAGAGAAAAGCAAGAAAACGAACGTCACTTAGAAGTTGGCGGTAGTTATCCACAGCGGAACAATAGGAATACGTTCAACAGCAGGACAGTGGAGACATGGGACAATTCGATTACGTGGGATGCGAATACGACGGCGAATCATACTGAAAATTGGGATGACGGACCAATCGACGAATGGTCTACGGAGGAATATACGGGAAGCTTAGCCGATACTATGGTCTTCACGCCAAGTGTTCAAACGGACATTCAGCAGACGAGGTCGCCTTTATCTGAGGAGAGAAACCAAATGGCGATGCAACAAGGTCATGTGCCCTCCCCAAGTCCAGTACCTTTAGTTGTTGCCCTGAATGCCGCTCAAACGCAGTATTTCAGCCAGTTAACGCAGCAAAATAGTGACATGAAAACATCGCACAAACCAGCTCAGACCTACAGAGGAGCCCCAGCCTAGGACCAGCCAATAGTAGGACAGACGCAGCTGAGAATGTTAGACAGAAGGCATTTCCCTTAAAGACATCAACGTATCTGGAGCATCAAACGAATCAGCATCTTTCAAGAAGGGGGGGGCGTATGTTACCACTCTGTCCAACCCTTCCCCTCACAAACATAGAACGACGCTGTTCGACACGATCTCCAGATACAATTTTTGTCAAAGGGAGTCTTGGAAAATGCCTTCTGTCAGCGACTTCAATCAATGATTGACAGTAGACAGTTGTCAAATGAGATATATGTCAGTTTGTGATATATTGAACTGAACATAATTATATGTTATTGAATTTCTCTTATTAAAGAGTTCTTAATAAAACGATTGGTAACAGAATGGATGACATTTAATAAGTTGCTTTTTAGTTGTCAAGCCTGATTTTATAATGACTTCTTCTAAAACTGAGTTTATAGATACGATTTTTGTATGTATTAGGATAATTACAAAAAAAATGGATAAGTTTTATTTACAGTGCAGCAATATAATTCAAAGAATATGTAGAATATGGCATAACAAACAATTTTAAAACCAAAAAAATTAATTTGATTTTAGTAGGTGTAGAAACAAGAACTGTTACGTGAAGGAATGGATAATTAGTGGAACAGAAATTATAAAATAACAAAAATATGAAAATTAAAATACGTAAAAATTTAAAGTTATCAAATTCACTTTTAAAAGTTTTTCAACATGCTTCCGAAATAATAAATCGACATTAATAAGGCATTGAGTACTTATATTTCCAAATATTTGTCGAATATATTCACTCATAACTTCTTTTGTGGTTACAGGTATACTGTATATTTGCTTTTTCACGGATTCCAATAAAAATAAACTAATTTTGTGATGTGTGAAGACCCAGCAGGCCAGTCAATAGGACATCCACGGGCTAGCCACTTCGCGGGAAACATTTCATTAAAATATTCGTATCTGTAGCACAGAATGTGGAGATTCGCCATCTTGTTGTATCTACATATCTTTGTAAATAAGAATGCCTCCCCATACATTTATGCTCCACCTATGCTAATGATAATAATAATAATAATCTTTATTAACAATTGCTGTTAAAACTTATTCTATAATATACTTAAGGATTAATTGTTCAACTATTCTAATGTTCTTAACACTACAATTTAATCATTTCTGAGCGAATCAATCCTACTTAAAAATCTGATTGCAACATATATTTAATTTTCGTTTTTTGTTTATCTACTATTCGTTTATAATGTATACAGTCTCTATCAAACGCTGTGTGATTAGTGTCAATATCCATTTTAAATTTATCATTTGTTCTTACACAATTATATACACTTACGCTATCATATTTGTTTGTCAAATGACTACCAGCACAATTACCACATGTTTCCGCATTTTTACATTCTTTAGAAAAATGATTATACCCTGCACATTTATAACATCTAATTATTTGTAGTGTGTTTTTTTCCATCCTTCATTTTTTTGTGCCCTGTCTATGATGCTGGAGTACATCTACGGTTAAACAGACAATATAATATTTCTATAGTTCCTCTTTTTCTTGCCTAAGTATTTTTTTTTATTTTAATTTTTTTTTTATTTTTAATTTTGTCTACATACCTTAAATCATTTTGCCTAATAATCGCGTCTAACACTTTTTCATTGTTTTCATCAATAGCATCTGCTTCAACACCAGTAATTATTATTTTCGGATTTCTTAATTTCGGTTCAGAAACTACATATTTATTTCCAAGTTCATTTATTTTTAGTTTTAATTCCAACTGTTAGTTTACTTGGATCCACTTTATTTTTAATATCCTTCTTTGTTTCGTGTGATGTTTGATCATCCTTTTTAGGTTTAACAATTAACACCTCATTTTTACTTTTTTATACGTAGTATAAGGAAGTATTGTGATGATGAAAATTTGCGACCAGGTCCCCTGATACCGAAAAAGTGGGCTTTAAAAAATGTCTGTCTGTCTGTCCGTGTGTCTGTCTGTCTGTGTGTCTGTGACCATGATAGCGGTCAAACCGCTGTAGATATCAATTCCAAATTTTGTATTTAGTAGTATAATGTCCCTCTTGAGAACTGATTGGATTTTCAGTAAAATCGGCAGACCGGAAGTAGTATTTTACTTCGGTGAAAAAATCGAATTTTGCCAATATTTCGGCAACTACTAAGTTTAGACTAATTTATAAAAAATTCATAAGTATTTAGAACTTAATTTCCAATATCTTTCGTATAAAAAAAATTCAAAATTCGGACCGGAAGTATCACTTTTACTCTTACCGAATAACGATTTTTTGCAAATATGTCGTAAATTATGCATTCTATATATATTTATGAAGAGTACAAAAGTATTTCGAGTTGAATTTGGAATATTTTTTGTATAAATGAAATTTCAAAATTCGGACCGGAAGTAACATTTTCATACGTATAAGAAAGTCGTGTGGTGGCCACACCTCATTTTTCTTTTTCAATAGGTCGCTATGTCTTCTTTTCTATCTTATTTTCGGTGTTCGAAATAAACTCTAAAATTTTGTGAATCAATACATTTTGTTCTGATATTGTTTGGAATTTCACTTGGCAAACATAGCACTTATTGTATGACATATTTGTATTATTTTATATATGTGACCCACTTGACAAATGCTCAATCATCTATTTGATTCATCGATGCACTAATAGTTTACATCATCACAACTTCATGTATGTCTCAATAATAAACAACAATATGTTTCTATTCGACACTGCACTATATGCAGAGCCGATAAAAATACGATCACATTCTTTGAATATTAAACTACTACTCCTATTTATTAGTGAGGTAGGGATTTTCATTTGAACAGTAATAAAAATTTCCTTTCTTAACAATTTCGTTACTATGGAAACCAGGTTCATCTGCAAATAACACACTATCAAAAGGCATTGCCCAGCCATTCATTTTCATTATTGCCTATGGGCAGAGCACCCTTCTAGCTTTAAAATGATTGGTGCGTAACTCAATATTTAAATGTATGGATGATATATATTTCTTTTTAAGGCGCTTGCAATGATGGTTTGGCTAATATCCAGCAAACGAGTTCTTTCATGGGTACTGACGTGTTGATTTTCTGTTGTTGCAATAATAATCATTAATTGATCTTAATCATTAAACACATATTGAGGTGGTCTTGAGCCTCCTCAATACCACTCAATAATTATTTAAGTTTGTTATTAGGGACGAACCCTTGTACATATTGAAATGTTGTAGTTCTTTTGAGTTACGTAAATAAAGGAGAGATATTACTTGGCACACAGATTCAATCCCATCTAATCGTTTACAAACAATTATATCTTGATCATAAAGTTTAGTTGAAGAAATAAGGTTAAAGAATTTAGCATAAAAACATGACCATAGTAGTGCGAACAAATTTCAAATACAACAGAAACGCACTATACAATCTTGTACTTATTTAGCATACATTATTTTCAATCTTGCGTTATCATTTTACATTTAGTTTTGACAAAGCATCCTATCTAACACACACAACACATGCATTTAGAGCATACACATATGGGCGTTATAAAAATGCAAATTATGACTAAATCAAAACATAATCATAAATTGCACATACTAGGAGTGACACTCCAAAGCTCGTTGAATGTATATCTCATGATTTTAAAAGCACAAATAGAATTAGTGACCTAGAAATTTTCAATAGCATCATTTAATGTAAAGCAGGGACGTTCATCTTTCGAACGCCCATTATCAAGTCAATTGCAATTTAACTCTGTGAGGAAACCAATTTTAATGTGAAAACACAAATTAATTACAGCCTTTTCTATATTTAGAACAGATTTTAATTAGGGCATGAATATCAATAGGACTGCAATTTAGGTACAAACAACATTTAGAGTATCACTAAGAGACCTAGACCACATGTCATATTAAAGCTAGAATTTCGTGGCTAGATTTAATAACTGCCTGATATCTGATGGTAAATACAGTAACAACAAATATCACAGCACAGTTATTATTAGCAATTCTCAGGAATTACGCCCTTACAAACGCATAATTACCAAAAGCATCTTTTCAAATTTAGGACGAATAGCTTCATCCCTCCGTCAGTGTGGTGGGGTATGTCATACCCCAACACCAAGATTTATGTCTCGAAAGTAAATATTTAACAATCTAGCGACCTCTCACGTTCAGTAGCTTAAGATGAAACATATCCTAACAGAATAGACTCGTCATATTCTGTCTATAAACTGTCAGTTCCAAGTAAGGTGTCTTGCAAGTCGGTTTGGGTACCCTATACCCCAGAACACCATTCACGTAACTTTCTGTGTATCCGGATTTTGAAGGTAAATTACTATTTTTTTATTGTATTTTACGCGATGTAGTAATTATTTTGATATTTTCTTTAGCAAAATGTCATATGAAGAAAACCAGCGAAATCTCCAGAGGTTATGGGAAGAGTTTGGTGGAGTTTCTGAGGCGGAATCTTTTATAGATGATGAGTCCGAAGATAATGAAGAAGGAGCTGCAGGAGAAGAAGACGCAAGAGCTATAAGAGATGAAACAGCTCCTGCACGCGATGAAACAGAAGACAGAGAAGAAATATCAGGAGAAGAATCAGATGAATCGAGAGAACAATCTGATGATGACATAGAAAATGATGCAGATGGCAACGATAACAGGTATTTTTTAGATAAGGATAAATCAAAATGGTCAAAGTTTCCCAACAATAGAAACGTAAGGACGAGATCTGATAACATAATAACTCATTTGCCTGGTGTGAAGGGAATTTCACGACATAAGAATACTGCGCTTGATTGTTGGCTGTTATTTTTTACAGAAGATATGTTGTATGACATAGTTAGATATACGAATGTCAAATTGGCAACCAAAGCCCCTGGATATGATGCAAATCATCAATATTTAGTCAAAGAGACTGACAAAACAGAAATTAAAGCTGTTATTGGCTTACTATATTTGGCAGGGTTATATAAGTCAAACCGACAAAACATCGCAGATCTTTGGAATACCGATGGTACTGGCATAGACCTGTTTCGTACAACAATGTCACAGCAAAGATTCTATATTTTGTTACAATCTCTGCGATTTGACAATATACACAATAGAGCGCAACGCAAAGAGATTGACAAGTTGGCAGCTATTAGAGGAATTTTTGATCATTTTGTTGACAACTGTAAGGCACACTATACACCCAGTGAATACCTAACAATTGACGAGAAACTGGAGCCATTCAGGGGACGGGTGTCATTTCTTCAGTACATACCCAATAAACCCGCAAAATATGGTTTAAAAGTATTCGCCCTTGTCGACGCGAAAACTTATTATTGTGTGAACATGGAAGTATACGTCGGGACGTAGCCGGAAGGACCTTTCCGACAAAGTAACAATCCGCAGGATATAGTTCAACGTTTGATTGAGCCAGTATCGGGAACAAAACGCAATATAACTTTCGATAATTGGTTTACGAGCTATCCGCTCATGATCAATCTACTCGAAACGCATCGCCTTACATCGGTTGGGACAGTCAGGAAAAATAAACGCCAAATTCCATCAGCTTTTCTAGACATACGAACCAGAGAACCTCACAGTTCAACGTTTGCCTTCAAAAAAGATATCACGGCTGTGTCATACGTGCCACGAAAATCGAAGAGTGTCATCCTTTTTTCTACTTTACACCATGATGGCACAATAGTTGAAGAATCTCGCGATAAAAAATTGCCTGAAATTATCGACTTTTATAATTCCACCAAGGGTGGCGTTGATACCTTGGACGAATTATCTGCTAATTACAGCGTAGCAAGAAACAGCCGCCGCTGGCCTTTGACTTTGTTTTTTTCATTTTTGAATACCGCCGGAGTAAATGCACAAGTTATTTATAAATCCAATACGCAAAACTATAATTTGAAACGGCGTATGTTTTTGAAAGAACTTGGTCTACAACTTATATCCGAATTTCGAAATAAGCGAAGACAAAACCCTAAATTACGCCGAGTACTACGAGAGAGCCAGCCAGCAGAACGTCATGAACCTTCATCTAAACGATGCAGGAAAAGCAGTAGATGTTCTGTATGTCCAAGAAACAAAGATAGAAAGACATATTACGTCTGTATGCAATGTGATGTTCCACTTTGCTTGGAACACGCATTTTTGAGCTGTGAAAATTGTGCCAAATTAGAACAGCCATAACTTCTGTACTTTTGGTGATATTGTTTCAAATCTTTTTTTGTGCTATTTGTTAGACTTTTTCCCAGAATCTTTTGTCAGTTCCATTTTGATCTTATGGGTTTAAAAATATTTTACGTCCAATAATGTTTGCTTATGTTTTTTTGGGAGCAGAATTGATGTTGTTTTGACATAATATTTATGTTTTTCAAATAAAGATTTTTAGAAACAATTTATTATTTTTATTCGACTGACAAGTAGGCAGAGAATCGTGTTTTACCAATGAAACAACCAATATTTCAAATTCTCTGCGCCCTAGGTAAATTTTAGTTTGGGGTATGACATGCCCCAGAACACTAACCATGTAACATTTTTCCGCCACACTAACGGAGGGTTAAGAAATGTCAAACATTAATATTTTAAATGCAGAAAAACGCACGAAATATAAGTATGCATGGCAAATTAATAATATGAGTTGTGTGCATAAATAGATGCCCTATTTGAATAAAGCTATTAACAATTAATTACTGTCAAAACTAAAATGGTATTTGAAATCCAAAAATTAAGTGAGCACTTGATACAATTAAACGCATTTAGAAATGTTAGTATAATTCCTTAAATGGCAAGATATAACTGACTTGATAAAGTTTTGATAAGCTTTTAAGCAATTTAAACCAAAATGACTATATAAAATAAATTTAACTTAAATTTGGAAATTTAATATTCACAGCAGGCATTATCTTATGAACGAACGGATTTTAATCAAGTAAAAAACGGAAATAAATTTATATGTATTTAGATTTTAAGATTATTTGTAAACCAGGTCCACAAAATCTATTAATATCCTTATTTTTGGATAAAATCCAAAATATTAGAAAATATCATTATTTTTTTGTACATGACTGTACTGATTTTTCAAAAACCGACGCTAAAGCTGTCAGACGCATTAAAAATACAAATATGAGCATTCAAAAATTTTACGCACTAGAAATATTTTTTTATTAATCATAAATATAAAAATAAACTATTAAACAATATCCAAATCACGTTTAGATACATAAAATAATAACAATTAATAAAATTATATGGTGCAACTGCTTTGGGTTCGAGGCGTTAAACAATAGACTACGGTAACATATAAAATAGGTAGACATTGCTGAAAGCAGATCAGATTAAATTAGATAAGCATCCACTAAGGATGAAACATCAGAGTTCATAAAAACAAACAACATCCGTGATTAGACGAACTTGAATCTAACCGACAAGTCGAGATAAATCCCAGTGCGGCGAACCTCTACGCCGGCCAGATAGGCGTTCCGTCGATCATCGAACCTGTATCACCATAGGTGAAGCGACTGCAGTGCTTTATCAATAAAATACCGCGAGCATAAAGTCCATGGCCTAGAAAAGAGAAAGAAAAAAATATCAACAACGAACATAACCAAGAATAAAGGAAAAACCCCGAGCCAGACCCGAGAATAAATGTCAATAGATTAAACGCAAGAAAATTAACTCACCTGTACGCACATCTGCAACACCGAGACCTGCAGCTGCCGAGACTTGAAGTATAAGATACTGCAACCTACCGAAGCGGATTCTGCTACCCTGTACTCCGCCTACGAACGAGCTGCCCACCGGCGTTACCTGTCCATCGATCCAGAGATCCATCCATCCCGAATACGGAAAGATTCCAGGGAGTAACCAGCCGAGATTCCCATGCCTGTCGTTCAAGGAATCCACCATAGAGCTAAAGGACATTTAACATAATTAGATGAAGGTATCGTGATATGTTTACAAGCACTAACAAACCAAAAGAAAGGTTCAGTTGTCAAATAACAATATTTGCGTCAAATCATTTTGTAATTCGTGTTTTTACGACGATTAAAATCAATGTCAGTATGTTAAAAGTGGTATTATAGTCATTAGTAATCAAAAAGTTAGAACTCACATATCAATAATTTGTCTTTCGTTAAAATTAACTAAACATTTAAGTCAATAACCAACGTACAGTCAGTCACATCCAAGGAAATAAAACCTAACCTATATTAGTAAACAAGTAGCTCTATACTTTGCTTTTATTTAGATTAAACAATATGAATAGCTAACCTTTATAATAGATTTGTTGTCGCCAATCTGAACTAATTTTCCAAGTATTGAACAGATTGTTTTCATAGTTTCTTTTCACCATAATTAAACTCATATACAGTTCATTTATATTTGCATACTCACATATACGTTCACCCGCTTTGGGAAATTTTGTACGATTGAGTGGATCTGTGTATTATATCTCTCCAGGTCATAAATTGTATTTTATAAGGTATACTGTTGTTTTTTTTTGATGAATATACTCATTAAGTTAAATTTATATGTAACAATTGGAAGTAATTATATAAAGAATTAGAAGTTATACCTACCTTTGTGTTTATTATTTGTATCTTTAATTGGCATCCATCGTAAATTTGGGGAGACACATCATTCAATTTATATAGGTACCAGTAGCAGCCCACAACGTGCACACACAGGAGTCCTGGGATCTCGTAAGAATAACAGGTATTGCGTAAGTCACTCTGAGTCGTAGGTATTCCCGCAGAACCCCCACAACGGCCCGGAGATAAAATTTAACATAGCGCGCACTGCCGTCATTGCATATTCACATAATTCATTGTAGAATGCCGGAAACAACCCCTTCCCCTATTAGAAATAGAACATTGGTCAAGATATAAGCGATAGGAAGTCATTTTCAAGCGCGAAATTTAATACAGCTCAAATTTAATATCGCAGAGTTAGTCACCTGTTAATTGAATTGTTAAAGTAAACCCACATATACAGTTAGTAATAATTTTAGATTATACTTTCCCTAGCGGAATATTAGCGTTCAAAAATTTAATTTGGGGAACTTGCTTTCTGAATTTTTAATTTCTTTTATTTTTTTTTAATTCACTTAGTCTCATTGCTCTTTAAGAACTTTAAATGCTAAGGGTCATATAACGCTCACTCCCCCCCCCCTATAGCAATATTTAGGTTTCCTTAGTTTTAAATTAGCAATACTATCAGGAGTAATGAAAGGATTCATTACTCTTCTAAAGGCATCTGTTTTGAGACATCCTCTGTCAGGGTAACGCTGCTGGTAAGCTTCTTGGGCTAATAAATCATTTCGTTGACATTCCTTCAGTACAAAAAGGCTGTATTAAAATAAAAACATAAAGTTGGCAAAATTATATCAAAAAACGACAATAGCTCAGTAATGGTCACTTTTAAAATAATAGCGTCTTACATGTTTTTGGTGCGAAATTTAGTAAGAAATGTATAGGCTGTTCCATTTGAAAAGAATCACTTTTAGACGGTAAGTATGTTACGTAACTTTAATCCAATCTTCTGCAAATCCAATTAGTAATTGCAAAAAAATAAAATATGTCCATCTAATACGTCGATTTCAAGAAATATAATTTTATAAAAACATTCAATTTTTCAGAAAAATGATAATAAGTCGAAAACCTTATGTTTTAGACCTATACTATCTTATAACTTTTTCACTAAGAATTATACGGGAAATACAAAAATGTAATAATATATATGGTGTTCCATTTAAAAAACTGAAACATTGGTCAGCCACCGAGTTATGGAACACACTGTGTAATACAAAATGATTTTAAAACGTGCTCCTAATGAGTGGCTATCTTAGCAAGAAAACCGTTTCGAAATATCTTTTCTCATAAAGTCACAATCTGACGGAGAATTACCCACTCTGTATATATAGCACGTTCCAAAAACATACCGACAAACTTGAGTAGGTGATACGAGGCATCAACACAAACGTTTTTTGTTTAATAAACGCAATGCTGTGGTTCGCAACATTAAAAAAATTATGTTTTGTATATTTAGTATAATTTAAAAATCAAGATATTTTGATATGATTAATATGTAAAATAATTGTTAATTTTTGCTGGTGTGTTGTCAAAGAACACTCAGTATACTTTAAAAATACCGATAATTCGTCGAGTTATATATAGACGTATAGAGAACACTTTAAGCAAATGTATATATACTCATAATTTCTGTATGTGCTTTGCTTGCAGATGTGTTTTATACTTTTTCTATATTAATAAAAAAAGGATATGACTAAAAAGTAATAGATAAATACGAGAGAGTTGTTAAAAATTGAATTCGCACGAAAGCAGCAGTTTAGATATGATGTTGATATTTTAGTTTCGAAAAAGTTTAAATAGAATGTAAAAGAGTTACAATTGTTTAGTAATAGATAGATAGATAAAAGAGAAAATAGTTCCGTAAAGTATACAGATTACAGATTGTCGTAGTTAAAAGTTAATATGCATCTTCAAATACACACACATAAACATGTACCTATGTATGTATGTATACAACACCGGTGGTGCGGGGAGATCGAGAGCGCGGACAACACATTCGTTCCGTAACTTTAGAGCGTTAACGTACATACATTGTATCTGAGCAAACTCGCAAATATTAATACCGCTGAAGGAAATAGAGCGATTGATTTGGATGGCTTAAGACAGGGGTCTCCAAACTTTCCAGCCTTAGGGCCATACTGATTACTCCAGTAAGTTCCGAAGGCCAAAACCATATTATCATTGTTGCCGGTGGTAAAAAGTGAAATAGTCCACTGATGAAAAAAAGTCCGAAAAAGTACGCAAAGGCTGCAAAACGGCAACACTGCATATTATTAATTTTCCTGTCATTATCTGTAATTTCTAGATTAGTCGTAGAGTACGAGCCATGAGGAGTAACGTGACACGACATCTGGTGGACACAAGCGGAAATAGGTAGTACCTTCTATCGCTAACAGATGGCGCTAATAGCACGTACAGAATAATCTCGTTGGTTCGAGAAAGTTCTGGTGTCTTCCACTCACTTCTAGATGGCAGTAATTGGAATATATAAGAAGGCTAGTGGCGCAACCACAAGTCAGTTCCTATGACACTGTTGTGAAATAAAATAGTGCGTACCTCCTTAAAACGTGTTTGTGCGTGTTTAAGTTTAAGACATCTTTGTAACAGTATTTTGATTTGAATTGTTGCTTTTGTGTGTGATTTAGTAGTATGGAAAAGAAGCGAAAAATTGATAGTGAATGCAGAAAATTCAAAGATCAGTGGAACATTCAGTATTTCGTAATTGAGTCCAGTAAGAAGGCGCTATGTTTGATTTGCAATGAAAGCATAGCCGTTCTCAAAGAATATAACATTAAACGTCATTATGAAACAAAACATTTTCAAAATTACTCAAAATATACAGGAAGTTTGCGGACAGAAAAATTCGAAGCTATGAAGCGCGGATTGAAATCGCAGCAATCTTCATTTACAAAACTCAAAACTGAACAAGAGGCTGCAACGCGTGCCAGCTTTCGTGTGGCTCTTGAAATTGCAAAACGTGGAAAACCATTCACCGATGGAGAAATGATCAAAGAATGCATAATTGCAGTAGCCGAAGAAATCTGCCCTGAAAAGGTAAATTTATTAAAAAGTGTCAGTCTGTCAGCAAACACTGTGGCTCGAAGGGTAGAAAACATCGCTGAAAATATATCCTCTCAACTGTTCGACAAAAATGGACATGTTGAGTGGTTTTCTTTGGCCTTGGATGAGTCAACGGATGTGTCAGATACTGCTCAGGTGTTGATTTATATTCGAGGAGTAGATAAAAGCTATGAAGTGCATGAAGAACTTCTTGATATGAATAGTATTCATGGCACAACTACTGGTACAGATATTTTTAAAGGAGTTGAAATGGCCATTAATCAAAAGAACCTTCGATGGAAAAACTTGAAATGTATTACAACTAATGGAGGCAAAAACATGAGTGGGAAAGATAAAGGAGTGGTCGCTCTTGTGTCAAAGGTTGTAGAAAATGACGGTGGTTTAAAACCATTAGTCTTACATTGTATCATTTATCAACAGTCTTTGTGCGGAAAATGTTTGGATATATCTGAAGTTCTGAAACCAGTCATATCAACTGTTAATTTTATCAGATCTTTTGGGCTGAATCACCGACAATTCCGACAATTTATTGAAGAGATTGGAGAAAATGACTTACCTTATCATACTGCCGTACCTTGGCTTAGTTGTGGGAAAGTCCTTCAGCGCTTTTTTGAACTTCGAGCAGTGATCGAAATTTTTTTGAATGAAAAGCATCGCCCTCTTACTGAATTACAAAACAACGCATGGCTGTGGAAGTTAGCATTCTATGTTGATTTGACAAAACATGTGAACGAACTGAATTTGAGATTGCAAGGAGAAAACCAGCATCTTCCTGATTTATACACTAATATCAAATCATTCCGGAAGAAATTGATACTGTTTCAATCACAACTACGAAGTAAATGTTTTTCACATTTTAAAACATGTGAGATATTCAGCCACACTACTGAGACTGAGTTTCCTATCGATTTTGCAATCGAAACTTTGAGTGCTTTGAAAATAAATTTTGATACTCGTTTCTCGGACTTTGATGCCATTGCGAATCAAATTAAGATTTTTCAGAATCCTTTTGATACTGACATTGAAACCCTAGCCCCGGAACTTCAAATGGAAATAATTGATCTACAGTGCAGTGATATAATTAAGAACAAATATCAAAACTCATCTTTGTTGGAATTTTATAAGAGTCTTCCACCGACACAATTTGATAATTTGCATACATTTGCTCGTGGGCTGTTTTCTGTTTTTGGTGCTACTTATTTGTGTGAGAAGACCTTCTCCAAAATGAAGTACACAAAAAATGTTTACAGATCTAAATTAACTGATGAGCATCTTAAATCTCTTTTAATAATTGGTACAAGTAAAATTAGTCCACAACTACAAACTATTGTCAGTGGAAAATCTCAATTACACAAATCTCATTAGTATTTCATATGTCATTATGCTTGTTATAAGTTATGTTTTTATTTAAAATGTATAAAATGTTAGTTGGATTCATTTCAATAATTTGTTAGTTATTATATACTGAAGTAAAATTTTCTGCATATTATACATGTCTTTACTCATTACAATTCTGTGTTTCTTTATCCAGCTTATCACAAAAACAATAACAATAAGCCTACAACAATGTTATGAGTAGTTAGCCCATGACCATATCAATGTAGATGTCATATTAATAATTATTCAACATAAAATTAGAATACTTCAGTAAACTAAATTTAATTTGCTATAAAAAATATGTTCTCTAAAAGGAGTTTTCAAGTATGCTAGCTCTCCGCGGGCCGGACAAAATCTGTCCGCGAGCCGGATGTGGCCCTCGGGCCGTAGCTTGGAGACCCCTGGCTTAAGAGAACAAATTCTTAACGCCATACAAATGATTACTCCTGAAATGCTATCGAATGTACGAAATGGGTTTTATAATCGTTTAGGGTACTGCGCTTGATGCAAGAGGGACAGACATTTGAACATCTTCAACATTAAATTTTGTATAGTTCATTAAGTATAATATTTTGTTTCGTTTTAAATGTGAGAATTTTATTTAATTTTTTATAAGAATTTTATTTTAGTTACAAATTTTATAGAGTTTTGTTTCAGTTCAATGTTAATACATTATACATCAGTTACCAAAATATTATACAAAAGCCGTACATAGCGTAGCAATTCCTTAAAGCAAACGTCTGCATACTAGCTTTCAACGTTTTGCACTAAAGCCTCGGTACCCCGGTGTAGACATGGGCCAGAGAGGGGAAGTCGTTCCAATTTCACTCAGACTAGACCGACTCGTGTTTTGTCGGCTCTCGGGTACCGTATTAACTACCGGTTTCCCCGAGAGCCGACAAAACACGAGTGGGTCTAGTCTGAGTGAAATCGGAACGACTTCCCCTCTCTGGCCCATCTCTACCCCGGTGTCCCGATATGAACTCATCTGTACTCCCCTACTATCGTACCCCTCCATTTCATGTTTGCATGCACATGTGTGCGTGTCTGTATTTCCCTATATCTACTTTTATTTCATACTGTGTGATTGTGACAGAAATGATGAACATTGCTAATAGACTGCCTAAGTGGTGACGTCATTAAATGGCGGTTATTTAAAAACCTTTCCAAACACTCTTGAATTGTGTAGTATTTGCCCATTTGATTTTTTATTTTGAGTTCTTATGAATTAATGCGACAAAGATAACCGAAATAGATAGTATAATCATTTAGTATATTGTTGAAACAAAGAAAGTGTATATTAGTATACGTGGTATGTATAGTATCGATCATTTCTATGCTAATTAACTAAGAGTTTTGAGGTTATGTTACTTTTATCAGTATCTTATTGTTAATTTTGATATCCTTAATTTTTTAGTAGTGAAGATGGTGATGTGTTTTGTTCCCCATATATATATATGGGTGCAACCGATTTTTGACAAAATGACTACTGTACCTTATAGCGGACCTCTAATTGAACAACTTTTACTTATAAATTAATCGGCGAAAACGTACAGGAACGGAGATAATTAATAATTAAGGTGCTCATCGAATGAATTTTCCATGTCACATTTTTAGTGGTATCTGTTATACACACTTTTGAAATTATGAAAATCGTAATAAATGATGTTTATTTCACTTTACCACACAACAATTACATTTAATTTTTATGTTTTTTAATCACTTTTCTGCGATTTTAAAATTCTAACATAACCTTCCCCTTCCCCCGACCCGCACGCGCGAAAAAATTCGAATTAAAACATAGCATTATATAAACAAATATGCAAAAATTGTAATACAAATTAAGCAGTTGATATGTTTAGTATACCATTAAACCAATTATAAGCTTGCAATACTCTGTTTTTACTCGATAAAATTATAATATAGCTCCAAATTATTTCTTATGACAGATTACATCCACTTTTCTAATGTTTGGAAAGGTTTTGTGAGCCCCGCCTCCTTGTGACGTCAGACTTAGGTAGTCCATTGTTTGTGTAAAAATTGTGCTTCAGTAAGTTTGACACCGATTGAATAGATATTCGGTAAAATAATAGTTTTTTTTATGAATACAGATAAAACTATATATAAATATATTTGTTCTAAGATCTATTGTCTGTTTTAAAATTAATCCTTTCCATACCATATCAAAATTAGAATATCATAATTGATTTAAATAAATATATATAAAAATGAAAAAACTACACCCTGAGAGAAAGAGAGCTGGTTTTTGGGAAGTGTTCTTCGAAAGGTAAGAGAGACAAAATATGTGTGTAAATCGCTGTAAACCCATTTACATGTAGTTTCACAATATATCTGTGATCATTTATCTTTAAAAATAATTAATTAAATTTACTAATTTAAAAGAATTAAAGGTCACAGCAGTATGTCCGCAAATGATCCGTTTGTGTTGTAGAGCAATAAAATGTTTTAAATCATATCCAAATAACTAAAATAATCCTTGACTTGGTTGGACGCAACTGTCTTTCGTTAAACATTTTTTATTGTACCGATGGTTTTTGTTGGGCAGCAAAAACATTCTCCATCACAATAAACATTCAACAGATGCCGGTTTTGATATCGTAGTAGTCACTTGAAACATTTTGTTGTCAATAGAACAGTACTTGGTTGATGGTTAATTTAAAATTTAATTAAAAAAAATGAGGTGTGGCCACCACACGACTTTCTTATACGTATGAGCGTTTCAAATTATAGAATTTTAAGAATTTCTTTTACAAAAATTATTCAAAATCCTATTCTAAGTACTTCTATTCTCTTAATAGATCTCTATAGAATGCATACTTTGCAAGATATCAAAAAAGTGCTACTCGCTAAGAGTAAAAATGCTACTTCCGGTCCGAATTTTGAAATTTCATATATACAAAAAAAATTGCAAATCCAGTTTTAAATACTTTTATACTCTTGATAAATATATATAGAATGCATAACTTACGACATATTTGCAAAAAATCGCTATTCGATAAGAGTAAAAGTGGCACTTCCGGTCAGAATTTTGAATTTTTTTTATACAAAAGATATTGAAAATTATGTTTTAAATACTTTTTTACCCGTAACGTACTTGTCTAAAAAGCATGACTTGCGAAATATTCGCAAAAAACTGATTTTCGATAAGAGTAAAAGACCTACTTCCGGTAGGAATTTCGAAAAACTTTTTAAATAAACTTATTCCCAATTTTAATTTTAAGTACATATGTATTCTTTATAAATTTGTATAAACTTAGTAGTTGACGAAATATTGGCAAAATTCGATTTTTTCGCTGAAGTAAACTGCTACTTCCGGTCTACCGATTTTACTGAAAAACTAATCAGATCTCAAGAGGGAGATTATACACGTAAATACAAAATTTGGAATTGATATCTACAGCGGTTTGACCGCTATCGTGGTCACACACACACACACAGACACACAGACACACACACACACACACAGAGAGAGACACACAGACATTTTTTAAAAACCACTTTTTCGGTATCAGGGGACTTCAAAACGTGGACATCTGCAAAAATCTCGAGGTCGAAAATTTTCATCATCACAATACTTCCTTATACTACGTATAAGAAAGTAATTAATTATAATTTCTCATTTGAAGAACTTGCCGACATGTACCTTGCTTATCGTGCAGCATAGTGTAATGGAAGAGCAGCAGCACGCTTCTATGAACAGAGATAGCCGGAACGTAGGCAACCTCATCATACAACCTTTGCTTCCATCTATCGTCGGCAACATCATCATGGCCGACTTTTCAACAATTTTTGTAAACCATCATTTATTTGTCAATAAAACGCAGGCTAACTTGAACAAAAACTGATTTGTCTTTGTCCTCAGTCCTCCCAAACTTTTTTTTGTAAAATAATATCGAAACCATTTTTTCTATTTTATGCTAATACGGCTCATTGCGGACATATGTTTATTAAACAAAAATTGTTTGTTTTGATGTTCTCAAGCGCAAAACTTTGTGACACAGTCATATAATGTGAACACTGAAATACAAAAAAACAGTAGTTGCTGTTGATCATGTGGTAGGTACACACATTTGCAGAAGGCACTCAATTAATAACAAGTGAAATTCCATCTTGTCTTCTTTTGATGGGTGATATTTGAACAACAATAATTGTTGGCAACGATAAGATTCGCATCTGATGTCTTTAGGATTATTTTTTTTTCAATTTTAATGGTTTTTTTATTTGCTACCCGTGAAATTCGTTTGTTTTGATGTTCTCAAGCGCAAAACTTTGTGACACAGTCATATAATGTGAACACTGAAATACAAAAAAACAGTAGTTGCTGTTGATCATGTGGTAGGTACACACATTTGTAGAAGGCACTCAATTAATAACAAGTGAAATTCCATCTTGTCTTCTTTTGATGGGTGATATTTGAACAACAATAATTGTTGGCAACGATAAGATTCGCATCTGATGTCTTTAGGATTATTTTTTTTTTCAATTTTAATGGTTTTTTTATTTGCTACCCGTGAAATTCGGCGTCTTTTTTAACAAATGAAGGAAATATAAAAAAGTTATTTGAATAGACCTTCCAAATACCTCTCGAATGAGGGGTCACTCGACCCTGTTTGCCATTTAAAATTTTTAAAATGATATAGTCTACAGCGCCATTTTTTATTAAATATTTCTATGCTTTCTATAAAAATTGATATACGTCATTTCGTGGAAAAAGTTGAAATTTGTTGGTGAGTGTTATCAATATGCATTCTCAACTACCTCTCTTGAGACAGATCAACTATTAGCCAACCAATCCTATACTTTTACTTTGATAAATTTAAGAATTTCAAGCAGATATACCTTACAGCGCCATCTGTAAAAATTTTAAAATTTGAATTTTTTTTAGTATTTTTACTTTCTTATACGTAGTATAAGGAAGTATTGTGATGATGAAAATTTTCGACCTCGAGATTTTTGCAGATGTCCACGTTTTGAGGTCCCCTGATACCAAAAAAGTGGTTTTTAAAAAATGTCTGTGTGTCTGTGTGTGTGTGTGTGTGTCTGTGTGTCTGTCTGTGTGTGTGTGACCACGATAGCGGTCAAACCGCTGTAGATATCAATTCCAAATTTTGTATTTACGAATATAATCTCCCTCTTGAGAACTGATTAGATTTTGGGCAAAATCGGCAGACCGGAAGTAGTAGTTTACTTCAGTGAAAAAATCGAATTTTGCAAATATTTCGTCAATTACTAAGTTTAAACAAATTTATAAAGAATTTAAATGTACTCAAAATTAAATTTGAGAAAAATTCTTTTAATAAAGTTTTTCGAAATTTCTACCGGAAGTAGGTCTTTTCCTCTTATCGAAAATCAGTTTTTTGCGAATATCTCGCAAGTCATGCTTTCTAGGCAGGTACATTACGAGTATAAAAGTATTTAGAACGTACTTTTAAATATCTTTTGTATAAAAAAAATTTCAAAATTCAGACCGGAAGTACCACTTTTACTCTTATCGAACTGCGATTTTTTGCAAATATGTCGTAAATTATGCATTCTATATATATTTATGAAGAGTACAAAAGTATTTAGAGTTGGATTTGGAATATTTTTTGTATAAATGAAATTTCAAAATTCGGACCGGAAGTAACACTTTCATACGTATAAGAAAGTCGTGTGGTGGCCACACCTCATTTTTTATATACACTTAATCGTAGATAAAAACACTAGAATTAATAAAACAATTATATATAGGTACTTTATATATCCCCAAACTAATTTCATTAGACGTAAAAAGTTTATTTACTACTATACCCATCAAAGAACTGCAAAATTTGAGTCTAGAAAACTCAATGTAATGACTGATTTTCTTATTGTTTGATGCGCCGATTTCAAATATGGCATCAATTTTACTCAGTTACGTAAGAATTTTTCACAAAAAATAATACGTTTTGGAAAAGGAATTTTCCCCTGAAAGCTCCTTGGCACTTTGCCTCTTGTAGGCAGCATCCAACAGTCGGCATCATATTGACGTTCCACATACCTTGGTATCATCTACTGAAGTATACTTACTGCCATTACGTAGAAGCACTGCTTTCAAGCTTCTTTTTGACGAGTCAATAAAGAGCTTCCACTTGTTCACGTCATACTGTATATTAAACATCGCCATCAATCCATGGACATTGTTACAGTAACCACGCTATCTTGAGAAAAGTATGGAATGAAATCTATTTCTCGTTTTCTGAAGTATGAAAATGAAATGAAAGCATGAAGCACCATGAAGGTTCTCGTCATAAACCTTAGCTTTGTTTTTGGAGTCTTCAAGAGTACCTTCTAGTTTCTCGGTAGGTTTAGGTTCATGTATTTCTGAACTGTGAGGAACAGGGCGCATTGGCGACGGGAGGTTCGGACATTTTGTTTACTTTAGTTAATTAAATTGTACCCTTTCACGTTATATGAACAGAGGTAGCAGTCATCATTATGACTTTTGGGTTACCTCCAACCCAAAAGCACTTCAAAACGGATACACAAGAGTAATACACATTATGTGGCTATATATGCGTAGTATACTTTCTTTACAAAATCTCTTATATTATTTATATAATATTATGTTTCTTCACTACAAATTCCCCACAAATGTCACAAAAGGAAATAGGTGAATTAAGACAAGCCTTTTGTGTCTTTAAGTGTATTTTATACGTTAAAATATGAAAACTATAAAAGTGTGTATATACTCATTAGCTGCTGGAAATAAATAATCCCTACTGATATAACACTGCCAGAAAAATTGCATTTCACAACCTTTTCATTCAAAGATCGTATGACAACTGACAACTGAGCAGGGACGCAGGAAGTATGAAATAGGCGAAAGGAATACACGGGAAAGGGACATCACCTGAATCATTTTCGCTTACACAATATGCTTCTGGAATGCTCCTCATTATAACCACACATAGAGAGAGAGAGAGAGGGAGAGAGTGAGAGAGAGAGAGAGAGAGAGAGAGAGAGAGAGAGAGAGAGAGAGAGAGAGAGGGGAGAGAGCTTAACCTTGATTACAGGCGGACACATAGTTATTTGCAAAAATTTCTTCTCCTTGATCCAGTTCAAAACGTGCACATCTGCAAAAATCGAAGGTCATAAATGTTCATGATCATTAGGGAGCGGAATCGAGTGAGCTAAACTACCACGGAGCCACAACCGTGAAAAGAAATGATGTAAACAACTGCGTGTTGTTTACATTATATCTGAATAGTACTAATTCATAGGGCGAACTGCAACATCTGTTTACGCTCGACAAAAGACCGAGAATCAGAGAAAAAAGGGCAATAAAATAAGGAATTTATGAGGTAAAATTCTTTATACGGGGGCGTAGATAACGGCGTCAGGAGTGTTTAAAATTTATTATATTTACGTTATATTTCCAAGAGAAATAAAATTTTCATTTATACCTTACGTTAGTTTCCTTGTTTCATTGTTTTAACTGTTAATTACGTACTTCGTAATTTTTGTAATAGTTCCTGCCGGTTCATTGAATCCACTTCTTCCATTTCTATCGACGTAAGTGTTAATTGGATTTTGTTAAGATTAAGATTAAAATTTTTAGTTATCGTTTATTTAGATCTAGAACATTGTTTATGTTACTTTTTCAGATATGATATGGAAGAACTTCGAGAAATACATCGTGAAACAATGGCGAGTTGGATTGAGGGTCATACTGATTGTATGTCCATTGTCATTGATTCCGATATTTATTGCAAAGTCTGTAAAATATCGTTACAGAATGCCAAAAAATCGAACGTACAACGTCACTTAGCATCGCTAAAACATACACAGAAATTGGACCCGTTGAAAGCTGACAATTTTAACGAAAAACTCTGTGAAACTTTAATGGCGGCTAATATCCCATTAAAGAAACTTGACAATCCCACTTTCAAAACATTTCTCCAAAAATATACTGGTCGACATGTTCCTGATGAATCCACCTTACGCAAATGTTATGTTTCTAAGTGCTTCACGAAAACAGTAGAATGCATTAGAAGACATCTTTCAAATCAGTACCTATGGATAAGTGCCGACGAAACTGTCGATATATTAGGACGCTGTGTGGTAAATATTGTAGCTGGTGTACTACATCCAACTATTCCATATAACGCATATGTAATAGCATCTAAAGTTATAAATACAGTTGATGCGGAAACAGTTGCTAAAACCATTGACGAGAATTTGCACAAAATGCTTCATTCGGACGATAGGTACAGGGAAAAAATACTTTTATTTGTTAGTGACAGTGCCGCATATATGTTAAAAACAGGCAGACTATTAAAGGAAACATATCCTTATATGCTGCATATTACTTGTGTAGCACATGCTCTCCACAGAATCTGTGAATATATCAGAGACAACTATCCGGAAGTTGATAGACTTGTATCGGCTTTTAAAAAAGTTTTCAGAAAAACACCATCGAGAGTGGCCCTTTACAGGGAAAAACTTCCATCTTTGTCACTGCCACCCGCGCCAGTAATAACTAGATGGGGAACATGGCTGGAAGCTACTAGCTTTATGCAGAGAATTTCGATAGTTTACAAAATTTCGTTACATGTTTAAATGACGATGCTCGAAGTATTTCTGAGTGCAAGGAACTAACACAAATCCCAAATTTAAAAAATCAGCTGTTATTCCTTCAGGAACACTTTAGAAATTTGCCTAAACTAATCACATATTTTGAAAATCGAAATCTCAAACTAAAAGATGGATTAACCACATTAGATGCGTCTATTAATAATTTCAAAAGTATTCCAAGTGACTTCGGATGTGGCCTTCGGCAAAAGTTAGACGCAGTTTTTAATAGAAATCCAGATTTAATAACATTGTGGCAATTGTGTATGGGGACAATGACACAAAATCAAACTGCTAAATACGCTGAAATAAAAGAATATTTCCAGTACGCCCCTATAACCAGTTGCGATGTAGAAAGGACGTTTTCTATCTACAAGGATGTACTTCATTCAAAAAGAACAAATCTTACAGAAGAGAACCTTGAGAAAGTATTGCTGGTGAATATTAATACTCCTTTACTCGACTTGAACAACAAAATCAACAAATAATAATGCATTTTGGATTTTATGAGTTGTTATTCAATTAAATAAATAAAATTAAAACCTCTTTAAAAATACAACATTTCAATAGTACGCCCATGAGCGATGAGTCATGGCTCGCTCGATTCCGCTCCCTAATGATCATAATGCCTCTAAGAGTAAGAAAGTAAAATATTGTTCGCTGAAGCAGTGAGCAGTTGCCGGCGTAACTGGCTAAATAGCCGTGAAATCTCGAAGAATGCGTAAATTTTATAATATAATTTCTTTATTAATTTACAGTATATAATTAAATGATTTGAATTATACAAATATAATGAATTATTTATGTTATGTTGTACTGAAATTTTACACTTTTAGCTTTTGTGTCAGTTATTAGTAGGTAGTTTGTTTTTGTATATTATTATGTTATTGTTTTGTTAATCTTAAAATTGGAATGAACAGTCTGCAGGTCTTTTATGAAATAAATAGAAAAATATGGAATCAATTTGAATTAACAGCAATCCAAACTTTTTAAAAAGCTTCCTGAATTGCCCCATATGTAGAAGCTCCAGTCTACGGTACAACTTTGTGTAAATGTTTCACCGATAGTTAGTTAGTTCTGGCAACGTAGTTTTCAAACGGCGCCGTGGCATCATCGACGCTGATGAGAAAAACGTACGCAGGCGCGTCTCTCTTGGCGTCTCGACGTAGCGCCCGGGCCTGACAGTGCCGCGACTACCGCACGACCGATCGAAATGCCGAGCTGATAGTTATTTATACCCGCAGGTGTATCTCATAGTGCAGTGATCCAGTGCGATATGGCGGCTATCACGGGAGTCGCTGGACCGTGTGCGTTCCCCTGACATTCCCAGGTGGATTATGCAGCATCCGGGAAATCAGGATAACGGCGTCGGAAGTTCTCCGGCGGCGACCGGTGCCACGGGCACCGCCACCACTAACAAAAGCCACGTGAACGGTGGTCGTTTCGACTTCGACGACGGCGGAACCTTTTGTGGCGGTTGGGAGGAAGGAAAAGCTCATGGTCACGGTGTCTGCACGGGACCGAAGGGCCAGGGTGCCTACTCCGGATCTTGGCACTACGGTTTCGAAGTGTCGGGAGTGTACACGTGGCCCAGGTATTTAAACACATATACACATAGCGAGATTGTCACAGTCTAAACACACCGACGGTTGCTGTCGCTCTTGTACGTCAAGTCTCAGTTAAAGTCTCCGATCATCTCGGTTAACAATGTGTACACATTCGGGATGTGTAATTTTTGTTACCGCATTTAAACAGCAGTCGTTACTAGTGGTAGGAGCACTCACTCCGTTACACGACTCTGATGAATTTAGCTACGAACAAAAATAATCTCCACAAAGTCTATTATTATCGTTAATCTTGAAGTATACATTTACAAATTCTCTAGCTTCTCATTATATGTGTAAAGGTAATAATTTAAAAGGAAAAGGACATCTTAACGATGGTATTCGATAACTTTATTTATTTACAACAAATCTAAACGTATAATTGATGGAAAAGCTTTATACTCCTAATAGATACCTATATCCTCAAGTGATTCATTCTAGTGATTTTTTAATAGTTTGGTACGTGGTTGGTTGAAATATATAACTATTATTCGTTAATCTCTAGAATACAAAAAATATTTACAACAGAAGATATGTAGCTTAGGACGTGATTAAATAATTTAGGGTTCCTGAAGGGACTTTCTTGGCACCGTTATTATTATTAGCTTTTCATAACGACGACCTAATGGTTAAAATTAAATATTATGATCTCTATATATCTTCTATAATACTGTATTGTATATTTGTGATAATGGTTTGGATAGCAAGGTGAGCGGATCTGAGGTGTCTATTGCACAGGTGGTCTCATTTAAGTTAAATTTTTCTTGTTTTGGTATTCCTTATATTTGGTATTTCAAGAAAATGATTCTAGTAAGTTTGTACCATATCATATTCTTCATGTTTTTAAAATTCTTCTAAATTATATTGATTATTTCATTTGGGCTGTACATGTTGTTTTAAAAGAACAGGAAGTATATGCATCTCTACTTTAATTTCAAGGGTTAGTTTGTTAAACCTAATTTAATCAAGGTATTTTCATTTAAAAAGTGATAGTTACATCTAGAGAACCAGGCAAGATATAAAGCTGCGGATATAATACTATTATCATGTTTCAAATTGACTTCGTATAAATAAAAAACATTATCAAGTAGAAACATTTGAGTGTTAAAATTTTTAAATAAATAAAGCCTATTTCTATCAATTAAAGAACTTATTTCTCATTTGATTTCATTAAATGCTTTCTGATCCATATGTTAAGAGTCATCGCGATATGCAGCATTTTAAATATTTTAACATGTTAAGCAAATTCTGTTAGTTGTTCTAATGTGTATCAATTATTTTATTCTTGTTACGCCTATCAATAATATAAGTTACTAAATTGCAGCAGTATTTCAGCAATATATGAAGAAACAGTTACATTTTGTTGGCAAATATCAAAGGATAAATAATTATGTATAAAGTTTTATGAACCTCATTTACGTCACGAGTTTTATGAATTACGAGCGAAGCGTAGCGGAGTGAGTCCTTAGTAAAACGAGTGACGAATGAGTTTATAAAACAAGTTACATATTATACTTCTTCAAATAATCAAAATAATGCAAAATTATTTGCTGTTGTCGCGCCACGTCGGGTTATATTTTACGGACTGATGACAAGTGTCAACAAACTTGATTCATTTGATATTTGCAATTAAAAAACCAATCGTTAACCTTAGCCCGTGACTAAAGTTCCTAAGTTCACCCCGTTACTAAAGCGCACGAAGTCACAGCTTGTCAAGGTGTATTTAAAAGATTTAAAAGAACACTTAGCGTAACGGAAACATATACGATAAATGGCATTTTAAAGATGAGAGTAGAAAAAGATATTTACAATAGTTTGTGTATTTTGCGTTTATCTGTTGTGTTTCAAAGGTGTTCGTACATTGTTATTTCCTATATTAATTATACGTAGCAACCTTAAAGCAGTTGATAAACCTTATTGGATAATTGAAAGTATGTTAACAAAATGAAAAAGAAGCCGCTTAATACTGGATGATATGAGTGAAAGTGTAATAATAAAATACTTAATAATAAGAAGAATTAATTTTCATATGGGTTGTATTACAATACTCACATTGATTGGATAGATAGTGTAAATCACTAACCAGTAATTTAAGATAAAAAAATCGTGTGTTTAAGATAAAAAAGTCGTTTGGACACCACACGATTTTCTTATACGTATGAGCGTTTCAAACTATACAATTTTAAGAATTTTTTTACACAAAAATTATTCAGAATCCTATTCTAGGTACTTCTATTATCTTATTAAATCGCTATAGAATACATACTTTGCTGGATATTCGAAGAAAAGTGCTACTCCCTAAGAGTAAAAGTGTTACTTCTGGTCCAAATTTTGAAACTTCACATATACAAAAAATATTGCAAATATAGCACTAAATACTTTTGTACTCTTGATAAATATATATAGAATGCATAACGACATATTTGCAAAAAATCGCTATTCGATAAGAGTAAAAGTGGTACTTCCGGTCTGAATTTTGAATTCTAAATACTTTTATACCTCCGGTAGGAATTTCGAAAAACTTTTTAAATAAAATTGTTCTCAATTTTAATTCTAAGTACATATGAATTCTTTATAAATTTGTTTAAACTTACTAGTTGACGAAATATTGGCAAAATTCGATTTTTTCACTGAAGTAAACTGCTACTTCCGGTCTACCGATTTTACTGAAACACTAATCAGATCTCAAGAGGGAGATTATGCACGTACATACAAAATTTGGAATTGATATTTACAGCGGTTTGACCGCTATCGTGGTCACACACACAGAGACATTTTTTAAAAACCACTTTTTCGGTATCAGGGGACTTCAAAACGTGGACATATGCAAAAATCTCGAGGTCGAAAGTTTTCATCGTCACAATACTTCCTTATACTACGTATAAGAAAGTAATACCTATATTGTTTAACTGATATGTCATATATATAGTAAGCACATTTTACCTTCTTAAGCAGAGTAAGCAGAACTTTTGATTTATATATTTAGTTACACCTTTATAAATGTGTCAGTGTAATCATATTTACACTATAATTTCATTATAGTGTAAGTTTAAGCTAAATGAAAACGCACTCCAATAACTGTAAGATATTCCTAATAGGTATACAATAGTAATAATAATAATATATTTACATCTCTTGACAAATAATGGCATGTCATATTTATTAATAGAATAGGGAAATGGACAAAATTTTGTAGGCATTCACGTGTCGTCTTCTTATTCTACCACCTGTCTATTATCCCAAGTAACCCAAAAGTGCAGAATAGTACTAGTTCTTTTTCCAGTGTAATTAAAAGAATTCATTAATAATGTTAACATGATTCACGATATACATATTTCAGCGTATGTATTTATTTTCTATTATTAATAGGTTTATCGTTAGCTATTAATTTCTCAGGTTGTTCAGACTTAATTATTTTCAAAAATAAATGTTCTCAAATAATGCTGACAGTGATGTTATTGCTGACGATCATTATAGTTGCTTGTTGCTTTTTTATATGTATATTTTAATTAATTGAAGAAAGGTTGTTATTTATTTTTTCCGAATAATTTACTTCGGCCTCTTAGAATTGCATCCATGTCCAAAGTTTATATTTATTTACATTCTAACAATCGTGCATTTAATGTACTGGGCTTATATTCTAAAGTCGTCGCATGTTTATCTGCTTCTTGATTTTCCAATCAGCAGCTGAAAAGAAGAGAGTTATTCAGCTATGGGTATTTCATGTTTTTTAACCTTATGTAATACAACATGTTTGTTCCATTGCAGTTGTTATTAATCTTATACCAGCAGTCCATCAATCTCTTCGAGCTTGAATCCGTCTCTTCGCATCTGGTCACATCTTTTCTTCCTATATATTTTCTGTAAATCGCGAGCACTGCCATGATGATTTTTCTAGTGTCCGATATCATAAACTTTTGACTAATCCTATCATGTACATAACTAAATTTTAACAAATACGTTAAAAGCATGTAAGAGGAGTTACTCATTTTGTTTCCCACTCCTAAAATATTTTAAAGTGTAATTCCAAATATTTTCTTTGTTAATCTGAAATATTTGTATTTAATTTGCTTCACATATCTTAATCAAACAACGAGAATAAGTTCATATTCATCTGTAGACTATAGAAAGATTTGTAGAAATTGTTTAGTCTAGGTAATTTATCTTTGTAATATAATAGTTATGAGATTTTCCATTGTTGCAGTAATAAGTTACTTCACTGGCCGTGCATCTATTATGTTTTTAAATTGTTAAAGTCAAAAGAAATTTTTTAAGTTTTGTATTACAAAATTTAGATTCTCCCTTAAATTTTAATCTAAGTACCACATTATTCATTCAAAGGTCATATTCATAACTTATGTGCATATAAGTACACACATTTTACATCAAATCATCTATATGTTTGGCATATTTTCTCACTTAATTCCCAGAAATTAAGCTATTTCATTACGTATGACAAATAACTTATAGAGTTTAATTTTTCAGTGGTTTGTATTTATAATATTTTTCTTAAAGATGTATTACTCATTCAGTTTTAAATATCCTTAGCCAGTTATGATAATATATGACAAATATATTTTTGTCTAGAAAATCACGCACTGTATGAGTCCATAAGTGAAAAATAAATATTCGCTATACGATGAATATAGTTACAATTTAAATTTAAAAAAGTAGATAATGTTGTTTGTAAAACATATTCAATAATTCAAACGTAATGTACGATTTATTTTCTGAAGTAAAATTGTTTGTAATACTTTTACTAATAGGTAAAGAAAGAAACCGTGATACAATAACAACATTCTGTTTTATTCCAGTTCGCTGTCTGACTTTTGGTTTGATCGATGCCGTAGATGTTAAATATTAACCATATACATATTTAACACATTAAAATTTGAAATTAAAAAAGAAATATATTAATTCATGTCTTAAGGCGATACTACCCGATCGAATTTCGACCTATTTTCAACAGTTTTCCTAAGAAAACTAGGGGAATACCAATTGATGTACACACTTGAAATTTGTTATAGTGCATCTAAGATTAGTCTATAAGTTCCCTAATTTATTTGTTATTCAAATTAAGTACACATTCTGTTGTAATTAATTGTAAAGTTCATGAAAATCACCTTATTTTTACTCAAATTTGTGGTTAGAACGGAAGACTTGCTTAAAATTTCAAAAATGAGTTGTGGCCACCACACGACTTTCTTAAACGTATGAGCGTTTCAAACTATACAATTTTAAGATTTTTTTACACAAAAATTATTCAAAATCCTATTCTAAGTACTTCTATTCTCTTAATAAATCTCTTTAGAATGCATACTTTGTTTGTTATTATCAAAAAAGTGCTACTTCCTAAGAGTAAAAGTGCTACTTCCGGTCCGAATTTTGAAATTTCATATATACAAAAAATATTGCAAATCCAGTTCTAAATACTTTCGTTCTCTTGATAAATATATATAGAATGCATAACTTACGACATATTTGCAAAGTGGTACTTCCGGTGTGAATTTTAATTTTTTTTATACAAAAGATATTGAAAAGTATGTTTTAAATACTTTTATACTCGTAACGTACTTGTCTAAAAAGCATGACTTGCGAAATATTCGCAAAAAATTGATTTTCGATAAGAGTAAAAGACCTACTTCCGGCAGGAATTTTGAAAAACTTTTTAAATAAAATTATTCTCAATTTTAATTTTAAGTACATATGAATTCTTTATAAATTTGTTTAAACTTAGTAGTTGACGAAATATTGGCAGAATTCGATTTTTTCACTGAAGTAAACTGCTACTTCCGGTCTACCGATTTTACTGAAAACCTAATCAGATCTCAAGAGGGAGATTATACACGTAAATATAAAATTTGGAATTGATATCTATAGCGGTTTGACCGCTATCGTGGTCACACACAAACACACACACAGACATTTTTTAAAAACCACTTTTTCGGTATCAGGGAACTTCAAAACGTGAACATCTGCAAAAATCTTGAGGTCGAAAATTTTTATCATCACAATACTTCCTCATACTACGTATAAGAAAGTAACAAGTTAGAGATCCTTTTTGAAGCTTTATCTACAACATCCCCCAATTAAAAATACATTATATTGTCCACTAATTAAATAATATTGTTGAAACGTAGGTCTTGCTGAAGCGTGCAGATGCTGGACTTAGTTTTCTTTCTTTTACAGGCGGTCTCTATCGCCGTCGGACCTTCGCAAACTTCTGGTTTTATGAGTTTTGTAAAATAAATAAAAATGTCCGCAGATATTAACATAAAATCCAATATACTTCAGTTCAGTTGTAATTTAAGCGATTCCAGCTTTACACCAATTAAAAGACCTGCAGTTGCTATAAGTCATTACTGGAAAACCATAGAAAAATTTGTACATGTACCTTCTAATTCTCGAATTTAAGACCTCTAACTATTAAATAAGCATGCAAGATACTGCGCGTAAACCTAGGCTTAGTTAAAGCGGGATATCCACCACATCGAACACACAACTTACTCGACTAGATCCATATTGTGCGTACTTCTTAACTAGTTGAAATTACGAGTTACGTTATTGAGGATGAGAAAATCGTCATTCTGAATAGATTCATACACATGAAATAATGAAGTGAGGAGCGCTTTTGACGTGCTGGTGAACTAGCCAGTAACATAAGCAAATGTACAGCATGCCCAAAATCAGCTTTCAAAGTTGTAATCTTGTAAACCCATATGTTGCTTAAAACGTAACTGATTACAGGTGATAGTGGAAGAAAATATTCGCAAATACCTTGTAAAACGTAATTAAAAAAAAGGGAGTGAAAGAAAAATATGAGTACTGCCCGTAGAAAAATAATCGCAGTCCAATGTGCACGCATTGACGAGAAATTGATTTTTCTTTCCTCTAGTCCGAGCCCACAAAATAACATCGCCATAGAAAATCTTTTCAATTGCCATTCATTCTCAAAGATTGTAACTATTTGAATTTTATCGTTTTTTTGGAAAAACCTTAAACTGGAATTACTAGTGGTATTTACGTAAATGCGTATATGATAAACAAAGTTATGGATCGACTTTAACTACATTTTGGCACTAAAAATTTAGAACATTTTGATGAGTTACAAATACATTTCTTTTTTGATTTATAAGTATTCTTCAGATTCTCATAGCCTGGTACCTATTTAGCGGTAACCCTGTATAATATAAATAAAGATCGTAAAACACTACAACTCTTAGAATGGAAATTCTAGAGATGTGCTTCGAGAAATAAGTTGTCGTGTAACACTTATATATGTGAAAACATAGTGTCATTATTTTGGACCCCCGTGTAACCGCTTTGAAGTCTAAACTTGTTTGAGAATCCTATTAAAACCCGCAACGGCTTGCCATTGATAAAAACGTTCCTTTGATATGGATGACTGAACATACAAAGTAGCAGAAATTGATCTAACAAACAGGCTAGCTACGGAAGAGTCTGCTAATAGACATAATAGGACCTAAATTAACTCTAGGAATAGCAAAAGCCCAAGTCCTTGATGTAGTGCACGGACATACGCACGCTTCTGGAATAGGACACGCATGTAAGTGGTCCAATATTGTCACTGACTGCTACAGATAACGTGACGTCAGATCAGCGATCTAATAGGACTTATCACAGAACATTGACAGATTGTGGAATGATGTAGATGAAACAGCTTTCCATCTTTGAATGCAAAGGGTTGACCTCTTAGGTTACTAAACCCAAAAGAGAAACGTTCACAGAAAGGTCTGTTAGTTACATAAACTATAGGTTAGGTATGATATGCTTGTTTTATGATGCCTACTCATGAGACTTACCTGTAGGTAAGCATGCCAAGGTTACTGCAACCAGCTAATCACGTTGTTAGTAAAATTGCTACTTGACCTCGACGTCGTTAAAAATACGAAATTTTTGATTAAGTTCTTAATACGTTGGTAAATGGCACAGAAATACCTGTCCCTCGGCTAACATATTCTTATTCAATATCGAAGAACGGTCGACCCTTTATCCAGTGTTTTATAAGTATGACACCGTCAAACTTATAAAGTTTCGCACTTATCCTGGACTGAAAAACTGTTTAGAAATTCTCTAGCAAGCATTTTATATCCTACGAAACTATTATTAGTTTCGAACAAACTGAAGGAGAATGTAGTTTGTGTTCGTTAAACCTATAGGAAATGATTAAGAATATGTAGAGAGTAATCTCTCTAAATAGGAAAGCTTTGTAAACCTGTCAACACAGAAAATAACAAATTCAATTACCTTGTTGCTATGCTACTTTCAGATCCAGGTTACGAAAGTTAATATTAAAAAACAGTTTGTTTACTGTGTATTCACGATCATTTTTCCCACCAAGAAGTCACAGTTGTGAGTATTTTTTAAAAATTTCTGTCTCAATAACTTTTTTTCTTTTGTTTCACTATCTTATATTAATAGTTTATCCTGAGGAAGCACAAATTCCTTATGTGCGAAATATTGATAATAAAACGTTAGACTTCCTATACAAATAAGTCTTTTTATTGCCGGATTTCCCAACACTCCTCTCCGACATTAATACATAACGGCAAAGACTACTACAAATTACATATTATACCGTAGTCGTCAAATTTTAATTTCGGTTTACACTTCTATCCCATGCAGAAGATGACCTTATAATATGCAGCGATGCCTGCTTGCTAACAGTGGTAGGAGAGCAACGCAGTGTCGGGGGACCCTCACGCCTTACATTTCATAGAAAACGTTTGTCGAGTGTACTGTCTTGGCAGCCTCGCTTATGTTTATCTTTAGTTTATTTCGTCGCGCTCTTTTCCAGATGGAAATGCAAGACTAAAGTTGCTTTTTTTTTAAACGGAACACCCTGTATATTAGTAGATAAAATGATCCGCGCTTGAAAGCTGGTTACATCGATATAATGCGTATGGGTCTAAAGTTGATAGTTTCTGTGTTAATAATTATTTTACATGATAAATTAATACATTTCAGGAGGCTATTATGCATAAGGAAAAACAAAAGATCCGAATCCAACAGAATAGAATATTTTTTACTAATATTGAGTTTTGCTGTTACGTGAAATACATTCTGTAACTGTTCGCGTTATACAGAGTAATCACAATTTCGCAAAATCGAAGAAATCTCGTAATTTTTAAATGGAACACCCTGTATATCAGTTCATTTTTGAATTGTTTATTAAATTTCATGTCAGAAACATGTATGACGTTAATACTTTAATTGTGACTATTACTGAGCTACTGTCGTTTTTTGATATGCTTTTGTTAGTTTTTGCAAAAAAGACAATTTTTTCAAACGGAACACCCTGTATATTATTTCATTTTTGAATTTCTTATTAAATTTCACATCAAAAACATGTGAGACGTTAATATTTTAAAAGTGACTATTACTGAGATATTGTCTCCTTTTGATATAATTTTGTCAGTTTTGTGTTTTTAATTAATATAGTATAGTATATAGTTGAAGGGAAGTAACGACCGTCACAACGTTAAGAAGAGAAGTGTAAAAAATATTGGGGAATGCGGTCAATTTATAGCCAAATTCAAGTGCTCATTTGTTCTTTATTTATAAGATGTTGAATCTGTCATGTATGTGTGGATTGCAATGAACTAGTTTAATTATTGTTTCGTAACTCCGAAAACATCAGAATGTATGGGTAGGTATAAAGAAAACACTATATTGTGGCTTATAACGTTTCGGAAAAAAATATTTCCTTCATCAGATACTATAATAAACAGAAAAAAGAGAAATTTTCAGTAAAATGTATAATAAGTAATTATTTAAACAACACCAAATATATATTTAAAAATTAAATTAAACTTGCATTGCCCCTAATTATATGAATAACTCAAAATTTCTCTTTTTTCTGTTTATTATAGCATCTAAGGAAATAAATTTATATATATATATATATATATATATATATATATATATATATATATATATATATATTAAATCCAAATATTTCGGAAATTACATTTGTCCTTATTCTAATGACCACCGATATATATTTATTTTGTATGTGTCAGTCATAATTTTCATGTGAATTCCAAATACTTACTTTTACCTCTTCTTTTCACTCTTACTTGACGACGAAGTTGGAATAGTCCGACACGCCTCTAAGTTGACACATTTGGTATCAGTAATAATAATTCCCACATAATTTAAAACGCTATTTTAAATATTATTCTCAGCCATATGAAATGTATATATTACATAGACATTGCCTTAAGTTCACAAAGATTTATTTTACATAGAAACTGTTTATTTATATCCTATCTATTTTAAGTGAGAAAAAAATGTGTAGATTAGCAAAGTAATGTACAATAACACATATTTGTATGTACATACATACATATATGGATATAACTTTATTTATGATAGTATGTATACCTATATTTATTTTAAATTGGTAAGTGACTGTGTTTGGATTATAATCATGGTGAAATTACATCCTGCTTTGATATTGTAATTTTGTGTTTAACTAACTGTTTTTTAATCACGTTATTTATAACAATATCAGAGGAATGATTATCTTATTACTATCGTATTAAAAGACCTTTATTGTCTATACCTAAACCTATTGTTCTGAGTCAAGCCGAGACTTTTGGCCTGACTGACTACTCGTAGTTGCACATTCCTGATGATTGCCGAGAAATAAAACAGATGATTAGACTGAATTAATAAAGAATGCATGGTTAGAACAAATACTAAAAATACTATTCAAGTCATATTGCAAATTTTTTATCGCTCTCTCTCGCAATTTCTAATCGAAAAGGAGTGATAATTTGCGTATCATCAGAATACATTTATACTTTGAATGTTGTTATTGATTCCAAGCGTATATAGAAATCTTACTGGTCTTATATTTCTCATGGCTCTAGTTTGAGGATGTAAAATTGGAAAACATCAAAATCATTATCAACGTAACCAAACTAAATAAGAGAGAACGTCTTTTTTAATGAGTGTGTCATCTTAAATTGTTTCTAATGAAGTTTTAAAAATTAAACATTAACTATTGCGAGATAAGTAATGTCTATTCTACGGCACTAATATTTGGAAAGGTCAATAAGTTTTCCTTTTATTGGTAACTTAAGTAATAAATTATCTAAATAAATTTCTTATAAAAATAAATTCTCTGGGTACGCGTAGTACGTGAGAAAGATATCAATCAGCAAGTGTCTGACAGAAGCAATTTCAACAGAACAGATTATGTACTTCGGAAATATGAAGTATTACGGTATTTATATCTCGACGTACACATAAATGCGCCGATCGAGGAAAAAATTGCAAATTGCTACAGAAATAGATTTTTATTTACTTCTATCTTGGTTGAAAAGTAATCAATTAGTATTTATTTAGGTCAACATTTCGTGTTTGCTTCCCTTTTCACGTCCACATTAATCTTGATTGAACTAAATTTAAATCGCGAAGTACTTGACCTTAAACACTTTCACTAATGACAAATCAATAAAAAGTTATACGTTCATTGGTTTTCATTAACAATTCTTATAGGAGACGGAATCTGATTTTATTAGTTTTATGCGTGCTTATGAAATCGAAATTATTTTCTGTTAAAAAATAAAACTGTCTCGACGCCTCCACCAAATGTTATCATGAGTGATTTATGTATAGGCTAAAGGAAATTCTATTCTGTTTAAAAAGTAGTAGTAAGGATATAGTTCATTACACCTGTATGGAATTTAGCTTTCTGATATTATTAGCACCAATCTCTCTTATTCGTATAAATATTACTAGATAATAGGTACTTGCAGTGACTCAAGTGTATATGATGCTCCTTCAAAAGAAATTATGTACATTTTAAAATAATATTTTCTATCCAAGGTAAAGTGCCGTAGCGAATTATGTGAGATTTAATCAACAGTAAAAAAGCATCCGACACATTTTATAAAATGAGTAGACAGCATTGCCAGGTAGAGATAAAGTGAGGAAAAAGTAAAAATCGCTACAGAATGAAACTCACTAATTACATAATTTATATTAATTTTAAACAGAATTTAATTTTGAAATAATGTATCTAGAAATTATAGCAAGCCTTTCATTTACGAATGTTTTCCTTAAATAATGTTGCAAGACTATTTAATATAAGTAATTAAATTTAATTAGAAAATTGATAATATAAAATACAATTTAGACGATTTTATATTATGTGAAATAGGTAAATAGGAGTTTTTCTAATTATTGTATGTATTTTTCAAGCTATTAGAGATACTAAAAATACAAAAATAAAAGTAAGCACTCCATTATCATAAATTTTAAAATAATATGACGTTATTTTTAAATATTGTTTTTTTTTTTTTAAAGTATGTCCATAATTCTACTATTTTATATTGTGCAGTTATGGAATTATATAACAAAAACAATAAATTATTAATCATTAGAAATAATTTTGGAGTAAACTTTACTTCATTTAAATAATATTGGTGACAAAAAGGTTTATTAACTGGACTAATGTAGCTATCATATAACCCGTATCCAATATATTTGTATTATATAAAATTTTATCACGCGAATTTCTATGAAATTTTTTTTCATTTGAGATGGCTAAAAAGTAATTTGTGATGCTATCACAAATTAAATATTATTTGAAATGTATACATATCAAATTTTCTGAAGTTTAACACAGATATAACTAATTTGATCTTCCTGCAATAAATTACTATTAGAAATTAGTCTTATGGCAATATTAGACACATGTTTGCAGGAGCACAAGTTTACGACACGACAAGGACAGCGAGGAGTGTCGTAAAGTACCTTATGACACGAGTTCTTTATGTTATTTTTTCTAATCTGCCTCTTTTTATCATTTTCTTTTATAAAAATAATAGGAATTTCAAAATGTAGTAATTTTTGTGGTGGTTGGCAATATGTAAATTCAAAATTTGAATTTATTGCAATTTTTATATCCAATATTTGCTACTTCTTAAATTTAATATTAAATGAATGCAAATATTTCATATACATGTCTGAAATTAGAGAAATTGCCGTCAATAATTTACTACCCACTAAATCTCGTAGCAATTATGAGAAGCAGTATATGACATGCGTAAAAAAAAGAACTTGATGTTTTATCAGAAAACGCTTTAATTGCCTATTTTCTATTCAAAATTTGAATTTACTGCAATTTTTATATTCAATATTTGCTACTTCTTAAATTTAATATTGCAACGTTATCGGGTTCGCAATAAACAACTCGTGCAATTTATTTATTTAAAACAGTCTGTATATTCATACACGTAAAATTAATTACAATATAAAATGTAAAACTAACGTATCACACTTAAACTACTATTAATAAATTAAAATTAACACAGGTATTTATTTCTATTACTAATATTTATGTAACACTACCGTATTTATGTCTTTTCTTCGGCTACCACTTAAAGAACTATTTATTTATTTATTATATTTATTTCTACTTTGGTCTGTTCCGCGAACTTCTTATTCCGGAATTATTCATCCATCGGTGACCCAGCCGCCTTATATACACATACGAAACATCTGGAAGCATTCGCGTGCACTCCATTTCCCTCTCGATGTTTGTAGAACATTCGACAGACATTCTGTCTCTTTGCAGTACAACGCAAATGGATGGTTTATTGCTTTATGATGTTTACCAGTCGCGTCGAGATGATTTACAACCTCTTTTTATTGTCGCTCGGAAGTGTGCCTTTCTTTTGTTGTCGCCCGGATGTCTACTGGTTTCGTTACAATATTAAATGAATGCAAATATTTCATATACATATTTGAAATTAGAGAAATTGCCGTCAATAATTTACTTCCCACTAAATCTCGTAGCAATTATGAGAAGCAGTATATGACATGCGTAAAAAAAAGAACTTGATGTTTTATCAGAAAACGCTTTAATTGCCTATTTTCTATTCAAAATTTGAATTTACTGCAATTTTTATATTCAATATTTGCTACTTCTTAAATTTAATATTGCAACGTTATCGGGTTCGCAATAAACAACTCGTGCAATTTATTTATTTAAAACAGTCTGTATATTCATACACGTAAAATTAATTACAATATAAAATGTAAAACTAACGTATCACACTTAAACTACTATTAATAAATTAAAATTAACACAGGTATTTATTTCTATTACTAATATTTATGTAACACTACCGTATTTATGTCTTTTCTTCGGCTACCACTTAAAGAACTATTTATTTATTTATTATATTTATTTCTACTTTGGTCTGTTCCGCGAACTTCTTATTCCGGAATTATTCATCCATCGGTGACCCAGCCGCCTCATATACACATACGAAACATCTGGAAGCATTTGCGTACACTCCATTTCCCTCTCGATGTTTGTAGAACATTCGACAGACATTCTGTCTCTTTGCAGTACAACGCAAATGGATGGTTTATTGCTTTATGATGTTTACCAGTCGCGTCGAGATGATTTACAACCTCTTTTTATTGTCGCTCGGAAGTGTGCCTTTCTTTTGTTGTCGCCCGGATGTCTACTGGTTTCGTTACAATATTAAATGAATGCAAATATTTCATATACATATCTGAAATTAGAGAAATTGCCGTCAATAATTTACTTCCCACTAAATCTCGTAGCAATTATGAGAAGCAGTATATGACATGCGTAAAAAAAGAACTTGATGTTTTATCTGAAAACGCTTTAATTGCCTATTTTTAATTACAACATACTAAATATAAACCATCTACTTTATGGACAATTATTCTGTGCTGAAGTCTTGTTTAACTATATATAAGGATATAGATATATCGCAGTAAAATAAATTACAGCCTTTCCTGAATCGGTTATCTCAAGATTATCTACCAAAAAAATCTAAAATCTTAGAAGAAATAAATATTATTAAATTTATATAAGAAGCAGACAATAAAATATATTTGGCAATGAAAGTATAATTACATTTTTCACATCTATCTCAGCTATGCATATAATGGTATTAACTTGTAGGTAGTCTTGATAATAGGCTACAACGGAGCTTGCAGACGAGAAGAGCTGACCAATATATCTGTAGACGACATTGCCTGCACCATCATTATTTCTGTACCTCAAACAAAAAACAATATTCCGAGATTCTTATTAATTACAGGTACAATATGGATCTATTTAATTAAGAAATATTATAACTTACGGTCTATTAATACTTATAGTCATAAGCGATTTTACATGACTTATCGTAATGGTCAGAGTATTAATATTATAGGCAAAATTTCGAAGGACATTGCGAGTTTTTTGAAATTGCCAAATCCAGAATTGTTTACAGGGCACTGTTTTAAAAAATCTAGTGAAACACATTTGGCAAACCATGATGGTGATTTGTTGACCTTTAAAAATCATGGGGATTGGAAGTCCTCAGTTGTTGTTCTATGAGGGTTATATTGAATCCTTCTTAAACAAAAGTATTAAAATATCTCATACGGTCGGATCACAAGCTAACATAAACATTCCGGGATGTTCAAACGAAAACACTGCAATTGATGGAAATAACGGTTTTCATCAAAATATTCTATCAAGTACGAGTAGTTTGCCTGGTGTTACTATAAATGCCCGAGATACATCTCATGTATCTATCAATATATACAATTCAATATCAATTCAAAATAAAATTTATCAATGTATACAGTAACTGTACAATTCAAGAACGTGATTGAAAATAAAATATTTGAAAAGATTCTTGTTGAAGAATGAATCTCTGCAATTTCATTTATTATAGTTGTCAAATAGGTATGTTACTTTGTTTCATTTTTATAAATATTTTACACATCGTACAAATATACGAGGGCGTATTTTTATGTTATCTACCTAGCCAACAAAAGAGTGACGATGTCAAACAAATTATTTAAAAATTGCCGTCACTGTTAGAAGTAAGTACATGTGCTAAGTTGTGTTTAGTTTATGCTGTGTATAGAGATTTGAGACGGTCCATTTCTCGATAAAATGAGTGAAACTAAAGTCGAACATCGCAGCGTAATAAAGTTCCTGACAAAGGAAGGCAATGGTCCAAAAGCAATTCATGAAAGAATTGTTGCTGTATATGGGAAAGATACACCATTTTATTTCCAAGTAAAATATTGGTCTAAACTCTTTCGATGGGGACGAGAGTCAATCAATGATGACCGAAGTCCGGACGACCCATTGAAGCTCGAACTGAAAACATTGTGCGAGAAGTCGAAAATTTGGTACTGAAAGATCGGCGTGTAAAGATCTCTGTCATTGCCAATGAAGTCTGTATACCCGAAACAAGTGTTCTCAAAATGCATGACGATTTCGGTATGAAGAAGGTCTGCACGGTGGATACCCAGATTGCTTACACCTGAACAAAAACTGTGCAGAAAAGAAGTTTCTCAAGCAAATTTGGTCAAGTTGGAGAGGGACAAAACATTTTTATCTCGAATTATTACCGAGGATGAGACTTCGGTATATTACTGGGACCCTCCTACTAAACAAGTATCCATGCAGTGGGTTCATAAGGGCTCTCCACCACCAAAAAAGGCCAAGATACAATTTTCTGGAAAAAAAACTGATGGCAACGGTTTTCTGGGATGCTGAAGGAGTTTTTCTTATTGAATATATGCCGAGAGGGTCTACCATAAATTGAAAGGCCTACGGAAACACAATTAAAAATTTAAAAACTGCTCTGGAGGAAAAACGACCGCATTCTTATCCACAAAAAAACTTGTTGCTGCACGACAATTGTCGGGTTCATAAGGCAAACAAAGTTCAGCAGATAATCAATGACTGTGGGTTTATAGAGTTAAGGTATCCACCTTATATCCTCGACCTAGCTCCGTCAGACTTCTTCTTATTCAAAAATTTAAAAAAGCATCTCAGAGGAAAGCGTTTTGCTTCTGATGAAGAACTCAAAGAAGCTGTTGAAGAATATTTTGCGGGGTTACCGAGGCAATTTTTTTCTGACGGTTTGGGGCAACTGGAAAAAAGATGGAATAAGTCTATTAGTGTTGAATGGAGTTATGTAGAAAAATAATTGTTTTTTGTTCTCTTATGTGCTTTTTTTCATGGCTAGGTAGATAACATAAATATACGCCCTCCTAGATTCAATTTTGATTTTTTGACATTTGAATTACAAATTATAAGTAGCGACCCTCGAAAAACTAAATTGAACTAGATAATCACACACACTGTGCGTTTGTAAGTTATAAACACTGACGGAGTTCTGCAAAAGCTCTGTACTCGCCTCCTTCTAATTTTTGGTATTTATTGCTGATGTAACTTCTTGTCTTCAGTGTAAGAATGCCGATGTTGCACAATTATTTTCTAGAATGTGATAAAGTCTAAAAAAACTTTAAATTTAAGTATTGACAAACGCAAGTTTATGACATTCACTCCCAACATCTTTCATTCACACTCAAAGTCGATAAGTTTTTATTTACACGAAAAGTTAACATTTGCTACTCATACCTTCAAATTATAAATACTAAGCTTTTTCGAAATAATGCTTCCTTGAAAATCTTGTGTGCTAACGCTGTGTTGTCCGGAATCCTAAGTATAATGTTAAATCGAATCTGCTTAAGCATGTTAAAAGTAGACTTGAATTCAACTGCACTGTTAAGAGAGTGGCTTTTTATGTTTTGAAGCCAGCTTAACCTCATGGGTTTCCTATACAAGAGGCAGAACTAATATGGTTTATTACTATTTTTTTTAAAATTTATTAAATCAACTTTAAATTAGTTATCTAACGGAGTTCTTCAAGGCTCTGTCCTTGCCACTTATTATTTTGGTCTTATTTTAGTTAGTATGTATTTCCTGATTTCCAATGTAAGCATCTGTTATATGCTGATGATTCCAAATTATTTTCTAGAGTATGTTCCTTTGACTACTGCGTTAATCTGCTGAATAATCTAAATCACATTCATAAGTAGAGTCTTGAAAACTCTTTGAACTTGAATACCGACAAATGCATGTTTATGACGTTCACTCGGAATCATAATTTTACCTCTCATTCATACTCAGAGTCGATAGTTTTAGACACTGGTTTTCATTTTGACAAAGTTAACATTGGTTAACATTCAGACTATCACAAATGACACCTTCAAATTATTAGTTTTCTTTTATTGGAAATACCAAGCCTCTTCATTATAATGCTGATAATATTGTGTGATAATGCTGATAATACTAACTATAACGTTTAATCGAATTTTTTTAAGCTTGTTCAAATGAGGTTTCTTAGGGCTCTTAGTCGCTTTCGACTTTAGTTACCTTGAGCTATTAAGAAGGTGGCTATTTATATCTTCGGTTGACAGCAGATTAAGTTCTGAACTTGTTTTTTTTTTAGAAAATATTGAGAAGGTTTATAAATTATATTATTACACTGTTCAATTTGTTAAAATTTTATGTTCCTATTTTAAATTTACGTTATGTTAAATATTTTTAGCCTTTCACCACTATTATTTGCCAATTAATTTTGTATGTCGTAGTTTGATAATTATTGTTAACATTTGGAGTTATTAAACATTACTTTTTCAAGTTTGAAGAATTATATACAGGGTTGTTATAAAGTAAGGGATATACTTTAACTTATTATAACTTTTTAACAAATTAAGTTAATATCAAAAACTAAACGAAATTTAATTGTTTAAATAATGGGATTTTGTATGCCCAAACCCAGTTACCGCAAATGTTCAATATGTCCACCATTTTGATCTTGTAAAATCAGCAACCGTTCCTCTAAATTGTATACTACATTTCTTAACATTTCTGTTTGAATTGCACCAATTTGCTCCGTAATATTGTCTTTTAATTCTTGTAGCGTTGTTGGTCTTCTTCTAAACACTAAATTTTTTAAATGACCCCACAGCCAGTAGTCCGCTGGGTTAAGATCAGGTGATCTTGGTGGCCATGAATTTGCAAAATGTCTGCTTAAAACGCGATCTTGAAAAACGTTAGTTAAAAATTCTTTAGCTGGTCGGAAAATGTGGGGAGGTGCTCCATCCTGCATAAAAATCATGTTTTCAATTCTGTGGTGCTCGTCTTGCAGCTGTGGAATAACATAATCTCTTAACATTTGCAAGTATCGTTCACCGTTAACAGTTACAGATACGGCTTCTCCATTCTGTAGCTCTTCGAAGAAATACGGACCAATGATAAAATCAGCTGTAAAACCGCACCAAACGGTGACTTTATTGTCATGAAGACCTTCTTGAACAATTACTTGTGGATCTTCTGCAGACCAGATTCTACAGTTTTGAGTATTGACTCCACCATTCAGAGAAAAATGTGCCTCATCTGTCCATAAAATACGGGATAACCATTCGGGTTCAATTTCCATCTGAGCCAATAATCGCAAAGAAAGATCGTACCTACTAGCCAAATCTGCCTCCTTTAATTCAAACAGCATTTTGAGTTTATATGGATACATTTTTAGAATTTGGCGTAAAATTTTCCAGACCGTGGTGTACGGCATTTGCAATCTCTTGGATATCGCATTTGCACTGCCGATTGCTAGTGGATTACCTCTGGCTATGTCCTGATTTTCGTGAAGAACCTCTGCAGCTTGGACATCACTAATGCTTGGTCTTCCTGATCTCGGAAGGTCAATTACCGAACCTGTTCTTTCAAATTTTTGTATCAAATTGCGGTACGCTTTCATACGACTGGGCCCCGCTCTCAAACTCATTCTCGTGCGAAACCTTCGTAATCCAGCTGTGTAATTTCTGCCGCATTCATAATAACACTGAACTAAACCAATTCTTGTTCGTAGGTTCATGCTATTACAGTTTGAGTCTTTAAAACTTTACGTTTACTTGAGTTTTAATTTGAAAATAAACTCCAAATTGAATGATTTACTTTTAACACTTGTGTCAACAACTGTCATGACAACGCTTTTGTTTTCCATAGATACAACAAATCCCATTCCTTAGGCAACTAGATTTCGTTTACTTTTTGTTGTTAGCTTGATTTGTTAAAAAGTTATAATAAGTTAAAGTATATCCCTTACTTTATGATAACCCCATATATTCTATATTGTGGCATTTTGAGTTTACTTTTCAAGTTACATTGTTAAATTACTTGTCAATTCACTTTAATTTAATTTAATTGTTTTTTAATAATATTATTATGTAATTGATTTCTTGACTAATTAATAAACATTACTATTGTTTTTATTTATTATTAATAATAATAATGTAAAGGTAAGTTAAAGTAAATTTTAGTGGTTTAAAGTATGTGCATGTAAATAAGCGTATATAATATATAAATATTGCAACGAAGTCTTGAATGGAAATCTCTCCTAATAGATTTTATGTACTTTTTTCATGAGTTCCTATTTTTTTATTTTGTCTCTAACTACGCAACGTCGCAGTACATTGCAGTTCTATATTTACTATGCAGATTTGGTGCGGTGCGGCAAATCGATCATGTGCGTATGTGATTCTAATGAGATAATATAGTGGTGGTTTTTATTGTATTTTATTAATAGTATTCATACGATGATCATAATAATGATTTTATGAATGTATGTTTTTTTTAGACAAAATAACTAATATCAATAGAGGAATATTGAACACATATTTAATACTAATACTACTATACGTTATGTAACTACTTAAAGCATTACTGATCCTGAAACTCGACTTTATTTTAAATTATGTTTAAACTAATCCCCTTAAGGTGGCCATCTCGCCCATCTCAATTACATTGCAAACATGCTGCTAACATATCGCACCAGAATTCGTTAATAAGCAACAAAATGATATTAAAAAAATACTGGCATAATCTGCAAACTTATCTCTAGGGGACTGGGTAGTTTTAATAACTGAAATTTGTTCGATTAATGTGGAAAAAATTGTTAAAAAACAGGGAGTTTTTGTATCAAAAATCTGCTACTTTATTTCGTAATTACTTCGAATACATAAATAATTGCAAGATATTAGGTAGCTTAGCCCCTGGAGAAATAAATTCTCTTTCTTTTGATGCTTGATATAAAGCAATTAAGCGTATTTTATAGCTGTCTTGTGCTTTTAATTGTTTTTACCCAACATTCTGATTAAACAAGCCATATTTTAAGAGAAAAGTAGATTCCATATATCATAATCAGGGTGATGGGTGCAGTAATTCTTAAACAGAGGGCGCTGCCAAAATAATATTAGTTTTTAAAATTATTCGGGGCGCTCTCTAGTTGAATGTAACAAAACTTGAATGCAAATATAGGGTCGACGTACGTCTTATATGGCTTTCTCAGTCATATAATTACGTTATATATGTCTTTCTGTCTGCCATTAAAAGAGTAACCCCTAAAAAAATCACATATTTACAAATAAAATGAAATTGTAATGATATTATACTATTTGTTGAATTCAAACAAATATTCATAGATGTTTTTTATTATTTGCTCCTCAATTACAAAAAGCCGAAAATAGAAGGTCTCGGATTCTTATTTAATAATATATATATACCGAAAATATCCAGCCAAGAGATTATTTCAAGTACCTATTGTTCAACCATATTTTACGAAAAATATTTATGTTTTGGTGATCATATACAGAGTGTTTCAAATTAAATGCGAATCTGAAAATACTTTCGGATTTAATTTCCATTTAATTTGCAATTGATTTCCATAAATTTGCTTTTAATTTGTAACATAGCGTACATTAGGGTGGTCGTTATTTTTCAAATATGAGATTTCTTTCGGGTACCCCCTAATTTTTTCCTTTAAATGTAAAAACATACTACATAAAATATCTACTTATTTGATTAATATTAACGGGCTCCGCAGAGGAGTTAAAGACCCTTCTGGAAAAAATCAACTTTTTCGCTTTTTCTTCTGTTGAATTAAAGTGCAACTTATTATACATAAATGGATAGGATTTGAAATTCAAAGTAAAAAAATACATACCTTATTTTTTTCTAGAATAGCAATAGTTAATGAGTAAAACGTTTAACAAATTCGCAGTCTTAGGTTTAGCTGCGGCTCAGTAGTTGTGCTAACAGTCGATTTGTATGCGTCAGGAAATTCTTTTCGATATTGACTAACTACTTGTAGAATATATTACTGTTGTAATTCATCTTTCGACAAAACATTAGTAGTCGGTAATCAACTTTATGCCACGTTCGGCTACGTCATTTACTGCACGTAAATTTTGCAGCAGACGAAAATGTAGATTCAACTCTTAAGAAATCGCAATTAATATTGAAGGTATTGAAAAAGTTTAAGGCACATTTTTACTTCATTCATCTTTACAGTAACACGTTTTACAGGAGTATCCTCTGCATCATAATCCTAGTCTTCCTCGTCTATAAACATGAGTACTTTTTCACTCATCTTCGTTTTAATTGAAATGGGAACTGCCGGGCCGAAAAAGGAAAATGAAACTAGTTCAGGCGACGAATACCAAAGGTGATCGAAAAACTTGTTTACGACTGCCTCGCTAATTTTTACATCGATGCTTTTGTAATCAAACAACGATTTCAAAAATAAAAAGTCTTGATATGGTGATTGAATTACCAGTGGAGCCTCAAACCACGCTTTTACATACACTCGCGCTAAGAACAGTGTCAGAGATGTAATGATGATTTTTCTTGATTTTTTTCTTAGCGTTTCCTTAATAAAAATTGCAAAAATTGGAAATTGTTTGATACCTTTTCCTATAGAATTAATTAAACTGAATTAGAAGAAATAGTGGAATCACAGGAGTTATTTTTATAGTATTATAATCGTTGGACACTAGCGGCCTCTGAATTATCCAGGTCGTGAGGGACGGAATCTGGTTTTCTGCTTAAAACATGCCTTGTTAAATCGGAATGCTGGGTGGAGACAATTAAATGCAAAAGGCAGCTAAGCAAATACGCTTAATTGCTTTGGATCAAGCACCAAAAGAAAGAGCATTTTTTCTCCATAAGCTAAGCTACCTAATATCTTAGAATTATTTGTATTCGAAGTAATTACGAGATAAGGTAGCACATTTTTGGTACAAAAACTTCCTGTTTTTTAACAATTTTTTTCATATTATTTGGACAAACTTCAGTTGTTATAACCACCCAGTCCCCTGGAGATAAGTTTGCAGATTTTGCCAGAATTTTTTTGGTATCGCTTTGTTGCTTACTAACGGATTCTGGTGCCATATGATAGCAGCATGTTTGCAATGTAATTGAAATTGGCCAGGTAGCCACCTTAATATGACAAAATATATTCTTTCAGTTTTTATATGAAAACTAGCATACTGTTTCATTTTTGTGAAATCCTAATAAAATTGAAATGAATAAAATGAATAAATAATAGAACTGTCTATATATTAATACGTGACGAAAAAACTTTGCACCGCTTTTTAAGCTTATTGCGCGCAAGGATTAGTGTGCGATTTGACATGTTACAGTTCATATGGAGAATGAGTGCAGAAAGATAAAATGTATGTATAATATGTGTTACAAATACCTTAATTAATTAACTCGAAAATTAATGCATAACGACGTATTTGAACAGGTTCGCAGCTGACGTAATAGACAATTCAAAAAATTATATGCAATGGTTATAGAAGTATACTCTTTGACAAAATAACCTCAATAACTCAAACTTAAAAATTTAATGAATTAAGCTCGAATTTCGGCCACTGGTCGACCACTGGTATTAATTATTAGGCAAGTTATTTAGGTACCTACACAAAATTTTTAAACTATTTTCTTCAATTCTGTAATAAAAATTACTTACATAGGCATGTAAGAAATTTAATTTTTTTAATATTCTTCAGATCTTGGTTTTAATTATATTTAATAATTTATTATTAACGTGCGAAATCCACACTGTCGGATAAATTTCAGGGCGGTCTTTCAAATTTTTTTCCAATTGAATTGGTCATTCTAATAGCTGATACGGTATCAGAAGTTAATAAAACACTTGATGACAAGGAAGGAATTTTATAATATCCAAGACTACTGTCTGAGCACACATGTATATTTAACTTATTTAATTAGACTGTTGTAGGTATGTGAAATATATTGATTGTTTCTCTTTTTCTTACTTATACACACATTATAGGCCTAGTGTTTCTTACACTAACAGGTTCACTACTTACGGGTTTTATTGAACAAAGAGTTCTGTTCTTTTTATTATTAATGCCCAAAAAACGAATTTGAATAAATACTTCCATAAAAGTATGTATAAGAATAAAAATGTACTGCCTTTGTGAAATTAGATTTTTTTATGCAAAAGTTGTTCCAAACTTACTTCTGAATACTTTTGTATCCATTACACATTTTGAAAAAACTAACCATTGACAACATACTCGGTAACTATGTATTTCGCGCTCAAGTGTTACTTCTCATCTACCAATCTAATTCTTCCAACTAAGGCATGGTACATGCTCAAGTTACATAACAAAACACAAAATTTACCAACTTTGCCAAACTCAAACCTACTCTCTATTCCAAATAATAAGCGAAATACCCATCGTGACCATCAAAATTGAATCAGCCTATATATTCCTTTTTCAAAAATGCAATAATCACTAAAAAAATACCTGTTTATTATCTAAATCAAATAGATAAAGGACATAGATCTACATAGGTATTTACAAAACAAACATTATATGTAACAGTATGTTCCTATTATTCTTGTAAGGACGTTATTTGCATTTTTACAATTTAGGGTAAATATCAATGATTTCAAAATAGACACATATTCTATTAAATCGTGCATGAGACAAAAACTCTGTTTTTTGTCTCATGCACAAAAAAAAACAACGGTCTGGTCTGCCAGTCTCTTTATAATTTGGTTCAATCTAAGAGATACGTTGCGTTAGTAGTACCATCTTTTATCCAATAAATTTGTTTTACAAATAATATCGCTGCTACTGGCAGCCAGATGGCTAATTAAAATACAGTCACGTATGCAACACATAATACACGCCTAATGGTTGGAAAAGGACAGAGCAATGTGACAATTCTCTTTCTATTAGATGGCCACCTTAATGTTGTAGTATTCATAATCATTACTCAGATCCCTGAAGATAGTGTTAAAAGCGATTGTGTCAGTTGAGTGAAAAGTTACATTATTTTCTGCAATAGTTTACATATACTTATTGACGTTTTTCTTTGAAAGTTATTCTGTGATACAAAGCTTATTAAAAAAGGTTGATTTGGAGAAAACGGATTTTCGAATTACTCTTGAAGTAGAGTCCAGACTCATTGACTGTTTCAATCTATTTATCGCCATAGCAATTCCCTGTTTAGATATTTTCTGCACACACACACACACACACACATGCCTATATGGGATATATCGCCACATGCCTATGGAAAGTTTCAACAAAAAGTTGCTTGTAAGTATTCTGGAAAACCATTAGCTATATTCGAGATGCAGAATAAAAAGTATCATTATAGACTAAGCTCTCGTAGTCCAGGCAATGAAGATAAGAAAATGGGCTTTCATATACCGATTATATAATACGTACTACTCTTTTTTACTCACTTCCGCACAACAAATATACGGTATTTACACAACTTTTAGATTACATTGTTTGATTTTTTTCTTAGAAGTAAACGGATATTAGCGAAGAAGACTTCGCCTAGTCTGACCCAAATATTTAAAAACATCTGCCGTCTAAGCTCGAGGAAGAAACGTTAGTGTTGTCATTCCCATTGATCCGCTATTGTTATATTAAAGAATTTGTGTTGTTAAGCAATGTCACGAAGAGCTGCAGGAATATTTTTAATTGGAACTGGCCCCATTTCCTTTAGCTCTGTTTAGCGAAGAGGGAATGCGCAAGTGGAAAAAATCTTCACTCTACAAGGTTTTACGCCTTTGCCACTCGATACTGAATTCGAAAATAGCATTTATATCATAGATGGCGGATATCTGCTACATAGAGTCATGGCATCGCAACGAAACGTCTGCATCGATCTGCACAAACTACGTACAGTACGTGTAAAGGCATTATGGTTCTAACACCGTCGTTGCTTTTGACGGGTATGCAATTAACGCAGATACCAAAAGTACAAAGAGTACAGAAAGATTTCGCCGTTCATATAAGCAAACTTCCGCTGACGTACATCTTGAAGAGTCAGTGGTTCCAACTATTTCGCACGAAAGATTTTTATCAAACGAAACAAATAAAATTCGCTTGATTTCGGTGTTAAAGAAGAAATTTGAGTTTTAATTTCACAGTAAAACAGGGTACAGAGGATGCTGACACATTGATCGTTAACACGGCGATCAGTATGTCCGCATCGTTTGATTCTGTATTCATAGTAAGAGCAGTTCTGTATTCATCCTAACAGCATTGGCGAGATCTCAGCCAAACGTTTACCTCCGCAAACCAGACAGAGAAAAAATTGTTGTCAAAATTTACTTTCATCGAAGTCTACAATATGAAGAAATAGTGGTGGACAACACATTGTTCTTGCATGCGTTCAGCGGTTGTGACACTACGTCTGTTGTTTTCAACGTATGAAATATGAAGTTTCTAAAAACGCTTGAAAAGGACAATTATTTAAGCATGACTATACAAGCTTTCGAAGAGCAAAACAGATCCAGAAGTCATTACTGCTGCGGGGAAAAGCTTTTTTTATTGCCCTTTACGGCGTTTCCAAAGATAACACTACTACTTTGGGCTCCATGCGTTATCAAAATTTCGCAAGATCCGTGACGAAGAGTAAATTCGATCTTTCTACATTACCCCCTACTAGAGAAGCTACACGGCAACATTCTCTCCGGACCAACCACCAAGTTCAGGCTTGGTATGATATACACAAGAGCCCCGAGAACTAGGGTTGGGAAAGAAGCAGGATTGGGCTTACTCCTCTGAAAACAACAAAAGATCCGAAGCACTCCTGAAATTCATTTCGTGCAAGTGCAAGAAGGAGTGCGGTCGAGCCTGTGGGTGTAAAAAAACAGGCTTGAAGTGTTCCGTTAACTGCACATGCTGCCATGGAGACGCGTGTGAAAACAGCGCAGAGATTTTTATGGGCTCTGAAGACGAAGAAGACGACGACTACGACGAGAATGAATACCTGACTGGTGCAAAATTATTGGTACACGAGGACGAGGAATACAACTAAGACAAAAAGTGGAAGAGGAGGATAGACATTTGCAAGATGATATTGATATCAGTGAGCCTGTATCATCTAGGGCATCGAAACGCAAGAAAAGATATAAGTAAATAACGAAATGTGGATTAGGCCTACTGGGGATACCACATGAAAAAAAAATGAGGTGTGGCCACCACACGACTTTCTTATACGTATGAGCGTTTCAAACTATACAATTTTAAGAATTTTTTTATACAAAACTTATTCAAAATCCTATTCTAAGTACTTTCATTCTCTTAATAAATCGATATAGAATGCATACTTTGCAAGATATTATCAAAAAAGAGCTACCCGCTAAGAGTAAAAGTGCTACTTCCGGTCCGAATTTTGAAATTTCATATATACAAAAAATATTGCAAATCCAGTTCTAAATACTTTTGTACACTTGATAAATATATATAGAATGCATAACTTACGACATATTTGCAAAAAATCGCTATTCGATAAGAGTAAAAGTGGTACTTCCGGTCTGAATTTTGAAATTTTTTTTATACAAAAGATATTGAAAATTGTCATACATATAATTATAAATACTTTTATACTCGTAACGTACCTGTCTAAAAAGCATGACTTGCAAAATATTGGCAAAAACCTGATTTTCGATAAGAATAAAAGACCTACTTCCGGTAGGAATTTTGAAAAACTTTCATAATAAAATTCTTCTCAAAATTAATTTTGAGTACATATGAATTCTTTATAAATTTGTATAAAATTAGTAGTTGACGAAATATTGGAAAAATTCAATTTTTTTACTGAAGTAAACTACTACTTCCGGTCAGTAGATTTTACTGAAAATCTAATCAGTTCTCAACAGAGACTATACTCGTAAATACAAAATTTGGAATTGATAGCTATAGCGGTTTGACCACTTTTTCGGTATCAGGGGAGTTCAAAACGTGGACATTTTCAAAAATCTCGAGGTCGAAAATTTTCATCATCACAATACTTCCTTATACTACGTATAAGAAAGTAAAAACGCGCCTCTTACTCTACCTCATGGTGGCGCGGAAATGAGTAAAAAGGTAGTATATGCGTATTAAGTAATTGGTATTTACTAAAATTTAGAGAAAAAATGTGTCGATTTTGAGAATTGTATAAATTTGCTGAACTTGACTCCGCTGAAACTTGTGAACTATTCATCTGATTGGAAAATGTTTAGTATAGATGCTGGAGAAAATGTAATACTCTATAATTTTTGTAATAGACCTAGGTGGCTGCAGAGAAGATATTCTCGAAAAACTTGTTTTTGGTACCATTTTGCAATATGGCGGTGCGAGTGGCGATCGCTCAAGGTCGCAAAATCAGAATATTATTTATTTCAACATCAAACCAAATGGGGTATCTGTTACGAATTACTTTGAGTTCTCCACACTTTGGAACACATTGCTTTAAAATTTGGAAAAAACATTATAGATTAATCCAACTGCACTATTAATTTCCACACAAAACCTGTTAATCACACTTACGCAATATCTATACCTCTGCTTTTGCAAACTACTAAAGTATTGAGTGCTGGCTTTTTTTTCATACAAAAAACATTCCTTTGACGACTAAAGTTTTCCAGCGTCCTCGTATTATTTAAAAATACATTATTGAATAATTTAGTTGATTTAGACTTAGACTGTTTTTCTATATTTCTAGTAAAGTAATTCTCGTTAGACTAAGCAAAATACTATTCTGACATCGTTGTCATTTAGTATTCCAGTAGTATATTAAAATTTTGGATTTCAACTAAAGCCATATTAATCACAAACCACGCAGAAACGTTGACATCCGTGTTATTTTCAAATATATACACCGGACACCTGCCGAAGTCCGCCTAAGCTCTGGTCTGCTTTTGTACCAGTTTCAACACGAGGCCGATCTTGATTTTTAAAATAGCTTTTGCTGTTTGTTTTACGAACTCATGGGAATATATTTTATGTGTTTTATTCTTTGTATGTGTGAAACACATAGTTATTTATTGACAATACTTTCTCTATGCATATATAAGAATATAATAATGTTATTTTAATATTTTGACAAGTATTTATATTCAGGTAAGATTCATTTGAAAAGTTATCTCAGGATTATAATAATAAAAGCTATGATTATTTAATGAAGATATAAGAACTTGAGCATCTTGATTATTATTTATTATTACAAAACCGAATGGAAGTACATGAAATTTCTAGAAGTCATGGCCTTTGTAATAGGATTGTCTGCAAAAACGAGCGCGTTCTTAACACATGTTTGATGTAGAATGCAGTATGTAGGAATCATATACTGAGTGGGCCAATTAGTGTGACCGTTATGAATATAAATTTTGTAATTTTAATACTTTATTAAAAAGAAATTGGTTTTAAGGAAAGTGCAATTTATGATAATTATTTTTGGGCGATAAATAACATTTCTCAAATAGCTCCAATGATTTTCCTTCACGTTTCGAGAACCACATTTTTTATTTTGACATAAATATTTCTTTATGTTCCTGTATGGTTTTGCGGTTTGTTAACCTGTTAAATACCTTAAAAAAACCAAGACAGGCGAAACAGAATTTGTATTTGTTAAATAATTCGATGATCGAAATCTGCATGAAGCAATTGCATTACCCCCTTATCAGTGTGCACTATGGCTATGTTTTGCTGGAACGATATGTTTGGGTTATTTTGAACTACTGGCATCGACTCTATCTCCGAAAAAATTTTGGGCCGATTATTCTATCGGCCGTAATTCCACACTACTATTTGCATATGGCAGAGTGTAATTGAAGTTGCTGCAAACTTCTTGATTTTCTGTGTCCCAAAGATGGCGAGTCTGTTTGGTTACATACCCAGTTAAATGAAAATGGCTTCGCTGCTCATTATGAGGTTGTTAAAAGCTGGCATTTTATCTTACTGGTGGCAACAGTTCGTGTAACAGTTGAATTTTGATCGAGTTTTAGAGTATGTAGTATCGACATCTTGAAAATACACAATTGAGCAGCACGCCGACTAGTAAAGGCTGATATATTCATGTTGACAGCTTTTTCGTTATGAAAATATTTACGAATATTTGTCCATGGCCGATTCTCGACTAAAGTTTAATCATCAAACCGTGTAATTAATTTACTGATCATGTTTCTCTTACAAGTTGCTACAAGTTGGTATTTTCTTTGCTGGAGAATAATAGAATTTTATGATTTTTACACGTTCGCACAGTTGGAAAATTTGATACCATCTGCAAAAAAAAAGTTAAAATTAAAAACAAAAAAAAACAATGAATTTTAAAAACAGTCATTCTAAGTTGGCCCAGTCTGTCTATTTTAATATTTAATATAGGTTTTTAAGCGGACTATTCTTGTCGCGACCACAATTACCATATTTATAACTATGATTGTTAAACACATATTGATACGAGAAGTTCATTTAAAAGAACTACAGATATGGGAGTTACTGTTCTAAATAGACTTTCATAACAGCAAATCACTATACTTCCAAGTAAAAACTATTTTTATATTTCGTCTATTACTATCCAATGCATTCTCCTGCTTCTCGGTTGAGTGATAATTTATCTATTGGTGCAGATTAGCGATTTTTCATCTGAAAAAAGAAAACACGCTTTCAATATAATATTTTTATTGTTCTTAATAACACACTACATATTATTATAATCTCTTCGGGATCCAACATTTTGATGTTGTGTGTGCAGTACTGTGTATCCTGATACTCTCAAGACAGCTATAATTGCACCTGTTTATAAGCAGGGGAGTGAAAGTAGCCCTAATAGTCCTAATAAGCACCATTGGTAAATTAATTGAGAAATATATAAAATAAAGGTTCAACACCAAATGAATACAAGTACAGCAGCGCAGGATGATGTTTCACTGCCATCATTTGGTTGTGTGGCTGCTTCCTTTTATCGTGATCATTACTATCTATATGCAGTATTGCTTTATCCAGTAGCTTGTATTTAGTAATATAGTGAATTTTACATACAAAGATGAGGTGTGGGCACCACACGACTGTCTTATACATATTGCTGTGTGCTGTACCAGCATTATTTATTAAATATAAATGTAATATTTTTATATTATTTTCTTTATAATAAACGTAGTATTGCCACACGTTGGGCATAGCCATATAAATTATGCTATGATAGGTCCAGCAACATAATTTATTAAAATAATGACCACAGACACACGTTGGGCACTATATTATTTATGCTGTAGGTTCAATGATTTTTACTGAATGCTAATAGTTAATATAATTTTATATTCCATGTATGAATTTATTTCTCAACAGGACGTAGTTGTGAGTTATAGCAGTGTATCCAGCCCCTTTGTCTCCTGGTGAATCTCTTGCTTATTATTATTCTGGGATAAGGTTATAATTTTTTTGTTAAAGAAAAGTCTAAGTTTATATAAAAATCATATTTGCATATTTTTATTAGAATATCATTTATAGATAGCATCGTTATACTATATCCACATTAAAATTTATAATACACGTAATTGAAAGAAAACATTTCTACCATCTTTCGGTTATAATGTTTTGTAGAATATATATATTTTTATAATGATAGTCATGAGATATTTATCCTGTTTTAAACAACGAAAAACTCGATTCCCAATATGTAATCTGTTAATATTGAGCTAATTCTATTTTACCAGAAACATTACATTTGCACGTAATGCCCTGATAATCTAGAAGTTCGCAATGGTTAATGTTCGAAGATTAGCCTGAATTGATTACTAGCCGCAACCATTCGCACGTATTGTTGCTAGCGTTTCAATACCTCCCACACAGAAACATTTCCCTTTTTAAATATATTATTATATTTTGAAATTTTAAATCAATGATAAAATGCGAGAATTAATGATGCCTAATAATGTATTTGAGAATAAACATTCGCACGTTGTATTCTTCTCACACCCAACACCATTAATGATCCTTTCTGTGTTATAAAAGAAAACTAATGAATTATTATTTAACAGGATAATATCTATTTAACTCTTACTGCTCAACGTTATACTAGAATAAACATTTTCACGTTGTATTCTTAGAAAATCATTGCAGCATTAATAATCCTTTATAATTGAACAACTTACGTTGTTTCATCAAATATTTCTTCAATCTCTGCCTTAGGCATCTTCATATTCAAATATAAAAATTATCAAAAGAAAATTACTCTAAATAAAATGAAAATAAAAATCGAAATTTTATACTAATATAAACTAAATAATTATGCGTCTAATCGTAGTGTATTCAACCCTACGTTTTTTTTCTTTGTTAGCTTTTCAAAAACTGTCTTTATCCTTCGAAGTCGAAATAAGAATTAATTCATGTTCATTCCTGCTTTCGAATTTTATACGAGAAACAAGAGAACAACGGCATTCATTGCGCCCTCTTTCTAACTAAACTTTAGGTTGGTATTGAAGCATTTTCGGTGAAATCTCTGCTGTTCATTTTCTGCAAGTTGTCGTTGTCACACTTACACATACGCACATATTGTCTTTGACAGTTCATCCACCAAACGTCAACACTTCGAACCGTTTGCTTATTTAAAAGTCTTTCCCTAAATTGTTCTGTATCTCCAACGGTAGGTGTACTTTTCTTAATACAGTCCCTCCTTGTATTTGTTTATAAACTTATTGTCTTTCTCATTATTTGTTACATATTTTCTTCTCCCATTCGCTAACATAATCAGGACCGTTCCCACAGTAATACATTTATCTGCATGAAACTGTAAACAAAGTTTATACTATATTTCTCTTTGTAGGTGTCAAAACCATACAAGATTTCCACAGTCTATGAAACTCTTGTGCTACACATACAAGTTCATGAATGTATATTTTTATTCATACAGCTGTTGTTTATATAAAACATTATTGCTGACCATATCATGTTAGAATGTTTAACTTATATCCTTTTTTATTTATAGTCATAAGTTTGAGGTAACTTTTATATTCTGTAAGCATGATTTATTAAAATCTCTCTTATAAAATTTGTCACATTTTGCACGTTTATTTCACATTATTTATTCTGCCATACTTTTGTCTCGTGCAAAACGAATTTGACCTTGTTCATATAGTTTGATGGCGTTTAAATGACTCACTCTCTTTACCGGTTCATCCCTCAACATGACTCTTTCTCAATTGTTTGCATTAAGTACCTTTATGTCTTTAAACAAAGGTCCATTATTTAAAATATTCAATGCTATTTTCACGCCTTGTGAAAAGTTATGTTGCTTTTAGTGTACACAAACCATACCTCCTGTTTATCTTTTCTGCAAAATAAATATATATTGCTTAGACATGTTTTGTCTTTATTTTGTATCTATATAATACTTAATTTTAATACTTATCTAACCTATAATGTAACAATAAAATCATTTGATATTTGAATCCCCCATATTTAAATATATGCAACCCATCATACCCTTGTGTTATTTGTGTTGCATGATGTTAAAATTTGAACATAAACAAGTTTGATATTACGATTTTTTCTCTTTCTAACACTTAAACTAATTCTTCGCGGTCAGGTTGATGTAATATACACAGATTTCTCTCGTGCATTCGATACGGTTAATCACAGCATTCTTTTACAAAAACTTGCATCACTTGGCTTTTCTCCGTCAGCATTGAAATTGCTTCAATCCTATCTGCAAGATAGAATCTTCTATGTGTCATATAATGGATACTGCTCCAATGAATATATCGCTTCTACAGGTGTCCCACAGGGTTCTAATCTTGGCCCGTTGTTATTTATAATTTTTATAAATGATTTACTTCTCAGTTTAAATTGTCCAGTTCTTGCATATGCTGACGATATAAAGATCTTTCTGGAAATCTCTTCACCCGATGATCCCATACATTTACAAAACAATCTTAATAAAATAATTGTGTGGTGCGATGATAACAAGTTAACTTTGAATGCCTCTAAATGTGCGTCGGTATCCTACACCAGGAAAACTTTCCGTTGGAAACAATATACTCAATAAAGGATTATGTACTCGGAAAAAAGTCAAAAATCAAAGACCTAGGTGTTGTTTTTGACTCCACATTAGCATTTGTTGATCATATTGAGTTAGTATGTGGTACTGCAAGCAGGGCGCTGGGATTTATTATGCGTGCATCCAAATACTTTCGGGATATTCAGCTGTTGAAAATATTATACTCTGCGTATGTTCTGAGTAAAATGGAATATGCTTGCATTGTATGGTACCCCATTTATGCGCGGCACTGCATGGCTCTTGATCGCATCCACCGACGATTCCTGAAATATTTATCCTTCAAACTGGATGGAGTTTATCCTGCGGTTGGTACATGTCAGGATGAATTGCTACGGCGTCATGGACTGCAATCACTATCTGAGAGAAGGGAAGCTCACTGCCTGCAGTTTATTAGCAAACTGGTTCGTGGTGGGGTCGATTGTGCTGCTCTGCTATCTGCTGTGGCATTTCGAGTACCAAGGCTATCGTCGAGACATGGGTCTACATTCAGCACGGCGACTTCAAGGACTAATGTCTTACAACGTTCTCCAGTGTCAATAATGTGCCGTTTAGCTGATCGCCGGCTTGATGATGTTTTTGTTTAGCTTTTGTGCATCTTATGTTTATGTTTATTTTATTTTATATACCTTCTTTTTTCTTTTTATATTATCTATATTTGTTCAGTAATTGGAATTTATTCTGTTGGACAATAAAGATCTATTATTATTATTATTATTATTATTATTAATATTATTCTTATTTTTAAATATGCAAGGACCACGGCAAGTTAAGCTTTAAAAACTTTTATCCTCTTAAAAAATACGCATGTGAGTAAATGTGTTACTTCAGGTCCGAATTTTGAAAATTCTTTTATACAAAAATTATTCAAAATACAGTTCTAAATACTTTTGTACTCTTGACAAATATATATAGAATGCATAATTTACGACATTTTTGCAAAAATCGCTATGCGAAAAGAGTAAAAGTATTACCTTCGGTCCGAATTTTGAAAAATTTTATAGACAAAAGGTATTGGAAACTAAGTTCTAAATACTTTTATACTCGTAATGTACCTGTTCAAAAAGCATGGCTTGCGAAATATACAGAAAAAACTTATTTTCCGTAAGAGTAAAAGACGTACTTCCGGTAGGAATTTCGAAAAACTTTTTTCGTAAAATTTTCTTCAAATTTAAGTTTAAGTACATGTGAATTCTGTATAAATTTGTTTAAACTTTGTAGTTGCCGAATAATTGGTAAAATTCGATTTTTTCACTAAAATAAACTACTACTTCCGGTCTGCCGTTTTTACTGAAAATCTAATCGGATCTTAAGAGGGAGATAATATTCATAAATACAACATTGCAACATGATATAACGACAAAATTATTAGTATTAGCTATTGGATGTGTTTTTCCTTTTACATTGGTCTCAAAACAAACACGAGCCGTTTCTGTACATTTTCCAGTGAGGGCATAACTGGTTTATGTCATCGCTTCTATATAATGCATAGAACTGAAGGCTTAAAACAGTTACAGGGGATACAGATTTTGTTACGATTGGTGCATGATTATAAAACACGAACAAATTGTGAACATATTGAAAATGAAATGGTACGAAATAATTTTGATGTATACAGTCTCTATGTCCAGGCAAAGTATTAATAATAGTCGAGTAGTCCTACACCGAGAAAGTGTTAGAGGTATGTTAGTATAATACATTCCGTATGTTGCAGCGACACAGCAGATAATTCTGAATTATTTTACGCGATACATATTTGATGAAGTCACTATGTGTATTGTGTTATATAGCAATAAATTGTGAAAATCTCTGTGAGTTTTAATCCATTTTTTAACCTTTTCATTTTGAAATGTTTATTTAAATAGGAAATGTAGCTCACTACATATTTTAGATAATTTAATAAAATCGAAATTATAAGTATTTTCACAATTTACAACACATTACGTTGTTGACATCTTTTCCTAAAAACACTTATAAAAATAACAAAACAGAAGACAATACGTAATGTACGACTGCCAATCAACCGTGATTATTGTAGAATAGAAATATAACTTAAAAGTAGTTCAATAGGTATTTTGCATATAGGAACGTTTGAAGCATGGCTAGAGGAGGCCATATAAATTCCAATTTGACAGCATCTAGGGCAACTCTACTGTAATGTTGACAAAAGAGTCTGTCAAGTAATAAAATCTATAAAGCTATTTCAAGACTGTCATAATAATAATAATAATAATAATAATAATAATATTGACATACATTTTGAAATTTGTTATAATTGTCATATAATAGTAGTTTTTGCAATTAGTACCGTAATCATACCATTTATTTCACTAGTGCTGTAATAGGGTCTATTACAGCACTAGTTGCGTAATAGAAATGGAACATTTAAACAGATTTATTTTAAGTTGGTCACATTGCAACAGAAATGGAGATGTCAATATGACATTTTGTAAGCAAGTTTGAGGTTTTTATATTGAAATTCATTGTAAGATTTGATATTTTTAATTAATCTTTGAAATAGTACAACTATTATAAACATTTATATTAACGTTTGAATTATCTTTCGAAGTGATAGTGATACCGTGTGCAGTAGAAACATTCTGTTGAAAATTATCAAAAATGTGTCAATTTTAAATTAACTTGTCAATTTAAATCTTGTGCAATGATCTAATAATATAGAACTACTAGATGGACTGTAGAGAGAGAGGAATTGACCTCTACATACAAAGGAGACAGATATACAAAACCGTTAGTTGTGGGCAAAACATGGCGATATCGCATTGTTTTGTATATAAACTTTCTCAATTTTGTTGATCTATACATATTTATTTGTCTTTTTGGTAATTTGGATTATGTATTTTATTAATAGATTTCTTCTAGTATTGATTTTATTTCATACACCACTGACTTTATTTTTATTTAAAGAAATACGAGCATAAAGACAACTGTGGATTCATGATGATTGAATCAACTATTTTTATTTATAAAATTGTGATTGTAATTAGATACATTTTAGGAATTTCATTTTTATTTGATATAGGCATATAGGTAATGTATATAAATTGAGAATCATCAAGAATATTGGCAATTGTTAACTTCAGCTTATAATTTAACAGTGTTGTTCTCATGGATTTAGTGTCATATTTATTTGGTTAAAAGTGCTATTATCAGTAACAAAATTAGAAATAAATATTTTAAATTGTTGAATATTATATATACCAGCTTCGCAGTGCTTGGAGTCACATATTTAAGACACAATGGTAATGTCATGTGCAGCGTATGGTTGTACTAATAGGGCAGAAAGGGGAATGAACGTATGATTTCACAGGTTCACTATTCTTAATAAAATACATGATTTGTAAATTTGATATAAAAAATTTTAGTTTTCAATCTAATCGAGTACTATGCAAGCAGTGGATAATTTGTACTAAACGAAAGGATTTTAAGCCATCAAAATATTCAAGATTGTGTTCAGAGCATTTTGTTCCTGAAGATTTTGTTATAAGTTATGGAAGAAAATATTTGCCCCAAAATGCAATTCAAAGTATTTTCAATTTTCCTGCTCACTTGAGAAAAATTCCCTGTAATAGCAGATCTCAACGATTAAAAATTACTGATGCACCAAGCAAAGAACTGTTAAAGTAAGATTTCTATTTGTAGTTATTATTCTACCTAGATATTTTTAATGTTCTATTTACCTTATAGCTCAGAATCCCCAAATGTAACTAATGTTGAAGTATTTGAATTAGTCACAGAAAAAACACCTCACGAAATAATACAAGTTGTTATTCTAGCTTTATGTATTTTTAATATTTCTTTCTCCATTTTACTTCGATCACATATTTACCATTTACGTATTTGTTAATCCATATTAATTATATGTACATATATTTTAATAAAAAATTAAGTATTAATTGTCTTTTATTTTGAATATATCAGAAGTTGTAAGGAACACCTAAGAAAAGCTGTCAGTTTCTATATTTATTTTTTCAGAACGTAATATTTTGAAAAATTCTAGTGGTCAATTCAAAATTTCCAACTGATATCTGTATAGTGATTTTTAAAAAACTTTTCTAATACTACTGTTTTAAATAAAAACTGAATGATCATCACAGATGCTAAAATAGGTATTATTAGAAGAACAAAATCATATAGTTATCTCATAGTCATTAAAAGTCATTTATTTAATTTTCTTTCCTTAATGAAGAATGGCAACTAGCATAGATACCTTTAAAATGTTATTAAACAGAATATATTTAATACCATATTAATAATATATATTTAATTATTTATCTTTTTGATTATTAAAGTTGCAATACCTTTACTTTCCTCATAATATAGCATATTTTTAACAAAATAATACTTTTAAACATTATAAGCCATTACAAGCTATAGCAATATA